>JAKSXM010000137.1:26000000-26677500 GCA_022575985.1 Anagrus nilaparvatae
AAAAAATGTTTCACATTAAAGTTTTAAAGAATTTTTTTATAATTACAATATAAACTTCAATGTGATGTTAATTTATTAATTTTTTTTTGTCACATTTCTTAAGAATAAACAAAATTTTTTTTTTCATTCATACTAAAACATCCTCATAGAGAAAAGTATATTATATTGTACAATTTAATATCAAACATGTATGACAAATTTTTAAACTATAAGATTGAATGCCTATATAAGAAAGTAAAAAGTTGATTATTCTTTTTTTTACACAATTCTTAGCTATAATTTCAAAGTAACTGAAATTATTTAAACTTTTAATCAAAATTACAAATTTTTGTTGTCTCTTTTTAACTTCTTTTTCCCAAAGCCTTTTGAGTCATTTCTTTTTGCTTTTGAGTAGCCATTTCTTTTTCTTTCTTATCTTGTTCTCTACGTTTTGCAGCTTCTTCTCGCTGTTGTTTAATAATAGCCAGTCTTGCAAGATCAGCTCTTGCTTCATCAGTTTTACCTGCTGCATGAAGTTTCTGGTAATGTGCTTGGGCCTTTTGTTTTTCTAACTGTTCTCTGCACAAAAAAACAAAATTAATATTTCAACAAATTAATGTAATTTAATAAATAGTAATGAATTCACAAACCTTTCTCTACGTGATAATTCGGGTTTTGATGAATTAGCTAAAGCTTCATTTAGTTGAGATAATTTTTTTGTCTTCTTTTGAACTCTATTAGGATTTTCTATTTCAATTAAACCTTCACATCCTTTAGCCTTACCCTATAAATTAAAAAATTTTTTAAAAAGCACATAAGAATTTTGAAATAAAAAATGAATTTACCTCTCCTTCTGAATCTGAATCACTATCACTTGTTTCTGAATCTGAACCCTTCGACTTAGTACCAGTAGCTTTTTCTTCCTCTTCTTCTTCCTCACTTGATGAATCTTCATTTTTATTTTTCTATAATAAAATTAAAATTTTTCAAAACAAATTAAATTGTTTTAATTTATAAATGATCATGTAAATTTAATCTTAAAATTAATAATTAAATGTTAAGATATCTTACTCTCCATTTCCTTTTTTCTTCTTCTTCTCGACGTTGTTGTTCTAGTTCTTCTGGACTAGTAAAATGCCGATTGCGACCTTTATGATTGTTAAATTTACCTACAAAATTTTAAAAGTTTAGAATAATATAAAAGATTAAATTTCAAATATTATTTTATTTACTTTTAGAAAAACATAATAATATTTTTTTTTTATTTGTTATTTTAGGCATCCAAATAAAAGTAGAGTATTTTGGAGCAATATAACCAAAAAATGTGAATCAAAATACTGCATTAAATAATTAATTAAGTAGACAAAAATTTGCTTATCTTTTTATTATTTAATGTAAAAATCAATTTTGAGATATAATTTTTTTAATATTTTTTAATACCACAAAATGGTTGTTTATAATTTAATTGTTTAAATTCAAAAATATAATTTTTTAAAAAATATTCTTAGATTAAAAATTAAAAAAAAAAATGTTTCTTACCTCGTGGCATTATTTAAATAAAGTAAATATGTTTATTTGGCAAATATAGAATTAAATATTCAAAAATTTTTTAATTTTGCAATATATACTAATTGTTGTGTTGTCGGATGCAAAAATTTTTCGCGTAGAGATTAAATATATATTTTTATAAAACTTTTTTTAAAAGTAATTTAAAATTTAAAAAATAATGATGAAATAATTGTAAAAATTAATATGCGATTAATAAAATTAATAAAAATATTTTATGATATTTGGACAGAAAGTCGTGAACACGCGACTTCTGGAATATATATTTCTATATATACTGAATTTATCCAATACACACATATATATATATTATTATTTTTAATATTATTATTATTATTATTAAACACAACAAAATAATAGCATCATCTTTTTGATAAAAATATATATAACGACGATCACATATAAAACGACCTAACCCTGTTTTTCTCAGTTTTTTTCTTTGTTTTCATCAGTGTTGTCAAAATAAAAAATATTTTTTTTCAAGTTTGCAACATTGCTAAAATTGAATTAAGCACGAATATTTAAAATTTGGTATTTTAAGAAAATGAGTATACATGATTTGCGGAAAGTTTTTGAACAAAGAGGAGTCGATAAGGAATTTCTTTATAAAATTATGAGTTCAGGAATTACTGATGATATTAAGAAGTAAGATTATTTTGCTATATTTAATTGCAAATTTAAGATTAATACTAATCTTTTATTATAGATTTTTGGAATCTAAAGGATTTTCACCGGATGAAATTGCTGATTTAGATAAACAATTTAAGGTTGATAACAATTCTGATGATTTTTCTTGCAACTGTAAGATTTTCGAAGATTTTAATTTCATAAAGGTAATTTAGTAATTTACATTTATTTTAGGTGGTGTTTGGAAACAACCTAAAAAAGAAATAAGCGGTGAAAACAGTAAATATTTAAAAGAAATTTTTGGTAAAATTTTACCTTCTGGGCTTTGCGAAGTAATTAGAAAAAAACCTGTTGATCCTATAGAATATCTTGGGCATTATTTATTAAATTATAAGGTAAATATTGTTATATTAAAAAAAATGAATTTTTCTAAAAAAAATAAATAAATCTTGTGTTATATAGGAATGTGAAGATAGGGAAATAAAACTTAAAGAGTTCATTTTAGAGTTATTAGAAAAAAGATCCAAAATTCAACTTCATAATATTGATTTATTATATTCAGTAAGATCTATTTTTGTTTAATAATAATTTTTAACAAAATTTGTTACTTTAATTATTATTCATTAATTATAGGGCTCATGCGAAGGTTACGAATCAGAAGGATCCATGCAAAATGTAGAATAAAAAGAAAAACTTTTTTAATACTCCATTCAATTTTGATTTAAATTAATTTAATAAAACATAAATAAATTGTTTAACTCGTGATGAATTTCTTTTATCACGGCTTTCCTTTTTCTCTGATTTGAAATTATTATGCTATCCCAAAAGATCTGATTGATTAATTGGACCTCAATTTTCACCAGATTTTAACAAAGAAAGTATAACATCTATAACAAAAAAAAAAAGAAGAAAAATAATAAATCTACAGCAGATATAGTTAGGATGATAAAGAGTCATATTTCACTCTGACTGTAGTTTATTTCCTAAAGTTGCTATAAAAGAAAAATACTGCGGCTTGAAAATGAAAATCTTATACCATATAATATGAGAACGGGATTTTTTTGGTATATATGGAAAAATGTCGTTCGTTTTTGGGTACCGGAAAAGGTCTGAAACAGAGAACAACTTATATTAATATGGTTTACCGAAGCATTGACCTCAAAAAACCTGATGAAAATGGATTTAAGTGATTCTGAACATTTTTGGATCTTTAGAAATTTTGGTTTTTTTGGCCTAAAACCATTTGAATTGACCGAAATTCCTTATAAACCAAGTTTTTTAATAAAAAAAATGCTGCTGAAATGGGCAAACCGAATTTTGTATACAATTTTTATTTTGGCCAAAATCGAAAGGGGTATAATGGAAATTATATATGGAAATTATATATGGTATATATGGAAAAATGACCAATTTCTTTTTTTTTTTAATTTTTCGTCTTTTGGTACTGGAAAAGGTCTGAAACGATGAAAAACTTAAATCAACATGGTTTACCGGATCATAGAGCCCAAAAAACCTCATAGAAATGGATTCAAGTGACTTAGAAAATTTTTGGATTTTTAGAAATTTTGACTTTATTCGCTTAAAACCATTTGAATTGGTTAAAATTCTTTATAAACCAAGTTTTTTAATAAAAAAAGTGTTAATGAAATGAGGTAAGTGGATTTTCTTGAAAATTTTTATTTTGGCCAAAATCGAAAGGTGTATATATGGAAAATTGTCAGATTTTATTTTTTTTTTTAAATTTCGTTGTTTTGTATTGGAAAAGGTTTGAAACAGTTATAAACTTAAATTAAAATGGTTCGATGGGCCAGAGTGCTCAAAAACCTGACATACTTGGATTTAAGTGGGTTTAAAAATTTTTTCATTTTTAGAAATTTTGGCTTTATTCGATGTAAACAATGAAATTTTCCATAAGTAGGGAGACGAGACCACCTGATCCACCCAAGACCCCGAGATATATAGCTAAAAACTTTAGTTAAGACCAGCTCGGAAAGCTGTTCCCACGTAAAATGTTTTTTTCCCGATGCTTTTTTTTATTGATGAACTTTATTTACTAATTAATTTTGTTTTTTCCATTAAATAACACAGCTGCACAAAAAAAAAAGTTCTGATCCTGTGACTAGACCTTCCTAAAAGTAAGTTTTTCGATTTCCTAAAACCGAATCTGAAATCAGAATTCAGCCTACACCCTCAGATTTTGCCCCAGCTACCCCCAGCCACCCTCTAAACCGCTTAAAAAGCAAATATTTTACTATGTCCAAAAGTTAAAAATAAAAGTACTTTAGTTACGTATTTTGGTGTCCTAAAACCGAATCTGAAGTCAGAATTTAGCCTACACCCTCAGATTTCGCCCCAGATACCCCCAGCTACCCTCTAAACAACCCCAAAAATCAAATATTTTACTATGTCCAAAAGTTAAAAATAAAAGTACTTTAGTTACGTATTTTTGTGTCCTAAAACCGAATCTGAAGTCAGAATTTAGCCTACACCCTCAGATTTTGCTCCAGATACCCCCAGCTACCCTCTAAACAACCCCAAAAATCAAATGTTTTACTATGTCCAAAAGTTAAAAATAATAGTACCTTATTTACGTATTTTGATGTTCTAAAAACGAATTTCAAGTCGTAATTTACCTATCACCCTTAGTTTTTGTCCCAGCTACCCCAACCCCCCTCTAAACTGCCACAGAGGGTGAATATTTTACTTTGTGCAAAAGTTATAAATTAAAGTACCTAAGTTACGTATTTTGATGTTCTAAAAATAAATTTCAAGTCAGAATTTACCTATAACCTTTAGTTTTTGTCCCAGCTTCGGTTCGGTTTCAGGACATCGAAAAACTTACCTGTAGGTAGGTCTAGTTACAGGATCAGAACTTTTTTTTTTGTGCAGCTGTTTAATTTATTTACTATCATTTAACGTCATTTTACAGTCCATCCACACTATTTATTCCAATTAAATTTAATATTAAAATAAGTTTATTGAGGGGGCAGTTGTAATTTTTTTAATAATCAAATAAAATTTAAGTTTTATTGCGTGAATAAATAATAAATTGTTTAAGTATATCAATTTTTAACTAAATAAACAAATTTTAATAAATGCGACTTCTCCTCCCATATAACTGTGTCGTAAAAAGGGTAGATAATTTTGAAGAAAAAATAACGTCTATTTTCGGTTTATTTAAAAGATTTTAAAATTACAACAAATAAGTTACTTAAGTACTTAGCATTTAAATTATATACAAAAAGTACATTATATCTTCGCTCCTATTTACAAATATTTACAATTTGACTTAAGCTAATAAAGCCTCTCGCATCACAGTTTTTCAGATTCAAAAGCTGCATTGTCGATACCATCCTCTATTTTTATTTTCTCCAACTTGTCTTTGCTCATTTTTTCTAACTCATCGTCCTCTCTATGCTCGTAGTACAACCATCTGCAAAAGAAATTAATTTATTACAATTTTTCAAAGCTTTTGCACAGGTGATAGTTTCGTAATCCCTTACAAAAACGCAACGACTCCTGGTATCGTCAGTCCACCGCCAACGAGGAAGAACGTCCCAGGAAAATAATTAACGGTTGCCCTGTAAACTGAACTGTACATTGGTCCATAGATCAATGGGACTATCGCTTCGCAAACCCCAAAAAGGGAGTTCACCTTGCCTGTGAAAAAAGATTTTAGGATTTTTGTAATTTATTCTATACAGTTGTTAAAATTATATTATTAATTTCGATTATTTATATAAGATAGAAAAATGCTGTTAAAAAGGATAGAACCGAAAAATATACAAGGATAAAAATTTATGTTAAATTTATTTTAATAGCAATTTAATTATTTAAATTTTAATTACGTAATCAGGAAACTCATTTTCAAAGTCAATAAAACTATTATTTTCATTCTTTGAAGTCATTTAAAAATTTAATTATCCTTCGCAAATTAAAAATTAAAAAAATATTTACTATAGCGTCAGGAAAACGAATGTTCTTTTATTTTTTTATTAAAATAAATTTAACAGTAATTTTAAGTTAAATTAAATCTCATTTAAATTCAACAGCAATTTCCCGTTGTATATTTTTCGACTCCTATCCGAAATTTCGAGGACCGTTTTAACAGCATTTCTCCCTTATAAAATTTTCGATATTATATTTAAAATATTATTTTAAAAATTCATAATAGAATAATTCATAATTCGGTATAATTTAACCTTGCACGCTCTCAGACGTAATTTCCGGTGCTGTCTGTATATTATACTTAATTAATAAAGATGAATGAATAAATATTATGAATTTTTGTGTAGACCGCGAGCTTTATTAAAAGATTTAAGTTGAGGACCTTACCTAGCTCCTCGGGAGGAACTAATTTCGAAGCAATGGATCGCATCATTATGAAAGACGTGCCATTGATTATTTCTATTAACGGCGCTGAAATTAAATTACAAAGAGATTATACAACTGCGTCAGGAAATTACGAATCGTTTCCTGCATTGTTAAAAGCTAAGCAATTTACTGCTTACCCAAATAAATCATCCAAGTCGTCGATGCGAATGCATAAACAAAGCTCGCCAGTATTTTGCTGACACAGCTTAGGGCTCCGATCAGGGCGTCGTCCATTTTGCAGAAATGACTGAAAATCCCAACGGTTATCAGGGTACCTGCAGAAATTTTTAAATTGAAGTATAATTTGGTAGAATTACTAACATGGAACATGTTTACAGTACCTTGGGAGTCCGAAATTCAAGGGTCAAGGACTTGAAATAATTTCGAAGGACTTATATAATAATCCAGGTTTAGGGAATCAGAATAATTTGGGTTTAGAATCTTATCATGTAGTAAAGGCGATAATGTAAAATTATCAAAATAGCAAATTATATTCTAACGTAGCCCTCTGTAGTAAACATGTCCCATGCATTTAAGTTGTGCTTACACAAATCGGTTACAAGTTTTTATTTACCTATCAGGTTAATCACCATGCCGTAGGTCGAAAACATACTGAACATCACTTCGTCCCAATTGAAGCGATACCTCGTAAAAAGGTACATCACCGTCATTTCACCTGAAATAATAAATTTAATTTAGCCTTCGTTTAAAATGACAAAAATCCTTGGTTGCATTCAATTTTTCTGTGATAAATTAAATTAAAGTTTCTCTTAAATAATTAAAAAAAAGTGCCATTGAAAGTTCAATTTTCGGGTCAGCGATTTTCCGGAAAAGAAAAATTTAATTAAACATTTTTTTTCCTGCTAGGTCGAATTTCAAAAAAAAATAAAACCCATAACTTCCATTTCTGAAATTTTAATTTAAATTAATTTCTTGCGGAAGGTAAATAAAATATTGAATTTGTTTAAACAAAGTTCGATAATAATTTTTTATAGCTAATTCGAGTATCCGTTTTCACGGAGCGTATCAAATTTCTCGTACTTTTATACACTCAATCCTCGATCCTTTATCCTTTGAGGATGTAATTCCATAATTTGAAAGAAAGGGAAACGTATTTTATTGGCAATCATTGACGCCTCATATATTTGCATTTTTTTGAAAGAACTCGAGACTTTTGTAATTTTAACGAATTAATAAAAGTGAAAGTCTAATAAATCCATAAATCGGCCTCTTTTATGCTTTACGGCTGATTACTTAGACTAGGATTAGATTTTTTAACAGAGGCCTTGAATTTGGAAATTTTTATCGTTCTATAATTTTATTAATTGGAGGTGTATATATTTGGTTCTTAGCTTTTTAAGCGTATCGTGCAATCGCTTTTTGTTCACATAAAAAAAAAATTTTATTGTCAAGGTCAAACAGAGGCTTGTATTACGATAGAATTATTTGTTATTTTTTGATATCATTTTTTAGATTAGATAATGAAAATTACATACCATGCATGGGCCCGATAAGCACCATAACAATCAACATCAACACCATAACTCTTTTTCTCCTGTTTCTGGGCCCTTCTTTGAATGCGACCCTAAACGTTTCAAATACGTGCTTCAACGCAAAAAAATCTTGTATCGCGTAAATTCCTTTGCTACTACTGGTTCTTAAAGTTAACTATAAATTAATAAAAAATAGTTAATTCATCAAAATAAATATTATAACATATATAATTAATCTTTTTTAAAATATTTATATTTTGTAACCAACCGTTGTTGATTCTTTGGATTTTTGTAATTTTAAATTCTTTCGCAGCTCTTGGGATCTTGGCGATTCTTCAATAAAAAATAAACCATACATGAAACTGATCACATAACAGACTGCCGAGATTCCGAATACACCATAAAAGCTTATTTGTTTATAAAGTATCCCGGACAATGCCATACCAATCGGCACTCCTAGGCTTAAAAATGTATTTACAGCACCAACCCTAACTGTCCTTGACTCCACGGTTGTTATGTCACCGATGTAACTGAATGTTCCCATAATCATCGTGAACCAGCCACCGGTCAAAGCTGGCCACAGAGCCTCGGACAACCCGGAAACTTCCATCGGCAACTCGTAAAACCAATACGTACAGGCGATCAAACTTATGCTGGTCAAAAATTCACCGATTATTGGCAACATCATGCAAGGCTTTCTCAAGCCAGTCCTGTCGCTCCAAGAGCCTATGAAAAGTATCAAAATAGTTGGGAAGAAACTTTGCAGGGCGGTTTTCCAGGTCTGCATACCGGCAACCATTTGCTGTACCGTTGTTTCTTCCAATTCTAAGCCACTCGTGTTTCTGGCTGACAGTGCGTTGCAAATATCATCCGACAGCCTTAAATTTACCTTACAAGCCTTTTCAATATTTAAATTTTGCGTGGCTAGGCTTGCGAATACGCTAGGCATTATGTAGAGGCCAACCATTGGCTCGACGGTTATGTTACCCAGAAAATAGGACAGATTTAGCCTTGGTCTCATCGTGTTCGCCGAATCGTTTTCCGGTGTTTCGTTGTTATTTTCATTATTGTGATAGTAATTGTTATTTTCGTGGATGTGGTGATGGTGATGTTGGTTCAGCGGGTCCTGAATGGATATTTTTTTCGATTTTTTCATCTCTGTTCTCGGTTCACTTAAAGCCGGAGCTAATGTTTGTTTATTTCAGTAACCGGTAAGCACCATCGTGCGTGTGTGTAAAAAAATATTTTACTATAAGGAGTATAATAATTATATTATTAAAGAAAAGAGAGAAACAGAGGAGAGACTCGATCGTCCGAGCGCAGGTGAGCGACTCTCGGTACTCGTGGTTCTTATAGCTCAGCAAACCGATTTAACACTAATGTGTACAGGCTCTTGTATCTACACATGTATTATATTGGTATTCTACAGGGAGAGTGGAATGAAAATTGTATACAAAGCTGAAGATTGTCTCTCGCCTCGCGCTTTATCTATTCTTGATGTATATTAAAAAAAACCTTTGACTATCTGTTCTCTTTCTTCCTTTTTCTTCTCCTTTCTCGAGTCCTCTCTATAGCAATAAAATGAAAGGGATTCCTGATTATTGTTCCTTTGTTTAGTTTAATTTCCTGTTTTTGCCATAAGTTTACCGAATTTACATGCCAAAGTTATTGTTTATTAAGAATTTTCGGTGACCATATGAACGTAAATCACCATCCACTTTGTCCGTTGTTTAAAAGACGAAAAATAAATTTAATTATGCAATAATGCAAAATATAAAAAAAATAAATGACCACTAAGCGTTTGAAATGGTTTTCTTAAATTACAAGCATGGCGATTTTTCAAGGACGGTGTCAGGGTCGCGGCTCGACCCTAACCTTGGATCTCAAAAACTCGTAAAACGATACAGCAAAGAAAGTTACATCACTGCGCTCCTTTAAAACAGTTAGTAAAATTATCAGTGGCCACAGATTTAATAAGAAATTTTAATTGTTAAATTCGTATAATAAAGATTTTTTATCGTATTTATAACCATTTGACAAAGTGTACGAAAATTCCATGAAATCCTAGTACATATTATGGTATCGACGACAAACTGTATTGGTTGATTACAAAATGTATTTTTATGCAAATATAAAGATGAGATTAATTTGATAATAATATTTTAATTTTTATTTAATTTCAGTCTTAATTTCAGCCTAAATTCATTTAGGCTAATAGTAATCGAGTCCGATGTTGCGGTTTGGGATTTATTTGATGCATAAATTAATTGTAGGTCGGTAAACGTGACTCTGGATGCTATAACGCTCGGGGAGTCTTTGGGATAATAGTAAAAAACTCCATTATATCTATAATTTAAAAAGAATATATGCGTATTTTGCTAATCCAATAAATGAAACCCGTTGGCGAAACTTTTACTATCACTTTCAATTTCGCTGAAAGAAAGTTAAAAAAAAAAAGAAGGGAACCTGTTCAGGGGCTGTAATCCACTTGACCTATTTAAATTAAGAGAGTGAAAATAAATAAGATACAGATCGCGATCGATTCATCTTGACTCTTGAGGCACAAAATTTTATAAATGGAATTTGTGAAAGTTAAAGTAAAGGCGAGATTGCATTTTCCTTTCTTCAAAAATCGAGAGTTTTAAAAGAATAATCAACATGCAAAATGAATTTTTGTGGAGGAGTAATGCGAGATGAGTTTTAAAAAATTATTAATATATAGTATCATATTGTTTAATTGTTCGTGGTTAATTAATTTAAACTCATTGTTCATAAGTATAGTAAGTGATACAAGGGATTGAGTGTCACATAAGAAAATTTTCTCGGTCTTTTAAAAATTTGCTGCTTCTTATCTTGTTGGTAGTTAGCTTCAAATTTTAAATATGTAAATGGATTTGAGCCTTTCGAACTGCAACCCGGCTAACATTAGAAATTTGCACGTACTCCGTAAAAAACTATTAATAAACAAAAAGTTAACATTAATTAACTATTTGTATTTTCAATATTCCGTGAATATATGGCCAAAAATTTATGGAAAATTGAAAATTTCAGAAGTTAATTAATTAAAAATGTTAATTTTTTTTAAATTTCAATCCTCTTATAATAATTCTAATTTTAATTTATTCTTTTTGTATAGACATTTGAAAATCATTTAGCTATAGAAAGAAAAATATGAGCTCAGCGTGTTGCATCTTGTAAATATTCATCATTTTAATTTTATATTAAGTATTAAAATTTTACAGAAAATTTGAACAGGCTATGAAATATTAATTATGTAAAAAAAATTTTTTATATCAAGTTTAAAACAAAATTTTTACTACAAGTGGGCAATAATGATTACATTCTGATTTCAAAAGCCCGTTATTATTGCCCTTTGTAGAGAAAAAACATTCTGAAACTCGTATTAGAAATATTAATTATAACAAATGCTTTGTGATTTTTATTATCACAGGAAGATTTTAAATATTTTTAATATTTAATCTAATTTTGATTCAAAATTTAACAAAATATAAATAAATTGCTTAAAACGCGAAGAGCTTCTTTTATGACGAAATTCATTTTTCTCTGCTTTGAAATTACGCCATTCTAAAAGATTCGATTGACTTATTGGACCCCAATTTTCATCAGGTTTTAATGATGCAAGTAACATCTGAAATTATATAAAAAAAAAGTTTATAATTATTGACTGCCAATTTTCTTTAAGTAGTTATGTCGGAAAAAACCTTTTGTTTATTTATTTATTACATACCTCAGGCATACCCAATTTTCTTCTTGATATAACTGCATAAATGAACCATAAAGGTATTTGAATAATTCCGAAACAAAGAAGTATCCATCCAACAACTGAATATAAAAAATTAATTTTGTTATAAAAATAACAAAAAAATTTTAAAAAAATTAGGTATTGGATCCAATAAATATAATCCAAGAGAGGAAGTAAATTTTTTTGTAAAATGAAGCAGTAATTTGAGGTAAGTCGGATAAACTTGAAACTTTTTGCAATTTTATTATAAGAAAAATTTATTAACTGGAAAACGGTTTTAGCTACTTTTTAAATCGTAAATTGAAATAGGATGCATTAAAAAGCTCTTCTAGCAACTTCAAACTTCGGAAAACGGTGTTAGATACTTTGAAAAACAGTGCTGGTTACTTTTTAAATCGGAAATTAATGTAAGATACTTCAAAAAGCTACTCTAGCAACTGCCGACTTCGGAAAACCGCGTTAGATATTCCAGAAATGGATATTAGTTACTTTATATGTAGGAAAACGCTGTCAGATACCTTGATCAAAGCTTTTAACTACTTCACGCTTAATAAAACGATGTAAGGTGTTTCGGAAATCTCTCGTATAAACTTATCAATTAGAAAACGGTGTTAGCTACTTTTTAAATCGGAAATTAATGTAATATACTTCCAAACGCTCCTCTAGCTACTTCAGACTTCGGAAAACCACGTTAGATATTTCTGAAATGGATATTAGCTACTTTATATACAGGAAAACGGTGTTAGATACCTTAACCATAGATTTTAACAATTTCAGGCTTAGTAAAACGAACTAAGATGTTTCGGAAATCTCTGCCAATTTTCTTAGGAAACTGGAAAACGGTGTTAGCTACTTTTTAAATCGGAAATTGAGATAGGTTGCATCAAAAAGCACTTCTAGCAACTTCAAACTTCGGAAAACGGGGTTAGCTACTTTTTAATTCGGATATTGAGGTAGAATGATTCAAAAAGCTCTTCTATCAACTTCAGGGTTCAAAAAACGGTGTTAGATACTTTGGAAAACGGTGTTAGCTACTTTTTAATTCGGATATTGAGGTAGAATGATTCAAAAAGCTCTTCTATCAACTTCAGGGTTCAAAAAACGGTGTTAGATACTTTGGAAAACGGTGTTAGCTACTTTTTAATTCGGATATTGAGGTAGAATGATTCAAAAAGCTCTTCTATCAACTTCAGGGTTCAAAAAACGGTGTTAGATACTTTGGAAAACGGTGTTAGCTACTTTTTAATTCGGATATTGAGGTAGAATGATTCAAAAAGCTCTTCTATCAACTTCAGGGTTCAAAAAACGGTGTTAGATACTTTGGAAAACGGTGTTAGCTGCTTTTTAAATCGGACATTAATGTAATATACTTCAAAAAGCTCCTCTAGCAACTTCAGACTTCGGAAAACCGCGTTAGATACTTCGGAAATGGATATAAGCTACTTTGTACGTAGGAAAACGGTGTTAGATACCTTAACCATAGATTTTAGCTATTTCAGGCTTAGTAAAACGATCTAAGGTATTTCGGAAAAATTTCCTATTTACTTAGGAAACTGGATAACTGTGTTAGCTGCTTTTTAAATCGGAAATTGAGATAGGTTGCATCAGAAAGCACTTCTAGCAACTTCAAACTTCGGAAAACGGGGTTAGCTACTTTTTAATTCGGATATTGAGGTAGAATGATTCAAAAAGCTCTTCTATCAACTTCAGGGTTCAAAAAACGGTGTTAGATACTTTGGAAAACGGTGTTAGCTGCTTTTTAAATCGGACATTAATGTAATATACTTCAAAAAGCTCCTCTAGCAACTTCAGACTTCGGAAAACCGCGTTAGATACTTCGGAAATGGATATAAGCTACTTTGTACGTAGGAAAACGGTGTTAGATACCTTAACCATAGATTTTAGCTATTTCAGGCTTAGTAAAACGATCTAAGGTATTTCGGAAAAATTTCCTATTTACTTAGGAAACTGGATAACTGTGTTAGCTGCTTTTTAAATCGGAAATTGAGATAGGTTGCATCAAAAAGCACTTCTAGCAACTTCAAACTTCGGAAAACGGGGTTAGCTACTTTTTAATTCGGATATTGAGGTAGAATGATTCAAAAAGCTCTTCTATCAACTTCAGGGTTCAAAAAACGGTGTTAGATACTTTGGAAAACGGTGTTAGCTACTTTTTAATTCGGATATTGAGGTAGAATGATTCAAAAAGCTCTTCTATCAACTTCAGGGTTCAAAAAACGGTGTTAGATACTTTGGAAAACGGTGTTAGCTACTTTTTAATTCGGATATTGAGGTAGAATGATTCAAAAAGCTCTTCTATCAACTTCAGGGTTCAAAAAACGGTGTTAGATACTTTGGAAAACGGTGTTAGCTACTTTTTAATTCGGATATTGAGGTAGAATGATTCAAAAAGCTCTTCTATCAACTTCAGGGTTCAAAAAACGGTGTTAGATACTTTGGAAAACGGTGTTAGCTGCTTTTTAAATCGGACATTAATGTAATATACTTCAAAAAGCTCCTCTAGCAACTTCAGACTTCGGAAAACCGCGTTAGATACTTCGGAAATGGATATAAGCTACTTTGTACGTAGGAAAACGGTGTTAGATACCTTAACCATAGATTTTAGCTATTTCAGGCTTAGTAAAACGATCTAAGGTATTTCGGAAAAATTTCCTATTTACTTAGGAAACTGGATAACTGTGTTAGCTGCTTTTTAAATCGGAAATTGAGATAAGTTGCATCAAAAAGCTCTTCTAGCAACTTTAGGGTTCAGAAAACGGTGTTAGATACTTTGGGAAACGGTATTAGCTGCTTTTGAAATCGGACATTAATGTAATATACTTCAAAAAGCTCCTCTAGCAAGTTCAGACTTCGGAAAACCGTGTTATATATTTCTGAAATGGATATTATCTACTTTATATGTAGGATAACGGTGTTAGATACCTTAACCATAGATTTTAGCTATTTCAGGCTTAGTAAAACGATTAAAGGTGTTTCGGAAATATCTCCTATTTACTTAGGAAACTGGAAAACGGTGTTAGCTAATTTTTAAATCGGAAATTGAGATAGGTTGCAACAAAAAGCACTTATAGCAACTTCATAGGGTTCAGAAAACGGTGTTAGATACTTTGGAAAACGGTGTTAGCTACATTTTAAATCGGGGATGAACGTAATACACTTCAAAAGGCTTCTCTAGCAACTTCAGACTTTGGAAAACCGAGTTAGATACTTCTAAAATGGATATAAGCTACTTTGTATGTAGAAAAACGGTGTTAGATACCTTAACCATAGATTTGAGCTATTTCAGGCTTCGTAAAACGATCTAAGGTGTTTCGGAAAACTCTGCCAATTTTCTTAGGAAACTGGAAAACGGTGTTAGCTACTTTTTAAATCGGAAATTAATGTAATATACTTCCAAACGCTCCTCTAGCTACTTCAGACTTCGGAAAACCACGTTAGATATTTCTGAAATGGATATTAGCTACTTTATATACAGGAAAACGGTGTTAGATACCTTAACCATAGATTTTAACAATTTCAGGCTTAGTAAAACGAACTAAGATGTTTCGGAAATCTCTGCCAATTTTCTTAGGAAACTGGAAAACGGTGTTAGCTACTTTTTAAATCGGAAATTGAGATAGGTTGCATCAAAAAGCACTTCTAGCAACTTCAAACTTCGGAAAACGGGGTTAGCTACTTTTTAATTCGGATATTGAGGTAGAATGATTCAAAAAGCTCTTCTATCAACTTCAGGGTTCAAAAAACGGTGTTAGATACTTTGGAAAACGGTGTTAGCTACTTTTTAATTCGGATATTGAGGTAGAATGATTCAAAAAGCTCTTCTATCAACTTCAGGGTTCAAAAAACGGTGTTAGATACTTTGGAAAACGGTGTTAGCTACTTTTTAATTCGGATATTGAGGTAGAATGATTCAAAAAGCTCTTCTATCAACTTCAGGGTTCAAAAAACGGTGTTAGATACTTTGGAAAACGGTGTTAGCTACTTTTTAATTCGGATATTGAGGTAGAATGATTCAAAAAGCTCTTCTATCAACTTCAGGGTTCAAAAAACGGTGTTAGATACTTTGGAAAACGGTGTTAGCTGCTTTTTAAATCGGACATTAATGTAATATACTTCAAAAAGCTCCTCTAGCAACTTCAGACTTCGGAAAACCGCGTTAGATACTTCGGAAATGGATATAAGCTACTTTGTACGTAGGAAAACGGTGTTAGATACCTTAACCATAGATTTTAGCTATTTCAGGCTTAGTAAAACGATCTAAGGTATTTCGGAAAAATTTCCTATTTACTTAGGAAACTGGATAACTGTGTTAGCTGCTTTTTAAATCGGAAATTGAGATAAGTTGCATCAAAAAGCTCTTCTAGCAACTTTAGGGTTCAGAAAACGGTGTTAGATACTTTGGGAAACGGTATTAGCTGCTTTTGAAATCGGACATTAATGTAATATACTTCAAAAAGCTCCTCTAGCAAGTTCAGACTTCGGAAAACCGTGTTATATATTTCTGAAATGGATATTAGCTACTTTATATGTAGGATAACGGTGTTAGATACCTTAACCATAGATTTTAGCTATTTCAGGCTTAGTAAAACGATTAAAGGTGTTTCGGAAATATCTCCTATTTACTTAGGAAACTGGAAAACGGTGTTAGCTAATTTTTAAATCGGAAATTGAGATAGGTTGCAACAAAAAGCACTTATAGCAACTTCATAGGGTTCAGAAAACGGTGTTAGATACTTTGGAAAACGGTGTTAGCTACATTTTAAATCGGGGATGAACGTAATACACTTCAAAAGGCTTCTCTAGCAACTTCAGACTTTGGAAAACCGAGTTAGATACTTCTAAAATGGATATAACCTACTTTGTATGTAGGAAAACGCTGTCAGATACCTTGAGCATAGCTTTTAACTACTTCACGCTTAATAAAACGATGTAAGTTGTTTCGGAAATCTCTCGCATAAACTTATAAATTAGAAAACGGTGTTAGCTACTTTTTAAATCGGAAATTAATGTAATATACTTCTAAAAGCTACTCTAGCAACTGCCGACTTCGGAAATCCGCGTTAAATATTCCTGAAATGGATATTAGCTTCTTTATATGTAGGATAACGGTGTTAGATACCTTAACCATAGATTTTAACAATTTCAGGCTTAGTAAAACGATCTAAGGTGTTTTGGAAATCTCTGCCAATTTTCTTAGGAAACTGGAAAACGGTGTTAGCTACTTTTTAAATCGGAAATTGAGATAGGTTGCATCAAAAAGCTCTTCTAGCAACTTCAGGGTTCAGAAAACGGTGTTAGATACTTTGGAAAACGGTGTTAGCTACCCTTTAAATCGGGGATAAATGTAATACACTTAAAGAAGCTTCTCTAGTAACTTCAGACTTAGGAAAACCGTGTTAGATACTTCTGAAATGGATATAAACTACTTTATATGTAGGAAAACGGTGTTAGATACCTTAACCATAGATTTTAGCTATTTCAGGCTTAGTAAAACGATCTAAGGTATTTCGGAAATATCTCGTATTTACTTAGGAAACTGGATAACGGTGTTAGCTACTTTTTAAATCGGAAATTGAGATAGGTTGCATCGAAAAGCTCTTATAGCAACTTTAGGGTTCAGAAAACGGTGTTAGATACTTTGGAAAACGGTGTTAGCTGCTTTTTAAATCGGACATTAATGTAATATACTTCAAAAAGCTCCTCTAGCAACTTCAGACTTCGGAAAACCGCGTTAGATACTTCGGAAATGGATATAAGCTACTTTGTACGTAGGAAAACGGTGTTAGATACCTTAACCATAGATTTTAGCTATTTCAGGCTTAGTAAAACGATCTAAGGTGTTTCGGAAAACTCTGCCAATTTTCTTAGGAAACTGGAAAACGGTGTTAGCTACTTTTTAAATCGGAAATTGAGATAGGATGCATCAAAAAGCACTTCTAGCAACTTCAAACTTCGAAAAACGGGGTTAGCTACTTTTTAAATCGGATATTGAGGTAGAATGATTCAAAAAGCTCTTCTATCAACTTCAGGGTTCAAAAAACGGTGTTAGATACTTTGGAAAACGGTGTTAGCGGCTTTTTAAATCGGAAATTAATGTAAGATACTTCAAAAAGCTTCTCTAGCAACTTCAGACTTTGGAA
Source organism: Anagrus nilaparvatae (assembly GCA_022575985.1). NCBI lineage: Eukaryota > Metazoa > Arthropoda > Insecta > Hymenoptera > Mymaridae > Anagrus > Anagrus nilaparvatae. The sequence continues at coordinate 26,017,964 of JAKSXM010000137.1, forward strand.
AACCGTGTTATATATTTCTGAAATGGATATTAGCTACTTTATATGTAGGATAACGGTGTTAGATACCTTAACCATAGATTTGAGCTATTTCAGGCTTCGTAAAACGATCTAAGGTGTTTCGGAAAACTCTGCCAATTTTCTTAGGAAACTGGAAAACGGTGTTAGCTACTTTTTAAATCGGAAATTGAGATAGGTTGCATCAAAAAGCTCTTCTAGCAACTTCAAACTTCGGAAAACGGTGTTAGATACTTTGAAAAACGGTGTTAGATACTTTTTAAATTGGAAATTAATGTATGATACTTCAAAAAGCTTCTCTTGCAACTTCAGACTTTGGAAAACCGCGTTAGATACTTCTGAAATGGATATAAGCTACTTTGTATGTAGGAAAACGGTGTTAGATACCTTAACTATAGATTTGAGCTATTTCAGGCTTCGTAAAACGATCTAAGGTGTTTCGGAAAACTCTCCTATTTACTTAGGAAACTGGAAAACGGTGTTAGCTACTTTTTAATTCGGAAATTGAGGTAGGATGATTCAAAAAGCTCTTCTAGCAACTTCAGGGTTCAGAAAACGGTATTAGAGACTTTGGAAGACGGTGTTAGCTTTTTTTTAAATCGGAAATTTAGGTAGTATGCTTCAAAAAGCTCTTCTAGCAATTTCAAACTTCGGAAAACGGTTTTAGTTACTTCCTGCATACACAGTAGCTAATGTCCATTTCAGAAATGTCTAAATCCGTTTACCAAAAACTGAAGAGGCTAAATGAGCTTTTTGAAGTATCTTATTAATTTCCGATTTAAAAAAAATTTTAAAAGCATCTTACCTGAATTTCCGATATAAAAAGTAACTAACACTGTTGTCCAAAATATCTAACACCATTTTCCGATTTTATAAGTAAATAAAAGAGATTCTTGAAACATTTGACATCAATCTACTAAGCTCAAAGTATATAAAATTGTTTATTGTATCTAACACCGTTTTCATATATATGAGCTGGCTAATATCCTTTTCAGTAATATCTATCGCCGTTTCCCAAAGCTTTAACTTGCTAGAAGAATTTCTGGAAGTATCATAAATTTTTTTTCGATTTGAAAAGTAGTTAAAAACAGTTAAAAAAATATCTCACACATATTGCATACTACCTCAATTCCCGATATAAAAAGTAGTTAATACCGTTTCTAAAATATCTAACACTGTTTTCCGATTTCATAAGTAAATAAAAGACATTCTTGGAATACCTTACACCACTCCACAAAGCCTAAATTATCTAAAATATATTTTCAATATTTTTAACACCGTTTTCCTATATATAAAGTAGCTAATCTCCTTTTCAGAAATATCTAACCCTGTTTTCTGAAGGCTGAACTTGTTAGAAGAGCTTCTAGAAGCATCATAAACGTATTTCTGATTTGAAAAGTAGCTAAACAAGATTTAGGAAAATACCAACACTTCATATTACAATATACACATTACAATTATTGAATCTTTTCAATTTAGGGACTCTGAGTCATTTTTATTTAGGGACTGAGAATAATTCAAGATCACGATTGTCAAAATCTATCGCTTTAAGGACTTATAGTAATTCAGGTTTAGAGACTTATATATAGTAGTGATTAGGTACTAAGAATAATTTAATATTTAGGGATTAAGAATAATTTAATTGAGGGACTAAGAACAATTTTTATGTAGAGAATTGGAATAATCAAGGTTCAGTGACGCAGAATTATTTAGATTTAGAGACGTATAATAATTCGCGTTTAGGGATGTAGAATTATTTTGATTTAGGGACGTATTATAATTATATTTTAGGGTCGAAGAATAAATTCTAATTAGGGATTTTGAATAATTCAGGTTGAAAGACAATGAATTATTTTGATTTAGGGACGTATAATAATTCACGTTTAGAGACGAAGAATTACTTTGATTTAGGGACTTAGAATAAGGAAGGTTTAGGGACTTAGAATTATCAAGACTTAGGGGATAAGATATATTAAGGTTTAGGGACTATGAATAATGAATATTTAGGAACTTGGAATATTTGATGCTTAGGGACTTAGAGTTATTAAGGTTTAGGGATTTAGAAAAAATTTGCAATATTACCCGAATAGCGCGACTTGAAATACCAAAAACATCAGTTTTGAGGTTATGTAGGCTTCGTATATCATTATTTTGAAATTCTGGCTGAGCGAATGTTGGTATTTTTAAAAAATATTAACTTTTAGAAAAAAAAATTTTTTAAAGTAACTGAATTGCTTGATTTTTATCGTAAATTTCGGGAAACATTTTAACCGAATTTCATGAAAATCACACATGTTCATCTTCTACCCAAAAAATGAGATGCCAGCGTCTCGGAAATACGTTTATATATATTATATAATATATGTACGTCAATGGATGTAAAAGTATAGTTATTTTTTAAACAAGGGACAAAATATTAAGGGCCTAATTGCAGTATCCAAATAAATGTTTTATTGTGATAAAAAGAAAACATTTTGCGAAAAAATTTAATAAAAATTATTTCTTTTAATCGATAATAATTTTTAGTTATGCGTACAAAGTTAAATGTTTAAGAAATTTTGAAAATAATGATTTACCATGAGCACTTTTTGGATAATCAACTCCATTGTGAGTAAGTTTCGGTGTAACAATCAATGAGTAAATAAATATTATTGTCAACAGTAGTGGAGTTAAAATTGCCCAACAAATTCTCCAATAAGCTGAAGGTCTTCGATTTAACATAAATTCGATGTCATCTAAAAAGTTTTCTAATCCATAAACCCAAAAAATAATACTTATCTCTAAAGAAGCTGAGATGTAAATAATGAAGAACACTGCATAGTATTCTATTAGATCAAGAATAAATTGTCCACCCTATTCCACAAATTTAAAGTTATTGATTTAATTAAATTTAAAATTTAAATATTTATAATTTTTACTTACTGGTGTACAATAGACTATACCACTTGTAAAACCAATAATACAAGTTACTAGTATAATGTATGAATAATTCCATTTTGGATATTTATCATTTATTATGCTAGTAGTTGTATTAATTAGTGCAATCAGACTTCCATGACCCAATAAAAACAGCATAAAAAAGAATAATACTGAGAATACCTAATAGCAGAATAAAATATTTTAAAAATAATTTATAATAAAAATGGACTATAGTTTAAATAATTTTTATAATCTATTATTATTATATTGATATCAAGTCATTTTCTGAAATAATAATTTAAAAAAATACCTGTGGCAGGAACACAAACTTGGAAATAGCATCTGGATAAGAAATAAAAGCAAGACCAGCACCACCTTTAACGACGTTACTAATATCAGTAGTGCCTTGCTCATGAGCTAGATTTCCCAAAATACCGAAAATAATTACTCCTGCTAATATACTTGTGAAAGTGTCCAATGAAGTGACAATAAGGACATCTCTGTAATTTTAAAAAGTGAAAAATAAATATTACGAACTGGTAAAAATTGTTTTTATAAATTTTTTCATAATATCTACCTATAAATATTATAACGAAAATTGTTATAAGATGAATAAGTAATTATGGTTCCAAAACATATACCCAAAGAATAAAAACATTGTGTTACAGCAGCATACCATACACCAGCATCAAATAATTTATTCCAATCAGGTATTATAAAAAACTTAATACCATTAATCGCACCATCCAATGTCAAAGCTCTTAATAATAATGCAGCCATTATTATGTATGGAAAAATTGCAAAAAAATATGCCGCTTTACCAGAACTTTTTATACCTTTTGAAAGTATTAAAAAGGCACTAGCCCAAGCAATAAATAAGTAAAATACTAAAGTTAAATCCGGTAAACCTAGACCATCGTCAATTTCCAATTTTTCTTTTAGTACTGTTTTTCTGTAACATATGAATACTTTTATTAATTTTTCAGGATTATAATTACAAACTGCTTTATTTACCTAAAATATAATTCCGCTGAAGTTATTGTGGAATTTGATGAATGATAACTGTCGAAATCATTTTCGTTTTTTCCTGAATCAATACAAAAATTATACCATTCTGGGCGACATTTCGACCAAGGTAACTGACTTTGAAAACTTTCCACGAAATAAGATATGGTAATAGAAATTATAAAACAATAATAAGATCCAACAGCAGCCGTTGCAAACATTTGAACCCAACCAATGCCTCGAAATGCTGGTACAATTGACCATATTTTAACAGGCGATTTGTTACTAAATTGTCCTAATAGAGATTCAGCGTAATAACATGGCTTTCCTATTAAGAATAAAACTACCATGTAAGGTATCACAAAAGCTCCACCACCATTTTGATATGCCACATATGGAAACCTCCAGACGTTTCCTAATCCAACAGACATGGCAATGCAAGACATCAAGAATTCCGTTCCGCTGCTCCAGCTTGGACGATTTTTGTTAGTTTCTTGTGTTTGCTCCTGCTTAAATTTTGGATTATTTTAACAAGGGAATACTTTTATTTTTAAATTTTAAGCTTATATTTCTCATTTTAAGGAAAAAATTTTAGATTTGAACGTATGAAATTTAATGTTTTTTATTTTGAAAAAATAAAGGCTAATAAGGAAAAGCCATGACATTTGAATGACCAAATGGCTTTATGCTTGAAGAAACATTATATACATAATTTATATAAATCTTATATGTATGTTATATAAATATTTTATAATATTTTTATTACGTTATGTAAAAATTTAAGTTATTTTTATAAAAGAGAATATTCAAATTTATGAATGAATTTATTTCATTTTAACTTATATAGAATAAAAGAAAATTTTTCTTACAGATTCGTCGACTGGTGGCTTAGAAATTGAAATATTTTGTGATTCATCTGTTTTCTAAAATATATAAAAATATAACTTTTACTAGATTTATATTTGATGTTTATTTAAAAAAAAATTAATTTCAGGTTTACGTTTCTGTTTAACTTTTCAGGATATTTTAATTCAATATCTTCATCGTCAGAGAATGCTGGATTTCTCGTTCCTTCCTGAATAAATAAAATAAAAATTATTAAAATATGCATACGAAATTTGCACTAGAAAAAATGTAGAAAATTGTTTTTTATCTAGACAGTAAAATATTTTATTTCAACAAGTATTAGCTTGCCGTCTTCTAAATATATTGTGCGTTTTAGATATTGCCTACAAACTAATATATATATATATATATATATATATATATATATATATATATATATCTCTGCATGCTAATATATCTCACATACCCAAAGCGGGGCGGGATCTTGCCCCCTCAATATGATTCCCTTAGGAATCGGGATATCCCCATTCCCGCACACACCTACTGGACGCGCTGTGGCCGGAAAAGACGTACCCACTCGCGCCTCTTACGAAGAAAAATCGTATACAATCCTTGTCCATAATCAAAGAAAAACTCAAATCGCAGTTTATCAACCGCTAAATTTACGTGTGATTTGGGCCATTTTTTACTTTTCTGGGCACGGGCTTGTAATATAATATTTTCCTTATCACAATATATCCTCAAAGAGGAGCTAATTAAATTGAAAAGTTTGTATACTATGTACTCATGATTATACGTGCCTGTTTGTTTTCCATTTTAATTATAAATTATAACAGATGCTAATTAAAACATTTTATTTAAAAATATATCCTTTATCAAACAGTATTAAATATACCAAAAACTTCTAAATTATGAAAAATAAATGAATAAACAGACAAAATAAAGCACGATTGCAGTTCTAAGCATTAACTGATGTTCGGAAACCTTGGTAAACATAATATTATACAATAATATATCAAAGAAGAAGTAAATTATAAAAATAAAATTTGCTTTTATTTGCTAAATTATTAAAATATTGTTATTATACATATACGATTACCTGCACATTGTTAATAAATAAGTATAAAAGAACAGTGCGTGCTGTTCAAAATAATACAACAGAAAAATTATGTAAGAATATTTTTTATCATGAAATACGTTCATAGTAAGGAATAAAGGCAAATTGAAAAAGGTGTTAAAAAAATTCGGGTCAAATATAAAAAAATAATGGAAATCAGATAAGGATTCTTAAAGTAGTAATATTACTATGGGTTGACTAAAAAAATACTAAGAAAGGGTTTACCTATGATAAAATTTTATTTAGGGTAATAAAATAGGAACTGCACATGGAATCCCATCTGCACTTTAATTTCTTAAGTCCTAATTCAAATCAGCCATTAGTTGCGAAGAAACATCATTCTTGAGAAAAACCCTGTTTCTTTCTTTCACCTAAACGTGATTTTGAATCCTCAATGCATTTTTTTTCTAGGATTCAAATTTTCCTATCTTTGAATCCAAATTGCATTTTTTTTATGGATTCAAAATGGCCCTATTTTTGAATCCTCATTGTATTTTTTTTCTAGGATTCAAAATTGCCCTATCTTTGAATCCTCAATGAATTTTTTTTTTCTAGGATTCAAAATGGCCCTATCTTTAAATCCATATTGCATATCTTTTTTCTTGGATTCAAAATTGCCCTATCTTTATATCCACATAGTATTTTTTTCGAGGATTCAAAATGGCCCTATCTTTGAATCCACATTGCATATCTTTTTTCTTGGATTCAAAATTGCCCTATCTTTATATCCACATAGTATTTTTTTCGAGGATTCAAAATGGCCCTATCTTTGAATCCACATTGCATATCTTTTTTCTTGGATTCAAAATTGCCCTATCTTTGTATCCACATAGTATTTTTTTCGAGGATTCAAAATGGCCCTATCTTTGAATCCACATTGCATATTTTTTTTCTTGGATTCAAAATTGCCCTATCTTTATATCCACATAGTATTTTTTTCGAGGATTCAAAATGGCCCTATCTTTGAATTCACATTGCATATTTTTTTTCTTGGATTCAAAATTGCCCTATCTTTGAATCCTCAATGAATTTTTTTTTTCTAGGATTCAAAATGGCCATATCTTTGAATCCACATTGCATATCTTTTTTCTTGGATTCAAAATTGCCCTATCTTTATATCCACATAGTATTTTTTTCGAGGATTCAAAATGGCCCTATCTTTGAATCCACTTTGCATATTTTTTTTCTTGGATTCAAAATTGCCCTATCTTTGAATCCTCAATGAATTTTTTTTTTCTAGGATTCAAAATGGCCCTATCTTTGAATCCACATTGCATATCTTTTTTCTTGGATTCAAAATTGCCCTATCTTTATATCCACATAGTATTTTTTTCGAGGATTCAAAATGGCCCTATCTTTGAATCCACATTGCATATTTTTTTTCTTGGATTCAAAATTGCCCTATCTTTATATCCACATAGTATTTTTTTCGAGGATTCAAAATGGCCCTATCTTTGAATCCACATTGCATATTTTTTTTCTTGGATTCAAAATTGCCCTATCTTTATATCCACATAGTATTTTTTTCGAGGATTCAAAATGGCCCTATCTTTGAATCCACGTTGCATATTTTTTTTCTTGGATTCAAAATTGCCTTATCTTTATATCCACATAGTATTTTTTTCGAGGATTCAAAATGGCCCTATCTTTGAATCCACATTGCATATTTTTTTTCTTGGATTCAAAATTGCCCTATCTTTATATCCACATAGTATTTTTTTCGAGGATTCAAAATGGCCCTATCTTTGAATCCACGTTGCATATTTTTTTTCTTGGATTCAAAATTGCCCTATCTTTATATCCACATAGTATTTTTTTCGAGGATTCAAAATGGCCCTATCTTTGAATCCACGTTGCATATTTTTTTTCTTGGATTCAAAATTGCCCTATCTTTATATCCACATGGTATTTTTTTCGAGGATTCAAAATGGCCCTATCTTTGAATCCACGTTGCATATTTTTTTTCTTGGATTCAAAATTGCCCTATCTTTATATCCACATAGTATTTTTTTCGAGGATTCAAAATGGCCCTATCTTTGAATCCACATTGCATATTTTTTTTCTTGGATTCAAAATTGCCCTATCTTTATATCCACATAGTATTTTTTTCGAGGATTCAAAATGGCCCTATCTTTGAATCCACGTTGCATATTTTTTTTCTTGGATTCAAAATTGCCCTATCTTTATATCCACATAGTATTTTTTTCGGGAGGGGGATGGGCGCGAAAGCGCTTAGTAACGTTATAAAACAGCTCCGTAAAAAAATAGTTAATATTTATATAAAAAGTGAAAAAAATACCAGAAAAATCAGTCAAAAGTATTAAAATAAAACCTATTAAATAAATGAAAATAAAAGAAAAACTCCAGCATAAAAATTAAATCAAGATTAAGAGAAGAAAAAAAAAAGTTGAGAAAAAGTTAGGTTAGATTTAACGTGGCTTTTGTAAAATTAGTATAAGCTTCGAAGAAAAATAAAGAAATTTTATTGGAAAGAAAAAGAAAAAAAAAAGAAATGATTTTGAATAGTATGGAAACGCCAATTTTCACTAAAAAATATTTTGAAAAGTTAATAAAACAGAGGGAAAATTTTTTCCCTACCCTTTATGAAAAGTGCAGTGAAAAGTTGGTTATCTTCATAAATTGTATCTTGAAAAACGAATAATATTGTTAAAGATTTAAAAAAAAATTTTTTAAACATAAAAAAAAAACTCCAGCATAAAAATTAGATAAAGATTAAAAGAAAAAGAAAAAGTTGAGAAAAAGTTAGGTTAGAAACGTGGCTTATAAAGATCAAATTACAGTAATTCTTAAAGAAAAATATAGAAATGATTTTGAATAGTATGGAAACGCCAATTATCACTAAAAAATATTTTGAAAAGTTAATAAAACAGAGGGAAAATTTTTTCCCTACCCTTTATGAAAAGTGCAGTGAAAAATTGGTTGTTTTCATAAATTGTATTTTGAAAAGAGAATATTGTTAAATATTGTTAAAGATTTTGAAAAATATTTTCAAACATGAAACTAAAAGGCAAGAATATAAGAAAGATAAAGATCAAAAAGTATATGTAATCAAGAGCAGAAGAAAGAAAAAAGTTATGATAGAAGAAAATCAAGAGATGCAGTAAAATTAAACTTATAAGTTCTGAAAAGAAAAAATAATTTAATTTTATATAATTTATGTAAATTTATAAATTTGGTAACTACATATATTGTAATTCGTATTTGGGTAACATTTTTTCTATATAAGGGGGGTGAGTAAACTAATTTAAAGTTTAAATTTCAAATATTCACATTGTAAAGTAAATTCGTTTATCTTTTATTGAATTTAATAAACTGAAAGAAAGATGTAAAATATTGTTAAAACACAGTATCATATAATAATTACCATATCTTGTAACAATTATGTATTAATTATAAACAAGAATAAACTATACTACTACTACTAGTATTTTTTTCGAGGATTCAAAATTTCTCTATCTTTGAATCCTCATTGTATTTTTTTTCTCGGATTCTAAATTGCCCTATCTTTGAATTCTCAATATATATTTTTTTTAGGATTCAAAATGGGCTTATCTTTGAATTCTCATTGCATTTTTTTTTCTAGGATTCAAATTTGCCCTATCTTTGAATCCTCATTGAATTTTTTTTTTTAGGATTTAAATTGGCCCTATTAGCACTGATTTGACAGATCCATTAAAAAAAAAAAAAAAAAAAAAAAAAAAAAACAATTAATTAAAATCTAAAATAAAATAACTGATGAGTGATCAAAATTTCTTCTTGGATTTATTCTCATTTTGCTTGGTTGCGCTGACTTTGTTATTTGAGTGATTCATATTTTTTATTGGCTAACGGTGAAAAATTCAAGAAGAAACCATCAAAAGTTCAATACCTATATCGAATGGGAAATATATTAGGTATCAGTTGACTTTTCATATATTTAAAAATATATATTAAAAAATATATATTTGAAGAAAAACTATAAAGATTTGGCTTTTTCTTAAAAAAAAAAAATTTTTACTTGAGAAAATACATGGAACAAAAATCATTCCCACGTCGTTTTAGGTTTCTAAGTTATATTTAATTATTTTTTAGTGGGAGTCTCTAAATGCTTTTTTTTCTTCTTTCTGAGATGCAGCATTTCTCAAAAATCACTCTGAATGTTATTGGATTTACGACGATGATGCAGGTTTTAATAATTTTAATGATTTAACATATAATAATTATGAATGTTTAAATAATAATTTATTTTATAAATGCAGATAAATTTATATAAAATTTAGTTATTATATTAATAATAGTATTAAATAGAAATAGAATTTTAAGTACATTTTTAAAAAATTTAATAAATTTCATTTTTGTTATTAAAAGTAATAGTGGAACCTAGGTAATTCGAAGCTTCATAATTCAAAATTTCGTATAATTTAAAGTAGGATACTCCCCCCGTCAGATTCGAATTATCGAGGTTCTACTGTAGATTATTTTATAAAAAAAAATTATCATAAATATTAATATTATATTAAATTTATGTACTTAAGTAATTTTTTATAATATAAAAATTGTTAATGAGAATCACAGAATATTATGTATGTAGAAATAAATTTTTAAAATTAATACTGAATTTAATAATTCTTCCTATCACATTCGTAAAAATTAATGAAGATATATATTAATGGTCTATTGAAATAGTGTCAGCAGAGTAATTGTAAAATTAAGTTTTTTCATAATTGTTTTAAAGGAAAATTTTTTATATGAAGGAGATAAGCACTTTAAAAAGTAGATTATATTTCTGCAAAAAATGTTTAAAACTGACTAACTACTTATTGCGGATTTAAATTATTTGTACTCGAAAAGGCTTTTAAAAATTTAAAGTTTGGAATAAAAACTGACCTCCTTAAGAAAACGGATGAAAAATATCATAGGGAGTGGATCAATAAACTCCCCCCTAAAGCAGATTTTTTTTATATTACTCTAAGATAGTGTTTCCTGTTTTGGCAAGAAGTTTTTTACAGTTTCTTCCTCCTTAGAAAAAATTCTCCTTTAATGTATACACAATTGTCATAGACCATCAACATAAACAATTTTTTGTACCTTAGTTTTTGAAATTAAAAAAAAAAACGAACTTACATTTAAAAAATTATAAAAATAGTAAAAAATTTCAATTCTTATATAACAATCAAAAATTGTAAATAATTTCGATCAAAAAAAATTAATTTAATTTTGATTCCATGTTAAATAAAATATAAATAAATTGTTTTAAACGCGAACAGTTTCTTTTTTCACGTTTTTTTCTTTTATCTTCTTTAAATTTACGCCATTCAATGAGATTCGATTTTTGTATTGGTCCCCAATTTTCATCTGGCTTAAATGCCGAAAGAATCATCTACAATGGATTTAAAAAAAGAAGTTTACAAAAAATTCAATAATATTATAATCAATTTATTTGTTTACCTCAGGCATGCCCAATTTTCTTTTTGAAATGACTGTATAAATAAACCAAAAAGGAACTTGTAGAACACCAAAACAAAGTAATGCCCATCCAACGGCTAAATATTAATATGATTTTTAAATTAATTTCATTGGTATCAAAAAATTAAATAAAATAAAAATAATAAATTACCATGAGCTTTCGAGGGATAATCAATGCCAGCATAAGTAAGTGGTGTTAAATTAATTATAGTGTAAATAAATATTGTTATTAATGTCACTGGTGTTAAAACTGCCCAACAGACTCTCCAATAAATTGACGGTCTTTGATTTAACATAAATTCAACGTCATCCAAGAAATTTTCTAAACCGTAAATCCAGAAGACTCCTGTTACCTCTAAACTAGCTAATACAAATACAACAAATGATGCTGCGTAGTAGTCAACTAAACCTAAAACAAATTGTCCACCCTAGAAAATAAATAAACTTTTAAAATAAAGAAGTAATAATTTTTGTTAGAAAATTTTTTTGACATATCTTAAACAGGAGCTTTAGTTACTTAATTGTTTGAAAGTTTTAAAATCTACACTGATATTTTTATGTGTTAATTAAACATAAACTTCAAAAGTTCCTATATTTACACATCTCTTTTCTCTTTAATATTTACTTTTACATTTAACGTACATTTAAATCCCACTGATTTTGGTTTTAAGGAGTTATAACTATATGCTCTTACGACACATACCCTGAGAAAATTATGAGATCCTTTTGATTTTAATTAACTAAAGTTTTACTATATAAAACCCTTACTGAATATTAAATATTTTAAAATCTTTTAAAACCAATTTAATTAAAAATAACATTTTACATAATAATCAATTTTACTTTTTTAATTAAATTGGGTATTCAGTTTTTGTTTTTATTAAGTCTTTAAAATTATTACGAATAAATTTTTACTACGTTTTACTAATTTTACTGTTATTTTAATAGTTAATTAAGTTTGCGTGTCTTAGAACAGTAAAGTAGCCTTAGTATTATTATAATATATATTTTGTATTGTGGTAGAACAAAGGTGATTTTATTTTAATTTTATTAGAGATTTCACGAGTTCATATAAAATTAATATTGACAAATTTTAAGATTTATTTTATTAATCATATTTAAATTAACAGCTGGTGCTTAAAGTTTTAGAATTCAATAAAATGATTTTTCTCTAATTAAAATCAAACTGATACCCTGAAATTATATTTGCATTTTTTGTGAAACTGCAACAATCAGGAATCTTCCTTTAAGAAATTTCAATAGAAACAGGGTGGCATATATAAAATTTATTGAATTTAAATATTAGTTCAAAATCAAGAAAAGAAAAAAGCTTTTTTCTTCAGCAAAAAATCCACCAAAATTTGGTAAAGGAACTCGAAATTTTTTACACAAAATTTGGCAAAATTTTAAAATTTAAATTGAACTGAAAAAACTGTGATTGCTCTAATTTTTTAATTTGCACGGAAATTAAATCCAGAAAATATTTTTTAAAATTTTTAGCCCATAAATTAATTAATTTTTTTGCTATTTTACACTTTTTAAATAAAAATTTCTTTTATACTTACTGGAGTACAATAAACAATTCCACTGGCAAAACCAAAAATCGAAGTCGCCAATACAATATATGAATGTTTCCATTTTGGAAATTGATCATTAATAATACTAATTATTCCACCGGCAAGTGAAATTGCACTTCCGATTCCTAATACGAATAACATTAAAAAGAATAATACTGAGAATAACTGAAAATTATGAATATTTTTATTTTAGAAAAATATTAAATTTATCAAATTCTAATTATTTATATTTCTTTATTTTTTTACCATTTTTTTTAATTAACATGTAATTTTATATTATTAATTACCTTGCATGCAAATATTATCTTACGTAAAATTATGTTTATATCGAGATCACTTATATGCCAATGTTAGCACGAAACTAATTATTAACTTATTATTTAATACATGGCAAAAATTTTAATAAACTAATAATTCCAAGAATAATTGTTTGCTTTTTTTTTGCATGGATACTATGTTTTTATGAATGAAATTTAAATTATTATTTATATTTTATAAATACATGTACAAGGTAATTAAAAAATTTTGCAATAAAATAATTATTTTTGTTTTGTCAGTTTAGTTAAAAATATGGTTTACTAGCAGACTGGGGTAATTTTTTTTGGGTCAATATTTTCACAAAAAAAAATAAACTTTTAAATCTGATAATTTTTCATACAAAATTTTAATTTAAAGTGCTAATTACCTGTGGCAAGAAGGCAAATTTGGCAATGGCATCTGGATAAGAAATAAAAGCTAAACCGGTTCCACCTCTAACAACATTACTAACATCGTCTGTACCAAGCTCATGTGCAAGATTTCCTAATATTCCAAAAATTGTAAATCCAGCAATCAAGCTTGTAAAAGTATCCATTGTTGTTACAACGATAACATCTCTGTAAATAAATTTTAAAAATTCAATAAAAAATTTTTCTTAAAATTAAAAATGGTTATTAAAAATTATTTTTTAGCTCACCTATAAATATTATGGCGAAAATCATTATAGGAAGAATAAGTAATTAAACCACCAAAACACACACATAAAGAAAAAAAGCATTGTGTAACAGCAGCATACCAAACTTCAGCTTCAAATAATTTATTCCAATCAGGTTTTATAAAAAATATTATACCATTTATAGCACCATCCAATGTCACAGCTCTTATTAATAATGCAGCCATTATTATGTATGGAAATATGGCCAAAAAATAGGCTGCTTTACCGGAACTTTTTATACCTCTTACAAGTATTAAAAATATACAAGTCCATGCAGCAAATAAATAAAAAACTAATGTTGCATCTGGGAAACCAATACCATCGTCAATTTGAAGCTTTTCTTTTAGGACCGTTTTTCTGTAATTTTTATGCAATATTTTTAGAGTAAATTAATAATATTTTGAGTATCTAACTTACCTAAAGTATAATTCGGCTGAACTTTTAACAGTTGTATTTCCTGAATGATGAGTTATAGAATTATTCTCATGTTTTTCTGAATTAACACAAAGTTCATCCCATTCCAAACGACAATGCGACCATGGTAATTGACTTTGGAAACTTGCTACCAAATAATATAAAGTAACAGACATTAGAGAACAATAATAAGTACCAACAGCAATCATTGAAAACATTTGCGCCCATCCAACGCCACGAAAAACTGGTGCGATTGACCACATTTTAACAGATGATCTATTTGTAAATTGTCCAACTATCATTTCTAAGTAATAACATGGCTTTCCAATTAAAAATAAAACTATTATGTAAGGAACAAGAAATGCTCCACCACCATTTTGGTATGCTGTGAATGGAAATCTCCAAACATTACCTAATCCAACGGACATGGCAATGCAAGACATAAGGAATTCCATTCCGCTACCCCAACTTTGACGATTATGCTGTTCATCATCTTTTGGTGTCTGTTGGAAAATAGGAAAATAATCAAAATATATTTTTTCAACTTGCATTATTGTTATTGACACAGATAAGCTTGAAAGAAGAAAAGTGGAGGGGTTTTGAAGCATACAGAATTTTGGAGGCAAGGGTTATAGTTTGAAATAATAAATTAATACTAAAATAATGACCCCAAGGGCAAAAACTAGACCTTGAGTTTAACTAGATTTTTTTATCTAGGAACATGCTCATAGGAAGAAGTATTTGAAGAAGGTCGTTTTAGGTGTGGCAAGGGTCTACATATGGCCTTTAGGGTGTAGGGAGGTTAAATTGACTAATGTAAATTTAGTGACTTAGAATAAATTGGAATATTAGTTAAGACTGTTATAAGTAAACATGTTCCATGACCCTTGGTTTTGGTAACCCGTGAACCAGAAGTTTTTAACATGGAACATGTTCATTGGATGGGGTATTTGAAAGTCTGGCTCAGCAGGGGGGGGGTGAATAGGACTTAGAATATTTTCGATTTAGGGAATAATTTAAAGTGGAATTCAGGGCCTAATCAATAAGAACAAGAACTTAGAATACTTTAGGTTTATTTCTTGTAATTGCGGTTCTAGGACTTATAATAATTAGGGAGTATACGTTATATTCGTTATAAAAATATAAATTCGTTATAGAAATATTGTAAAGATAATTTAAGATTTCTTGTTAACTATTTTTTTTGGTTTTTTGAAGGTTTAAACTACCTGAAAATACGGGTCTTATCGATATGCCTTAAAAATTTTTTTTTTCGATTTCTGGATTAAGTTAAGTAGTAATAAAAAAATAATGCATTGATGCATTGATATTGAACTATTTATTTTTTTGATTAATTGACAGTGCCTAAATATCTTTTTATTATATCAATTTTATAGAATTTATATATATATATAAAAAAGTGATAAAATTTTATATACTTCTATTTTACGATTACATTTTATCGTAAAAAAATAAAAAATGTATTGTCTAAATGAAAAAAAGGTACAGTAATTACAATATTACTATAAAAAGTCAAGATTTTATTAAAAAAAAAAAAAATTTAATTTCCTAATAAAAGTAATGTTAGGAAAAAAACAACGACTTACAGAGAGCAATTTATTTATAATAAAAAAGTATGTAAAGATCAAGGTAGCATAATATCCTGTGTTATTTAGAAACAGTTAATTTTATTTTATAATTAGAATTTTATGCAAAAAAAAAATTTCTTACCAATTCAGTTGTCGATGATAACGTAGATGGTAAATTTTGATTATTATCGTGTATTTTAAAATTAATATCATATTGTTCGTCTTTCTGTAATATTAAATTGGATAAATAAATATTTTTAGTCTGATGAGGTCAGTAAATTTGAGAGAAATCAGTTCTAATAATTACCTTAATAAAATAGTTTCCAGAATATCCCAATTCAAAGCCATCGTCATTGATAAATCCAGGATTTTTCGTCCCCTCTTCTTTCTGTAAAAAATAACATCAATAAATAAAAATAATATCAATAAATAAATAATTTTATTAAGAGAAAATACCGTAAATGACTAAATGCCATCGACATTTTAGTAAATTAATTTATTATTATAAATTTAGTATAAATATCTTTTGATGATACGATCAAATGCAATCTTTTATGTTTTCTAGAATAAAAGAAACGCGAAAGACTTTAATGGCTAAAACACGCGATACACACAGCAAGGACGCTTTCTCTCTATTCACTTTTATTTACATTATAAGACATTAAATAAGATAAAATCATTATTAAATATATTAGTCTAGCATACTATAAGATTCCTATACATTCGAGTTTTCATTAAATTTAATTATTGATGTTTATATTTTTTATGCGTTTTATGTAATAATTAAAATAACTTTTTATTAAAAATATTGGATTTTTAAGACTGGTTTTTAAAAAAATTTACTATTAACGATTGTTTAATTGGGGTAAGGAAAGGAGTTGAATACAATTTTTTATATAATTTATTTTTGAAATTTTTAATCTTGTAAAACATGGTATCTTGTTAAAATATAATTAGAATACATAAAAGGAAATAACATTGATTTCCTTTGTATACTCCAAAAGTATACAGATTTCAATTTAAGATAAATTTTGCGAACGAAATATATATTTCTCAAAGAAAAAATAAAACTATACAACTGAGGTAGCTTTGCATTTTAATGTGAAAGCCAAAAATACTTATTTATATTTGAAAATTAGGAGGATCCGTTCACCCTATCCTGCTTTAACAATAGTATATTTACGGCTGGACTTCAGAAAAGTATATAATATAGCTTTTATATAATACAACAAAAATTGGTGGCTGAAAGCTTTAAAATAGTTCAAAATTTTCAAAAATAACAAAGACTTCTAGAAGCGATTTTAAGACGAAAAAATTGGACAGTGAGCACATTTTATGTATATGATCACCTGTGAACAGTAACAGTTCAATTAGAAGACCTCATATGCTACACTGTAAAAAGTAACTTCCTTATATTAACAAAAAAATTCGAAAATTTTCGAAAAATTAGTAAATATTCGAAAAAAATTGTAAATTTACTAAATTTAGTAAATTATCGAAAAATTCGAGAATTCTCGATTTTTTTTTGTGCATTTACGAAAAAAGTTGTAAACTCACAACTATTTTTCGTAAATTTACAACTATTTTTTGAAAATTTTCGAAAAAAAATTGTAAATTATCAATTTTTCTTGCAAATTCACAAAAAAAAATCGGGAATACTCGAGTTTTTTGTTAATATACTAAATTTAGTAATTATACGATTTTTTTCGAATATTTACAAATTTTTTTGAAAATTTACTAATTTTTCAAAAATTTTCTAATTTTTTTGTTAATATAAGAAAGTTACTTTTTACAGTGTAGTCAACGTACATTTCATACGTCAGTCTCAAATCTAAGTAAGCGAGTAGTTCAAGTGTGATTTTGGGAAGACCAAATTTAGAATCTATTTAAAATATTTATTTGGAGTAATTTTAAATTTAATTTAAGAATATTATGCATACATAATTTAAAAAAACCAATGAATATATAAATGTCCTTTTACCTCAAAATCCTTGAATACGAATTTTTATAAATAAGTAAAGTTAATAAAATCATTAATTTCTAATTAAAATAGTTTATTATTTGCCTAATAATAAATAAATTTTATATATTTTCTTTTAAAGAAATAAGTACCTTTTATCCTAAAAAAAACATTAAGAAAAGAAAAATAAAAAAGTTAGTAATTTATTGGATAGTTTCCTTTTTTTAACCACAGAATAGTATTTTATCGTTAGCAGTATAATATATTAAAAGTACATTTTAAGTACAATCTAAAAGTTTAACATTTAAAATACACCCTTTTTTTAAAAGTATACTTTTTTACTATAGTAATAGCAGTTAAAAAAAATTTTTTAAACTCAATCATAATATAATATTTTTTTATGAGTTTATATTTTACGTATTTTAAAAATGTTAATTTATGAATATTAATACGCAAAATGTAGTTTAATCTAGAAATAACAAAACTATAAAATATAATATATAAATTATTTATTTTATAGAGTATTGTGATTTAAATTATACTTCAAAAATTCTACGTCATTTATTTTCAAATTAAAATATTGACATTTTTATTTACGTAAACGATCTTTTAAAAAACAAAATTATATGAGTCAAAATTGGTAAGTCACTCACCATCTGTCAGATTGGCCTCTCAAAACTTATCTGCTGGTTTCCGGGTTGGGGGTTCTTTCATCTAAAATATGACCTTTCAACAAATCTCAGGTTTCAATCTGCTCGAGTTATGCCCGATCAAAATTTTTCGGTGTTTCTCAATTTTTTTAAATCATTTTTCGAAGAAATCTTTGGAAACGCACATATATAAGCTTTATAAATATTTTTTAGTGAAGATACTTTCTGAAATTTCTTGCCGAAGTCATTCCTGGCGTTAATTTTTCGGAAAAATCTTAGGAAACTTGGAAAAATCAGAAAAACCACCAAATATTGGCAAGGAATTAAAAAAAAACTTAATTCCACAATAATAACTTGATTAATTTTCAACTAAGGAAAAAATTTTTTTTTCAAATTGATTAATTTTTTATTGGCTATTCAAATCATCGAAAATAAATTTATTTTTTTAAAAAAATGGTTAACAGCAATTACTAAAATTTATTTATAGGCTACTATTTTTAAATATTTTATTTTTCACTGGTTTTTCCGAGTTTCCCTAAGGTTTTTCTGAAAAACTAATGTTAGGAATTATTTCAGCGGGAAATTTTAATCCAGAACTCTGCTAAAAAGCTTATATTATGTGTACTATTTCTAGAGATTTCTTTCAAAAATTACTAGAAAAATTGGGAAAAACTGAAAAAGCTTAGGGCAGATTGCGAGGCAAACATTTAAAAATCTAATTTAATATTTTGCAGAAAGACCTGCCTATATTTGAAAATCAAATTTAAAATTTTGCAGAAAGACCTGCCTATATTTGAAAATCTAATTTAATATTTTGCAGAAAGACCTGCCTATATTTGAAAATCTAATTTAAAATTTTGCAGAAAGACCTGCCTATATTTAAAAATCTAATTTAATATTTTGCAGAAAGACCTGCCTATATTTGAAAATCAAATTTAAAATTTTGCAGAAAGACCTGCCTATATTTGAAAATCTAATTTAATATTTTGCAGAAAGACCTGCCTATATTTGAAAATCAAATTTAAAATTTTGCAGAAAGACCTGCCTATATTTGAAAATCTAATTTAATATTTTGCAGAAAGACCTGCCTATATTTGAAAATCTAATTTAAAATTTTGCAGAAAGACCTGCCTATATTTGAAAATCTAATTTAATATTTTGCAGAAAGACCTGCCTATATTTGAAAATCTAATTTAAAATTTTGCAGAAAGACCTGCCTAAAATTTAAAAATCTAATTTAATATTTTGCAGAATGATCTGCAAACATTTAAAAATCTAATTTAATATTTTGCAGAATGACCTGCCTATATTTAAAAATCTAATTTAATATTTTGCAGAAAGACCTGCCTATATTTGAAAATAAAATTTAAAATTTTGCAGAAAGACCTGCCTATATTTGAAAATCTAATTTAATATTTTGCAGAAAGACCTGCCTATATTTGAAAATCTAATTTAAAATTTTGCAGAAAGACCTGCCTAAAATTTAAAAATCTAATTTAATATTTTGCAGAATGATCTGCAAACATTTAAAAATCTAATTTAATATTTTGCAGAATGACCTGCCTATATTTAAAAATCTAATTTAATATTTTGCAGAAAGACCTGCCTATATTTGAAAATAAAATTTAAAATTTTGCAGAAAGACCTGCCTATATTTGAAAATCTAATTTAATATTTTGCAGAAAGACCTGCCTATATTTGAAAATCTAATTTAATATTTTGCAGAAAGACCTGCCTATATTTGAAAATCTAATTTAATATTTTGCAGAAAGACCTGCCTATATTTGAAAATCTAATTTAATATTTTGCAGAAAGACCTGCCTATATTTGAAAATCAAATTTAAAATTTTGCAGAAAGACCTGCCTATATTTGAAAATCTAATTTAATATTTTGCAGAAAGACCTGCCTATATTTGAAAATCTAATTTAATATTTTGCAGAAAGACCTGCCTATATTTGAAAATCTAATTTAAAATTTTGCAGAAAGACCTGCCTATATTTGAAAATCTAATTTAATATTTTGCAGAAAGACCTGCCTATATTTGAAAATCTAATTTAATATTTTGCAGAAAGACCTGCCTATATTTAAAAATCTAATTTAATATTTTGCAGAAAGACCTGCCTATATTTGAAAATCTAATTTAATATTTTGCAGAAAGACCTGCCTATATTTGAAAATCTAATTTAATATTTTGCAGAAAGACCTGCCTATATTTGAAAATCTAATTTAATATTTTGCAGAAAGACCTGCCTATATTTGAAAATCTAATTTAATATTTTGCAGAAAGACCTGCCTATATTTGAAAATCTAATTTAAAATTTTGCAGAAAGACCTGCCTATATTTAAAAATCTAATTTAATATTTTGCAGAAAGACCTGCCTATATTTGAAAATCAAATTTAAAATTTTGCAGAAAGACCTGCCTATATTTGAAAATCTAATTTAATATTTTGCAGAAAGACCTGCCTATATTTGAAAATCAAATTTAAAATTTTGCAGAAAGACCTGCCTATATTTGAAAATCTAATTTAATATTTTGCAGAAAGACCTGCCTATATTTGAAAATCTAATTTAAAATTTTGCAGAAAGACCTGCCTATATTTGAAAATCTAATTTAATATTTTGCAGAAAGACCTGCCTATATTTGAAAATCTAATTTAAAATTTTGCAGAAAGACCTGCCTAAAATTTAAAAATCTAATTTAATATTTTGCAGAATGATCTGCAAACATTTAAAAATCTAATTTAATATTTTGCAGAATGACCTGCCTATATTTAAAAATCTAATTTAATATTTTGCAGAAAGACCTGCCTATATTTGAAAATAAAATTTAAAATTTTGCAGAAAGACCTGCCTATATTTGAAAATCTAATTTAATATTTTGCAGAAAGACCTGCCTATATTTGAAAATCTAATTTAATATTTTGCAGAAAGACCTGCCTATATTTGAAAATCTAATTTAATATTTTGCAGAAAGACCTGCCTATATTTGAAAATCTAATTTAATATTTTGCAGAAAGACCTGCCTATATTTGAAAATCAAATTTAAAATTTTGCAGAAAGACCTGCCTATATTTGAAAATCTAATTTAATATTTTGCAGAAAGACCTGCCTATATTTGAAAATCTAATTTAAAATTTTGCAGAAAGACCTGCCTAAAATTTAAAAATCTAATTTAATATTTTGCAGAATGATCTGCAAACATTTAAAAATCTAATTTAATATTTTGCAGAATGACCTGCCTATATTTAAAAATCTAATTTAATATTTTGCAGAAAGACCTGCCTATATTTGAAAATAAAATTTAAAATTTTGCAGAAAGACCTGCCTATATTTGAAAATCTAATTTAATATTTTGCAGAAAGACCTGCCTATATTTGAAAATCTAATTTAATATTTTGCAGAAAGACCTGCCTATATTTGAAAATCTAATTTAATATTTTGCAGAAAGACCTGCCTATATTTGAAAATCTAATTTAATATTTTGCAGAAAGACCTGCCTATATTTGAAAATCAAATTTAAAATTTTGCAGAAAGACCTGCCTATATTTGAAAATCTAATTTAATATTTTGCAGAAAGACCTGCCTATATTTGAAAATCTAATTTAATATTTTGCAGAAAGACCTGCCTATATTTGAAAATCTAATTTAAAATTTTGCAGAAAGACCTGCCTATATTTGAAAATCTAATTTAATATTTTGCAGAAAGACCTGCCTATATTTGAAAATCTAATTTAATATTTTGCAGAAAGACCTGCCTATATTTAAAAATCTAATTTAATATTTTGCAGAAAGACCTGCCTATATTTGAAAATCTAATTTAATATTTTGCAGAAAGACCTGCCTATATTTGAAAATCTAATTTAATATTTTGCAGAAAGACCTGCCTATATTTGAAAATCTAATTTAATATTTTGCAGAAAGACCTGCCTATATTTGAAAATCTAATTTAATATTTTGCAGAAAGACCTGCCTATATTTGAAAATCTAATTTAAAATTTTCCAGAAAGACCTGCCTATATTTGAAAATCTAATTTAATATTTTGCAGAAAGACCTGCCTATATTTGAAAATCTAATTTAATATTTTGCAGAAAGACCTGCCTATATTTGAAAATCTAATTTAAAATTTTGCAGAAAGACCTGCCTATATTTGAAAATCTAATTTAATATTTTGCAGAAAGACCTGCCTATATTTAAAAATCTAATTTAATATTTTGCAGAAAGACCTGCCTATATTTGAAAATCTAATTTAATATTTTGCAGAAAGACCTGCCTATATTTGAAAATCTAATTTAATATTTTGCAGAAAGACCTGCCTATATTTGAAAATCTAATTTAATATTTTGCAGAAAGACCTGCCTATATTTGAAAATCTAATTTAATATTTTGCAGAAAGACCTGCCTATATTTGAAAATCTAATTTAATATTTTGCAGAAAGACCTGCCTATATTTGAAAATCTAATTTAATATTTTGCAGAAAGACCTGCCTATATTTGAAAATCTAATTTAATATTTTGCAGAAAGACCTGCCTATATTTGAAAATCTAATTTAATATTTTGCAGAAAGACCTGCCTATATTTGAAAATCTAATTTAATATTTTGCAGAAAGACCTGCCTATATTTGAAAATCTAATTTAAAATTTTGCAGAAAGACCTGCCTATATTTGAAAATCTAATTTAATATTTTGCAGAAAGACCTGCCTATATTTGAAAATCTAATTTAATATTTTGCAGAAAGACCTGCCTATATTTGAAAATCTAATTTAAAATTTTGCAGAAAGACCTGCCTATATTTGAAAATCTAATTTAATATTTTGCAGAAAGACCTGCCTATATTTGAAAATCTAATTTAATATTTTGCAGAAAGACCTGCCTATATTTGAAAATCTAATTTAATATTTTGCAGAAAGACCTGCCTATATTTATAAATCTAATTTAATATTTTGCAGAAAGACCTGCCTATATTTGAAAATCGCAGATTGAGATTTATAGAGCTGAAATTGGACGAAAGTACATACATTATATGTGTGAACTATCCACCGTAAATTTGCGTATAAGTTTTGAGAGGTCGACCTAGTAAATGGTGACCATTTCACGAATTTCGAAAAATTTTCGAAAGAGAAAGGGTACAATTTGGAATTTATTTCACCATTTTCCTCCCAAAAAAATTCGATGCGTTCTTCCGATGCCCAAGATTTATCCCAACTAGTAGCATTGAGTTTAACTTATTTATAAAACAATATTGGTGTAAAAAGACTTACTTTGACCAATAGGATTTAAAAAAATCGTTCATTTAGGAATTTCCCGTTCTGGAATAAAAATTTAAGAAAGGAAAAATATTCTTTTGTAATTGTTTTGACGATTTCAAGCATGAAAATTCTTACTGAACTAAAATGATGAGCTCCGCATAAAGATGATAAAAATTTTATAATAGATCACTTAAAATTCATTATAAACATCATAATTTGAGCACTTTAATTTAAATAACAAAAAAAGTATGTTAAAAAAACTAATTATTTTTTTTTTTACATAATCATTGTTGCTGTTATTACTATCATTACTATTATGTTTACGTTTTTTAGATATTAATCTCCCTTTAGTTTTTTGTACATTAAAAAACTGTCGAATATATTCTTAATTTATTTATTTAATTAAGAAAAATAAAAAAAAAAGTTAATTAGTTATGCAAGAAACGTGATTTATTAAAAAAAAAAGTGCAAAAAGGATTTCTAATAGTTTTTTACTTGAACTACTTTGTGTTATTATAATGACGTTTTATAGAAAATGATATTCATTATTATTTATATTATAATTTATAATAAAATATTAAAACAAACCTGTGTTATTTCTATTTTATTTGTCATGTTTTAATCGAATAAAATATTTTCTTATTAATTTAATGAAAAAATAAAAAATTAACACACTAAATAAATTTAAAAAAATTAAATTTTTCTAAAAATTTAATGTAATACGTAAATTTATGTGAATTTTTCGTCCTTATATATTTTGTGTTATTTAATTCACAATCCATAAGTACGAACAAAAAATAAAAAAATTACTTTAAAAAAAAAATAGAAAAATTAAAAAAGCAAAAAAACAGATCCGATATGTTTGAAGTTCGGACAGTGACTGATGTTATTTGCAATATAATAGCCGGTACAATAATATATATAAAAAAAATCTCTTTACATAAAATATATATATATATATATATATATGATGCATAAAACTAGCGAGTAAGACAAAAAAAAATATATTTTATTTTGTGAAAGAATAAAATTATATTAGAAGGAAATTGTTGTTTCTTCAAAATAACTGCAATTATAATTTTTACAAGGATTTGCCATTGACTAGATCGACAACTTCTATATATACTATAAGAATTTAATTAGAGTAAATTATTTATAAAAAAAAATTGTTGTTTTTTTTTTTTATTACAATAGACCATTTTTTTCTTAATTTGAATTTTATAATGCAAAAAAAATTTAATTAACATTAAAATGTAACGCACTGATTTTCCTTGAAATTATTAATTTTATTAATTATTCTTATTGGATACTAAAAGAATTAATGCGTTTAAAAAAAATTATTTTAACAAATTTTTACTTTAAAAAGATTGTTTTTTTTTTTTTAATTTTTGGATGATGCAAAAACTTAAAAAAATTTCTAATATTTATATACTTGCCTGTCAATTTTCATCAATTGAAATAAATTTCTATATATATATATATATATATATATATATATATGAATACTGATTGCTGTTGTATTTGTTTATAAATGATAAAAAATATTTCAATTTTTCATATGACATTCATTAGAAACTTTAATTGATTTAATTTAAATACTCGAGGTTAAACAACTCTTTCATAATTTAAATTTATGTAACACAATATTTTATTTTTGTTTATACAATTTTAGTGTAAATTTTTTTATTTATAATATTTTATATTTTATATTGCGTAGTTTCTTTGTTTTTTGAGATGCGACAGATGAGAAGTTCAGTCTTTTGAAAAACCTGGAAAGAAAATACCGTCAAATTACAAACCTTACAAAGATGAATTCATCTCATATCCTGATATTGCTATCACAGGTTTTACAGATAAAACTTTTGATAATTTATATGAGAAGTATTTTCAAGAATATTTAGATAGTCACCCTAATACCCATGCTTAGAATGCTTCTTTTAGTGATCATATTCTGATGTTACCAAAGCTACAGTAACTTCAGTAAATGATAATGCATAAAAGATTATCTAGATTTGAGATCCCTGATTTCAGTCGAGACTTCAAGGACTGGGAATCTTTTAGGGATATTATCTAATCCTCAGTAATTAGGAAACCGTATGTAGCTGAAATGTCTAAACTTAGATACTTTAGAGCTCATGTTAAAGGTGATGTAGCGAGATTATTACAGAGCTATGCCTTAACTGATCAAAATTTTTCTATATTTTGGAAAAAGCTTTGTGATAAATATGAAAATTACTCCAGTTAAAATACTGGTTTGTCTACACTTACGGTTGTGAATACGAAATTTGTTCTAGTATAGGTTATTTGGGTCGCTGAATACGAAAATCGGGGTAATTTGGTAAAGAAAATTACGCTTCACCTTTAAATTTGCAAAAGCTAACCCCGAAAGGGGGTATTTTTGATGTCATCACCTTCTGAATCAATAGAATTATCCAAGAATTGGTTTCCAAAGTTTTTTTGGGTCGCTAATTAAGAATCTTGATGATTTTTAAAGGTAAAATTAATATTTAACCCTTACATTAGCTAAAACTATCCCCTAAAAGGGGTGTTTTCGTTATTTTCGCACTTTTTACGGCTAGATTTGGTCCACAAGGGTTTTTTGGATCACTGAAAACGATTTTCATGGATTTTTTTAGGAATAATTAATATCTCACCACTAAATTACCCAAAACTACCCCCAAAAGGGCATTTTTGCTTCTGCGTCAAGATTAGGTCCACAAAAGTTTTTTGGGTCGCTGAAAATGAACTTCATGGATTTTTTAATGAAAAAAAAAAAATGGATAATTCACCCTTATGTTAGATAAAACTACCCCAAAAAGGGAAGCCCTTTGGACCTTATCTGTACCCTTTGGACATAGTCTGAACGAAGAAAGTTTGAGTAAAGCAAAAACGCCCCTTTTGAGGGTAGTTTTAGCTAATATAAGGGTGAAATATTAATTTTTCATTAAAAAATCCATGAAATTCATTTTCAGTGACACAAAAAACCCTTGTGGACCTAATCTTGACGCAAAGAGTGCAGAAACAGCAAAAAAAACCCCAATTGGAGGTAGTTTTCGGTAATTCAGGGTTGATATATTAATTATTCATAAAAAAATCCATGAAAATCGTTGTCAGCGACCCAAAAAACCCTTGTGGACCAAATCTGTCCGCAAAAAGTGCGAAAATAACGAAAACACCCCTTTAAGGGGGCAGTTTTAGCTAATTTTGGGGTTAAATATTAATGTTACCTTAAAAAATCATCAAGATTCTTAATTAACGACCCAAAAAACCCTTGGAAACCAATTCTTGGATAATTCTATTGACTCAGAAGGTGATGACATCAAAAATACCCCCTTTTGGGGGTAGTTTTTGCAAAAAGGGTGAAGCGCAATTTTCTTTACCAAATAACCCCGATTTTCGTGTTCAGCGACCTAAAAAATCTACGCTAGAGCAAATCTCGTATTCGCAACCGTAAGTGCGACCCCCCCCCCCCCCGTATTTTGACTGGAGTAAATAAAATACGTTTAGTAAATACCAACATTGCAGAAATTTTTGTACTAAAACAATGATATCAAACCAAGTTTGATTCTATCAGGGGAAGTTCTTGAAGGAAATCTGATGTCACACATATCTCTATACCTGATAGAGAAATTTAATAATTTTTGTAGGCGAGAGTATTGATGTTCGGGTAGGTTGCTCATTGGGAAATACCCGAGTTAAGAAGTGGAAATATGTTAGCATATATTTAGCATATAGTTAGCATAATGAACAATCAGATAGATCTAGTTCATAAACTCAAATACCATATACCTCCAAAAGAGCTTGGACGAAAGTTCAAAGAATTGAAAATACCCTCGCATACGTATTATATGCTTTTCTTTGCTAGCCGATAGTCGCTTTTAAAAACTCACTTCCACCAGCCATCAAACTATCGCATCTAATTACTTTTATTTTATTTACAATTTACTCTAGACTACACTGTAAAAAGTAACTTTTTTATATTAACAAAAAAATTAGAACATTTTCGAAAAATTAGTAAATTTTCGAAAAAATTTGTAAATATTAAAAAAAAATCATAAATTTACTAAATTTAGTATATTATCGAAAAATTCGAGAATTCTCGATTTTTTTTGCGAATTCGCAAGAAAAATTGATAATTTACAATTTTTTTTCGAAAAATTTCAAAAAATAGTTGTGAATTTACAACTTTTTTCGTAAAATAGAAAAAAAAAATCGAGAATTCTCAAATTTTTCGATAATATACTAAATTTAGTCAATTTACGATTTTTATCGAATATTTACAAAATTTTTTGAAAATTCACTAATTTTTCGAAAAAATTCTATTTTTTTTGTAAATCTAAAAAAGTATATTAAACTATACTTATTATATTTCTATATATGTAAGTATTCAAAATAAATAAAAATATCAAACATCAAAAATTTTGACTTCTGTCAAGAAATAAACAATCCAACGATCCCATACTTGCCTTACTGCTTTTCCAGCCACTAAAATTAAATTTATATTTTTAAAGGTCATTTTTTGGTCGTGAATTGGGCTCTATCGCTTAAACAAGCAGTCGCAGCCCCAAAAAAATGCTCGTAAATTTTTGAGGGTATCAAAATACACTATCTTGGAACAATTTTTTAATTCGTAAAGTTTTGTAGAAAAATATAGGGCAAAATAATTTATACAGTTATCAGAATATTATCTCCCTTTATGAATATAGATTTGAATTTAATCCAGTATATATGAATTAAATAAATAATTTTATTCTTAATTTACTTTTTCATTTTAATTCACACGTGACTTGAAATTATTATGTGTATCATAAATAATAAACATATATTTAAATATAATACAATATAAAGATGACACTTTTCTTCATTATTTTTTTCTATTTTAAATATGTATAAAAAAAAAATTATATTATATATGGTGTTATAATATAAAGTATATATGTGACGTCACAAAAATTATATATTCACGCCTCATCGCTTAACAATGTCAGTGTCGATTATAGTTATATTTATTAACTTTTTTCTTTTTTTTCTGAACTATGATAATAAGATGAATTTTCATTTGATTGCACTAGATTTATGTTTTGTAAATTAATTATAATTTCAAATTTTTTTTTTCTTTATATAATAAATTATAATTTTATTTTTCAAAAGATATATTGGTTATGTAGAATTTTGAAGGAAATAGATAAATCTTATTTCTTTATTTTTTTATAAATTATATATAGAAAGAAATTTTTTAATATTATTTTCTTTTTTTTTAAGAAAATTTTAAATTCTGTAATACATGTTTTTTCTATGAATCAATATTGCTTGCTTTTTGTTGCGTTAATCGTTATATAATTTCTTAAAATTGATTTAAAAAATAATTTAATATCCTCCCATCCAGTTATAAATATTGGTAATCCTTTAAATATTAAAGGAATATTTGCTTAGTCTTTAATCAGTTATAACGCCCAATTGACATTTCTTGGACAAGTGAGTTTTAGGAAATGAAAAACAGTATATTTTGGGCTAAAAACATCACCTAGTAGGTTTTTCAGGTCGATCTTTCGATTTCCGAGGTCCGTCCGTAGGGTGAAATTTTAATAATTTTTAAAATATATTCAAAATATTACTAAAATTAGAAAAAAACTATTTTATCAGACATTGGAAATGATTATAAAAACTTTGCAAAAAGTGAAAAAATCAATTATGGATACATTTGGCACACCCACCCTCTTTGGAAGGAGTATATTAGGAATAAGTGGGTGAAATTTGTAGATAAATAAAAACTATATATTTTGGGCTAAAAATCTCACATTCTCACCTGGAAACTTTTTTTGGTCGACCTTTCCTTTTTCGTAGTCTGTTTTTATCTACAACCCACAGGGAAAGGGACATCTGTCCTTAAAGTAGGGTAAATTTAAAATAATTTTTTTGAGTTTTTAGTTTGAAATATTATATTTTTTATTTTGTATAAATTTACAAAAAAATAAATCGTTAATTTACTATTTTTTCGCAAATTTACAAATATTAGTAAATTTCCGATTTTTGTCGAAAAATTGCGAATTTTTTTCGAAAATTTACTAAATTTTCGTAAATTTACCAATTTCGTCGTAAAATCACTGGAGTTGTTTTTTACAGTGTAGATATTTGTTTTTTTTTTTACTTTTTTGAAAGTCCTATTAATCATTTTCAATGTTAACTAAATTGTAAAATTTCTATTTTTGATTTTTTGACATATATAGTCCTGTCGCCAGCAATGTTATTTAATGACCTAAATTGCCATAAAAGCTCCATGGAAAAAATGGGTGGTATTTATAGTTTTTGAGCCGCTAAACACTAATCCGGGGTCTATTTCGCAAAATTGACCACGAATTTTGCAAAATAGACCCCGGATTCGTGTTTAGCGGGTCAAAAAAATATAAATACCACCCATTTTTATATAATAAATACCACCCATGAGTACTATGCCTTTATCTGCCTGAGTAAAATGTTTTGTGATGTAGTCTGTAAATGTAATGTTTTTGTGTTGCTATAGTGTGCCATAGAGTAATATTACTCTTGTGCTGCGCCTATGGTCCAGTGTGCACGAATCATTTTTAAACCCCACGCCGAGTTATATAGTGCCTCCAATTGGAAGCACTTTCAGATGCGTTATTGGATGCCTCAATCCTAGAACCCACGGTAGAACAATATTAAGAATTTTTCTCAAAGAAAAAAACTTGCTGATATAGCCAGGACTCAGGACTTATTTATTTGTTTAAGTATGTGGTGCCATCTTTTAACATTTGCTAGATATTGTATTGCAAAATTAATTTAAAAAATTGTGTTTCACATAACTTACTTTTGAGATTTTATCAGCTTAGCAGTTGAATAAATAATTTTTTTCTTCAAATTTTTAAATACTGATTATAATAAAAAATTAAATATTATGATTTTTTTTTATTTTTTATTATGCCTTTTTTTAATTTATTTATTTTACGAGAATTAAAGAAATTTATCTATACATTTTATTGTCTTTTCTAAGGAAAAGAAAATAAGGAATAATTTATGTTTTAAAATTTGAATAATTAAAATTTTCAGAAAATCTGCTGCATAATAAAACTTTCTTATCCTTAAATCTTTTAAATGTACGAGTACAAAAAATCACTGATAATTTATTGGCAATAATATTTCTGAATTTCAAAGTGCTAGGTCCTCTAGTTTTAGTAAAATTCTAATTAAAGTATTTTTCAAGTAAGATGAAACTTACTATTTTCTTTTTCAATTTATTTTTTTTTTTTTAGTACTTTTTAAATAAAATGTTTAATTACTGTTAGTAGTGACAATGGTAATAAAAAAAAATTAAAATACTTTTATGTGTGCAAGTAGAACAGTTGTAAATTTTTGAAAAAATGCCAGAACAATTTGCCAGAATTCAAATGAATCCTTTAAACTCATGAATCTTGTAATTTATTACTATTATACTTAAAATTCGAAATAACTGATAAGATATGGTACAATTTCAACATTTTTTTTAAAATAAAAATTTAATGAATAATTACTTTTTTATTATCTGTTTTTAAAAGAGTTCTTTCGATATGATGATTATTATTTTTTTACAAAAGCAATAAATTCCCGTCAGAGCAATCTTTTATCTGTTTCTTTTTATTCAACATTTTACCAATAATTGCAATTAAATTTTGTTAGCGTTTTAAATAGGTACAATCGTTGTGCTTAAATACAAAACCTTAGAAATATAATTATTGTGGACAAAAACGAAAAACCACACAAATGCATTTATTGTTCTTAAAAACTTACAAAGGTAATTATTTCTGTTATTATTATTGCAATTAAATTTTGTCATCCATTTAAAAATATTTATTACATAACGAATTTCTATCAATATCTAAAGTTAAATATTGGCAGGGATTTAAAAATATGCATTATATAATAAATTTAAAACGAGAACCCTTTCATCCCTCGAAATAAATTATTTTTTTGTTCTAAATGACAAAATACTGGAATTTTTCATTTATTATATTTATTAAAAATATGAAGAGTATAATCTCTCTATATTATAAAATTCTAAACGCTGCCGCCGCTGCCGCCGCCGACATGGGTC
This sequence comes from Anagrus nilaparvatae, assembly GCA_022575985.1. Lineage (NCBI taxonomy): Eukaryota > Metazoa > Arthropoda > Insecta > Hymenoptera > Mymaridae > Anagrus > Anagrus nilaparvatae. The sequence goes on from JAKSXM010000137.1 coordinate 26,049,830, forward strand.
ATTTGGTCACCCCCATTTGGTCACCCCCATTTGGACACCCCCATTTGGACACCCCTATTTGGTCACCCCCATATGGACACCCCCATTTGGTCACCCCCATTTGGGTACCCCCATATGGACACCCTCATTTGGGCACCAATGTTTGTTTTTTTTATACAAATTGCAATTTTTTTTATTTTTATTTTATTTTTTTTTTTAAGTTTAAAATTTATTTACTTCAGCTAAAAGTTATTGTACACTTCAGATATGTTTTTTAATATTTTAAGGTTATGATAATATTTGATTATTAGATAATACATTTAAAAATTAATCAGTAAAAGTTAAATTATCGTTTTTAATAGAAGAAAAAATGTAGTAATTTAACTATGATAGGAGATTAAATAAATAATTGATGACACGAATATAGATTTAATTAATTGTACATTTATTCAATAACGTGACTGCTTTCTACGGTGTAGGTAACAGTACTGACTATAAGGTGCGGGACACAGTAAAGAGGTGCAGGGAAAGGAAGAAGAGGGAGCGTAGAGAGTGTATAAGGCGGGGGTACATATTATTTGAAATTGATATAATACAACATCTTCCCTCAATGAAAATGATATGAAAAATCCATAAATTGAAAAATATAAATTCGGTTAATTTTACAACAGTTTTCGCGAATAGTTATTTACAAAAATTTACAATGTATAAAATATTTTCTTAAGATACAATTTAAATAATAATCAGTCTTGAATGTACAATTCTATATAAAAGTTTAATCATTTGTTTTATTGTAAAAAATATTTGGTAGTTATTATTATTTTTTTTAATCACATATATAAATAAATATTTTTTAAATAAATGTTCTCTTTTTTTAAAATTAAAAATTTTTATCATAAAGTTAAACATTGAATAAAAAAGTTAATTATTTTATATTTACAAATACAAAAAAGACGAACACGAAAAAAAATAAATTATGGTCAAACGAACTACTCTTTTAGCCCGAGTGAATTTAAGAACGACAAAAATTTAGGTTTAGATAATGGCTTGGTTAAGGTGTCTGCTAGCATCTTATCTGTTGGCACGTAGTAGATCATGATGTCTTTCATCTTGATACGCTGTTTGCAAAAATCTCTTCTGATCCTTATGTGTTTAGTGCGATGGCTGAAGTTTCCATTTTTTACCCACTTGATTGTAGATTGGTTATCGCAGCCTAATGGAATAGGTATGTTAGGCTGAATTTTCAGTTCTTTCACCAGATTCTTTAGGTATATGGATTCTTGAACTCCAGAAGTAAGAGCGTACAGCTCTGCCTCGGTGCTCGATAGTGCTATCACTGGATGGCGTTTGCTATTCCAGGAAACTGCTGCTTTATTGAACTTGAAAACATAGCCATTGACAGATCTGGAATCATAAATGTCAGCACCGTAACTGGCATCTGTAAAACCATATAAAGGAACATTAGATTTTGTAAAAGTTAGCTTGTGGTTTCTGGTGCCTTTGAGGTATCGAAGGATTCTCTTGACAGCCACCCAATGGCTATGGTCATACTTATCATTGAACTTGCTTATTGAGCTTATAGCGAATGCTAGATCTGGTCGGGTGCACTGAAAAAGAAACATGATGGCCCCTACGGCGTTTTGATATGGTATGTCTGGCGAGTTGTACCACTTGCTTTTTTGATCAGCTGGCTTAAGTACAGTCCCTTTTTCCATTGGAGTAGAGGCTGGCTTACAGTCTGAATGGTTGAACGATGCTAGTACGGAATCGATGTATTCAGATTGATGAAGTTGGATGGTACCTTTGCGTCGATCTCTGATTACGTTTATGCCAAAACATCTCTTCACGTCACCCAAGTCCTTCATGGAAAACGATGTGAAAAGCATCTTTTTGACGTAGCTAGAAACCTTCTCCCAGTTGGTGAAAACAATAATGTCGTCTACGAAAACAGCTAAAATGTAATACATGTTAGCTCTGATATAGTAATAAATACATTGGTCGACTAAGGATCGAGTTAAACCTATATGCTTTAATTTTTTGTTTAACTTACTGTTCCAGGCCTTACTACCTTGTTTAAGCCCATAAAGGGCTTTATTGAGTTTACATACTTTTCCTTCTTGGCCCTTTTTTATGTAGCCTTCAGGCTGGCGCATGTAGATTACTTCTTTTAGTTCACCCTGAAGGAACGCTGAGTCCACATCGTAATGGTAGATGTCAAGGTCCCTTTGAGCAGCAAAACCAAATAAGATTCTAATCGTTGTAAGCCTTACTACAGGAGAAAACGTGTCGTTGTAATCTACGCCTTTCACTTGCGAGAAACCTTGAGCACAGAGTCGAGCCTTGTATTTGACTACGTTGCCATCTTGAGTTTTTTCTTTGAAGACCCATTTACATCCTATGATTTTTCTTCCTGGTGGTGGATCAGTCAGGGTCCATGTTTTGTTTTTTAATATTGACTCCATCTCTTTGTCAGCTGCCTCAGACCACTGAGGGGCTTTTGAACTTTTCATAGCTTCTTTAAAGCTTCTGGGTTCGCCATTATCTACAACAGCTGAATAATTTATGGTGTTGCTTAACTCGTAGTCACCACCAGGTCTTAGATTGGCTGGCTTCTTTTTAAGTCTAGTTGATCTTCTACTTGGCTCGAGGCTGCTTTTCTTATTTTTCATTATAGGTTCCTTTTTTGGAGTCGCATCATCAGGAGTCATCTCATCTTCTTCTGAGTCTGATAGTTTTTCTACAGTCTTGGCATCGACATCTATGTCGATATCTTCTTTGTCTTCCAAAAATAATTCACCCAAAAGGGTATTATCGCCTGCGTCTGCAAAGGCATCATCGTCGTCGCTTTGATCTGAATCAGTTTTTGTAGTGGCTTCTTTAGGTTCATCTACTGGTAAATTTATCCCGACTGCCCTTTTATTTGAATTTTCAATAAACCTTACATGACAGTCATCGATGACACGTTTGTTTACTGGATCCCACAGGCGATAAGCTTTCCTGTTGGTTGCATAACCGATCATAATACATTCGCCAGATTTGACTCCCATGATAGGGTTTAGGCGAGCAAGTGCCAACGAGTATGCTTTGCATCCAAATACCCTGAGGTGTGAGATATCTGGCTTGCTGCCTGTCCATAGCTCTTCAGGTGTCCTCATATTCAAACAACGTTTTGGGCTTCGATTTTGGAGGTAAGCGGCTGCAGCAAAGGCTTCTGCCCAAAAACTTTGAGGTAGTCCAGCATCCAAAAGCATGCACCTAGCTTTATCTTTTAAGATCCGATTTACCCTTTCTGCACGACCATTTTGAGCAGGATTGTGAGGAACGGTCAGCTCGTGCTTGATTCCACGACTGCTAAAAACATTTAACAAATTATTATTGATATACTCCCTACCGTTGTCACTCCTGATAGCTCTTATTTTGTCGCCAGTTTGGGTTTCAATGTTGACCATGAACTGCTTAAAAGCCTCTGCAACGTCGCTTTTCTTTTTTAAGAATGCTACATGACATCTTCTAGAGAAATCATCCAGGAACGTTAAGTAATACTTGTATTTCCCATTTGACAAGACATCCATCTGACCTAGGTCGGTGTGAATCAATTCTAACCTTGATTTTGCACGAACATTGGAGGGTTTGAACGATATTCTGCACATCTTTCCTTGAATACAGGCTATGCACTCTGATAAATGTTGACTTGGCTTGGAGTTGATGCCTGTAGCTGCGCCTTTGGCTAGACACTTGATATAAGACTCGTTCAGATGACCCAACCTTCTGTGCCACAAGTTGATGTCAGCTGGATTAATTTTCTCTATGCTGGTGGACTCGTTGGCATTTGTTGGTTTACTACAAAATAATGTCATTTTATTAGTATTATTATTATTTTGATTTACTACGTAAATTCCTTGGTTATTCTTGGCAGCTGTTAATACTACTTTATCTACATTGCTTTTCATATAACATTTATTTTTTCTAAATACTACACTGCCATTTCTGTCTGCAATGCACCCTACTGATAATAAGTTAGCAGCTATGTGCGGGACATATAATACGTTTTTTAAAACAACTTTTTCATTATCAATTGAATATAAGAAAATTTCGCCTTCACCAGAGGCATGTAATCTATTTTTATTGGCTACTAATATATTTTTTACTCTAGATGCTCTTAAATTATTAAAGAAAGACTTATTACCGCACATGTGTCTGCTAGCCCCTGAATCGACTACCCAGTCATACATACTACTACAGCTGCCATCGTTGCAATAATTTACCGCTACAGAACTTGCGTAGGCGCACGCAACATTTGCTGTTTCATCAACATCGGCGTCTTCGTCTCCTCCTTCTTCTTCATAAAAATTTAAATTTCTATTACCGTTCTGCGCCTGCGCTGCGAAAGACCTGTTGTTGCCATGGCTTGATGATCTGCAATCACGTGCTTGGTGACCGTATTTATTGCACCGGAAGCACTGGGTTCTTCTTCCACCCCTCCGATTATTATTATTGTTACCTCGGGATCTTGCAAAACCGCCATTTCTGCTATAACCTCGACCACGTGGGCCCTTTGAGTAAAAACCAGGTACTGAATAGTCGTTTGAGCCATAATCCGAATCAAATTTAACTTCTTGTAGAATTTTCTGCTTCACCAAGTCCGAGGATATCTCCGTGGTTGATCCTCCTATTGCCATTGCCAGCGTGCGATATTTTTCAGGTAAACCTGCGAGCATCAAAGCGCCGACTGCTACATCCGGCATCACTACGCCGACATCGTTGACTTGGTTGTTCGTTTTTGTGATAATATCTATGTAATCTTCGACCGATGCACAATCTACTAACTTAGTGGTTGTTAATTTGATGAGAAGTCCTACTAGACGAGAATAACCACCATCTTCGAAAGCACTTTTTAAAGCGTCCCATGCGGCCTTAGGTGTTGTCTTTTTCTCGATGATAGATAAAATATTGTCGTCGCATGCCATTTCGATCGTCGCGTGGGCTTTCGTCACCTTTGTTGCATCGGTTGACAACGTGCCGGGTGTCCCTGTTGCAGTAACTGGAGCTTCGATGGTACACCATAAGTCTTGATGTTTAAGAAACGCTCTCATTTTTATGCTCCAAGGCCTGTAATTTTCACGGCCTTTTAAAAGCGGCACCGCCGGTAATTGAGAAGACATTTTTATTTAAAAAAAAAAAACGAACACACTACACCGTGAAAACTTTTCCTCAACTATCATGTGCTTATTACTTTTGAAATTAATCACTTCACTGGCATTAAACTTAATTTTTGCACTAATTAGCAGGTAATAAGAGCCCATAACCTGTAGTAATTTAACTATGATAGGAGATTAAATAAATAATTGATGACACGAATATAGATTTAATTAATTGTACATTTATTCAATAACGTGACTGCTTTCTACGGTGTAGGTAACAGTACTGACTATAAGGTGCGGGACACAGTAAAGAGGTGCAGGGAAAGGAAGAAGAGGGAGCGTAGAGAGTGTATAAGGCGGGGGTACATATTATTTGAAATTGATATAATACAACAAAAAATATAATCAAAATTATAGTATTTTTTTAATAAATATAAAGTAATAAATAATAAATTATTTTGAAATACAATAAATATAAAACAAAAATAATTTTATTATTTTTTATAGATGATAAGAAATAATTAGTAAAATTTAACAACGGATTTCATATTATTGCAATTAAAATAAATATTTGCACACCAAACCTAAAAGAGTTTTTTGTTACGCAGAAAATATTGAATGTTTATTTAATTCTTTAGAGAGGAATTAAATAAACATTCAATCATTTCTGCGTAACAAAAAACTCTTTTAGGTTTGGTGTGTGGGAAAGAAAAATTAAATTATTTAAATAAAAAAAAAAATTATTAGCAAATAAGTTTAAAGTTTTATTCTTTCTAATTAATTGTCTTTTAATTTCTAATTGTAAACATGGGCCTTTTCACCACACTCGACGCTTTGCGGGGGTTAGCGCGCGGAGCGCGCAGGGGGCGGAGCCCCCTAGTAATATATATACTACATATATCTTATATATTGAATTATGGAACTAATTAATGGTGTTATATATTATATTACACCGTTAATTTATCATTTTCGAACTCTCAATTTACTATTCTCAAAAAAAAAATTTAATAACCACACCAACACATAAAAATAAAATGAAATTCAAAAGAAACAATATCAGTAGATATGTGCTAAAGGTATATTGCAAATATAGGGCCCATTTTGCTTTCTGCAGTGAAAAAGAAATATCCAATGTATAAATGCAACAAAAACGTTTGTTATTTTGAATAAGATAATATTTCTATCTTAGAAGCAACAAGTGAATTATATATATATTTCTAAAAAAGTTAATAGAGTTCTCTATAGTTTTGAGATTCATCAAGTCCAGTACTTCCCAGCTATTGAGACGCAGATTAGTTGAATCCCTGTAATCTCTCATTTAGATTACTGCAGAGTAGTTTACATTACATGTCCCTTGAACTTTATAAAAAACTTCAAAAAAGGCAGATTTGGGAATCAGATAATAATCATGTATAGAATAGTACGAATGAAGGAACCACCACTGCTTCTTCCATTATTCAAACTTTATTAGAGTGATAAACATAACAGAGGACCCTCTAAGGATCTTGATATTACTGATTCTGGAAAGAATTCTTTTCAAATCAAATATGCTGAATTAAGGAACTTTCTACCCCTCCTGCTATCAAGATCTCTCATCAATTTTTCAATTTAAGAGAAGTATAAAAGTATAGTTTCTAAAATTGGATAAATAACAATTTTCACCGATAACCTGTGTATTTTTACCAAATTTATATTAACTATTAATTATTTATATTAACTTTTATTTATTTATTAATTTTTATATGCATTAAACAATATTACTATCAATACATTGACAAAAGATATTTACAATTATATTTACTATCTTTACCATTGTTGACTAAATTTTAATTATAATTTATATATTTACTATAACTATTCTATTGTTGACTAATTTTTAAAAATAAAATGTATACATATTTACTATACTATATTTTACTGTATATTGTAAATAAATTTTATAGCAATAATAATAATAATTAATAAAATCACAAAAACGAGTATTCAAAGTCGAAATTTTATATTTTAAATCTAAACTTATTTATAATCATTTGCAGTTGAATAAAAATTGATGACCAAACAATAAAGCATATTATGGTGCATACAGCATAACGAGAGGTATATCAATGCCTTGAAATTTTATATGGCTAAAAGGACGATAAATTTATTGATGTAAAAACATTAATAAATGAATTTATATTCATATTTTACCTAATTCTTTACAAAAAAAATAGAATTTTTTCGAAAAATTAGCGAATTTTCAAAAAATTTTGTAAATATTCGATTAACTCATTAACGCCGGAGCAGAGAGTTTTGGAAATGAGCAAAAATAAGTATATTCCCTTATAGATAAGTGGCTACAAAGTTTATACTTTTAGTAAAATTTCATGCTCTTTCAAAATCTGACATTTGTTTCACCTACAACCCTTAAAAATACCCTAAAAACGGGGGTGAAAGGGGTAGGTCAGGCATTATTAGGAAATGTTTGGAAAAATCAATGAAAAAAGTATCCAATTTTATTGAAAAAGATTTGAAAATAATATTTTTTATGTAAATTTAAGTCAACTTCATATACATTGAGGTCTCATTCATTTTGGTCCTATTTACGACCCTTAAAAGGTGGATAGGGGTAGTACTCCAGTCAAAATACGGGTTTGGTTGAAGTCGAAAGTCGGAGTCATTTGGTAGAGAAATTGGGGCTTCACCCGTATATTTGCAAAAACTACCCCCAAAAAGGTTTTTTTTTTTACATATTCGCACTTTGAGTACTCAGATTTTCTCTATGCGGGTTTTTCGGATCGCTGATCAATAATTTCGACTTCTTTTTCATAAATAATTAAAATTTCACCCCTAAATTGGCTAAAACTAACCCCGAAAAGGGTAGGGGGGTAACTTCTTGATTAGCAGCCAAAAAACCTATATGGCCATATCCTGGATGCTAAAAGTACGAAAATAGCAAAAGCACCCCTTTTACGGATAATTTTAGCCAATTTAGGGTTTAAATTATAATTATTTATGAAAAAGAATTTGAACTTCTTGATTAGCAGCCCAAAAAACCTATAGGGGCATATCCTGGATGCTAGAAGTACGAAAATAGCAAAAACACCCTCTTTTCGGGGGTAGTTTTAGCCAATTTAGGGGTGAAATTTTTATTATGTATGAAAAAGAAGTCGAAATTTTTGATCAGCGACTAAAAAAACCCGTATGGTGCAAATCTGAGTGCTCAAAGTGCAAATATGTAAAAAAATCCCTTTTTGGGGGTAGTTTTGCAAATTTAAGGGTGAAGCCCCAATTTCTCTGCGAAATGACTCTAATTTTTGTATTCAGCGACCCAAAACACCTATAGTAGAGCAAATCTGGTTTTCGTCAGTGATATAATACAACCAAACCCGTATTTTGATTGGAGTATCATCCCTATCCACCTTTTTAGGGCTATAAATAGGGCCAAAATGAATGAGACCTCAATGTGTACGAAGTTTACTTAAATTTACATAAAAAATATTATTTTCAAACATTTGTCAAAAAAATTGGATATTTTTTTCATTGATTTTTCCAAACATTTCCTAATAATGCCTGACCTACCCCTTTCACCCCCGTTTTAATGGTATTTTTAAGGGTTTTAGGTGAAAACTAATCTCAGATTCCGAAAAAGCATGAAATTTTACTACAAGGATGAACTTTTTAGCCATTTATCTAAAAGGGAATATACTTATTTTTGCTCATTTCCAAAACTCTCCGCCAAGGCGTTAATGAGTTAAAATCGTAAATTTACTAAATTTAGTACATTATCGAAAAATTCGAGAATTCTCGATTGTAAATTCACAACTATTTTTCGGAAATTTTCAACTATTTTTTGTAAATTTTGGAAAAAAATTGTAAATTATGAATTTTTCTTGCGATTTCTCAAAAAAAATCGAGAATACTCGAATTTTTTGTTAATATACTAAATTTATAGTCAAGGCGCCAGCAATGTTAAATGCATCCAAAAATTTTATCAGCACTAGAATGGATGCACTTCAGTGAAACATTAGATTGTTAGATTAGATTGTTTATTTTATTTGCAAAATTACAAAATTTTTACATTCATGTATAAATAATAGTGTATAATAATGTACATAAAATTGATAATTCTTAAATTCAAGTGATTAATACAATAAATAGAATTGTAGTAAAATAATTAAGTATATATAATAAAATAGAATACAGTAAGTAAAATTTCAGTATTATAATTAAAATTACATTGGACTAGTTAATTACAATTAGACTAGTTAATTAATTACTATGAGAAAAGAAAAAAAATATATAATATCTTTGTAATATGTGATTAGACAATTTATCAAACATATGTATTTTTGGTTGCTGAAACCGATTTTGAAGGTTTTCATCCATTTTCGGATTGCCAGTTTTAAGTAATGGACGCTATATATAATAAAAAATCGGCGAAAAATTAGCAATAATGGCAATACCTTGAAAACAGTTGCTAATTGAGCCTATTTTTGGTACCCCAATAAGGTTTTCGGGGTCGCTGATCACGATTTTATAGACAGATATATAAAAACCAAAATGGTGGACTCAAAATGGCTCATTTCCAACCTCAGAAACGGCGATTTATGCTGTTTTAAGCATATTTACGTTGTCTAATAAGTTTTTCGGACCAGTTATAAAGATTCTGAGGTCCTATTTTCAATTTTCAAAATAGAATTCTAAAAATGGCAAATTTCTAACCTCAAAATCGACAATAAATGCTATTTTAAGCATTTAAACGTGTTGCATTTTAAGTTTTTTGGGTCGGTGATCACGTTTTAGTTAGCAATTTAAGAAACATGAAAGTATTTACTTGTAAATGTCTTCAAATCATATAGAATAATTAATTCAAACAATTTATTAAAAATCTGACCTCAGAATCGTGATCACCGACTCCAAAAACTTAAAATGCAACATGTTTAAATACTTAAAATATCATTTACTGTCGATTTTGAGGTTAGGAAACTGCCATTTTTAGAACTCTATTTTGAAAATTAAAAATATGACTTCAGAATTGGTCACAACTGGTCTGAAAAACTTATTAGACAACGTAAATATGCTTAAAACAGCATAAATCGCCGTTTCTGAGGTTAGAATTATAAATCTGTCTACAAAATCGCGATCAGTGACCCCGAAAACCTTATTGGGGTACCAAAAATAGGCTCAATTAGCAATTGTTTTCAAGATATTACCATTCTTGCTAATTTTTCGCCGCTTTTTTATTATATAGCATCCATTACTCAAAACTGGCCATCCGAAAATGGATGAAACCTTCAAAATCGGTTTCGGCGACCAAAATTACATACGTTTCACTGAGGTGCATCCATTCTAGTGCTGATAAAATTTTTGGATGCATTTAACATTGCTGTCGCCTTGACTATTAGTAAATATACGATTTTTTTCGAATATTTACAAATTTTTTCGAAAATGTTCTAATTTTTTTGTTAATATAAGAAAGTTACTTTTTACAGTGTATAATAATTTTACCCTAAATAAAAAAAAATGGTGTTTATTAGGGGTGTGATTTTTATTAGCAAATTTAAAAAGTTTTAGAGTTTTGAATAAGAAATTTCCGTGGCTTTAAGCATACTTTTTAAAATTTTTTATCAAAATCTATTTTTAATTTAAATTTAATTTTATTATCTCAAGTGAATTAAATCAGTTTATTTATTGTGAATGTTATGACTACAAAATTTATTATAAATTAAATACACGCGCTTAAAAAAAATTATTATTTTTTTTAAAGTTATAAATAAACCAAACAGTAATTTAACTATATAGCATAAAACATTGAATTTATTATATTTTATATTTCTTTTTATTGCATCATTCGAAGGGGGTTTAGATAGGAGCTCTTGTAAAAATCTTTTAAGAACTTTAGTTTAAGGGACTACATTTGGCTTATCTTGGTCTCAGGGAATTAATTTTTATAATTAATAATTAGTTAAAATCTATTTTTTTCTATTAAGAGCTTGGGGCCCATACCTCTTGCCCTTTTGCAGCCTAAGATGAAAATGTAATATTTCCTACGAATACATGCTGCAAGTGCAGGTAGCTTACTTAAGTTAATTTTTAAATTAATAAAGACCTTCCCTCTTACTACCGATTTCGCTTGCTTAATATTTCAGATTCCCTATTGTAAACAAGATCATGAGCCAGCCAAAGCAGCATAACTAAAATAATTCGTGAATAATTTATAATTTTAACAGGAAATCAAAACCCAGGACAAGAGTCCTACTTGAGAAAAAATGTTCAACCTTTATATTTATTTTATATTACGAGCAAAGATATTTTACTTTTATTTCCATCCATTATTGAGCCTTAGGTATACAGCCCCTTTATAAAATAATAATAAATTTAATTAATGCAAAATATTTAAAATTAATGAATTATAATCTTATCTAAAAAAAATACTTAACAATTTTTTATTCATATAAAGAGAAAAAAAATTACAATAAAATCATTTAGTTTATTATAAAAAATCATGGAGTCGATAAGTGAAAAATATTTAAAAGAATTAATAAGAAATAAATTTGATAATAAAAGTAAATTAATGTTAAAACATTACAATATTGAAAAATATTCTAAAACACTATTTGGTTTTTTATCTGATCATTGTTTACTAACAATTTATTTAGAAAATGACGAAGAAAAAGTTGAAAAATACGAATTTTTTATAAAAAGTAATCTTAAAATCGAATTAAGCGAAGATAGAAATGATTTTTTTTTAACAGAATATACATTTTTTAACGATGTAATGCCAATTTTTTCAAAAAATTGTATTGATAATTTTACAGCTAATTGTTATTTAGCAAAAAAAAATATTTTAATATTTGATAATTTAAATATTCAAGGTTACAATATAAAAACCGATAAATTTGGTTATGAAGATATAAAATCAGTATTAAAAACACTAGCTAAATTTCATGCATCATCGATATTAAGTGAAAAAGAAATATCAAAATTAATGAAAGAAAATAATTTTAATGAAATATTTGAAAAAAGAAGTTTATTTTATTCAAAAGACGAATCATCAAAAAATTGGTTAATAGCTGGTACTAATGTAATAAAAGAAATAGCCAATAATTTGAATTACGATAAAAATCTTATAACGAATGCCCATAATTTAGTGTTGGATAAAATAAAATTCAATGAAAGTAATTTAAATGTATTTTTACATGGCGATTTATGGTCAAAAAATATAATGTTCAATAAGGAAAAATCAATGTTAGTTGATTTTCAAATGGTTACTTACAACAATCACATTATTGATTTAATACAATTTATTTATTTGAATGCAAATAAAGAATTACGTAATACTGATAATGAAATTAAATTTTTAAATATTTATTTTAATGAATTAAATAAAATTTTGTCAAAAAATAATTTTCATAATATATTAAATTATGATGATTTAATTCAAAATTACAAACATTGTAAAATAATTGGTTTAGTTATGGCAGTGCATTTTCTTCAAATTGTATTGTTGAACGACGAATTTGGTCAAAAATTTTATAATAATAAATACTATTACAGTTATGTTAATCGCAATGATTTAGTTTTAGATTGTATGGTTAATGATGAAAATTATGCCAATTCAATGAATAATTCTGTTATTGAATTAATTGAATACATGCTAGTTAACTCTAATTAATATAAGTTATTTAGATAATTGCAAGAGTTTTTAGAATTGATCAAGTTTGTTGAGGAAAGTAATTTTCTTAGCCAGAATCGAATTTTTTACAAGAAAAGACTTTTAATTTTCCATGTCAAGAATTTAAGTAAGATTTTCTGATTTTGGAGAAATTTCGTCCAATACAACCGAAGTTTGAAGCTTATCTACTTAACATTGCACTCACATTTATACAAGATTTTATTTAGCTAAATTTTAATAACATCTATTTCCTGCAGAAAATTTAAGCTTTTTCTCTTCAATTAAGGAAGCAATCATTTTTCATCCTATGATCAATGCAGAGCTTATTGTTATTAGGAAAAATTTGTCATTGTAAAGGGGGATAATATTTGATAAAGCTGTAGTTTTCATTCTATCTTTAACATGATTTTTTGAGACCATCAGTCACAAAATTAATAAAAATTAAATGTCGATGTGCTTATTGATTAAATTAATTATTATACATGTATAAAAATAAAATTTAATTATATAAAAAAAAATGTTATTTTATTTACTTTTACAAGTTGTTATCTTAAAAAGGAAAGAAAATATAAAAGCGAGAAAAACAAGATGAAAAAAAAAGATACATAATCTTTGAACGTGCAATTAACGCCTTCGTTTCCTTTAATTACTTCATCGGTTATATACCGATAATCGTTTGATTGATAGTCTTGACTTTTATGATTTTAATCGTTTATGAGATTCAATTTTCTCCTATTTCCTATAGTTATTATTATTATTATTTGCTTTAGTTGATTATGTATCTCATCAATTTTATATATATATATATATAACAACTTTAAAATTTGTTTTATGTTTTTTATTTTAACAAATAAAAACTTGTATACATACATTAGGTTAATGGATGTTTTAGTTCATAAAGCTTTATGAGATTACGCTTCAAGAACTCTTTTGCTTTTTTTTTATTTTCTTTGACTTAGTATTTGCATGACTGCTTTATAAAGAAGTTTTTAACTCTTTATTTTCTTTTTTTAGTTGCAGTAATTTTAACAAATATAAGCAAATATATGTGTACTACCTATTCCCAGTTCGCTCCGGTACCAAAGAAGGGGGCTGCGCCCCCTCGACCCCCCTAACTTGAATTTCCAAAAGAAATTTTGATTTAGGTTACTCAATATATAATATTTTAAGTTTTTTACCCGAAGTATTATCTAAAATTTACTGTATTTAAAAAATACGAGATTATGAACTCAGGTGGCTAATTTAGTAATCAGCGAAACAAAGCTTCGCTACCCTTCCCTAGTTTCCACAAGTAGCCGTTACTTCCCTCGACTTCCATTCTAGGATTCTTCCTGCGATTATAGCTGTTAAAGCTTATTTTAATTTCTGTATTGATTTATCAAATTATAGAATGGCAACAATTAGAAAAGTATATATGTAATATTAGTCCGAAACTTTAATAATTTTCCTATGATTATTGTAACTTTTGACCGTCGAACTGATTACCTTGAAAATTTAGATGAATTTTTAAAAAATATTCCCGAATAGAAAAAAATTCTTTTCTACAATTTTTCCACAGTTTTTAGTATTTTAGGTTTTTTTTTTTAAATTGGTTAAAAATTTTTTTGTAGGAAATTAGTATAGGTCTGGAGCATGGTTTTATTTGCGATTTTTTTTAAAGCATGACCATGCAATTTTTCGACGGTAATTTTAGTTTTTGGGGTCGTTGATTTCAAATCCAAAGTCCGTTTTGACCTAACGTGGTCTAATTTTGCGTAATTGCCCATTTTAGGTCATTTTTAACGTTTTTTTGCCATTTTTTGTTAAAATTTTTAATATATTACCATTTTTCTCACACTACACTAATGTTTTTTGGGTCTCTATACCTAATTATCATATCCACTCATACAAAAAAAAAATGGTAGCCCATAATAGGGATTCTTAGGCTATTTTTCACGCTTTTTGGGTAATTTAAGCTATTTTTATGAACTAATACCAATTTTTTTCTACAGCTTGTGGCTTTCGGGTCACTAAACGGAAATAACACATCTTTTTTTAACAAATAATGTCCAGTGGCTTATAATAGGGGATTCAGAACCAGAAGCTGTAGATAAAGATTGGTATTATTTCATAAAAATAGCTAAAATTAGCCCAAAAAGTGGGAAGGATAGCCTAAAAATCCCTATTATGGGCTACTATTTTTTTTGTATGAGTAGATATAATAATTAGGTATAAAGACCCAAAAAACATTAGTGTAGTGTGAGAAAAATGGTAATATATTAAAAATTTTAACAAAAAATGGCAAAAAAACGTTAAAAATGACCTAAAATGGGCAATTACGCAAAATTGGACTACGTTAGATCAAAACGGACTTCGGATTTGGAATCAGCGACCCCAAAAATTAAAAATTCCATGAACATGCTTTCAAAAAAAATCGCAAATAAAACTATGCTCCAGGCCTATACTAAATCCAGTTTTTCAACATAAAAAATTTTTGTCGTTATCAATCAAAATGAAACCTAACCTATGTTTTGACAGGTAATTTTTGACGTCTTTTGTCATAAACCCATTGTTCTATAGCCTTTATCGCGTTCTAGCAATGTTCTAGTGTATCGCGTTCGGACGGACAAACATTTATACTTTTTTTAGTATTATTTTTATTACTTTATTTAATTACTGTTTTTTTACCTTCAACAATTCTGCAGTGATTTTTAATATTTAATAAAAGGTAAATTTAATAAGAGAGAAATTTTTTTCACTGATTATTGAAAAAATATATTTTAGGTCACTAGAAATTATTTTTTGTTTTTTTTTTTTTAATGAAGAACTTTCAGCCTACAAAGAAACTGTCAGATTCTTAACCCACTTGGAAGAGTGTTTTTTTATGTTGAAGAGCACTCCCAATACCTATAGTTCAATTTTAAAATATATGATCCTATTTATAATATATAGTGACTGCAAAATTTTGATCCACTGAACTAAGAAGCAAAGAAAGCTTTAAAATTTTAAAATTGAACTAGTTTTTAATAATTCTCACTTATAATAACGTTTTTAGAAGAATAATTTAAAACAATATAAATTTTTGAGAGTGTACATATATATATATATATATATATATATATATATATATATATATATATATATATATATACACTGTAAAAAGTAACTTTCTTAGATTTACAAAAAAAATAGGATTTTTTCGAAAAAATAGTGAATTTTCAAAAAATTTTGTGAATATTCAATAAAAATCGTAAATTTACTAAATTTAGTATATTATCAAAAAATTGGAGAATTCTCGATTTTTTTTGGTAAATTTACGAAAAAAGTTGTAAATTCACAACTATTTTTCATAAATTTACAACTATTATTTGAAAATTTTCAAAAAAAATTGTAAATTATCAATTTTTCTTGCAAATTCACAAAAAAAAATCTCGAGAATTCTGGAATTTTTCGATAATATACTAAATTTAATGAATTTACGATTTTTTTCGAATATTTACAAATTTTTTCGAAAATTTACTAATTTTTTATGTTAATGTTAATATGAGAAAGTTACTTTTTACAGTGTATATAAAAGTATATTATTTTCAAACGATTAAAAACTTTATTTAAAATTAAAAAAAAATTTTCTCATAATTGGATTAATTCAAGTACTGCTATTAATTATTATATATTATTTATATAAAAAAAAAACAAGTAAGTACTTTTCATTTATTATCAATTATCTCGAAAAAAAATGATTTATTTATTTTATAAAAATTCTAAAGTTAATTTAGTTAAAACAAATACGTTCAGTGTAAATCAGAAACTTAATAAACTAATGAAACTTTTTTAAAAGGTTAAAAAATTAAACTAATTTAACTATCATTTAATTTTTTTGCAAAAAATATTGTAAAACTAAAAAGATTTTTTTTTTATTATTTAATAAAAATATAGTAATTTTATTACTTTTTACATACAAAAAATATTTTTATACTTTTAAATAAAGTAATTTAAGTTAAATTGAAACAAAGTAGAAAATAAAGTATTAAAGCATGAACGTTAAATAATTATATTTGAAGGAAAAAGTGCTTTTTTCATGTTAACGAATCATTAATTATTTATAAACTTTCATGTAATAATTAAATATCTTGTAAATATTTTATATTTTTAGTGATTGGAATGGTGTTGAAAACAAAAATTGTATAACTTATAAAATATCTGCTAATTTGCTAAAATAGCTCTGAATCTAAATTTCTAAAAAAAACTGAAAATATTGATTAATTAATTTAAGGAAATTAATTTAGTAATACTAATTAAAAACAAGTAATACAGTTTTAGTTGAAACATTGGTATCACGGGTATCACGCAGAGATGGACATAATTTGTATTCTATAATAATATACTAGCAATTAAAAAATAAAAAAATTTATTTACGAAAGAAGGTCATGAGATTTACTTGATCAAATTATTTGAAACTGGTAAGAGAGTTAAAATTGTTTAAAAAAAAAACATTTTATTTTGAGTTATTTGAATAAAGAGCAACAAAACTATTTTTTTGATACATTAAAATTTATTTTCAATTCCTCATTTTTCTTTTGATTCTAACTTACCACCTAAAAATTGACTTTTGACCTATAGACAGAAAATTTCGTCGTTTAGTAATAAACCCAGTGCCAAAAATTAAATGCAAAATAATATAAGCAGAATAGAAACTTGAAATTTATTAGTCAACATCTTTAACTAACCGTAAATCAAAAAACTAGATCACAATACAGTCGTATTTTAAATAAAATTTATAACCTTTTAACTTATTATTATTATTCAAAATCAATAAACTCAAAAACATTACAAAACACAAACATGATAATATTATTTTTCATAAAAATTAGGAAATTCTTCAGAACAAAAGAATTTAAGTTAAATATATATATATTAGCTTAGAAGTTGTTTTAAAGAAACGTTTGGATTTACGGTTACCGGGTGAAAGTTGTTATCACTTACCAAAAAAATTAGATTGCCAAAATGATAACTCATTTGATCTATTCGAAGTATAGCCACCAACTACATGAGCTTCTATGAAACATATTTTTGATTCTGTGAGCATCAATCTTATATTTATGCGTTTGATAGGAATATTTAGGTGTGATAAAACGAGCTCTCATTAGAATCTTATATTTTTTTAATATAAGTGATAACCTAATAATCGAGAATTGAAGCAACTTCCAGGCTAATATACATATGTATATATATTTGTAAATAAATGATTAATCATTATAAAATATTTTCAAATAAATAATTTAAATAATTATTAATGCACATTTTATCGCGTAATATAAACAATTTAAAATTTTTAAAATTCCTGTGAATACTTGACCTATTTTACTGATCTTTTATATGTAGTTTACAATTTCTATATATATATATATATATATATATGGCATCAATCACTTAAAACTTGATTATATTTTCTATTTAGTGATGCATTTTTATTATTGTTTTTATGACTACATTTGTTAATATCAAAAAGACATAAATAATAAAATATCGAAGATTTTTTTTTAATCACGATAAACAAATAAATTCTATGATATAGCCAGATTTATTTATAATTTTAAAATTTATATATATAATCCTGATATTGTCGGATGTAAAAATTTTTTTTTATTACTATTATCTTTTTGATGCATTTATTTATTCAGTATGATGCAGTTCAAGCTGACTATGTTGGATATTATAAATATTTTTTTTATTGATTTCTTTTTCTGTTTCTAAATTTGCAAAATGGGTAGATTTAGGGTGGAAAAATTCACAGATATTTAACAAAATATTTTTTGAAAAAGTTACTTAGCTAAATCCATACTATAGTATTTTTTTTGTAGATATTTTTTAATTATTCTTGAAGAATTAAGGACTAATAATAAGTTTTGATATTTTATACAATCAAGTAATTTTTTCGTGTTCTTTTTCAGATTATACTGTGAGTATTATTAAATTCTGAATTAATTAAACTAAATGATATCAATCAGACGCTTTGTGTTGAGTGACAAGGTAGCAGCGTCATTTACAGTATAGCCTAAGAAACTCTAACATAATTTCTTTCTTTAAAAAACTTTAAAAAATACTCGAAAACCTCCAATATAGTTTTTCAAGAAAAAATATAAGGTGTTTTATAAGAATCAGTTTTTCGACCCTTTTCACTCCAGTTTACCACCACTAAATGAAATTTTAACATTTTTCGGTGTTCATATCTGCAATCAGCAACCTAAAAAACCCCCCGGCGGTATAGTTTTTCTATTAAACATAAACCCTATTATAAAAATTAATTTTTGCCCCTTTTCACCCCAGTTTTCCACCCCTAGATGAAGTTTTAGCACTTTTTGGAGTTTATATTTTAAATCAGCAACCTCGATAACCCCCCAATATAACCTTTCAAGTAGAAATAAAGCTTTTTATAAAAATCGATTTTTCACCCCTTACACCCCAATTTTCCACCCCTAAATGAAGTTTTAGCATTTTGCGGAGTTTATATTTGAAATCAGCAACCTCGATAACCCCCCAGTATAGTCTTTCAAGTAAAAATAAAGATTTTTATAAAAATCGATTTTTCACCCCTTTCCACTCCAATTTTCCACCCCTAAATGAAGTTTTAGCATTTTGCGGAGTTTATATTTGAAATCAGCAACCTCGATAACCCCCCAGTATAGTCTTTCAAGTAAAAATAAAGCTTTTTATATAAATCGATTTTTCACCCTTTTTCACCCCAATTTTCCACCCCTAGATGAAGCTACATGATTTTTTTGAGTTCATAATTGAAATTAGCAACCTTGAAAACTGGGTGCTTGTTTTTTAAGTTTCAGCCCCTTGTAGACATTTTCTGAGGGTTTGTTGGTAAAAAATGATTCAAAAATTGAATACCTTATGAGTTTCTAGTCCTAAAACAATTTTAAAATTTTATTTTTAATGAAAATCTAAGCCGCCATCAATCAAGTGTCACGTTTTGGCTGGCTGGGTGGTAATAGATTAATTTATTTAACCATTTTACCCAAGATAATACTTTTGCAGTATTTTTTTACTTTTTCGGTCTTCCAAATTATTTGATCCCCCAAAATCCAAGCAACGCCAACGTTTTAAAATAACTACCAAGCTAATGTTTGTATTATATATAATAGAGAAAATGATATAATATTGTATGCAAAGCAGGTGAGATATAGAGGATGAAATTATGATTAGAAAATTCAAAATAACAAATGCAAACATTTTAATATATATATATATATATATATATATTATATACGTAAAATTTTAAAATTAAAATTTTTAATTAATTTTTTCCAATAATTTTAAATATAAAATATATAAGTTTTGTATAATATTTTATATTTAGTTATGGGTGTGACAATTATAGCATGTCTGACTAGACCTTACTTTTTCTACTTAGAGTATATTCAAGATACTATGCTATAATTACTAATGGTTTTTATGCATTTATTCGTTTACAGGCTTTAATTTAAATGTTTTTTTGGAGGATACAAAATAAAAATACAAAAAAAGTAAAACTTGTTTATCAAGCATTATAATTTTTTTAAAAACTTTTAATAATTTAAATGCTATAAAATTTTAAAACTCATTTAAATTCTGAAATATCATACATCAGAAAAAAGTATTAAAAACTTTTTCTAAAACCAAAAGTACACGTAATATTAAAACTTTTATTTTGTGCTTTAAAAGCTTTTCTAAATTACAATAATCATTAAAAATGTTATAAAACAAAACTTTTTTATTTTTGGCTTACCAAATCGTCTTTTTCTACTGAAAACTGATACCCACATATATAATTTATGTAAATGGATGAATATTACCCATCAGCAGCTGGCTCAAAAATGTAATCGCGTGTGGAAAATTTTTTGTAAAATACGCTGGCGCAGTCTTAAAAAAAGAACTAAGAAATGAAATGATAAGAGAAAGTAGGATAAATATACTTTCTTCACACTGAAACTTTTATATACATACATTTACAAGCATATATAACCAGTTTTTATAAAATATATAGAGTGCGCTAGAGTATTTTACGTTCCCTCTACTTCGATAACAGTACAAGCGCCGTCGTTTATATTATTCGGCAAATCTAAAATGTATATTCTACTATAGTCAGTCCATCGCGGATCATCGTTGTGAATATATACACATATATATATACTATAAATATATATAATATATTTGTAATTTTTTTTATTTATATAAATAATGGTGAATTTAATATGAATAACAAAACAAATTGTATTTTTTAGTTTTAAATTAATTAAGAATTAAGAAATATAAAAAGTGTCTGGATAGTGTTTTTAAGTGATCATTTTTTTAAAAAATAAAACCAGATTTTTTTGTGATGTTATCGTATTTTAATACTAAAAACTTGTTTTAATTGTCAAAGGTATATTTATAAATTTATGAGTATTATATTAAATTTTAAAAAAATATGCTACGCTTGAAGAAAATATATTTCAAATAAGTCAATAATATAAATGAGAAATAGCTTTGAAAAAGGAAAAACAAAAATTTTTTCGTGACTTGAATACTTAACTTTTTGAAAAAAAAAAGTTTTCTTCCTAGTTTCTTTAAAAAAAAAAAAAAAAAAAAATTTTTGCAAACTTATACAAGATTTAGAAGAAAATAAAAAATTCGTGTTTGTATTCAAAAGTTATTTAATAAGGGAAGAAAATGATAAACTAGGGATCGAAGGTTATTATATATAAATATATTAACGCGTCGTCTGCTGTAGAATACTATAAATTTTACTATACAACTACATGTATAAAGGATTTTTAGTGGTATTATTTTCTCGCATTGGGTTGCTCCCCAAGGACGAACGAGTCCTTCGCCGCGCCTCCCTCGCGTTTTGATATATATAGTACACATTCCTATATATATATTTCATATATAAGACTCCTTTTTTAAACATCAGGACCTGGACATTCGAAAAAAAAATTACAGTCACGTACTAAGCTGAATTATACAACTGGTTTTTTTTTTTAATGCATAATTCAGATAAAAATATTTTTTTATATGGATTTCTTCAGGAGGTTTTGCAGGAGTAAGCTTTATTTTGGGAATCTCATTTGGGGTTGTGAACAATATTTTCAAATCTGACCTTCAATTTTAAAGTTTATTCGATTTGGGTTAGTAGAATAAAGCTTATAATTGATTAAATTTTTCTTTTTCAAAATTTTGAGATAAAAAACCTTCAGGCACCTAAAAGAAAAGCACCCAAAAAATGACTCAAGCAAATTAAAAAGTAAAATTTGAAAAATTCATCTGAACTACCCCATATACAGAAATAAACTTAAGACTTCACTACTGGAATTAAGTTTCGAATAGTTATATATATATAAACTATTTTTTTTAAATAATATGCATAAATTCGTTAAAACCGATAAGAACAAAAAGAAGGATTAGTAGATAAAAAAATATAAGTTATTTTAAAGAAAAAAACAAAAATAATTATAATAACGGAATATAACTAAGAAAATATTATATATATTTTTAGTATTATGCATTGATCAATGATAAATAAATATATTTTATAACTTAACCTTGAATTTTTTTTAAATAATAATATTATCAATATTTATAAAATATTTAAAAAAAAATTTTTTTTTGTGTATGTGTATAGAATCTAAACACATAAATAATTATATTTAGCATACTTCTTTTTTTCTTAGTTTACAAAAAAATTGCATCGGTGTATAGTAAAAAAAAATATTGTCATTATAACGTTAGTCAATAAAAAAAGTGACTTGTGATTATTACAGCTAGTGATTATAAGTTTTTTTTTTATGAATGCATAGGAAATTAAATTCAATTTGTTTTTTTTTTCCTTTAAACAGCTGTTTCTTATTTATATTAAATTTTTTTAGTGTTTTTTTTTTTCAATTTAAAATTAAATAAAAAATATTTTTTTTTCCAATTTTCAATAAACTAAAAAAAAATCATTAGTTTATCGTAAAAAGATAAGAGAACAGAGAAAAAATAAAAAAAATAAAATAAAATAACGACGACGACGACGGGGTATTTAGTGACTGAGACTGCTGCGGCATCAAGCGCCGGCGCGGTCCAGCAGCAGCATCAGCAGCATCAAAAAAATAATAACAATATTCAACAACAAAGAAAACTAAGAGAATTCCTTCTGGATTCATTAAGGCAAAGAATAGCCAGGATGCCTTTATTTGGTAAAAGGGATCCGGCTAAAAAACCTAAAAAAGATGAAAAATCACCGTCCATTGAGGATAAATACGTTCTAAAAGAACAACTTGGCACGTGAGTAAAATTATTATTGTTATGAAATATATTAATTTTTAATAGGTTATAATATATCACATGTCAATAATAATGTAATTAAAAAAAAAAAATTATTCTCAAGTTTAGGGGTCAGCTATTAACATACATTTTAATTATTTTAAAAAAAAACTATTTATTATTTATTATAATTTATGAATGTCATATTCATCATCGTACATTTTTCTATATTTTATCAATTAATTAATTTATTTAATGCATACTGTACGAATATTTCAAAATTTAATTTAATTTTATACTAAATAAATAATTGTTTAGTCTATAGTCTTTATTTTTTTTTTTTGAAGTAATTGAGTTTCCCTCAAAACGAAACCCATGGAAATAAAGGAAATTAATGATTAATTACGAAATTTCTATGCTAATACTAGAAATTTAATGAAAATTCGTTTTTTAATTTTAATTAGCAGGCATGGCTTTTTAACTGAGGAAATCTAATTTACTGAGTTTTTTATCATTTTTTAGGCCTTTTTAGCACCAAAAATTATAAAAAATTATTTTTTTTACTAAAGTATATTTTTTTTATTTTTATGAGTTTTTTGAATTTTTTAAAAAATTTTAAACCGATTTTCGTCAAAAATGACAATTTTGGGTTTCAATTTTAATATTGGTCATTTTGAGCCAAAAGTGGCCATTTGGGTAATTGTACATTGCGATGAAAGAATTAGTAATAAATAATTTCGGATTATGGGTCTTGAAAGGTGCTTTACACCAAAAAATGAGACCAATTATAAGTGTTTTGGTTAACTTTCGAGGTTTGTACGTTATATTGAAAATGACCAAAAATCTCTATTTATCCAGTCCAGAAGGCCCTTTAAGAAACGAAGGGTATCAGGGTGATTTTGCCTTGGATTTTTCAATATATTTTAGTCATCCATAGATTGTAATTTGGTCTCCCATAAAATTAGTGATATCCCCTTAAATAAAGTATAAATAAAGTTTTTTATAAAAAATTATTACAAAGTTGGGCTTTCATTTTGAGTCAGAGGGAAGACAAAAAGTTTAATCAGCCTAACTTTGGTAACTTAAGATTAGAAGTCTAGATTACTGTAAATATATCTTCAATAGATTTTTTTAATTTTCAATGTTTTACCAGATATAAGGATCCTCGTATTCATTCGTATTTGAGTTTAATTTTTGAGTAAAATGATATTTGGTGAATTCAGTTCCATATTATTTGTTAAAATCAAAATATCACTATAGTTAGAAATGATTTCAAAATCAAGTCTTGGAAGAGGAATTTAATTTTATTTAAATTCGAATATAATAAAATATAAAATTAATAAAAAGAAAATGTAATGGAATATTAAAAAATGAATAAATTTAATCGTCTTTTCCATTCTTTATTTTTATCTATTAACAATAAAACATTTTATTTGATATTCATCATATTTTATATTAACTTTTAGAAATATTGATGATAATAAATTTCATATTAATCTTAGATTTATACATGTATTTATATTTGTCTCGTCTATGATAAACATATATGGGTTTTTGTTTCGATATTATCTTGTCAACATAACAACGCCGCAACATGTAGTATGTAGGTTATAAAAACATCAAGAAAAACATATAACTTTAGATTATACAATAAACTTTTGATGGACATTTTTTCTATTCTTTTTTATTTCTTTTACTACCCTTATTCTAACAAAAATAAATGAGTAGATATTTAGTAATATACGGTTATAGTAGTAATGCTATAGGAGACTTCCCTCTAAGGAGACCTCCCTCAGAAGAGACCTCCCTCAGAGGAAACCTTCCCTCAGAGGATGATGTACCCCAGAGGATGTGTTGGTAATGTAGGTTTGAGTCGGTAAGGTAGATTGATGTCGATAATGCAGATTGATGTCGGTAAAAAAAATTTCGCTGTGGGCAGGGTTCGAACCTGCGCGGGTTTTTGTTAACCCATTGCCCTCGATAGCAACCCTTAACCACTTGGATACCACAGCATATGTAATAAAAGAGCACTAACGTGGCCTAAGTAATTAGGTCTTGTTAGTGATCTTTTATGTGTGAAAATAAAAAGAATGAAATAGAATTAATAAATTTATTTATAAAAATTACATTATTTTTTTGCTTTTTTAATACTTTTAGATTTATTTTGTACTTTCTTAAGTTTTGGTTTGACTTGAGTTTCCACTTTTAGTTCATTTCTCTTTTGAATTATATTGTAGAAACCATATGAGATGAGTATCATTTCTTTTTCAATAGGTGTTGTAGCATTTTCTATAATTTTTTTCTCTACATCATCAGGTGAATCATCTGCATTCAATAGTGAAAGAAATTTTTCATAAGCTTCTTTAACTTCTGGAATTCTACTGCTTATTTGATCGTGATAGTATTCGATAGTTGGATATGCTTTTTGTAGAAGCTTAGCTGACTCAGTTGATAGAGTTATTTTGAAACCTTTTTGAGTAAATCTAACCCCATCATAAAAACCAATAAGAGTTTTTGAAATTTTTATTCCTCCATCTAATTCTGGCCAAGTTTTGTTTGGACCTACACCCATAGTTATTCCTGTGTGAACATAATCATCTAGATTTATTGAACAAAATTGTTGTAAAGCTTTCAATGAAAATATGGTCTCATTATCCTTTGAATTGTTTATTGCTGTTATTAACAAATGTACATTTGGAATAATATGTATACCGAGGTGAAGGTCTACACCAGACCCCAATGAAATCGAAATGTTATTAATCATTCTGTAAAAATAAAAGGTTATAAATATTCAATTTAAAAATAATTTCGAAAAATTATATTTACTTAATGAAATTGCTCTAGAAGAAGTCAACTTGGTGATTCTGCAGTTGCTCAAGAAAAAGTCAAGTCGTATACACAACCTGGTGGATTTCCAGAGAGAGCTGTTTACACAAGCCCTGATCAAAGCAGGAATGAGAATTTATTTTAAAGAAATTTAATTTATAATGTTATCCCCACTTTTTTTATACCCCTACCTGTTTTTTTATCCCCTCCAAAGAAATTAAAATGAGATGAGAAATAAATAAAAAAGATATAGGTTATATTTTGTTTTATTGATAAAAAAATTACATATTCATAGTTTCCATACAATATTTACACTCCTTTATCATAGGAGTAACACGTTTATCTGAATGATCATGTATTCTACATCTAACACACATAAAAATATCACAATCAATTTTATAATGTTCGGGCATTTTATCCCATGCAGCGTCAACATTTTCTGCAGCCACATTTACAATAAATTCTTTAGGCAAGTTTGCAATATCTTCAGTTTCCATTAAAGAAAGTTGTTTTAATTTACCATAAATTTCAAAAGATCGTTCTAAACAAGGTTTATTTATATTCATATATTTTTCAAGCAATAACACATTGTACACTGCACAAACCATATTCGAATATTGATGATGTTTACATAAATAGTCTGGAATCCGCCATTTTTTTAATGCTTTTAGAGTCGGACATTTTGAAATATCTTCTAAATTAATAACGTTATTAAAATATTTTTCAAGCCACTTAACTTTCTGCAAACCTTTTACATAAATTTTATCTGCATCAGATAAAGCAGATTTTAAAATACTTTCAACTTGATTATATGGAATATCACCAGATTCCCACGTCATTGTTAGATAATTTTTTTCCAGCCAATTATTTTCTACTCTGCAGCGTATAGGAAGATCGAACCAATGACATGGTGGCTTGAACACGAAGACATCTGGTGTTTGACGACTTCCTAGTTGTAAAATCGCCAATTCCTTGATAGCGAATTCGTTGGAGGTGAGCTTGAAAGACTGGAAGTCAACGATGTACTCCATGGTGAGAGAATGAGGAATTTCTTCAAGATCTTTGTCTTTTATATAGTTATCCCCACTCTTTTTAGTTCCCCCACTCCTTAAACTAACTTTCTTACTTCGCCACTGATTGGCTTGTATTGCACCATCCTATCATGTATGATTAAGCAATACGCAGTTGTATTTGCTGGAAAAGCGCGGCTAGTCTCGAATTCTAACCTAACATCTACAGGTGCATATTTCATAGATTCATTTTGTTTTGAACAATCTATTACAATTAATGGTGTTTCACTTATAAATTTTTTTCGATCGATAAAAGATTCCGGGTATTCTTTTCCATAATAAGATATTTGAAATCTCAAAAACATATCATACAAAAGTGAGTAATTATTACCTGCTATGTCTAGATTTAAATTTCCATATGGGAAACTTTCTGAATTCAAATATAGTTTTACATTAGTTATATGACAATGATCAAAATGACTAGCATTCGCAGTTCTATTATTATCTCTATTTGTTTGAAACCCTACTATAACAAAACGTGGCTTTTCTAGTTGAGTTGATGTCTTTACTGTCCATACTGTTTTAGTAGATAATGGAAGTGATGGATATACATATAATTCATAAGAGTGATATCCCATTTTTATGGGATTATCTTTTTCTATTTGCTTAAACAGACTTATTTTTGCAGGATCCGATGGTATCAAATTTGGTACACACCATTCAAATTTGTTTATTGTAAATTTAAATGATTCATCTACGGCTCCATCTTGAATAATTGCATTTGTATCATTGTTTGATCTTACAAATTCAAGAATATGACTGACGTTAATAATAACTTTATCGAATTTTTCATGTAATCCAAAAAGTATCCATAAAGGATAAATTACATCAAAATTCCCATCTTCATCAATGATTTTATTTCCATCTTTCAATAACCAGCCAGCATTTTCCAAAATATTTGATTGAATTTCAGTGAAAGATGGATACCCTTTCATGAGAGTAGTTATTCCTACGTTTTTACAGGTATCAATGACCTCACCATTTATCTTGTACCGAATTTCTGAGAATAAAAATGCAAACGCATTATTAACGAGTTTAATTTTTTCGGATTTTGTCCCATTAGCTTTAGTGAGTTTTCCTTGGATATGCAAGAAACTCTTTGATGGTAAGATGCAACGATCTTGCTGTTGAATAGCTATAACTATCGTATCACTATTTTTATAAGATGACGTAGCATAAGGTTGATGAGTGTGTATTTCATAGTCGGCAAGAGAGTCATCGAAAATGACAGGTTCATCGATATTTAATACTTCCTCCATCTTATAGTGCAAAATAAAACACAGAAAATTTTTTCTTTCAGCGACGGAGTTTTAGTCCTAGACTTGCAAGAAACTGTTGATTCTGACGTGTTAACGCTTTCACTGCTCGATGATAACTGATTGCTGGTGACCATTGTTTCTTCCTTAAATAACCTGATTCAGTTTTTGTTTTAAATACTATTCCCATTATGAAACAGTTTTTATATGTAATCTTATGGATATAGTTTCACCACGAAAATTCACTAAATCACCGTCTTGATCAACTATTCGTAATTGAATAGAATCTAAATTTTTTACAGATACAGGTAAGTATATGATTTCCAAAGGTCGGTCAATAATTTTAAATCCTGGTGGAACTGCTGGGAAAAATTCGTATATATTGTGTACTTCTTGTCCGTTATTGTAAGCTCCTCTTGCAATATTGCACTCTACTCTGAGAACGTTAACTTTTAATATAGATACTGGAAGTTCAGATGTATGTTGAATATTTGGAGCCAACTTTTGTGGTTTAAACCCTAATAATTTACCAATTGAATCTTGCGGTTCAAAATCTATTTCTTTTTCACACTGTATTATACTTTGAAGAGTGTTATTATTTGCTTTTAGACTAAATGAAATATCTTTTAATTTTTCTGAGAGATACTTTTGAATATCTTCGACCTCGTAGCTTCCAGTAGGAATTTTTATTGTTTCAAAATCAGATAAGTAAAATTTATTACAGCTATCATCAATATTTGGAATAGAGTTAAACGTAAGTAACTCAATCAATCCAATAACGTAATTTTTATTTGGATGAAGTTCAATTGGTGGAAAAAATCTTGATTCCAAAACAGATGAACGAGCTGATAAGCTTATTATCAATGATTCACTCATGACAGTCAGAGTAATACTGAATCGTTTTTCAGATAACGTTGCTTTTATAGCCTTTATTTATCCAACTGATTACTTAAAAATTTTAGACACAAATGTCCACAGATGAAAGTATCAAATTGTTGATATCTTTGATAATTGTAATTAATTTTAGCTGGTTTAAAATATTCTATGAGCTCTAATGGAGGCTTGAGATTTCCAAAACTGTCAAAATACAAAACTTTATTTTTTCTTTTACGATATGCAACCCAATGTGTACCAGAACCATCTTTATCATCTAAATTTATTATTGCAGACTCATTGGTCAATGGACCATTTCTTGGTAGTAAATTTCTCATAAAAACTCCTCTGAAATATGGAATTTTTAATACTTTTGCATACTTGAGTAAATCTGTGTTAGTGAGAGCCCTCGATGGTAAATTTATGAAGTTTTTTTTTTTCTACCAACAACAATATTTTCATTGTACAGTCGTAATCCATTTCCAACTTTATAAGGTCTCAAATATAATCCTTTACCCAAAGCAACTTGCTCCATAGCTTGATTATGTCTCTTGGATTCTTCAAGTTGTTTTTTGGCAGCTATTGAATCATTTATAGCTTTAGCTACTCCTGAAGCGCCACCTGCTAAGGCGCCTAAGGCACTTAACCCTGCAAAAATTGGAACTAGGGGCAAGACACCCCCTGTTTTGTATGGAAGGGGTAAAACTCTTACTTTATTAACCTTATTCTTTCCACCTTTCTTTTTTACAGCTTTGCGAGCTGCTTTAATAGCAGACGATATAACTTTTTTTGCATTATTACTTTTTACCATAGATTTTTTTGCAGCTGCTACGATAGTTCTAAATGGAATAAATCCACCTTTCTTTTTTTTATTTATACCCTTTCTCCTTGCACACTTTCTGATTTCAGAACATCCCATTCCTAATTTTGATTTAGCTTTCATGATGTTAGTTACAACTAAAGCAGCAGCTCTTTCACCAAATCCGGCGTCTGAAGACTTTACTCGCTCCCAAGCTTTATCAGCTAATATTTGATCCGCTTTATTTCTCTCTTCGATGTTATTTTGATTTTGAAAATATGCAATATCGTGTTCCTTGCAAGCTGAATCTAGAGGATTTATACCTTTATCTCCTCGAGCAAGACGTTTAGCTAGTTTTGTGCCAGGGCCACAGTATCTGGTTGAATAAATTTAATAAATATTTTTAATAAATAAATAATAATATTATAAATACCTATATCCTGGAAAATGAAGTTCTACTGGAAGTTTATTAATTAAAGTGTTTATTAATCCACTACCATTAGTGATCATCTTTCTATGAGAGTCAGTTAAAGAATGAGCTCTTGACTATAAATAGATTGTATTTATAGAAAAAGTCTCAGTATGTAATTAACTACTAACACAGACACATAAAAATGAAACGTCTAAGTAGGAATTCTCCAGTTAAAAATTGTAAGCGTCAAAAAAAGAATTATTTAAAATTAAAACGCAAAAGGGAAACTTCTCCAGTAATAGAAAAATTTAATTATCAAAGAGAACATTCACCAAGTAGTGAATTAAAGCACAAAAGAGAATCTTCACCAGATATAAAATGTAAACGTCAAAAATTAACCTTACCAGTAGTAAATTATGATGAAATTATTGGTGACGGTATTGTACAATTTAAACGTAATGGTAGCTTATTTCCAAATACTATTCGTGGTGTTATTTGTGGCAGATCGAACTGTGGAAAAACTAACGTGTTATTGGCAATAATTGAACATGAAAATGGACTGAGATTTGTATACATTTACGTTTACTCAAAATCAGCAGATCAACCAAAATTTAATTATATAAAAATGGTAATTAATGGGGTTCCTGGTGTTCTTAAACCCTTAGAAGGAATGGGATACTTTGAATTCACTGAGCAGGATCAAGTCTTACCACCTGAAAAAGTGTTTCCATTCAGTTTAATGATTTTTGATGATATACAATTGGAGAGTCAGAAGAGTTGTAATGAATTTTATTCAAGAGGAAGACATAAATATGTTGATAGTTTTTACTTGTGTCAATCTTATTCTGCAGTTCCAAAACAATATGTTAGAGATAATGTGAATTTTCTAATCATTTTTAAACAAGATGATTCTAATACAAAGCATATTTATAAAAATCATGTGAATACTGATATGAAATTCAATAAGTTTAAGGAATTATGTGACAAATGCTGGAAAGATAAATTTGGATTTATTGTAATTGATAAAGAAAGTGATATTAACAATGGACGTTACAGGAAAGGCTTGCATGAATTTTTTATAATTAACTAGAATGAAGAAAAATAATTTAGTCTACTATGAGCTCTTCAAGAGTAAAGATGGAAAATAGTAAAATCAAAACATAATCCCGGCGTAATCAAAATATTGCCAAAAGATATTTATATGTCATCTAATAAAAATCATACTTATGCAGATCTTGAATTTAAAGTAATAATGATACTCAGATTAGCTTATGAAAATTATGCAAAAAATAAAATGACATTTAGTGAATTTAAGAAAAGATTTTTTACTAATAATAAAGATCTCAAAAATTTGCTTATAAATAGTAGTAATGACTTAGATACCATTTAGTACATCACAATCTCTCAAAGAGTGAAGATGGATTTTAAGGGAGATATTCCTATAAAAAAAGAATTGCTTGAACGAATCATAAAGGCTAGAGAATCTATAAAACGTAAGCATCTGGCTCTAAAATTGGGAAGAGAAAATGCTGAGCAAATGATAAATGAAAGTCTTAAGCCTATAACTAAACCATTGAAAAAAATAGAAAAATTTACCGAAAACTTTGAAAATCCAAGCTTTGTTAAAAAAAGCATTTTACAATTACCCAGCAGCACCCCTTTTAAGATAAAGAAACATGAAAAGTCTACATGGAATACGAGATTTCAATCTGCTGTAAGTAATGATGAAAATGATGATGAAGAATTCATAGATAATGAAGAACTGTTGGAAAATAAAGAATTCGTAGAGGAGAATGAAATGGTGGAGAAACGAAAATTTATAGAAAGTGAGGAGGAGTTGATGTCAGATGAATCAGATTCTAATGATTTTACACCATCACCCAATAAAACGTTAAGATTAGATAATTCCAAAAAGAAAAAATTAAATAAAACAAAACAATTAAATAATCCACTGATTAATGATTATTTAGACATGTTTAAAAATAAATCTTCAAAAAGAGATCTCGATACTGCATTTGGTGTGCGAAAAATGGCAAATAAATCATTTCAAATTGGTAATAAAAAAATTGAATTTGAGGAGGATAAATTTATTCTTGGAGATTCATCTTATCCATATGAGATAGGATTGTTGGAATTAATTTTTAAAAATTATCCAACTGGTGATTTAGTTACATCTGAAAATTTAAAAACTTATGGAAAAATTATAAAAGCTACAAATGCTCATCGAAAATATTATCGACCAGAAGAATCAATGAGAGTCAACAAATCTTCAAAATACTTGAATTATGTTGTGAAGGCATTAGAAGTAACTGGAGATGGAATACCGTTTTTACTTAAATATATGGTAACTAACAATAGTCAAGTGCAGTATACTCATTGGGACGATCCAAATGAGTTAGTTGATCGTTTGAGAATCCTAGTAGCAGAAAGGCAAGCTGGAAATAATAATCATGATAATGAAATTCTCTCAATCATAGAAGAACTGCGTGAAGCAGAAATTATATATTAGAGAGGCATTCAAAAAAGTTCTTCATTTTAATTATGTCCGTCGACGTATTTGGACGTGTTTTAAATAAAGAAAAAAGTTTACGTGGACCTCCTGGAATTGGATTCAATTTAACTGAAACAGGAGACTACAACATAGAAAACAAATTGTTGCGTCAAGTTGCAGACGCTACTGATAGATACGACGCAGTTAATTTAAATATTCTTTCAGAAAAATTAGCTGTTGAATCATATGCATTAATAAGAGAATTTGAACCTGTATTCAGTGATTTTAAAGCTAATCTTGAATCATTTGGAACAACTTTAGCAAGTTTTGATGAAAAAATAAAAAATATAAAGGAAACTGTAGATGGATTTAATCAAAAAATAAATGATTTTGACAACAGTATAACCAAACTTAGAAGGAGAGTTAATAAAAATAGTAGAATAATAAAAAACTTAGCTAAAGAAATAAATCCAAAACTAGTTGAAGTTGAAATTGAAGATAATGCAACAAGTGAAAGAAGCCTTAGTTGAAGAATTACATAAGCCCGTTAGAAAAAACTTTAGAAGACGTAAAGTTGATATTCGAGGAATCGATGAAACTTGGCAAGCAGATTTAGT
This sequence comes from Anagrus nilaparvatae, assembly GCA_022575985.1. Classification (NCBI taxonomy): domain Eukaryota; kingdom Metazoa; phylum Arthropoda; class Insecta; order Hymenoptera; family Mymaridae; genus Anagrus; species Anagrus nilaparvatae. The sequence goes on from JAKSXM010000137.1 coordinate 26,083,202, forward strand.
TGTAATGGATACACATTCACGAGAAAATAAAGGATACAACTATTTACTCACTGTAATAGATAATTTTTCAAAATATGCTTGGGGTGTACCATTGAAGCAAAAAACAGGTGAAGAAGTCGCTAAGGCGTTAGAATCAATTTTTAAACAAGGGCGAGTACCATCGAAACTTCACGTAGACCAGGGAACCGAATTTTACAATAAGACATGTAAACAATTATTGAAAAAATATAAAGTTGATTTGTATTCTACGTACAGCCATTTAAAAGCTTCAATCGTGGAGCGTTTCAATCGTACTTTGAAAAGTATAATGTGGAAAAAATTTAGTCTTAATGGAAATTATAAATGGGTAGATATTTTACCTGAATTAATTTCAAAGTATAATAATACCAAACATCGAACTATTGGAATGAAACCTAAAGATGTGAATCACGAGAATGAATTATTAGTGTTGCAAAGATATTTCAATGGAAAATGTGTTAGAGATAAGCCAAAATTTAAAGTATCAGATAAAGTTAGAATAAGTAAATATAAACATATTTTTGAAAAGGGGTATACCCCAAATTATACAACAGAAGTTTTCACGATTGAAAAAATTAAACCAACTATTCCATTCACGTATGAATTAAAAGATTATCAAGGAAATTTGATTTCTGGTGGATTCTATGAATTTGAACTTCAAAGAACAACCAATGCAGATGTTTATCTCATTGAAAAAGTTTTAAAAAAGAGAGGGAATAAACTTTTTGTAAAATGGCTTGGTTTCGATAACTCTCACAACAGCTGGATAGACAAATCCGATTTATAAGGTATAAATACATCTGCTCTTTGAATTAGAGCTTATTATTAATTTTGTCAGCCATGGGTCAGGATCATAGCAGATCAGCATCTTCAGATGTAAAATATACTAAGTTGAAAGAAGAAGGACAAGAAAAGAGTGAACAAAAACGATGGACAAGTACTTATAAAGGAAAAGAAACAATCAGCTTCTCGAATCCATCATATAGTGAAAGTAATAAATATACAAGTTCTCAACATAGTTATTTGATTACGACTGCTAAAAAATCTGAAAAGAAATCAGATAAAGAACGCTTAATATGAATATTTTTAAGGTTATAAATAAATGTAAAACAAAATTTATAAAATTTAATATTAAAAAATGTAAATTTATTTTTGTATTGTACAGTTTGAGATTTTTAATAAAGATTATTTATGGAAAAAGATTTTTTTTTAATTCTCATGCTCCTTTTATCTCTAATATCATTTAACTTGAAAGTAAATCTATCAAAATGCACTGATTTTATAAAGTTTGCATCACTTTTTTATAGTTTGCGCCACTTTTTATATAGTTAGCGCAATTTTTATACACTTTGCACAATTTTTAGTATACTTAGCGCAATTTTTATATAGTTAGCGCAATTTTTAGTATATTTAGCGCAATTTTTATATAGTTAGCGCAATTTTTAGTATATTTAGCGCAATTTTTATATAGTTAGCGCAATTTTTAGTATAGTTAGCGCAATTTTTAGTATATTTAGCGCAATTTTTAGTATAGTTAGCGCAATTTTTATATAGTTATCATCTAACTTAAATAAACTATTGTGAAGTTTGCTGATAATTACCGAAAGTATGTGAAGTTAATAAATAAAAAAATATTATCGAAGATTATCGAATTATGAACATAATTTGTTTTGTTATATAGTTACATTCATTCCTATTACTTTATCAGTATGAAATATAATCTCAAAATGTTAACATCGGAAGATTTACTTAGTCGAAAGGGTAGGCAGCTTAAAAAGATAGATAATCAAGTGTATCGCTTTGGTTGGAAAATTCGTTCAGGTGATGTATGGAGATGTGTACACAAAATGTGTAAGGCGAAAGTTTTAATCATTGCGAATTCTATCACACATATGAATATTGTACACAATCATTCAAAAGATTATAAATCGTTAAAAGATGAAAATTTTGATCAGAAAAAGTATGAGAATTCATCTAAATCTTGTCATACGGAAATAAGTAATGACGATGATGATGATGATTTAAACACATTACAAGAAGAAACAGAATATGATTCTACCAAAAAATTATTTCATTTTGAAGAATTAGATAATGAAAAAACTTTTTGTGATAAGGCAACGAATACAGAAAAATCTGTTCGAAGTATAGGAGTAAACATGATCGAGTCATCATTTACTAGCAATAAACCTAGGAGAAATAAATTGAAACAAACAAGATACCTAAACAATAGTCAAAATAATTCACCTCAAGAAAATTTTAATATGGATGAAGCTGATCAATCATTCAATAAAAATCAGAGTTTTAAAAGTTCTATAGATCAAAATTTTTTATATTCCTCCGCTCATGGTTCAACATCAACATGTAGTAATACCATCGATTCATCATTCGATTACGACAATTGGGATGATCCAAATAAACTTGTTGATCGTCTGAGAGTATTAGTTGCAAAGAAAAATGCTGGGTTTATTGGATATGATAATGAAATTAAGTTAATTATCGAAGAATTACGAAAAGCTGAGATTATATACTAAATAACGTGTTTTTAGAATGTAAAAAAAAATAGTCCTATAAAAAAAATTATATTTAGCATATAAACTATTTTAAAATTATTTATAATTGATTTACTTTTGTAATTAGTATAAAATAACTTTATGTTAATGAATTATTTAAATTTTTCAGATATGTTAAGAACTTAACCAAAACTTAAGAAAGTACAAAATAAATCTAAAAGTATTAAAAAAGCAAAAAAATAATGTAATTTTTATAAATAAATTTATTAATTCTATTTGATTCTTTTTATTTTTACCCCCACCCTTCACACATAAAAGATCACTAACAAGACCTAATTACTTAGGCCATGTTAGTGCTCTTTTATTACATATGCTGTGGTATCCAAGTGGTTAAGGTCCAAACAAAACTTGGCCAGAATTAGATGGAGGAATAAAAATTTCAAAAACTCTTATTGGTTTTTATGATGGGGTTAGATTTACTCAAAAAGGTTTCAAAATAACTCTATCAACTGAGTCAGCTAAGCTTCTACAAAAAGCATATCCAACTATCGAATACTATCACGATCAAATAAGCAGTAGAATTCCAGAAGTTAAAGAAGCTTATGAAAAATTTCTTTCACTATTGAATGCAGATGATTCACCTGATGATGTAGAGAAAAAAATTATAGAAAATGCTACAACACCTATTGAAAAAGAAATGATACTCATCTCATATGGTTTCTACAATATAATTCAAAAGAGAAATGAACTAAAAGTGGAAACTCAAGTCAAACCAAAACTTAAGAAAGTACAAAATAAATCTAAAAGTATTAAAAAAGCAAAAAAATAATGTAATTTTTATAAATAAATTTATTAATTCTATTTGATTCTTTTTATTTTTACCCCCACCCTTCACACATAAAAGATCACTAACAAGACCTAATTACTTAGGCCACGTTAGTGCTCTTTTATTACATATGCTGTGGTATCCAAGTGGTTAAGGGTTGCTATCGAGGGCAATGGGTTAACAAAAACCCGCGCAGGTTCGAACCCTGCCCACAGCGAAATTTTTTTTACCGACATCAATCTGCATTATCGACATCAATCTACCTTACCGACTCAAACCTACATTACCAACACATCCTCTGGGGTACATCATCCTCTGAGGGAAGGTTTCCTCTGAGGGAGGTCTCTTCTGAGGGAGGTCTCCTTAGAGGGAAGTCTCCTATAGCATTACTACTGGTTATCCATGCTCATCAAAGGTAAGATATCAATTATGAAAATTTTAGACTGGTGGATCATATATTTTTCCCTTCGTAATTGATGCTCAACAATCACAACAGACTAAAAAATTAACAAGAAACATTTTGTTCCAGTGTTGAAAATCTATAAATTCTAGATTGACGAACACCCCCAAAATTTAATGTAAATCAAAAGCTGCCACTGTAAAAAGTAACTTTCTTAGATTTACAAAAAAAATAGAATTTTTTCGAAAAATTAGTGAATTTTCAAAAAATTTTGTAAATATTCAATAAAAATCGTAAATTTACTAAATTTAGTATATTATCGAAAAATTCGAGAATTCTCGATTTTTTTTTGTGATTTTGCGAAAAAAGTTGTAAATTCACAACTATTTTTCGTAAATTTACAACTACTTTTTGTAAATTTTCGAAAAAAAATTGTAAATTATCAATTTTTCTTGCAACTTCACAAAAAAAAAATTGAGAATACTCGATTTTTTTTGTTAATATACTAAATTTAGTAAATTATCGAAAAATTCGAGAATTCTCGATTTTTTTTTGTGATTTTGCGAAAAAAGTTGTAAATTCACAACTATTTTTCGTAAATTTACAACTACTTTTTGTAAATTTTCGAAAAAAAATTGTAAATTATCAGTTTTTCTTGCGAATTCATAAAAAAAAAAAAGGAGAATACTCGAATTTTTTGTTAATATATTAAATTTAGTAAATTTACGATTTTTTTCGAATATTTACAAATTTTTTTGAAAATTTACTAATTTTTCGAAAATGTTCTAATTTTTTTGTTAATATAAGAAAGTTACTTTTTACAGTGTGTATCTTTATAGCAATCCAAAAATTATCAGGAATTAAAATTTTTGGGCATAAATAGATTTTATAAATGCCCTATTACTTTTTAATATTTTCAAGCCTTCCACTACGAGTCTTTGTATCTTCACTTGGAACTTAAAAAAAACTGGTTGACTCATAATTAAAAGAAAAATAAAAAATCTAAAAAATAGAAAAAAAATTTTTAATTAAAATTTCAAGAGACTATCATCTAATTCCCATTTCACTTCTCTAGGATATAAGAGAATTTAAACCCTAAATCGCACATAGTTTTTATAAAAAGTTATTATAAAGTAAGAAAAACAAAAACCATATTAAATAAAGTTTTTTTTTGTTATAATAAAAAGTAAATGTTAAGCTTATATAACCCTCACACATACACACATAGACACTTATAAGTATTACACTTAAAGTAATTTTATTTTACTTTTTTTCTCTTTTAATAAAGAGACTATTTAAACCGAGTACATGCAATGAACCCTTAATGTTGTCTACTTTTTTTTTCTTATTTTTCTCTCTTTTTTTTTTTAAATTTTCAAGAATCCTCATACTCTTGAGGTTAAAAAAACACAGTAAAAGAATCTCTTTTTCTTTTTTTTTTTAAATACCCAAAAGGGATTTTCATTAATTTGTTAGCACAGTTTCGTATACTTAAAATGTTAAAGTAATATCCTCTTAATTTAAAACTGTATTTTTTATTTTATCAAAAAATAGATTTTATTATTTAAATTGATTATACAGAAAGTTAATTTTACAAAGTAGTCTTTTCATACTGTAAAATAAAAGAGACATTTTTGTTTGAATAAAAAATCTTTGATGTCTTTTAGAAAAATTTTGTATACAAACTAAATTCATCTCATGATTTTATTTATATATCGTATAATAAAAATCTTCATCATCATATATAATGCCTTTTTCAATCAAATTTATATTTTTTGCTGCATATATAATTATTTAAATTAATTTTTAATAAACGTAGGTATAAATTATATTTATAAAAAAAAAACCTTGAAATTTAATATTTATTTTTAAACATTTTGCAATTTTTTTTTTATGATTATTCAATTTTTTTTAGCATGTATAGGTAAATATAAGTTTTTTTTGTGTTATTAAAAGAGATATAAAAGATAATTTAAACTTTTGAAACTTAATATATAAAAGTTTATTATGTTTATGAAAAGAGGACGTGTATGGTCCATATTGAGTAATCCAGATAATATAAATGAAGAATAAATTTATAAAGAGTAAAATACAATAGCAGCAAAAGACTGAAAGTTTTTGAGTATGGTGCTTCGTCAAGATAACTTAGTTTTTATTTCAATATACTATTTAGACTAATGGGTACCAAAATAATTAAAATAATCATATAGAACCTGAATTTTCGGTTTCAATCACCTTTCTATTCAGTTAAAATCATATGAGTATTAAGGTTCCTGCTTTTGTTCACATTACAGTTTTAATACAGGGGGAGGGGGTCGCTGAATTCTAATCTAGAGTTCAAATTGGCTGGAAAATAGGAGAACACCCTAAAATCAGCAAAAACTACCCCATTTTAAGGGTTCTTTTGAAAATAATAGTTTATTCTTTTTATAACGTGACAAAAACACCAGATGATTCAGTGACCAAAAAAATCTACAGTAGAGCTTTTCTCAAGTTAGTAGTCGATTTCAGGCAGACTAATTACTGTACAATAACTGAAGTTCTAGTTTCTTTGATAGTGGTCACGTAAGAGATGAAATAATTAATTTACTTGCAAACGATTCAAAAAGAATTATTTATATTATATTAGTTCCCTCAAATATGGGACGTAATAAATTATTAATAATGAATATATTTTAATTCAAATATTTATAATTCAATTTTATCTGAAAATACGGTGTTTTATATTTACATTATACTTTCTTATGTGATCATTTTACTTGCGAGAAAATTTTGCATAATTGTAGGTTAAAATAATTTGCATTTATATCCTTCTCTATTGATTTAAAAGCATGATATAATAATTTTATTCAAAGATTGAATAATTATTTCAAAAATTTTAATAGATTCAGTTTACTTTTTTCTCATTACATTGTTATGATAATCCAAACTACCATAATTTTTTCATCAATTTTATACAAAAAAAAAAATAATTTTATTAGCATAAAAGTCAATTTATAATTAAACATAAAAAATATTAATTAACAATAAAATTTAATTAAAGAAAACTTAGAGCATAGATATAAAAACAATAATTTTTTTTCTTATTTATATGAAATATGGAAAATAATAAAAAATTGATTTCATATTTATTATAAAAAAATCTATAAATATACTAGCTATTTTTAAAAAGGAAAAGTAAGAAGGAAAAAAAGTAAATTGCTTATTATTTGCGTGTTTATGGATTTATTAATTGAATCTATAATATAAAAGAGAAAGTTTTTTTATTTTTTTAATACTTCATTTGAGGAATAGATTTATTATATAAAAATATGTACATATTTGGTGGTGTTGATGATTTTATGATCATGATTTTACTTTTTAATAAAATGAAAATATTAATATAATAAATCTGGGTTCTAAAAAAGAATCCAAATCTTAGAACCCATAAGTAAGTGACTTTGAATTTCATTCTATACAAGACTTTTCCAAAAAAAATCTTATAATTTTTATTTATAATTTTTAAGCATATTCCCAAAAAACACCAACACTAGTTGAGAGCACTCAATGATTTTGGTTGGTCTTCACTCGGGCTGCTTAAGACCTAGAAGGCTAAAAATTTCAGGATTTTCCTATCCTTAGGTTATAAAAACATAGAAAAGTTTTGGGGCTTATCCGATGAATCGAACTGCCCACCATGGCTGTTTTGGCATAGAAAGACTCTTACATTTATAAAAAAATTTTTCTTGAAAACTAATTTCTATTTCAGCCACAGTGAAAAAGCACATTTTATACTCTTTCAATCCCCTTGAAGTCCCCTTCTAGGGAGGTACAAAATTTATAAACGTTTTTTCCTCCAAATATTTATAGTCCAAAATACCACTAGAAACAGTTTATGCTTTCATAACTTTTCTTAGCAAACACCTTTCTTATTTTTGACTACTTTACCTGTACTGTATAAAAATCAAATTAAGCTAGGTATTTCTCGGTTTTTTTTAACTTTGTTGGGCAAATGCCCCAGTCTACGAATTTATCTCTCCGACTAATACCAACAATTTACATAAATTAAACTATAATTTATTAGAAATATTATAAAAATACATATTTTATATATAGCAATATGTCATAATTAAAATCAAAACACCGATGATAAAATTCATGTTTTATAATAAATAAATAGATTTTAAATTATTTATAAAAAATTTTTTTTCTAAAGGGGTTTTAAATCTTTAATAATTCAATTTAATAGTGTATTGATTTATTTATTTATAAAAAAAAATTATTATAATTTTATTTTTTATATATAAAAATAATTTTCTGTAGTAGTACAAGATACAAACACATTGATTTTTTACCTATAATTTAAAAAGTCGGTAAAGTTCGTTAAACTAACATTTATCAATAGTAGCCTCAGGTGAATTTATAATCTTGTATTTGATAATACTCGATTCAGCTAAATCGATATAAGTAATATAAATTGAGATAGACATTAATTTTTTTTTTCATTTTTTTTTATTCATGACAATTATTTATAAAAAAAAATAAAGAATATATAACTTTTTATGTAATCCCATGAGAAACGTTCAACTTCCAATTATATTAAAAAAAAGAATTTTATGTATAAGCAAAAATGTGTGGGTCATTAATTCAGTCCTTAAAAATAAAAAATTTTACTTCTTTATATAGAACCATTAATTTTGGATGTTTTAGAAAAAAAAAAAAGTTGTATACGATTAAGCGTTCTAAATTACTCGTGAAAAAATAAGAGGAAAAATTAATTTTTATTATGTATAATGCAATAAAAATTTCATGAATTAAATTTTTAAAAATATTACATTTTTATTCTTTTTATAGTTTCTAACATTTTTCTAAAGCTCAAAGAAAATGCTTTAAGTCGTGTCACTTTTGTACAAATCTTTTATATATAAAAAAAAAAGAATTTATTTTTTTATTTATATGGGGTTTCCTTAAAAGTTTTAAGTAGTTGATAAAATTTTTCTAATTGAGTAAATTTATTTTCATTGGACTTTAAAATTTAATGAAAGTTTTAATTTTATAGTTATTTTGTAAAATTAAGTAGCACCTAATTAGGTCAAAATTAGTCAATTAGAAAAATCTTCAATTTTAAAATGAATCTACTTAACGTGCTTTTCAAATTTCGGCCATTTTAACTCATTTGCAGTTTTAATTTTTATACAAAAATTTATGTGTAAAATGAAATTACTATATTAGTAAAAAATATTATTTCCAGTAAAATAAAAAAGTTAAGAATGAGCCATATATTGAATCTAGACTTATACTATCTTAAGTAAGAATTTTTTTAAAAAAGGATTAAATTTTCTTTATTTTTTATAATATAATAACTCTTGACACTTTATCACAATATATATAAAAACTTCATAAGTATGTATATATAATATTCATCTTGAATAAATTACGTAAGATTCGTGTTTTAATTATAATTCAACAAAAAAAAAAAACTTGTTTTGCATAAAGAAGCCTTCAAGATATGTTATATGTCTTTTTGCCCTCATACTTATAATATACTTTCTTATGTATATGAAATTATAAAATATTGTATTTATGTACATATGGATTGACCTAGGTATTTTTGAGGGGGTAATTTTGGCTGGATTTTTAGAGCCAATTGCCGTTTTTTCTGAGTAATTGTTTTTTTTGTAACCTTGTGCCACTTTTAAGAAAATCTGTGACAAAGGTATAAAAATGCATGTAACCAAAAATAAAAAGTTGAGGGTTCAAGAGGTGCAACAAAGGAGAAGGCAATATTTTAGAGGAAAATCATACTGGAGTATTTTTATTATTTTTTTTTTACTCCAAAAATTTGAAAACATTACTAAGGAGTATAAAAACTCTTTATCAGTTTCCTTATAACCCAATAATTTTTAATATTTTTGATTCGAAGTGACCTTCTTATCAAAAAAGCGTTTAGGTAGAAATTAAAAATCACGACTTAAAATGTTTGGGCCCTATAATTTCATTAACCCTAAATCTAGCAACTAAAAGCAGTTATTACCCTCCAAAAATGATCTGAAAAGCTCTACGTATATTAAAAAAAAATAAAGACGAGAAAGTTTATTGTCGTAAAAATTTAGCATAATAAAAAATATGAAAAGCCTTGAAATCCTTAAAAAAAATTAATTTTATTTTTTTTTGACATACTTTTTATTATTTTATATAAATAAATATTTTTTTAAAAATTATGTCATTATAAGATAATTAAATATAATATATTAAATTTATACAAAAATTGCGTAATTTTTAAATAATTTTTTATTAGCTACTTTTACTTTTTTGCATTTTAATAGATCAAGTAAATTGCGTAAAAAAAAAAATTATTAACGATTTGAGGAAATTCTCGTACATATAAATTATTGAAAGAAAAAAAAATGTAATTTATAATTATTGTAAAAACATAAATTTCATAAGAATTTTTTTTAAAATTACAGAGGTGCCTTTTCTGAAGTAAGATTAGCAGAAAGTATAGATCGTCCAGGTATGCATTACGCTGTTAAAATAATCGACAAAAAAGCATTAAAAGGAAAAGAAGATTCATTAGAAAATGAAATTAAAGTTCTCAGAAGGTAATTAAAATAAAAAATTTTTTTTTTAAATTTATTTATAGATATATATATATTTTTTTATATTATTTATAATATTAACGAGATATTATATACACTAGAAGCCAATGACTTTTCAAGCATTACAAAAAGAGCGAGTAAATTACAAAAAAAAAAATCAATACTCATAGAATTCCAATAATAGTTTAATCTGATATATTTTAAAAATAAATTTTTTATCATATATATGAGGGAGATTATATAATATATTATTTACCTCAAAAGATATATTAATTATTTAAGGTATAATGAACCCTCTTTCATATTATATTCATACAGTGTTATATATGGATATTTTTCCTTTTAACATTAATTTTAATATCAATTGTGTTATTAACATAAAAAAAATTAACTTGGACTTTCCTCGTGTTATGTAAAAATCATTGGCTATATGTACTATAATATATACTCGTCATTATTATTTCCGTTTGTTCTTCTCTTCGATTAAACTTTTATTCATTCAAAATACAAGAAATTTATATTTTAATCTGGTTAAAAATTTTAATTTTTTATACTTATGTTCAGATATTTTAAATTTTAAAATTAATCAATTAAATTTGGCAAATATTTTACTCATACCTTTAAAAAATATTCCATAAAATCGTTCATTCAAATTCATCTGCATGGTTGTCTAATAAATTTTAAAACTCATAAGATACACATGTTAATGAAACTAAGAAATTTAATAAATTAGAGATATTCCTAAAATTGAGATTTTAAAGAAACACATTGATTGTAAAATTGATCATAATTTTGGAAATATTTTTTGACCATATTGAGTTAGGTATATACTTTTTTTTGTAGCATATTTAAGACTTTCAAAAGATTTAGCTGTTACAGGATTTAGCATATTTTTCCAGAATTTTAAATTACTCTTGTTAACTGTTTTCAAACAGGCATGATTGTGGAATCTAAAAACTATAGTTTTAAGGTCTCTCGATGGTTGAAGAAAGTGATCACAGACCTTAATGAAATAGGAAAATTATTAAAATTTAAACATTTTAAAACTTAAAGAAACTTTATTTTATCCTCTTACAGAGCATTAACTTTTTTTTTAAATGAGTCATAAAAATCGGAGCTTTAACATTGATCTTATGGAAGCAATACTTTGAAGCTTTAAAAAAATATAAAAATGATGAAATGAGAGATTAAAATAAGCAGGAAATGATAAATAAATCATCAAAGATTAAATTTCCAATTTATTTTCCCCACCTTAAAAGCTTCAATATTAAATAAATAAAATAAATAAATAAAAACTATGTGAACAACCTGAAATTATACATATATAATTTCTGATAAATATATATATGGGTGGTTTTCACAGGAACAGTATACATAGTCTCCACCCCTCTTATATCCGAAACTAAAGCTCTTTTGCACTTTCTTTTTCAAAAGTTAATAAATAATTTTTTTACAAAGTCCAAATCAACTGCGCATATATTGGTGAGTTAACGAAAAAGTTTTCTTGAGCCTAAAAATGTTTGAAACTTTTGCTAAACTTTGAGTATTAACATACGGCTTAAAATTTGAATTTAAAACTTTCTGTTCGGTTCATATGACGTATTTATATACAGTTTCCATGGAAACCACCCATATATAATTTCACATATGTATGTAGCGTCTATAATTTAGAATTCTATAAAAATAATTCTTTTTTCTTGTTAGTGTCCAGAAAGTGCGTGTTTTCTGGCCACTGCGCTATTCGAAAAAACGCATTTTCTCGATACTGAGCAAGAAAAATTATGTTTTGTCCTTGGCCACAAAAAAAGGATGCCCAAAATTGCAGTTTACCATCCTCGGCTTCGCCTCGGACGATAATTTACGTGCGATTTGGGCCATTCTTTACTTTTCTGGACACGGGTAAAAATATACTATTATTTCTTCAACCATCGAGAAACTTTAATATATTAATTGATATATACCAAGCATGAAATTTCAAAAAAAATTTTTATGTATTATGTTTTGTAATTACATTTTGCGAATCAAATATATATAAATTTTCAGAATCCATACAACATTCATGTAATATTCAGCAATTTGTAAATTTCTAAGCATGCTTATGAAATCCCAAATTATTTTATGAATTTTTAGAATTAGCGTAATAACTAAAAATATATTTTTAAAATTAACAGTTCGTTTATTATATGAAGGTAAAGCTAGCTGCGAAACCAAAAATCGACTCGCCGCGAAAACTGGGGCTGCTAATCAAAGTAAATAAAATATGTTATTTTCATTAATTTATAATACAAATTGGTATCTGGGGGTTTTTCAGGTTGCTAAATTGATATTTGATGTCGGAAAATCAAAAATAATATAACCTATACTGGAAAAATCGAAGAAAAATAACTGTTTTTCTGAAAAATCAAAATCAATAAAATTTATTATTTTTTATTAAAAGTTGGTAAGGGGTGGTTTTCCAGGTCAGTAATTCGATATTTGTTTTCAGAAAATTGAAAATAACATAACCGTCGCGAGAAAAAAAAATTCTAGTTTAAATACAACTTTTTTCATGAAATTCTCTAAAAATATTTTAAAATTCAAGTGGCAGATCATTCTGCCGGGCTTGTAGTAAAAAATCGAGTGTCGTAAAAATGATGGTGATGGAAAAGAAGTGTTCTCAATCTAGTTATAAATTACGAGAAGGCCGCCAGAATGACCAGCAACTTGAATTTCAAAATATTTTAAAAAAATTTCATGAAAAAGTTTGAACTTAAAATGGCAGATTATTCTGGCGGCTTTGTAGCAAAAAATCGAATGTCGCATAATTGATGGTAATGGATAAGAAGTGTTTTCAATCTAGTTAGAAATTACTAGAAGGCTGCCAGAATGACCAGCTACTAAAAGTTCAAAATATTTTTAGAGAATTTTATGAAAAAAGTTGAATTTAAAGTGGCTGATCATTCTGGTGGCTTTGTAGTAAAAAATCGATCGTTTCATAATTGATGGTGATGGATAACAATTGTTTCTAATCTAGTTAGAAATTACTAGAAGGCTGCCAGAATGACCAGCCACTTGAATTTCAAAATGTTTTTAGAGAATTTCATGAAAAAAGTTGTATTTAGTCTAGAATTTTTTTTCTCGTAACGGTTATGTTATTTTCAATTTTCTGAAAAGAAATATCGATTTAGTGGCTTGAAATCCCCCCCCCCATACCGAATTTAATGAAAAATAACAAAATTTATTGATTTTGATTTTTCAGTTAAGAAAAACAGTTATTTTCCGATTTTTCCGGTGCAGGTTGGGTTATTTTTGATTTTCTGACATCAAATACCAATTTAGCGACCTGAAAAACCCCCAAATACCAATTTGTATCATAAATTATACTCCAGTCAAAATACGGGTTTGGGTGTACTTACGGTTGCGAATACGAGATTTGCTCTAGTATAGGTTTTTTGGGTAGCTGAACACGAAAATCGGGGTCTTTTGGTAAAGAAAATGGGGCTTCACCCTTAAATTTGTAAAAACTACCCCCAAAAGGGGGTATTTTCGAAAGTATTAGCTTTCTGAGTCGATAGATTTGTCAAAGAATTGTTTTCTAAGGGTTTTTTGGGTCGCAAATTAATAATCTCTATGATTTTTTAAGGTAACATTATTATTTCACCCTTAAATTAGCTAAAACTACCGCCAAAAGGGGTGTTTTCGCTATTTTCGCACTTTTTGCGACCAGATTAGGTCCACAAGGGTTTTTTAGGTCGCTGAAAACGAATTTCATAGATTTTTTTATGAATAATTAATATAACACCCTTAAATTAGCTAAAACTACCCCTAAAATGGACGTTTTTGCTAATTCTGCATTTTGTACGCCAATATTAGGTCCATAAGGTTTTTGGGTCGCTGAAAACGAATTTCATGGATATTTTTATAAATAATTAATATATCACCCCTAAAGTAGCTAAAATTACCAACTAAAATCTACGACCCAAAAACCCTATGGACCTAATCTGGGCGTACAAAATGTAGAAATAGCAAAAACGCCCCTTTTAGGGGTAGTTTTAGGTACTTAAGGGATGATATATTAATTATTCATAAAAAAATCCATGAAATTCGTTTTCAGGGACCCAAAAAACCCTTGTTGACCTAATTTGGTCGCGAAAACTGCGAAAATAGTGAAAACACCCCTTTTGGGGGGTAGTTTTAGCTAATTTAAGGGTGAAATATTAATGTTACCTTAAAAAATCATCAAGATTCTTTATCAGCGACCCAAAAAACCCTTAGAAACCAATTCTTTGACAAATCTATCGACTCAGAACACGAATACTTCAAAAATACCCCCTTTTGGGGGTAGTTTTTGCAAATTTAAGGGTGAAGCCCCATTTTCTTTACTAAATGACCCCAATTTTCGTGTTTAGCGACCCAAAAAACCTATATCAGAGCAAATCTCGTATTCGCAACCGTAAGTACACCCCCCCCCCCCGTATTTTGACTGGAGTATTAATGAAAATAGCTTATTTTATTTATTTTGGTTAGCAGCCCCACTTTTCGCGGCTAGTAGATTTTTGGTTTCGCGGATACATATTCCAAATATTTTCATAAAACTCTTCCATGACCTTCCACTGTAAATATATTAAGTCCAAAATTAAAGGTTTTGAAACCAGAGTATAAAATGGCAGTTTTTCAAGTTATTAGAAGCAGCGAGTGTAAAAAGTCTAAAAAGGCCGCAAACCCTGTAGATTTTTGTATATTTACTTTTTTTCTATAGTTCCGGAATCGAACAATCATACGATACGTGAAGTATTGCATGTGTGCGTAAGCAATTCCTTAAGCACTGAGAAAACTTCACACCTTTTTTGACGAAAACCCCCCACTTTAGTTCATAACATCGCATTGGAAAGGCTGGGCTTAAACCCAATAATTAGTGAAATCCAAAAAACTTTTGTAAAATTATAAAATTTTTTTCAAATCATCAAAATTAGATAATGAATATTTAATTGATTAATTTTTGAATTTAAATTTGTTTTTCAATTACTGATTATTTTTTTAGTAGAGATTTGAACTATATATCAAGCGATGTTAAGTATCAAGGTTAACAAATTTTTTTGTCACACTAGCGTGATTGCAAAATTTACTTTTGAGCGGACTAAAATTAAATTTTTACCAGATATTAAAAATATATATTTTTAAAGAGCATGCTGCATACAATTATATTAGATAAAATTATAGTTTCTTCTTATTATATAGATTATAGAGTGACTGTACCAATTAGTGATCAAAGTTTTCCCTATTAGTGACCACTTGTCTTCTATAAGAATAACATGGTATTGGACATTAATTTGGGCGAGGTGAATAATTGGTACAGTCACCCTACTTTACAATATATAGAGTTAATTAACAATTATATTATTTATTATTAGCAAATAAAAAATTATTTTTATGCTTCTTATAAAATAATTTCTCTTTGCTTCATAGAAAGTATTCAAGTATAATTTATTATTAAGCATATAGTGAAAAGCATTTGAGAGTAGGTCCAATAGTGTTCTAAAAACTAAAATGTAAAATTGATATTTAAATATAAAATTATATAAATCTTTACTAGGAAAGGAAAACAGTCCTTTGAGAGATTTATCGTAAATAGTTAATCTTTCATGTTCTTTAGTAGACTTCAATAGGACCGTTACATTCTCTCAGACACATAATTTCAAGCATATAAAAACAAAACCTTATTTCTAACCTAATCCAATAACCTTTTTTTATCATCCACAAATTTCTGGTCAGACCTTCAAAAACAGTCAACCACATCCAAGAATGACTGTTAATGAATACCAATCGTCTAAGATTTGGCCAAATCTGTTCCTAATAGTTAAATTCCAACCTAAAAACATTTATATTTACACGCCGGGAATGAATAAAATATCATGACTAAAATATTTAATTAAATGTATTTATTATAAATAAACGTTTAACTTGTGAAATCATTTTCATAAAAAATTTAATCTTTCTTGCGTAGCCAAGAATACGTGCATTTTAAACATTTTTAATGTCCTTAAATGGGATATTTATAGTTTTCGTTGGTGCATAAACACAATGGAGGATACTTTAATTCGGGTTTAGCCTGTTGGCAAAACTCATTTACTGGTGATAGGATTTCGAAAATAACTAAGTCCTTTTATTATTATTCAATGCTGCTTTGTTAACTTGTAATTTTATTCGACGTGCTTAGATCTCTTAATTGATACTCGCACGTAGAAAAATTTTTCCTGAGTAAAAGTAACTTGGTTCTCAAGATTGATTCTATTATTCTTTTGTTCAGTCAGTTCTGTCTGTCAGGAGCTTTTAAAGGATTGCACTTGGGAAAATATAGACAGGAGATCCACACCTAATTGGCTTAACACGGAAATTTTAGTGTCCTTAGTGACAAGTTTTCCAATCACAGGTAATTAGCTTGTCAAGTGTCTGACGGGGTTGGCTTTATTCCCACCTCGAATACTTCGTATGAGGTCTTATAACTTTCTTGTACGTATGGTTTCTCGGAATGATGATGCTCATGTAGCATTTTTAACATAATAATATATTAAAATGTTATAAACATAGGTGTTTTTACAATTTTTGTTGGTACTTTTAAATCTGTATACAACACCCATTTTTTTGGTTTGTGCACGATTTTTCTTTTTATTATAATGCCAGCCAAATATTTATTTAACTTAGGAATTACTTTAAATTTGTTTTTTTCTAAAATTTTCCAAATTTTTCTGTATATTCCAATTTTGTAAGGAACTTTTACAAATATCTTGTTTCTAAAATTATTGGTGGGCTGAGGGGCAGTGTTTGATGAAGTTCCCCTTTGTTGATGCTTAATATACTCAAGTCTTTTTTTGATGTATTTATCAATCATATTTGATGGATAATTGTTAGAAGTAAGGATATTTTTCACTAGGTATAAATTTTTTGGTTGGTTTTAAACCTTAGCCCAGATTTGGTCATTACATAAAACAAACATATTTATTATTTTTCTAAAAATTAAAGTTTTTTTACCTATCTGATTGTTTGAGACCCAAACTAAAATATTCTACACACACAAAATCTTTTTAATTCTGTCGTTATACTTTTTTCTTTAACCTCTTTCAATTTCTCTGTATCTGCTTGGTTTGGTTATTTATTGGTTTTGTTTATTGGAGTCTTTAAACGAACTTAGAGTAAGTCCAGCCATTCTCCTCCTTTTTCTTCTTGAAATTATTCTCCATTGTATTAAGGAAGTTTTTATCTAGTTTAAGATAGAAAGTGCAAATTTTTTCTTGTTCAAGAACAATTGAACATTGTTTGTGCCTCCAAAAAGTTCCATCTTTGAATCCAGCTTCAGAGTACTGATATTGATAATGGTTAATATTAGATTTTGAGTAAATATCTATATAACTGCAACTCTTCCGATAAGTGATCTGTTTTACCGATCGAATTACCGACAAGGGATAAGAAAACGTGGTTTCTAATTAGCTATACTACTTAACTTTTTTTCAATATTTTGCCAAAATGAAGTTCATGTATAAACACAGTTTTTTTTTAAAAAACTATTGGACCATCTCTCATAAAAATAATTAAGATATAATTCTAAAAAATTATAATATGTGTAAAATTTTTATTCTAGTAATATATTTAAGAAAAAGCTTTCTATTCATAAAATAATACAGCTTATATTGCTTATACGTAGTATTTAAAATAAAAAGGGGTGTTATAACCCCCCTTATATATTATATAATTTAATACAAACAATTATAAAAATATTATAAAATACTTGGCTGAAAAATGTATAATATTATTTATTTATTTATTTTTCTTTTCTTTATTGCTTCTTCATGGACACGAAATTTTTATATATTATGTTATAAATGCTTTTGCGTGTACAAACATTATTATTATATTTTCATTCATATACTTCATATATATATATATATATTTATGTATATATAATATAATGTCCTTTTGATGTATTTAAATGCTTCTTTATTTTTTTTTTGTAGGTAAATTATCTTTTTCAGAGTGGTATATATATATAATCCACTATTTATAATTTAATAATGCATTAATATAAATTTATATATATATATATACATATTATATATATTATATAACTTATTTTATTTTATTCTTTGTAAACATAGAAACATATAGCAATAAAAAATTTCCAATTTATAATAAAAATATTTTCATCCTTTTGAATTTCCAACTTATTTCAGAAATAAATTCGAATCATGAAAAAAAATATTTTTACCAATAGAAGAATATGTACTACCTTTTATAGATATAAAAATAAAGATTTCTTTTTTTTTTTTTTTTTTGATATAGAATTTTTTTTGCCTGCTTATTCGTTTGAATTGTCATTCAAAGATCATATACTTATATATATACAAGACAAAATGAATAAAAAAAAAAAACGATTTTAGTATCTGTAAAGGAAAAACCATTAAATTTACACGTTTGATAAAAGAAATAAAAATAAAATCTATATATATATTAGTGTAACACATATTATTTCAGCTCTATTAAGTTTTAAATCTTAAATCAAACAAAAAAAATGAATTTTTAAACCATTTTTTTTAGTTTCAGTTAATTTTTAGACTCTTTTTTGGACTCTTTATCTTACAAATATTAAAAAGTAGCTATCAGATTGTTGTGACATATACATATTTATATAAAAAAATACTTAAAGACGACTTAAATAGCAAACTTAATTTAGGTCTCTAATTTTAAAATTTCAAAAAATCCTTCATATTTTAGGACATTAGTTTTTTTCTGAGATTATAGATAGAAGTTGTAGATTAGATAACTTATAAATAATTCAATTTTCCTTAGTTTAAAATTAAATTGTATATGTAAAATACATGAATATATATTGAAATGAAAATAGTTTTATAAAAGATTTAGCCTCTTTTTCCCTTATTTATGTAGCTAGAGTGGCTAAAAAAATGCAAGTTCAGCAAAAATCTTGTATGCAAAGTTTCTTCTTTGATCCATATATTTTAAGCTCAATTTTAAGAAACTAATAACTTATGCAAAGTAGAGAAGGTTATAGGGACAGAAAAGTTTTTATAATTTATACTTTTAGAAGTTTTTAGTGTAAAATAAGTAATTATTAAAATCTTATGAATTAGTGATACAATATTTTAATTGAAAAAAGTTTAATTTTCCTTAAGATTTAATTTATTTTACATAAAATTAAATTTAAGTTTTTATAATTAGTTCATGAAATTATCCATGCGAAATGAACTCTTTTGATTTTTTGCTTTGAAATTATGTCCTTAAATGCTGGCAGAGAGGATTCTATCTCTGTACCTAAAAAATTGTACCTTGTAATTTAATTAAACATTTTGTCCTTCGAGCTGAATTATTTAAAAACAATTCAGTAAATCCAGAATATATAAAAATATTTTATAGTTTATTTACGGCTCGTGTCCAGAAAATTAATGATAGCCCCAAATCGTCAGTAGCAAGAAAATACGCCTTTATCGCCTTACAGAAGCCGGGAAATACGTGTTTATGCCCACATTTTTATTCAATGTCGTATCAAATAAGAAGAAATTTTAGAAGATTTTTGCAAAAAACATTTGGATTTTTAATAAAAAAAATAATAATTTTTTATATAAATCGTGAAGATTTTACTTAATCGAAAAGAATACAGTTTCAGTCGTTATAAAACTTAAGAAAAAAAAAAGTAATAAACTTTATCATCCATATAGGATTAATTCCATTTTAAATCACAGATATGTTTCATCTGAAATGTCTTTTTTGTACACATCTTTGTGTTAATCACACAGACACATATTTTAAATGTTTCAAAAATAATATTAAAAATAATATTTTCCATTTAAAAATGAAAGAAAAAATAAATAAATAAATAAATAAAATTAAGAATTTTCTAACAAGAAGTGAAAATTTAATAATTACCGAAGAGATAGAACAATAAAGAAAATTTTTTTTTAATTGTTAAATAAAAATTTTTGTATGGGGAAAAAATTTTGTAATTGTAATTCGTAGGTTCAGTCGATCTGTGACGTCGTACAGTGGTGAGGGATCACTCATCACAAAATTTGATGATAATAATGTGGATAAAGAATGGTAAGTTAGGCCCTTTTTATTAAGGTACCTGAATTTTAATTTTTATTTTATTATTTAAATCTCCTTAACTCTTTTTTTTAAAATAATATTAACCCTATTCATATTTACTAAAAATCTTTATCGCACATTTATATTCCTAAATATTTTCATGATTATCAAAATTTTCACGTCTTTGCTGCTGTATGAATTTCTTCTATATATTTCTTCTAACCCTCTATCTTGTGTATATCTTTAGAGTATTTAATCACAGTATAATTTTCCAAAGTAAATTTTAATTAGCACTATAAATTTCTTAATTACAGGTTATACTTATAAGAAAATTTATATTTTAATTAAAATATTTTACTAAATAAAAATACACAATATAAAGTAAATTTTTTGGATAAAATTATGGATGAGCGAATCCATGAGAAATATACAACTTTTACATTCAAAGAAAATAAACATTTTGAACAGAATTTTGATTTCGTTATTTATCTAATGTTTTTAAATTCGGTAGATTTACTCATATAATAAAAACTTTAAATTCCAATATTACTAGACGAAGCTAGAATTTTAAAATACTTTTCTTGTTCTCGAGTGCCTCCCATGCAATTTAGGTTGCCAAAAGCAAATGAAAAAGGTTTCGTCAATTTAGATTCAGACACTTTTTTTTATTTAAAAAAAATTTTTCTTTTTTAAATTGGCTCTCTTGGGCAATGACAATATATTGCTTAGTTTACAAAACCTGAGATAAAGTTCTTTAAGATTTTTTATCGCTGATAGTATGTGATACATTTGGAATGATAAAACAGGTTATATTAGCATTTTAATAATGAAAAGTAATTTATTTATCTGCTGATATTAAATTTTAAGAACAAAATAGCTTGAAAATATCAGCAATTTTTGAAATATTTTTCAAGTTGCTAAATTAGCAGCATTGGACATTAATGAATGAAATATGTATCAGAAAAAATAGAATTAAAATTTTCATTAATAATTACTTTTTTAACTGATAATTGATATACAATAATTAACTTTAAATTTACTGATTTAAAATGAATTTTATTTTAAATGTAATTGATAAATGACTGAGTAATAATTTATTAGCCGTTAAAATAAAATGTATATAAATTAAAAAGTATTAAAAAAAAAAATCTGAGAGATATTTATTACAAAAGAGGCACGCGAATAAATGGCCAATTACATTGTCATAATGTCAGTTGTAAGTACAGCTTCCTTTAAACTGGATAGCGAGTATCATTTTAATTAAATGGAATGTTGTATTATAATTGTATTACATTTTCTTTCAAATCTTACGTGAATAAATCCACGTTAAATCAACCTGTTAAACGCTAAATTTTTTTTATGGCCCTTAAATTTCAATGGGTAATAAAAAATCTCAAATAATTTTACAAATAAAATATGATACTTAAAAAATTTATTAGTAATTTATTGTTTTGAAAAATAAAATATATGAAATACGAGTTGACACGAAATAATGCATATTCTTATTTAATAAAATTTTGAGTTAAAGAATCATAAAATTATAAAGATACCCTAATAAAATTTTATTAATATTATTGTAAACAAACATAAAACATTAATACATAGAAGAAAAAAACAGACACAATTATATTCACTAATTATTTATTTATACCTTTTTTAATGAGGAAAATGTTTCTATAAAATTCTTTAGCTTTTTTTTTTCTAATGTTATAAAAATAATAAAGATAACATAAAATTAATTTTATATCAATTAAAATTTATTCTTAATAAAAAATTTTATTTTATTTTTACTTGCTTTTACTAATTAATTATTGTACGCACTGTATAATTTTGTTTTAATTTTATTTTATTTAGTGTCTGTTTAGAATTTTCTGCTTTGATTGAGATAATTGGACATTAAACCGTTATAATTATTATCAGTTATTTAATTGTATGAAAGTTCAAAATAAAATTATTCAAAATATATGCATTATGCTTTAACCTCTTCAACTTTTGACGGGGGTCACTTTTAACATTTTGCACATGCAGTTAAACCGCATATTTTGCTTTTATTTCCTTGGAAGTCGGTATATATGAAATAAAATAATTAAGGGTTTATGTACTAGTCACTATTTGTAAATGAAAATCTATGTAAAATCGGTTAATATAAGGAAAAAATTTTCTTACTCTTAAATTATGAGAAAAATTAATTTTCTGACTGGCAATCTATCCCTATTGATAGCTTTTCTAAAAATAAAGTATTGCAGCCCATGGCCAGAAAAATAAAGAATGACCCGCAGTTTACTACCCTCGACTTCACCCTGGGTGATTAATATGTAACTTCAATTCAGAACACTCGTTATTTTTTTTACCTAAGATCATAAAGCACTATTTTACAAAAATTTAATTTTCTAAGAAAACTTTTATTTTTCTAAATATTTCTATTCAATTTAATGTTACTTTCTGCGTAACGCAATGATTACTCAAAGCTAGTTCTGCAGAATTTTCTCCAGTCACTGAGCTGCAACCACTATTTTATAATTTACATGCATACAAACTATAATAAGCTTTCATCCGCGAAAAATTATACTTGCGAGTAAAAAGAGAAAATTTTTTAAAACCAGGTAAATATCGATCTAAAACATTTTTCAAAAAGAGCCTCGAACTTTCAAGTTAAGATTATAGCCTTTTTTCATAACTTAAAAATATAATTTTAATTAATTTATCGATTAATCATTAAAAAATAAAATAACTTATTCAATAAATTAAAAAAAAAAAACTTAAAATTTTTTCTTTTTAATTACTTTTAAATCAATAAATTTAGGTCAAGAGTTTAATGGATTCTATTTGAAGTATCTATATATACTGAAAATAATCCTAATCCTTTAAAAAACTTGTATCATATAATAAAAAAAAGGAAAAAGACAACTTGTTATTTATATACTTTTCATTGATACTGCAGTTGTAATTACAAAAAAAAAAAATAAAAAATTCAGTACAATAATAAAATAATAATCACGTGCTTATACGCACGTTTCATGTATGAATATAAGTGAGAAAATTAAGTAAATGCGATGAAAATGTGATATCATTTATTTATATCACGTTGTAATTAATAAATTTTAAAAATTTATATTTACAAGTCAGTTTTATTTATGGCTAATAATACAAAAGTCAATAAATTTTAAACTTTCTGTATTTATTACTTTAACTATAACTTTATATATAAATTCAGCTATAAAATGATTTAATGAACTATATTTGAAATAATAGCTTTTTCAAATTTTCAATTTCCGAAACATTTTAATTTACATCCTGTTTTATGTATATTTTCTACCTGAGGCACATTTTAATACCTTCAATTTATAACTCATTTTCTAGAACTTTAAGTTATCATTAATATATTGATTTAGATTTTTAATTATAATTGCTTATCATTTTTTTAAAGAGCAATAATTTTATTAAATTTTATGTATATTAGCCTCGACTTATTCAATAATTTAAAATTTCTCTTGTACTTTTTTAATATTTTATTAAATTTCTTCCCCTGCTCCCAGAAAAACCTTTTTCAAGTTAATTTAATTAAATTTTACTTGGACGTGGGAGAACAAACTATTTTTGCAGGGTAAATATTATTTTTTTACTATCACATAATTTTTTTATTAAATTCTATGCCAAAAATTAGGTTCTAAGCGAACTGTAGTAATTTAACCACGGTTTAAAGAGGATACAAAGTCATAATTATTAGGATTCATATAACACGTTTGCACTAAGAGCTTAACTTAAATTTTTAGATTAAAAATTTCAACTATGACAGAAAATTGAACTTTTGAACCGCGTTATGGAGCAATAATCAAATGCAATTGTTCAAGACTTATTCGTTAAATAGGTCAGAAAAATGATTTTATTCTTTTTCGCATGATTTTCATGACTCTACAATTTAAAGGTAAAATACATTTTTTTTTAAATAGCCAGGCTAATATGCATAAAATTTATATATAAATTGGTATTTATCTGAATATAGATAAACACTAAACACGTAACATAGTACATTATAAAGCACATTATCTACTTTGAAATCACAACACAACTAGTGTTACTAAATATAGGTGCTAATTGCTCTGGGGTATAAAATCTAATAAAATTATTTCAAAATCATAATTTTAACCAAATTGTCAGTTACTAAAATTAAATCATATCTGATCTAAAAAGATATTTTTATTTTTCTATATTTTTTGTTATATCAGATCATATTAATCATTAAACTAGTTAATTAATTTATATTAAAATCGTCATATTTTTCACATATAAAGAAATAAAGTGCAATTTAACATTTTTTTTAATCAAATTGATATTATTTTTTATGTAACTTATTTATCTCACGTATTAGCTGATGTATATATTTATACACTTTTTTTAATAAATGAGATAAGAGTAATTTTTTGATTTATGTTATTAAAAACAGATATTATGTTTAGCTTATCGTATTAGCAATTTTTTATTAAATATTAAATATGGATTTCTTCACGTAAAAAAATACTTTGACAGAATTTTATAAAAAGCTTCGAGTATGCCCAGCTTAAAAAATACTAAGAATAAATTTTTCAAAGAAATAAGTCATAAATAAATAATGCTATTCCTAAAAGATACAATCGGATATATAAAAATATTTCATAGTCAAAATGCATTGAAAATAAATATCGTACATATTATAATACGATAACTATAACGTCATATTTTACACCTAGTTAACTTTAATAACACAGCAATAAACATTTTAAGATGCTTTATGCACAATATAATGATATGTAGGTGCATTCAATATAACTTCCTTGGTATTTACCATATATTATATAAAGTTTTGCTTTTATATTTTATAAAGGACAATATTACGTGATGTTAACATCCATGTTTATTGAATTAATTTTCTGATTAATAGTCACGTATTCATCTTGGCAATTTTTCGATATTTATTAATCTTATTTGTCGATAATATTGTAACGTTTCATGCAATAATTAATAAAATTTTATATAAAAACATTTTTATTATTATAAGTTTATAAATCTTTGGTAAAAAGAAAGAACGAACATCGAACGAACAAAAAATTACATTATTTTAAAAAGCATGCATATGAAATATTATTTCATATTATATCAATAACTTAGGAAAATTGTATACATTTTTAGTATTTATCATTGTTAACAATTATATTTATGGCGATGATACTCCATAATCAGCTTTGTGGCTTCTATAAACCTCTATCATCTTTTTGATGACGCAAATTATTCATATGTTTCAGAAATATGGACTATAAAGTTTTAACGTTCCATAAAAATTAAACTATTGAGTAAATCAAAAATATTATTATATTTTATAATATGTCCATCTTGATTTTTAATAAGCTTTAATTCAAAATCTTACTTTTTAAAATTGGTTAATTTATTTCATAATTATCGAGATTCTCAAAATGGGCTAAAATTCATTCTTTTTTGCGGTTAGTTTTTCTTCCATAACAATAAAAAAGTAGACTGACTAATTTTTTATAATAAAGAATATTTTAATTTTAATATTTTTATTAATACTGAAATTCCCTTGAAAATTATTTATAGGGTTTTATATATAACGTAAAAAATTTTTCAATATGTCAATTTCGAGATATGTATTTTAAATGACATTTCAAATTAAATCTATTTTAGATATGTAAAAGAGATATAACTTATTGACTATTATTAAATGTCATTTTTCTTGCAAATTAATTTTCGTTATATTTTTTGATAGATTTCTCATAATATTAATATTTTTAATTGATTTTGTAAAGTTCTAATATTATAATATAGTTGATTAATTTTCAACTTTATTTGGATTCTATGTTAGCTAAGATTTCCGATAAAAATTAAGAAAAAATTTAATTAAAAAAGTCGTAAAAGTTTTTATATTTCACTTACTTTGTATATACTTTATACATGACTTTCCCAGTGATATTTAGCTTCTACAGAGGTCTATAAGATGATAGACATTGGATGCTCTTCCATTTACTTTACTCAGAAGCACAGGGCGGGTCACCTTCCACTTCCTCGGGAATACTCCCGCCATCAGACAAGCAATAAGTATGCTTAGCAGGATACCAGGGATTACTTTAACTAAGACAATCGCTGTTAATTTATTCGGTATCTCGGTGCCTTAAAGTTTTTCATGGCTTTGAGGAAGGCCATCTCGGCCTTGTTGAATAGCAGTATCTTTTCCATGGATATTTCCTCTTCCAGATGCTTCTGGATGGGCTACTCAGGGAAGAGACTGCTTTCTATCCTTTCCGTCATTTTTGCTTCCACTGTATCATCAGACTTGGTTAAATGTGCACATTACAACTTTGTAGTCTATGCCAGAGGGGTATTTGTTTACATCTTCACGTAATGAATGAGGTCCCTTATTTCAGGAGTCCACCAGTGAACCGGCTTTCCCCCCTTCCACGGTCTTCGATGAGGCATGAAAGCACCACAAGCCCCGCAAAGTAGTGAGGTTACTTTCTTAACTAAGATTTTGGCCTCTCGGGGATTCATTGATCCTCCACGTCAAGCGATGATTCAATCCGAAGATATTCCTCGAATCTATTCTCGACCATCTTTGGGACATTCCAAGCGAGGCGACGCCTCCTATACTGAGGTCGTTGCGAACTCCCCTCTGATAACCGGAAAGCGATGTAGTTACGATTGCAACTCGTGAAGTTATCAATCATCCTCCATCACTGATCCTCCTAGATGTAACTTTTGTTGCGTAAGTCATTTCTGGGATCAAGTTACCTTTTAGCCAACCTAGATTTATCCTGACAGGAGAGGTCCTAAGAGGATATTTAATGTCACAGACATATCAAACTGCCGCATTTTGCAATTTTTGTAACCTCGCATATTGATATTCAGGAAGATTTCCTATGGGAAGCATACAATAATCTAGTAAAGGAAAGATAAGAGCAGAAACTAACTGCTTACGAAGGTTTTTTGTAATTAAATTTTTAAAGTACCTTAATCTATAAAGGGAATAATTTACTGTTTTAACAATATGATTAATGTGAATATTCCATTTCATGTCTGAATCGAAGAAAATGCCAAGATTATTAACTACTTTAGAAAGTTTTATATTTACACCACCGAAGTAAAATGAGTTATTAGCGTTATAAAAATCATTTACATTTTTTCCAAAAAGAATTATTTTAGTTTTATCTTTATTTATGACAAAATTGTTTGAAGATGACCAGACTTCAATTTCCTTAATATCATTTTGTAATAGAGAAATACCAAGATCAAAATCCTTATAGGGAGTTTGAATATAAATTTGTAGATCATCGGCATAAAGAAGCCTTTTGAAATACACAATTATAGTACCTAAGTCATTTAAATATATAAGGAAAAGAAGTGGGCCCAACACCGAACCCTGTGGAACTCCACTTATAATTTGTTTAATGGAGGAGGCCTTATCATCATAAATTACTGATTGAGTTCTATCAGAGAGATACTCAGAGAACCAACCTATAACACTATCAGAGAAACCAAAAACTGAAAGCTTCTTTAAGAGGATTTCATGAGAGACCCTATCAAAAACTTTTGACAAATCAATCATGACTAAAATAGATATTAGATCCAAGTGATGGCCGCGACCAATGTCATCAGTAAGGTTTGTTAAAGTGGTCTGAGTACTATGAAATTTCTGACATCCCGATTGAAAGCTATCTAACAGATTCTGTTGATTTAAATAGTCAAAAATTTGTTTATGCAGAATTTTTTCGAAAATTTTAGATATTATACAAAACAGTGATACAGGTCTATAATCGCCAAGAGAACTAGGATTAGTAGGAACTTTAGCTGTGGAAAGAATATTTTCGTGTTTCCAGGCTTTAGGAAACTTGTTGAATATAATTGATTTGTTGAAAACGGCTAAAAAAACCCTTGAAAGAGGGAATACATAACATCTGGACCTACAGATTTAGTTGAGAACTGTTTAAAAGCCCAATCTAAATCTTCAAATCATTTAAATTTAAAATTATTTGACCTTATTGGGCTATTTGAATTTTGAGTAAGAGTTGGTTGAGGGTATGCTCCATTCTAAGGCCCTAGCATTAAAGATTCCTTCAAATATAACGCTTACGGTAACCCTGCGGATCGAATCTTCCATGCTGTATAGCTTTGAAGCGAGTGCCTCATCATCATCGTTTGGGGAGAGGTAGCGATTTACCTTTACCTACCTTCGCTGTATCATGCACTGAATGTTCCATTAGATCTGATAGCCAATTTATTCAGCTACTTCGACCAGATACTTTTTAATTCAGTCATTAAGAAATAATTGGGGACTTAAATGTTGAAATTCTAGTTGTTAGTGATTTAGATACTCGCTTAATAAATAATTTAGCAAATGATATATACTTAAATTAATGCCAACATGCCCATCCCATAATACTTTTTTAAGATACAGGGGAACTTTTTAATTTAGATACTTGTTATTAAATGCAATTTTAAATAATATAGGATATGCGTTGAGAGATTTATTAGTTTGAATCCTCAGGATATCTTTGATTCTACTATAATCTGTAAAATCTTTGATTAAAATTTGTTTTTCTCTTAAAAATGATTCTAAATTTAAATCATCAAAACTGTTGCTTCTGTTTATTTTATACAAAAAGTATTTCTTATTTGATCTGATTCGGCTAAGAATATGAGCCTTTTTAACCAAATTTTAGGAATTATTTCCTCTTTCATTTCAAGAATTCTTTGATTAAAATTGAGTACATTTCTGAATATCGCAACTTCCAAATTCTCTATGTTTATTTCATTTCTAATTACTTAGCCGGGTGTATTATTAGGTAATAATAATAATTTTTTTTAAAAATATTTTATATTTTTTCAACTTCTATTGCGTATCTTAAGCTCCATTTCGGAACAGCATACATGTCTGGCGATAAAACAAGTTCTTTAAATAATTTCTTGATTGTATCTACATTAACATATTTTAATTTATTTATTGGACTTAGAGTAGGCTGTATCGCAAATTTGCCTTTTTTGGTAAAAACCTTACTTGCTTTATGAAATAAGCCAGTATGCGAAAATAATACACCTTGGTTCAAATATTCTTTCTTCAGCTTTACTGATTAAATCTATCGATTCAATCTATTAAGAATTAAGATAAGAGAAAAGAATTGAGAGTTTCTTCTTGGAAAATACTAACGGTCATAGGACATACAACAGAAATCTCATCCTTACCCTTTACTATCACTTTTGCTTTACTATATAAATCTATTAATATATTTATTATTTTATGATATACACCTATTTAACTTATATGGTTTACTGATTGGAAAACAGACTTAAGATCAACAAAAAGGATATAGAATCTACCTGTATTTTATTTAATTGATTTTTCTGGTGTATACGACCCTGGGCCATAAAAAAAGAATGCCCCAAATCGCAGTTTACCATCCTCGGCTTCGCCTCGGAAGGTAATTTATGTGCGATTTGGGCCATTCTTTATTTTTCTGGCCATGGGTCGTAATATACTATTAAATCATTACATTTAAAACAAAGACATGGTCATTCGTATCTCTTTTTCTCTGAAACCTGCTTATCACTCAGGAATTTTACAATTAATTTCAGTCCGTTTATATATCCTTCTATAAATAATTAGAGTAATGATTTTAAGTATTGTTACTATTGATGTATTTTACCCTCTACTATCGAAAGACCTACATATTTACACATGTATTAGTAAAATTACAACAAATGATCTTCATTTTTATCTAAGTTAACTTAATTTAATTCCCTATTCAGTTGCTGAAATTTAGATTGATGCAGAACAAAGCCTATCATTATTAATAAATAATCTTCAAATTATTATCAATACAAGCTCCTTACAAGTCCTTGCATAGCAAAAAAAAGCTAAAATCTCGTGGGTGTATGTAGAACATGCTAAAATCAAATTTTAAAAATTATTTTAGTTTATGAAACAGGCGGATTCATTTGGGGAGCAGCTGGAATAGGTTAAATATGCTTACATACATAATCGTAATTACAAGCATACATAATTTACCCAAGAAAAATTAAATTCATTTTATTATATTGCACATGTTATGTATTTATTTATTCAATCAAAAAAATTGTTTTGATTACTACAGCATATTTTATTATACCTATACTCGAATAAGGCATAACTTAATCAAGCATAAATTTTGTTTACGTTGACATTTATTTTTTTACATAAAGTCCATAAAAATGGACTGATAAAAAAAAATTATTATTTAATAATATTAGTTCTATTTTAGCATTTTTTTTTTACATAAACGTTTAGTAAAATATATACGTGAGCTACATAACAATCCAATTATATAATTTCATAACAATTAAAAAGTATAAAAAAAGGAAGCTAGTTTTACAAGAGATACTGCAAAATTTTATATATTAAAAAATATAAATTTTCATTTATTCACCCTATTATAAAATTTTCCATTCAAAAGCTTAAGCGAAGGGTTCAAAATATCATAAAACCAGTTTATAACAATAAAAAATCGTAATTTCATATTATACGCTATGATTCTACTACTATACTGTTTCGTAATACATTTTATTTTTTTTTTATGCCTTTGAAAATAATAAAAAGAAAATTTGATACCTGCATAACATATGTTGAGTATAATTTACATTATGTCGTATTATATAATTTGAACAAACATTTTATATCGATCCAATTATATATGCTATTTAAATTGGTGCGTTATTTTCTTTTTTATTTTTCTTATTATAACGATTCTTTTGATAATATTAGCATTTTTTAAAAAATTTATCCATTAAATAAATATATTAAAATATGTACGGATGATTCTTTTGATAAATTGTAATTTTAATTTTTTTGCAAGAGTTTGTTTTCAAATTTTAATGCTATCGTTCAGTTAAGAAAAAAATATTCATAATTAAGTACTAAATTAACATGATCTATTTGATTACCAGGTAAATTTAGGTGTTATGTAAAACAAGGTTCCCGAATTATTTGAATCATTCTTAAGTATTGACATCAAATAACCATGCTCTTATAGAGCGAATTTTTGATTCCCTAAAAGACAATACTATTTTTATGGATTGGTGACATACCTTGAGCCTTCCTAGGAATTAACATCCTACTTAGGCAATAGCTTCCCGGACAATTTTTACCCTAGAAACTCACCAAAAACCAGTTTATTTATTATCTTTTTTGTTTTTATCTTTTCATAGGTAACTTTAATTTCTTTCATATTTTTCTCCTGCTGGGCCTTTGCCTCTAAACTCCCACAAGGGATTCTGCACTTTCCTTAACCCCCTTTGATGTGCGAATCACGCCAGTCTTAATTCATGACAAGGTACAAAAAACCCCTTTTAGGCATGTCGCAACCCTAATAATTATGCAGCCAAAATCCGACATTTACAGAAAAAAAAGATTTGCCGAAATTGCATGTACATTATCTTCTGATTCAAAGCCTTGGGGCATTCTTTTTTTTGAACAAGGCTTGTATGCCATTTTTCTTTGTCAGTGGGAAATATGTACGAAAATACGTCTGGCCGATGAAGAAAAATTAATTAATTAGTCCTGAAAATGTAATTTAAATTTAAAAAAATATATATATATTTTTCTAACTGTTGAAGCTAGTTGTATTTGAAAATAAACATTTCTGTTAAATAAAGCACTTTTCTATTTTTTTTTCGATTTTTACATCTCTGTTTGTTTCACATACTTATAAAACCTCATCAAAAAGGTACTGATTTTACAAATGAGTAGATTATCAAGTGACTATGTTAATTCGATTGTTAAAAAGCTTGATTAAATAAAACCAAAAATTTTTCAACTGAATAAAAAGCTTATTTTTCAAAATTATTAGTATCATTACGTTAATTAATTTTTTTTGAAACTAAATAATGATCTAACATCAAAAAATTAAATAGGTCAAATCAAGAAGTTAAATCAATTCTACAATAAAAAAGAATGTATTTATTTAAAAATAAAATAAAAAAAGAGCTGAGTTTGCAGAGAGATGTAAAAAAAAAAATATATTATATATTCATTAAATAAGGTCGTATCAGATTTTTTTTCTAAAAAAATGTACAAAAAAGCTCGTTAAACGTAACATTTTTGACATAATCAAGTACGTATAAAGTTTTAAATCTTTTTTTTTTCAAGTAAGTGCGAAAGTTTACCTTATAAATATAATAATAACAATAATAATTTAGATTTTACGAGGACCACTTGTCAGTTCCGACGTATTCAAGCATAAAGTTTTAGCATTTATTGTGCATATATTAAAATTTTTTTTTCTGTATACAACCAGCTCATGCGCATATTCTAAGGGATCAAGTATGTACTTGGGCGTCTCCGCAGTTTCTTACCAACTTTATAATAAAAGTGTATGTATGTATAGAAGGAAATTTGATTATTATAGTATGAAAATACCGGGGGTTGTACACGCGTTTATATGAGCTTCGTTTTTTCCTTTCTCTCTCCCTTATATCGTTATTTGTCAAGAATTTTGTAGAGTCTTAATTTTTTTATGATTTATTATCGTTGAACTTAATTTTCTTTTATTTTTCACTGATTAATGTACTTTAATGTAACATTCAGTAATTTCACGGAATACGAACATTTATATTATTATTTTTTCTACTTTAATTTAATTTTTCTTAAATTTTTTCATCAAAGTATTAATTAGTTAATTAGTTGACGTAAAAAAAATTTATATATAAAATTATTGAGTAAGAATTAGTATTACATAATTTGAATTATGAAATATAATATTTATATGCACAGATGATGATAAAATCATACGACATAAAAACTGATCGTCAAAACTCATCGTCTTTGTCGTTTATTATTCTACATGGGGAGTTTCGTGCTAATACTGGCTTTTATAAATTTCAGTTACTTTTATTAAGTAAAATGGGTTACTCAAGTCAGCAAATGACACGATAAACTAGTTTGCGGAGGATTTCATGTAAAGATTCTTCAAGCTTTGGCAAAATTTTGATTTTTTAAGAATAGAAAATTAAGTTTTTTTAGTGCATCTTTTTAAAAAATTTAAAAACAAAAAATTTTGTTAAAAGAGGTATTAGTTATAAGAAATTATGAAATCTGGGTGATATACTGCTCTAAATCAAAAAACGTATTAGAATATTATAGACTTGAGTAAATTAATAAAAAGTAAATTATTGAATAAGGTTTTGTAATCTAGAAACTGTCATAAAAGACTCCATATAGAAAGAATTATGTTCTATATTTTATCCGGAATTAGCTTACTAGTTAATAATAATAACGACTGACATCTCTCCAATCTTTTTCTATCCTACAAAATTATTATCATTATTATTGTATACATTTTTTTAAAAAAATATTTGAAACAAATTTTTTTTCCACTGATAAAAAAATAAAAATTGTTTATTTATTACGTTAATAATATGACGTATTAAATATTTTGACACAAAAAAAAAATATTTTATTTATTTATAAAAAAATTTTATGACGTTTTCTTATATCAATTAAAAAAAATTCAACGATTAAATTGTATTTATACTTATAATTACTTGTGTATACTTGTGTTTGTATTTAAGAAAAAGTTATAATTGTAAATTAATGTATAAAGTTTATTTTGTTTCTTTTTAATAATAATGATAATGAATAAAGAACATTCATTTCTAACAATACATAAGATTATTGTGTGAATTATTGTTTTGTATGTTTGATGTGTATATGGAATGATCTACAAGTAATTTTTTTAGGGTAATAGTAATATTACTTCATAATCATCAAACCAAAATACAGCACGTTAATAAAAATTTTATTATTTACGTCCTTAGTGTAGGTGGTACAAAGGAATAATTTGTCATATATGTTTTTTGACCTTCTGGAAACGATGTTTACATTGATTTTTTTTAATAATAGCAGAATAGTTCAAAAAAGAGCAAAAATAAGTAAATTGCAACCTAATAATTAGCTTAAACGATTAATCAAAATAAAAAAAATTAGCAACTAATTTCATCCAGTAATTGAAAATAGCAGTAATTTTTAAAAATAACTACTAGGCTACTATATAAACATCTTGAATATTAATTTAATATAAATAATTCATGAGATTTATTTTTTTAAATTTCCATATGTAGGCTAAATATAAATGTATTTATAAAACGTAAGAGAAAAGAAATGAAACGATTTGCAATAAGATGTTCTAAGAAAAAAATCTATACTTTTTTAAAATCTCTTTGTATTATCATGATATACTTGAAAATTTGAGACATTTCTTAAAAACTCAGTTATAACTATATGAACAAATCCGCTAGACTTATTTTTTTGCTACTATTTTTTTGTGCTACATATTTAAGAATATTTTTAATTAAATATTTAAGTATTTCCAATTTTAATCTTTAGAATTTGTCCTGTAAAACCTGATTTATTTCTAATTGTTTAAAAACATTTTCATCTCTGAAAAACCAAAATTTTATAAATTGAATAGAAAGAATTCTCTAGAACTACTCTCACCGGGATATCTAATTATTTTCCAATATAACGAAACAAATTATGATGGATTCGAGCATATAAGCATTGTACAATCGAATCAATATTACATATATCGATATATATATATATATATATTTTATTTCTTTCTTTTATTTTTTTTTATCCCTTGAGAATATGTAAAGAAAAATATACGAGAGATACATTCTTGTAGTAGAATCATAAAATTCCAATTGTAATTCCTTATAACAGGTGAATATAATCCAATAAATAATAGATACACAGTGCCTGGGTATAAAATAGAAGAAAAAAAATTTATATATCAATTGTTTATTCCATGGATAAACCAATAAACCTTTGATAAAGTTTTTTTTCAAATTCTCAAAAATTGAGCCTCACAACCAATTTAGGCGACTCTGAATAATTTTGTCTTGAAAAAAAAAACCAATTATTAATCTAAAAAAAATAGCTAATGAATTCGTAAAAGTAAAATTTTAACCAAAAATAGCTTGTTAAAAAATTCATAAACAAATTCATTAAATTTTCTACCTGAATAAACATGAAATTTTACACTTTATTTACTTTTTAATTATAACGTCATAATATTAGATATAGAAAATTTCGTTAAAATATTTAACGAGTAAATATTTAATTATGTACATAAAGTTTAATGGATGTAATAAATATTTTTTTTTTGTTGCAATATATAATAAAAAGAAAACTAAAAATAAAAATCGCGATATTATAAAAATAAATTGCATAAATTACAACAATAAACTTTTTAGTTTTATAAATAAAGCTTTTAGATAAAATTAAAAAATTTTTTTATTTATATATAAATATATATAGCTTGTTAACACTTAAAGCACGTGTTAGATTATTATTATTGTTATGTTGCATATATAAAGGTATAATATATGTAATTATGGATATAATATGTGAAATTTTTTTAAGGCACGCACGTGGTTTTAACAAAAATTATATAAACAAAACGTTTTGCAGAATTTAGTTATGTCACGTGCATTTTTTTTATTTTTTTTCTTATATCAATACGGTTTTTTTGTGCTTTAAGAATTTTTTAGATATAGTGTTTTGCGGCAAGATCGTAACACTCAAGGAGGAGGTATTCTCATTTACTTAAAAGAGAATCTCAAAGCTTAAATACTCTGCTCTTCAAATACCCAATAAAGTGGCAAGCCACTTAGGTTTAAATATCTTTTTTGTTCTGTTTGGGAAGGCAACTCTACTCCTACCTTAGTTGTCCTGAATTACAGACCACCTGATGTCCCGATTAGGTCTGATACTGACTTTGTTCATCAATTACATGCCCATTGCTCTGATTTCAGCTATAAGATAGTGATTGGTGATTGGAATACCGACATGCTTAAACCAAACATCTGACACACGTTCCATAATTGAGCTGTTCAGTGCACAAACTAGACATAGAATTATTGAAAAGGAAAGGGAAACTATGTCTGCCCTTCTTTAACGCATGCATCTAAGATAGATTTTTTCTATTCTCTTTTGATCATCTTCCGAATTTCAAAATTCTATGTCTAGTTTGTGCACTGAACCGCTCAATTGATCTAATGATCGACCTCTCACTCAAGCTGGTCAATACAGGTCCATCACAGCACAATATTGACGATAATGACACTTGGATAGACACCATTTTTATTGACAACTGTGGCACACCAAAAACCTTTAATCGTACATTACCCAATTTCCCTAGTAGACACGAAATCATTTCTGTAACTATTAACCTGTTTTACACTACACCTCCAGACATCAAACAAACTTACAGGGAATTTAATAAAATAACAACACATGACCTTGACGTCCACCTAAAAAGCCTTGACTTGTCAGCTTTTTTAGCTACTGAAGACAACATCGATATTGAAAAAGGGCTCTCTACACTAACTGACAACATCCATAATGCTATGGACAAACTTGCTCCTGTAAACTCATTAAAAAAGTAGAAATCAAATTATCCCTGGATAAACTCTGAATTAAAACTACTCAGGTCAAAACGAGACGCAACCAGTAGACGTTATACCAGGACAGGATCTTCTCAATGAATTTCTGTCTCTAGAAAATCCTTACGAAGAAAAATCAGAGATAGCTTGTCACGCCTATATGTTCAATCGCATATGCAGTACTCTTGATGAAAACAGAAACTTCTGGAAGGAGATTGAGACCTTGAGATTAATCCCTAAAGCTAGGGTGACTCTTCACGGTTTTCTACCTGATGAGCTGAACTCGGATTTTTGGAAAATATCAATATCCCCTAATGAAGATCCGCTGGAGTCCATAAATATTGTAAATAATGCTCCACCAGATGTTTTCATTTTTACAAGAGTTTCTGAAAATGATGTTATACTGGTGGTTTCATAATTTAACTCACAGGCTAAAGGAGATGATGACATACCTCCAAGTATCGTTGTGAAAGCATATCCACCTATTGCTTCCTATCTCACTAAACTATTCAACATTTCATTATTAAAAGGTATTTTTCCATCAGCTTGGAAAAATCCTATACCCTGGCCCTTCAAAAAGTTACAGTACCATCATCAACAACTGATTTTCGGCCTATAGCATTATTGTGCTTTCTATCAAAGGTCCTTGAGAAACTAGCTCATTATCAGGTAGTCTACTTTTTAAATAAATCAAAGGTTCTAGATCCCTTTCAAACGGGATTCCGAAAATACCACAGTACCTAAACAGAATTGATAAAACTTGTAGATGATATTCAAATGGATAAGGAAAATCAGCAAGTTACACTGTTACTGCAGTTTGACTTCTCGAAGGCCTTTGACAATGTATCTCCATCGAAATCGCTTAAAAAATTAAAGGATGCTGGATTTTCAAAATCAACTCTAAACTGGTTTTGGTCATATCTCAGTGGTTGAGCTTTATGTGTATCAACCAAATCAGCATCTTCCTTCATTGATGTAAACATCGGAGTGCCTCAGGGATCCGTTCGTGCGCCTCTTCTTTTTTGCATATACATGAATGTCCTTAAAGACCACTTGTCATATAATCATATCTTTACACTGTTATATGCTGA
Source organism: Anagrus nilaparvatae (assembly GCA_022575985.1). NCBI lineage: Eukaryota > Metazoa > Arthropoda > Insecta > Hymenoptera > Mymaridae > Anagrus > Anagrus nilaparvatae. The sequence goes on from JAKSXM010000137.1 coordinate 26,121,157, forward strand.
TGACTTGCAGATTTACGTGCAAATCCCTTCCAGTGAAATTGCAAATGGTATTTTCCATCTTTCCCAGTCTGCTAAAATAGTAGCCAAATAAGCAGAAACCAATGGACTATCACTAAATACTAAAAAGACTTAAGCAATAGTTTTTGGTTCTACTATAAAGCTATTTAAAAACCTAAATATTCCGAGTATTTAGGTCAGCTCTTGTGGCGATAATGTTCTTTTTGTTGATGAGGTGACTAGTTTTGGTGTTATACTGAACAGTACAGTACCCTATAAGAATGAAAGAACCCCCATTCCTCTTGTCTCTATACAAACCATATCAATCAGACAAGCCCACTCGTGGTCCCCGAATAGATTTAGATCCCATAACTGTAACTACAGATTGGGGGCTCCATTCATTCCAAGTTAAATATGCAAACTATTGGAATAAAATTTCTCCCTGTATACGGGATTTACCTTCATATTCACGATTTAAGAAGGCAATAAGACAATACATTTACAAACTAAACATCAATGAACAATAGTTGAATGCACAAAATTAACTGAATTGACTGAACATAATTAATTGACTCTCATTTTTGACTAATGCATTGACAAACTTACCTATTGACTTCATTGTTAACTAACCAAATTGAGCTATCTAATCATATTTACTTTTATATAAATTCAAATTTAATATTTTATTTATTTTATATTAGTAAAATTTTATTACTTCATAATTATTCATATAATATTCATATATATTTTGTATTATATTGAAAGAGTGTACAGGAAACCCTCCGTATTCGCGGGTAATCGTATTCGCGGATTCAAATATACGCGATTCTTCAAAATATACCGGGATTCTTTTTTCGCGGATTTGAATTTGGTTTTACGCGGTTTTGTAGCAATGTTCACAATTATTAATTTTTTTTTCACAAGATTTTTGGTTAAAAACATTATAAAAATTTCCTTTTTGGCTAATTAAAATAAATTAAAAACAATTATTAATTTTTTTTCACAAGATTCTGCGAAAAAGCAGTGCATGTATACGAAGAATTATATAGAGATATGATCCGTACAGCTAAACAGAAGACCCTTACAGATTATTTCATTTGCCAATAAAATAATTTTCATTCTCAAAATTTTTTTGTTTTACTTTATGTACATATATACATATATATATTACGGTCCCAGTTCCGCGTTATTCGCGGATTTTCTTATTCGCGGTCTTTTTCCGGTCTCAATTACCCGCGAATACGGAGGGTTTCCTGTACTATTTTTTGTGATTTCAAAATAAAGAATTATTATTATTATTATTATATTTTTTGAACAATTTTCAAAATAGTGTAAATATTTTATCCATTTTTGGAAATTTAGAATATTTTTAGAAAATGGTTGACAAGAAGTTTGAATTTTTCTGAATATGATATGAGTATAGTACATTTTTAACCAAGAAAGCAAAACAAAGAATGGTCCAGATTGCACGTAAACTGCCATCCGAGGCAAATCCGAGAATGGTAAACGGGGATCTGGGGCATTTTTTTGTTGTTCCATGGTCAAAATATAATTTTTCTTTCTCAGCTGGGAGTCTTAATACTACTGAAAATAAGCTTTCATGACAATTTTTAGCTCCTAAGATTAAACTTTAAAAAAAATACACTTTAAAAATACTAACAAAAATCCATGAATTTATTAATTAATAATCAATTTTTTCCTAATGTTTTTATTTTTCTTTAAGCAGACATTAAAAAAAAGTTTTTTTTTCAAATTCATAAAGTCCATAAACCAAAAACAAACTATAAATTATTTAATTATAGTTGTCAAAGTTTCAAATTATTATTTTTTTATAATATAATAATATTACTACTTTGTTAAAGTTATGTCAACTAATGTAATTAGGTACATTAATATTAAAAAAGTTTTGTAAAATAATAAAATAGAAATTTTAACTTTTAATCAATGTCTTACATACTTTCAACGTCTTTTACTTACTGAACAACTTTTGTTATTATATTTTTTATTATTTTAAGTCCTTAAATAAAAACGTAAAATATTTTTTGCAAACGAAAACGTGAAATAAATAAAGTTTACTGTAATATACTTTCCTTTTAATAATTTGGCTAATTATAGTATTGATTTAAGTATTTTAATGAAAAAAGTATTTTTTTATGCATGAAAAATTTTCTGCTTCTTCGATTTGACCTTTTTTAAAAAACTTTTTTAGGACTGTTCGAGTGTTTTTTTATGACAATTATAGAAATCGATAAAATTTTTATAAGGATTGTATATTATAATAATACACATAAAAATAAAATTTTAAGAAAACTGTGGTATTTGTTTAGGAGACACAAAGCTCCAAAGTTAAATCCTCACACATTGCAAGCATAGGAGCTCAGTGAAAAAATGGAGGTGTGAGATCTTTATTTACTGTTAACACCGAAACTAAACAATGAATTTTAAAAAAAAAAAAAGTTTTACTTAAATTAATTATTCAAAAAACGGATATTCAATTTTAAAGAAAATTGTCGATTTTATATAGAAAAGATATTTTAATCAGAAAAATAAAAAAGTGATGAAAGTTTAAATCGACAACGTCATCATAATATAACCATAATAATCATGTGAATAATAAAATACCGTAACTTTAATGGACACTCAAAGAACATTAAATGAAAAAATTTTTTTATTTCATGATGTTTAAATAAAATTTAACCCAAGAGCTTAAACTTATAAGCTCTATGTTTGCATTTAAATTAATATTCTGCAGTCATGTAATTCAAGATTAAGAGCACTGAGTGCACGCCATATACATATTGTTTTAAAAAAAAATTTATTTATTTTTTATTGTTATGAGTTTTGGAAATTTTTTGGGGTTCATTGAAAAGCTTTTCCACTTTCTTTATTTAATTTAAAATATTTTGGCATAAAAACTTTTTAAATTTAATAAAAAATAAGGATGCAGAAAAAATTTTTCGAGTATAATTTCAATTGAAATTGAAAAGTTTTAAAAGTACTATTCTGAATTTTTAGCTAAAACCCTAAATTTTATAATCAGCTGATGAAATTATAGAAACCAATTTCACTTTTATTTACAATCATTTACTTTTAAAATTTCAATCAAAATTTTAGTTTAAATTTATAAAAATTATGGGTCTTGAATACAGCGTTTACAGCATCGAAGAAACAGTTAAACAAATTGCTGTATTATTAACTGATTTAAATAATAAAACCGATTTACTAATATTTCGACAAAATGAAATTTTAAACGAATTAAAAAATTTTAATGAAAAATTCCCAGATAAAAATAATAAAAGTAACAATAACAATACTGAGTTTGAAAATGAAGATAACAAAAATTTAAGGTTATAATAACAAAAGAATAAAAAATGAAAAAAAATTTTTAAAGATAATTATCTTATTTTAATTAAAAGTTACAATTACTTTTTAAGTTATCGAAAAATATAACTTCATATTACGTGATTTGTGCTAAGGTAATCTGTGTATTTTAGTATTTTTAATTTATTTTTTAAGAATAATTTTAATTTTTAAACAAAAGGCGGAATATGTGAAAATGGGACTGATTGCCACAACAGGCCTTAGGATCTGGTTAATATTTTGCTGGAGCTTTTTTAACTTTAAAATTCAAATCAGAAACATATATAACCTCTGAAGGATAAATATTTAATTTAAATTTTGTCAAAAATGAAAATTCAATATTATTTCAAATCTCATTAGTGGCACAGATAATCAAATATTTCCATGATCTTATAAAAACACGATAATCACTTAATCAGACGATGAGATAATTTTAAACCAAAAATATGAACTCAAAATAAATGTAAATTAATAAATTTTCTTCTTCAAGAAAACTCGAAATTAACCAAAAAAATTGTAAAATAAGATAAAAAATTGAAATGGACATCTCACATTACACGCAATTATACTATTTACGCACAAAAGAAGAAATTTTAGAAAATAAAAAATTGATACAAGAATTACATCATAAAATTGATTATTTAATTTTTCAACAAAGTTTTGTTATCGATGTTATTAGAAAATTATTTAGTGATGACGACGACGAAGACAATGAGGATGTTGATGGTGAAATAAATGTGGATAATCATTCACAAAATACCTCGCAAAATACCAATAGTAATGGAAATAACGAATTACAAAAAGAAGAAGAAAAAAAATCAAATAAATAAAAAAGCATTAATAATGCTAATAATGATAAAAAAAAGTTTTCCGTATCTAATTTAAAATTTTTTTGTAAAATTAAATCCTTTAAGTAGGAATGCAAATTTCAACTTAGATACAATATGTAATAACAAACAAAAACAATAAAATATTTTTTAAATATTTTGCAGAATTTAAATATTAGTTGCTGAAGTGCTAAAACCAAAGGTTAATACGGCATATACATCAATTTTGGCATACTGTAAACGCCTACAATATAAAGTTTGTAAGGCACCATAATTTACTTAAATATAAACGGTAATAATTATACGGGAACCGTATCGGTCTCACCTACACTCAAATGGCTTAATTAGTTTTTGCGCTAACAAACGACTGGGAAGCATACCGAGCAACCTGAAAAAAATAGAGACCCTAGATTACTTAAATAATGTATGATTAGATACTGTCCGATTTATTTTTTCTTTAAATTTTTTGTTGTTTTGTATTAAAAAAGTATGAAAAAGTGAAAAAATTAAATTATTATGATTCACCGGGTCAGAGAGTTCAAAAAACCTGATATATATGGATTTAAGTGAGTTTTTAAATTTTTTCATTTTTAGAAATTCTGGCTTTATTGGCAAAAAACCATTAAAATTGGTTAAAATTCTTTATGAAACAAGTTTCCTAACAAAAAAAGTGTTGATGAAATGGGGTAAGTGGATTTTCTTGACAATTTTATTTTGACCAAAATCATAAGGGGTATATATGGAAAAATGACCAATTTTATTTTTTTTCTAATTTTCCGACTTTTGGTACTGGAAAAGGTCTGAAACAATGAAAAACTTAAATAAATATGGTTCACTGGGTCGAAGAGACCAAAAAACCTGATATAAATGGATTTAAGTGAGTTTGAAAATTTTTGGATTTTATGAAATTTTGACTTTATTAGCTTAAAACCATTTGAATTGGTTAAAACTCTTTATAAATCAAGTTTTCTAACAAAAAAAGTGTAGTTGAAATGGGGTAAGTGGATTTTCTGGATAATTTTTATTTTGGCCAAAATCGAAAGGGGTATATATGCAAAAATATCAATTTTTATTTTTTTTCAAATTTTTTGTCTTTTGGTGCTGGAAAAGGTATGAAATAGATAAAAACTTATATTAATATGGTTTACCGGGTCAGGGAGCTCAAAAAACCTGATATAAATGGATTTAAGTGAGTTTGAAAATTTTTGGATTTTATGAAATTTTGACTTTATTAGCTTAAAACCATTTGAATTGGTTAAAATTCCTTATGAAACAAGATTTCAAGTAAAAAAAGTGCTAATGAAATAGGGGAAGCGGATTTCCTTGACAATTTTTATTTTGTCCAAAATCGAAAAGGGTATTATGGAAAAATATCCGATATTTTTTTTTTTTAATCTTTTGTCTTTTGGCACTGAAAAAGGTTTAAAATAGATAAAAACTTAAATCAATATGGTTTATTTGCTCAGAGAGCCCAAAAAACCTGATATTAATGGATTTAAGTGAGGTTTCAAATTTAGTTTTAAATTTAGGTACCCAGGTTGGGCACGTATTATACCACAGAAAATTGCATTTTGTAAATATTACAAACAATAATTTTAGACAAGTTTATTAGAAGAAAAATTCCTAAATTTTCTAAATTGTTAAAGATATGTTCAGAGGAAAAAAAAACGTTTAGATAACTAAAAGTTTATTTCCTTAAATATATTAAAATGGGTCATGAATTAAAACTTGTCTCTTTTTAAAAGTTAAAAAAATAAGATCAGAGTTTTGAATAAATTAAATTCATGATAAATTAATTAATCAAAAAAATTTGTAATTAATTAAAAAATAAAACATTTTCTTAAGAACATGAATCTTATTTAACGTGAAAATGAAGTATAAAATAATAAAAAATGAAAATGAAAATGAGAAACTATTAAGTATTTTAATGAAAAAAGTTTTTTTTTTTTTAAGAACGAAAATATGAATGGTAGCTATTTTCTCAAGTAAAATTTGATTATGAAATAATTGAATTTTAGATTAATTTTTCAACTTCAAAAAGAGGTAGATGCAAAAAAAAAGAAAAAATTGTACATTTTTCATAAGGTAGATTTTAATAGAAAAATGAAAAAGTTAAATTTTTAATAAGAAACTATAAAAAAAGAAAAAAATATTTTACCTATAGTAATAAAATCTATAAATAATCTAAAGTGAGTAATAAAAATGTAACAAACGAGAAAAAAAATGTAATTTTCTTTGTTTTAACGTTTTCATTTTGAAAATCAGGAAAAACTAAGAAAATAATAATGATTAAATAAGCTTCATCTTATTCTCAAAGATTTGTCCTTTTAGTCTGCAGCTTGATATCCTCAGAACAATATGTTTCCTATTATGGATTTAAATAATAAATAGCTGGTTTTCTACCCCCTATAATACTTGATTCCCAATGTTTGTAGTTCAATTAAAAAATTGCCTTATAAATAATAAATACAATGCATACCATTCTGTTTCTTTTCTCAAATATTTGAATCAGTATGTTGCCACACTTGTTTCTGATGCAAAAGTAATTCCATTAGGTTTCTAAATTCTCTAACTTTTTTTATTGTCCTTAAAAAAAATACGAAGAAGATCTTGCTTTGTCTTTTGAGACTATAACAATTTCTTGTTTTTTTAGTCGCATTACGATCGATTATAAGTTTTTTTTCTCTTTTTAACTTTTAAATCCCTTTATTACTTCTGGCAGTTTTATTATTTTTTTTTCTTTTTATTAGCAGTTAATTTCTAATTACTCTTGTATATTGTCATAACTTTTTTTTTCAAAAGTCTTAATGTTTTAACGCTTTTTTCTATTTAAGTTTTTTTTTTATTTTACAAGTTTTTCTGAAATAAAAAAAAATTTTTTTTCAAATATTTTTTCTCTAAACATTAAAGTTTAGTAATATTTAAGTTTTTTATATACGTGTTTATAATTGCAACAATGTAGTTTTATTGCTTTTTTCTTTAATTCTCTTTTTAATTAACGAATATTAGCTGGGACGCTTGAAACAAATAATGATTATAACGTTAACAGCATTAATTACGCGAACAAATCGATAAAATTTTTATTTGTACTATGGTTAATTACAATTGTGAGTTTAAGATTTCTTTCAATTAGTACTTTTGAAAATGAAATAACTGATTTGTTTTTGAAAAGTTCAGTAAATAACGAATCAGGCTATTTTTCCAAATGAAATTTTTTGATATTATTTATAAATGTCAATTCTAAATAACATACGAAAATTAAATTCTGAATATCGTTTAAATTGTTTATTGTTAATTATTAGATTTTGTCCATCCTTCTCAAATTTTCTTGATGCCTCCGAAAAATAAGCGGGATAACTGAAAAAAAATTTGATTGCAACAACCAGAACAACACATTTTGCAAGTTTTTTTGTATGCTGCAATTAGGATTCCACCTGTAAAAATTATGCCACACCAGTCTTCTATTATTTTGTTCCAGATTTTTTGTAATAAGACTGTTAGATATTCGTTTCAGATTTAGAAAAATTATTTGAATGAAAATTCTAAATTTGGGATTCTAATTTAGACGAAAATAAAACAATGGCAAATTGAATTGTTGAAGATACATTAAAAAATCCAAATTACTTGTATGTTATTTCCAAATAAAAATAACTTTTATAATACGTCACAACAATTTAATACAATCAAAGAAGATAAAAACAGAAAAACCCGATAACACAACGAGTCATAAGTTACACGTGCGTATTACCAAAGAATATTATATCTTCTTTGGTATTACCCCTGGTATTACCGCTGATCAAAAAATTTCTTCGTATATTGTTAGTAGTCTGACACAACCCATTGCACTGCAAGGTTTAATAAATAAAAAAATGGGAGTTGAATACAGTATTTCCAGAGTGAATGACAAAGTTAAAGAAAATAAAGCGCATTTAAATTTGTTAGAAAAAAAAATAGATTTTATAGCTGCACAACAAGAAAAAATACTTAATGAATTAAAAAAAAATTCATTACCCAATTATAGTACTTCTGTTGGTAGTAATACGTCAACAAATATTGTAAGAAATAATCAACAACCAGGATGGAGAGAGAGATAATATTGTGTTAACTATGAATAAAGTCAGTAAAAAATGATTTAGTGATAAGGAAATATTTTAAGGAAAGTTAATTGATAGTGTATTTTTTGTATTAAAAAAAATTCATACTGAAATTGAAGAATAAATTAAATCTTTAGTTTACTATAAGCAAAAAAATTTTGTGTGTTTTTTTTAAATGTCCGAATAACTCCAATTTTAATGTCCAGTTTAGCTAAACATGCTAAGTTTTTAACATTTGTTTAGCCAAAATATTATACAAAAATTAGACTATGGCCAGTATTACCATGGCATGGTATAGTTTACATATTGTATAGTTTTATGTGACTCATCGCATCATATATTATTGTCTGACGTAGGCATGGATCATGTGTATCCATGGACGTAGGTAGCTATATTGGATACTAAAGTATACTTGTGAAAGTATCTCTTTGGGAATTCCATATTTTACAGTTTTGTTTTGTTACTGAAGGCCTAACTATAATATTTAAAGGTTTTTCTTCAAATCGATACAAAAATTTTTTTAAAATGGTATTTTGTTTTGTAGCTTTTAACCTAAGACATTTTAAAGGAAATTTTGAAAAAGAGTAATTGAAAAATTAAAAAAAACTGTCATTGAAAAATTTCATCTTGGGTTTAAAAATGTATTATTAATTTTGATTTGTTTGAAAAAATAGTTGTTCTTTGAAGAAGTTTACTGTCTAAGCCCATCCATTTTATCATAAGCACCAAGAATTGAAAAAACGACTTGAGTACATAATTTTTTTTATTTTAAGCAAGAAGAATTAATATATGGTATTTTTAAATGAATATTTAGTTAACTAGATCAGAGATGCCAAATATCTCATGCACATGAAATAATTAATGATATTTCAGTTAATTTAAAAATTAACTTTATCTACTATTGGGGGCTAAAAGCCACGTGCGTACAAAAAAACCAAGCGTAAAACGTAAAAATATGCCGAGTGAAGATTATACTATACGTGCGAACCATTCGCACATATATTTAGGTTTTTCTGACATGGAAATTGAATACGATATCGCTAAAAGAAGAATAAAACAAAATACAGCTTATTTATATTTATTACACGAAAACATTGATTTTATTGCTGCACGACAAGAAGTCAAAGCTGCAGAAAATACTGAATATTTACATTTATTGGAAACTAATATTGATTTTGTTGTTGCTCAACAAGAAAAAATATTAGAACGATTAAGAAAACATTTATTAGCTAATTATGATACTTCTGTTCAAAATAATATATCAACAAATATAAAATAAAAAATAATCAAAATATAGGGTAACGAAAAAATTTTACAAAAATAATCAGTAAAAAATTAATTATCTAGAAAATATTTTGGCAAAAATTTAAAATATTATGATATTTTTAATTAATTAAATCAAAATATATTTATTTTAATTTATTTATTGATCCTTCTTTTTACAACTTGTTTTTGTATAATAATTTTTTTTATTAAACATCGTCACAATTTCATTAAGATAAAATCTCTTAAAAATTTTACCTTATTGTGGATGTGCAAAAAAATTTTGATTTTGGGAAGTGGATTCTTTTTTTCTGTGCAGTAAAAAAAGTAAAAGTAGTTCGTTTTAATGTTTTTTTAATATCTATATTTTCTACCATAATTTTTTTCACTAAATAATATTTAAGGTATCTTCCTCAAATCAATACAAAAATGTTCTAAAAATAGGTTTTTTTATACACAGCATTTTGTAATTTTTTTGAACATGCGCATAAATACTTTTTTTTTTTAATTTTTTGATTATAAAGAATAGACAGGAAAAAGATAATAATAATTTAGCGATTTTATAAAGTATCTAACATCGTTTTCCCCAGAACAAAGCAGCTATAATCGTGCTCAAAAATATATAATACCGTTTTCCGAAGTTTATAGGTAGTCAACACTACTTACCGGATTACCTAACATTGTTTTCTGAGGTAATAAGTAGTTGAAATCGTGTTCAGAAGTTTTTAACACCATTCTCTGACGTTATAATTAGCTCACAGAGCTATCTTAAGTACCTAACATCGTTTACCGAATTAAGAAGTAGCTGAGAAGGTGTTTAGAAGTATATAACACCTTTTTCCAAAGTCTCAAGTAGCTTATACCGCTTACCAAAGTACCTAACATCGTTTTTCTAAGTCTGTGGTAGCAAAAACTTTTTTGTATAAAAGTAATTTTCTTAGATTTACAAAAAAAATAGAATTTTTTCGAAAAATTAGTAAATTTTCAAAAAATTTTGTAAATATACGATAAAAATCGTAAATTTACTAAATTTAGTATATTCTCGAAAAATTTGAGAATTCTCGATTTTATTTTGTGAATTTACGAAAAAAGTTGTAACTTCACAACTATTTTTCATAAATTTACAACTATTTTTCGAAAATTTTCGAAAAAAAATTGTAAATTATCAATTTTTCTTGCGAATTCACAAAAAAAAAATCAATAATACTCGAATTTAGTAAATATACGATTTTTTTCGAAAATTTACTAATTTTCCGAAAATGTTCTAATTTTTTTGTTAATATAAGAAAGTTACTTTTTACAGTGTAGCTGAAATCGGTTAAAGCGTTATCGGGCATCGTTTTCCAAAATTATAAGTAGCTGAAATCGTTTTCAGAAATATCTAACACCTTTTTTAGAGTCATTAGTAGCTAGCAGAGATTTCCAAAGTATCTTGCATCTTATTGCACAGGCTTTCGTAGTAACATCGTTTACCGAAGTATCTAACATCTTTTTCCGAAATCATAAATATCTTTGTTTCTGCTTTTTGAAGTCTTTAGCAGCTGTTACTGGTTTCTGATGTATTTAAAATAATATCATGCGATCTATATTTTTGAAGGTATAGCTAGTACTATTTTCTGAGATTGTTAACTCCAATTACCAATGACATTATTCTCAATCCTATTTCCTATCGTTGCGAAAAGTAGCTGACACTTTTCTCTGAAGTAACTTGCAAATTTTTACTGGTCAGAAAAAATGTTGGCTTACTGACTTTCAGTTAAGGCTGGTTTAGAACGTTTTTTCAGACTAACAGACTTAGAAAAATTTGGGATTAGTGACTTCAAATAATTATGACAACTCGTGATGTAATTTTTGAAACTTTTTTGATCTGAAAGTCTTATTTTACTACCCAAAAAAAAATTTTTTTCCCTAATTTTAAAGTAAAGCTCTATTTTATACAGTTTCGAAAAATTATGATTGAATTTTTTTTATTACTCGATTCCGAGCTCCTATTCAAATTTAACATTTGAGTTTTAAAAAATTAATGTAAAATATACTTGAAAATATATGTGCCTTAGATTGTTTGTGACACACAAATCTTTTTTATAAAAATGTAAAATCATACTGGAGTAAAATTTTTAAGCTCTACTAAAATTTCGCCATGTCTGCAAGATTTTCAAGGTCTAATAAAGCTGTCAAAAAATAAACTAAGGGTCCTTAAATAAAAAAATTCAAATAAAAAATATAATTTAAGTAGTACATTAATAAAAATTTCTTAGCACAGTATATTATGAAGAATATAATATAAATCATGTTTATCTATTCTAGTTTATTGTATAATAATAAAATTGATTTTCTTTATACACTTGTTACCCTTCTATAATCCCTTTTTATATTCACTTACTTTAACTTACATTGTACACACATACACATAGAGAACCATTATGTTAATCACATTATATTCAGATTAAAAAGAATCTACTGTGTTTGTAATTTAATTCTTCATACATAAAAAATAAAACAACCCCTTTTGTGCTTCACTGAATTAAGAAAAAAAATAATAATAATAATTTAATTTAATAATTTTTTAGATCTTTTTTTTCAAAACACGTGTAAATATTAATGGTAATTTTTTTATTATTATTTAATTTTCTTTTTTTGTGCATGTGCAAAATCATGACTTTAACTATTATTATTATTATTGCGTGTATAAGAAATAAAATTTAAAATCCTTGAATATATTATAATTTAAGGTAAATTTTTTTTTCTAAGGAAAAGGGGGGTTTGTGTTGTGTGATTATTATATTATTTTATTACATTATACTTTTTTTTATCAAAGTCAAGTTCATGGATATAAGTCATTTTTTTTTTATTCTTGTTAACGATTTTAATGTTCGATTATTCTTATTTTGAAGGTTTTTTTTCTTTTTTTTATAAATTTACTTTTTCCGTCTTCCTGTGTTCGATAATATTTTTTTTTACATGTTTTAGGAAAATATATTATATAATATTTATGACTTTGACATTATAATAAAATGTATAAGAAACTTTTTATTTACATTATTTTTTATTATTTTGAAGAAATACATGTAGGTAGTAAACAATAAAAAATTTATTTATTACCTGTATGTAAGTATGACATTTTTTCAAGTATACTGAAGGGTTGTTTGGTTTAAAATTTTTAAAGAATTTTTTAAAATTTTAAGGATTGCACCTTTACATTCTTTTTTACGTCCAATTATAAATTATAATGCCAAAACAATAGCTGCTCCCAAATTGGGCACAACCAAAAAACCATAATTTATATATGCTATGCTTTCTGCCAAAATTTTGTTAATTGAGTAAATTCGAATAATTTGATTTTAAAAATTATTAGTCTACTTTAAAGCAAAGAAAAAATTAAACATCCAAAAATTTTTTTAAATTTTACTCCAATCATCAAAAAAATACAATAATAGAAGAGCCTATAAAAATTCAGATGAGTTGCCAAACGTAACTACAAATGCAATACAACTAATGTAAGAATAACCACTGAATCCTATGTTAAAATCTTTGATGAAGTGAAATTGCTTAGGCTAGTAACCTAGTTTGTCATCTAGGTCAAAATTTTGTTACCAAATAAAAATTTAGGATATCCGAGAGGATATCGTTTAGTATACCCACCCTCGGAACATAATTCTAAATTGATTTGTAAAAAAATCTGAAAACTTTTAACAACTAGATAAAAAATTTTTTACCACACAGGGATTAGGCTATCGAATACAAATTTTAAATATAATCGATATGCAAAATCCCACCCCTGAAAAATTGAACCGAAAAAAGATATGGTGTTCAACTTTAGTGCGACGAGGGTGGTACTTTTTAAGTTTAATTGAAAACAGTATACCAAGGCTTTAATTTAGTTGTATTGTCCATTTCCAGTTATATTTGGTAATTGGTAACTCAGTTCACCTTAACTTGCATGGGCTCTTATACACTACAAACTTGCAAATTCAAACAAAACAGCCCCAAAGTGTATTTTAAGGTAAAAAAAAAAATAAATTTATATAATTCTATAATTAAGTGTACTTAAATAAAAATTTATTTCTAAATAATAAAAAGAAAAGAAAAAAATCGTAAATCTTATCGTAAATTTTTATTTTTCTTTTTTGAGCTTTATTTTAAAAATCCAGTATTATTATTTAAATAAAACAAGAAAGGAATAAAAAAAGTAAATTTTATTTTATTTTTATTTAAATATTATTACAATCTTTAGAGTAGAGTATTTCTTATTTTTAATAATGTATTTTGCTATATTGGTCAATCCATCTGAAAGAAACAAAAAATTTAATAAATTAGCCTCTCAGTTTTTAGAATCTTGTAGCTGAATAATCTTAAAAATTTATTTAAAAAATTTTTTTTAAACATCTATTAATAAATATTTTGGGTGTTATCGTGAGATTCTTTCATACAACTCTTAATCGTTTAGAATAAAATATCCCATATACAATAATAGGAAAAAAAAAGTATAAAACTTTTATTATAATAACAATATTGTTAAAAAATAAAAAGTAAAAGAAAAGTTTTGTAAAAAAGTTTTTTCTTTTGATTATTTCTTTTATAATATAATAAATTTTTATTTTTATTCATTTACAAATAAGATTATTGTAGCTTTTCAAATTAACACTTTTAATTCTTTCTAAGTACAAATAAAAATATCTAAATGCAGTTTTTTTCTTCAAAACTTACTGTGGAAATTACTTGTGTTCATTCATTTTTTTATTTTTGCATGTCTGCTGTACTTATTTCTTAATTAATTTATTTTTGCATGATTATTTTACTTTAAATTGGCAATATCTTATTAGAGGCAAAATATGTTAGAGCCTGGGCTCTTGTGGGCCTTTAGCTTGTGTAATTGCCGAAAATGGCTTTTTTTAAATTATTTGGACTAAAAATTTAAATTTTCATAAGCCAGACTTAAAAAGGCAAAAAATAATACCATATTTATGTAATTTGCCTCAATTCTAAATTATTTTCTACTTGAAAGCAAAATTATCATAATTTTATTAAATGGTAATAAAAAACAAAAAATTCAATAATTTTTCTATAAAAATGAATTTTCTCATCTTATTTTTATTTTTATTTACAAGAGAAACCTTTTTATTTGTAATTATTGATTAAAATAAAATCAGTACATTGTATCTAATTTTTTTTTTAAATCCAGTATTAAATAAAAAAAAGATTGATGAGTATCACAAATAGACATTTTATACTATTACGTTATCTTTTTTTCCTTGTCAGATTTGTATTAAAAAAGATTTTTTTTTCTTTTAACATTTTCTAAAGATAAAATTTTTATAAATAAAAATGTCGTCAAAAGATAGTTTCAATAAAAAAAAAATTGTATTAGGTACACATAATTTTGTTTGAAAATTCAATAAGTAATTTTGTGTTTTTTTTCTATTTTCAGGTTAACACATCCAAATATTGTACAATTACTTGAAACTTTTGAAGATAAACAAAAAGTCTACCTCGTTATGGAATTGTAAGTTTTTCTATTTATTTTATCTTATTTAAAATTTAAAAACTAAAACATTGCTTCGGGGTATAAAGAAGTTTTTATTGATAAAAATCAGTGATTTTGTTTTTACACTGTTAAGTGTCTGTGTTTGAATTTTGCTTGAAAATTGGGACAATCAAGCGTTCAGATAGCGGACTGGTCTGATCAATTCGTTTTTGACGATTTCTAATAAATTATACTGAAATTATAGATTTTGTATAATTGGAGTTTGAAGTACGAAATCGATGCTTTTTTCTAAATTTTTGAATTTTTGTACCAAAAAAAAAAGAAAATATTAATGGATTACTAAAATGTACTAGTCAAACATCTGTACTATAAGTCGGACATCCATCAAAACTTCCATAAATTATAAAATTATTATCATGCCTAACTAGTTTTTATTTAATTAATTTATACAGTATTTATTAAAATAACAAAAATTTTTTTGAAAAATGTTGCATACAAAACTGTAAATGCTTATAAAATTTATTTACGAACAGATATATACATTATACATGTACATAACAAGTAAAAAAAAAAGCAAAACTCATTAAAATCCAATTACATGAACAAAAGATTATAGTAAAAATAAATTTTTTTTATAAAAACAATATCAACAAAACGACGTCATTTTATTTGTTATAATGACGTATTTCTAAATACAACAAACTGTAAACAGAGTAAATTAGATTCGATCAAATAATTAATTAATTTATTTATAAATGACACGCGAATTGATAGAAAAATTGATAAAAAATTAATATTTGAATAATTTTTTTTATTATTATTACATATATCGTTGATAAGAATTTCTAATTGCGCATAATTTTCTTTTATTTTTTTATTAAGAAAGTTTATTGACAAGTTAAAGCTGAAAATTTATTGTTTTAAGTAAACTTTAATTGTATAAGTTTTTGAGCAAAGTTTTCTATGTATCTTTAGGGTAGTCTAGTATTATACATAGTAATTATCAAAATTTTGTGGTTCTGAACAATCCCCTTTTAAAATTTTAGATTACACTTTGGTGTACAAAAATTTTAATGAATTTTTAACCTCAGAGAAAAAAAACTAATTAATTTAAGAAGATTATTAATCACTGAGAGTACAGTGATTTGCTAAGTAAAAACAAATAAAAATAAAAATAGTTTGAATTTTTTATGTTTGATATTTTGTCCGAGTTTATTAGCTCCTGAATGCAATTGTTTGCAAATAATATTTTTCTATTAAATATTAGTTTGTAGTAGTTATAATACATCAATTATATTTTTCTTCTAAAAAGTTAAATAATTTATTTAAGCTATTTATCAGTTTTGAGAAGGATCGATTCCCAGGTTTGGCTGAAATTTTTTCAAAAAATATTTCAGTTTCATATTAGGATTTTGTTTTTTGACTAAGAATTTAATTAAGATCTGCCAAGGATCTGGTTTTCTCCTTAAAGAACATATAAATTTCATTTAACTTCAATTAAAATTAATGTTATAGTTTATTTCAAGTCCTTTTGTTTCAACTCAAGTCAAGATAATACGCCGTTTCAATCGAAGGTTAAACTCGCTTCTCCTCGTGGAAAGGAGAGGGTAAAGAACTCTTTCAATTTTCAAAAAAACGAAAATATTTTGTAAAAAATTAAAAAAAAAAAAGGAATATATCGTTCAAATTATCTCAGCTCCACATAAACTCTCATAAATGAAATTAATGCATTATCATTTTCAGTGGTATTTTTCAGATCCCCACCTTTTTCCATTTATTTCCATTAATACAAATGTCCTAAAAACTATTATTTTCGAGGTTACGTAGAATTTATTTCATTGCCATTTCTGTACCCTTTTAAATGCATAAGATAATTATGCACTGGAGAGTAATTCAAAATATATAAATATGTATTTATTTACATATAAATAAAAGAAAGTTAAAAATCATAATATACAATTTTGTGTGAAACTTTAACTCGTGGGACACTTAAAAAAGTTAAAAAAAAAAAATAAAAGGATTATAATAATAATATATCATTTTTAATAGTTATTTCGTGACTGAAATTTTTGCATTTTGATAAAAAAAAAGTTAAATAAAGTAGTTAAAACTTAACAATAAAATATTGCACACATATAAATTTTTTTCAATTTTTTTTGTGTTTTTATGCAAAAAAAAAATTATAGTAATTGTAAATTATTCTAAATTTTACATTACCCTGTGTAAAAATTTTACCATAATATGGCCATAATTTATGGTAATTGCAGGATTTACGGTCATAACTTATAGCCATATTATGGCCATCTGATTGACGCTTAAGCATCATTGTTTTAGGTCACATTTTGATTTCTGATTTTTCGGCATATAAACACGTTTTGAGACCTCAGGTAGCTAAGAAACCGATTTTAAAAAAAAAGTCTGTATGTGTGCGTATGTATGTAAGTATGTATGTATGACTGTAACCGGTGACATTTAACAACCTTTATGAAATTAAGACCTAATTTTGTTTTCCAAATTTTTTTATCAAAAAATCTCGAGGTACTTTTTTTATTTTAATTTGGATGTAATTCCTCATTTTTTCCTATGAAAGTACTAATATCTAGAAATATCGTTTTTACTCGATATCTTGAATCTTATTGAATTGAATCTTATCCCGAGATATTTTCAGAACACCCTTAAATTTTCAAAAACTACCCCTAAAAAGGGTTTTTCCTTATATATTATTTTTTGGGTCACTGATCAAGAATTTTAGGTAATTATTTATGAATAATTAATACTCCACCCTTAATTTAGCAAAAACAACCCTTAATAAGGGTGCATTTGCAATTTTTGCACTTTAATTGCCAAAATTTGGCCCTCAAGGGTTTTTGGGTCGCTTACCAAGAATTTGGGGGAATTTTTTGTTAATAATTAATATTTAACCCTTCAATTAACAATAAAAACCCCTAAAAGGGGTTAATTTATAGCAGACACTATTTTTAGGAGTTGTTTTTGCTAATTGAAGGGTGAAATATTAATTATTCACAAAAAATTCTCCCAAATTCTTGATTAGCGACTCAAAAAACCCGTATGGACTTAATTTGGGAGCTCAAAGTGCAAAAATAGCCTAAACACCCCTTTTAGGAATTGTTTTTAATTATTTAAGGGTGAAATATTAACTATTCATAAAAAATTCCCCCGAATTCTTGATTAGTGACCCGAAAAACCCGTATGGACCTAATTTGATCTCACAAAGTGCGAAATTAGCGAAAACTCCCCCTTTTAGGGGTAATTTTTGCTAATTTAGGGGTGAAATATTAATTATTTATAAAAAATTACCTCAAATTCTTGATCAGTGACCCAAAAAACCCTATTTAACCAATTCTTGGCTAAATCTAGAAACTCAGTTTGCTAATATATCAAAAAAACCCGTTTTTGGAGGTAGTTTTTGAATATTTGAGGTTGTTCGCCAGTGAAAATACACCCTAAACCATGATTTGACTGGAGTACAACGGGAAATTAAATCAAAGTTTTGCTTCATTAATTTCCATTGCTCAAAAATATTTTTTTATGAGCTTCATTGGCTTTAAGTACTAAAAAAATAGCTAGAAAAGATACTTTCAAGCACTGTTCTGTATTCTGGGAATGATTTTTGAGCTATTTTTCAAAAAATATTGCACAAAAAAATGAAAAGAACGTTTCGTTTCTATCACTTTTAACTCAAAAATTAATGTGTAAAAACTTTTTGAAAATTTTTAATAACTTAAAGTTAAATAAATTTAATTTTTACTCCTATTTTTATTTAATATAATAAATTTGTATATGAATAACTATTTAATTTTAAATTAAAATATTTTTTAAATTTAAATTTCTTATTCATAAATCTCAATTTTTTTAAATTTTTATGAACTTCAGAAAAAAGTTGTGGGTTTTTTACGCTTGCTATAGGCTCTGGAGGATTATAAATGATGATGTTATACAATATAAAACAAGAAAACATTTTCTTTTAAATGATGATTTAAAGTCAACTAGATGGCCGTAATTGAGTCTATTTACATCCCATCACAATAAATTTTGGCCATAATATAGTTAAAATTTTTAACAGGGTATTAAAATTGATAATATGAATACTAATTAATATTTTCTAGTAAAAATATATTAATGTGGTTAAAACTAAAAACTAATTTCATTTATAGGTCAGATATATTTAATATATTTATATTATACCCTTTTTTTTATTTAATTAAAAAAATATCTAAAAAATCAATAATTTTATATATATTTTTATCTTTCAATTTAATAAAATAGTTTAATTAAAAGAAATTTCATGTGCATATATTCAGTGTAATTTTCACCTAATTTAAATAGAAAATGTTCTTATAATTAAATGAAAAAATATATAATTTAGTCTGGTAGTTAAAAAGTTGCTCGGTTTTCGATTACTGGTTCCAATTTAACAAAAAAAATATATGATTCCCAAAATACTTGATATTTTCTAAATATAAATCCTCTTAAAAAGCGAATTTTCGGTTTTATTTAAAACCATTTCATTATTATGAAAACTTTGTAGCAACACTTGTTTTTACATTGAAAAAAATAATCAGAAATTTTTTTCCAGTGTAGCAGTGTTTAGTAAATTCCATTCTACACCAAATTAATTAAAAGTCGATATTAAATCTAGTCTAGAATTATAAGTTTTATAATGTAGTTAGGAGTTATAGGTTATTTAGTTATAGTTATAGTTATACGCGATTAATCGTCAAAAATCTCCTTTAGATTTAATATCGACTTTTAATCTGGTATAGAAAGGGCTTAATTTTTGATTTTGGGAATCTAGGCAGCTAAATTTACTTGATAATTTATTCAAAGCACTGAAGCACCTAATGAAATATTAAGGCCTATATTATTTTGGACAAGAAGCTTTAAAATGTTAACCCTGGTACTATTTTAGAACCACGTTATACAGTGGAATATGGTTTTACAAATTTAGTGAACTATATTTGCTAAATTTTATTTTCCAGTTACTTGTTTTAAGCATGAATTATTTTATTTTTATTTTATTAACATTTTTTTCAATGAGAGAATATATTTTTTTATCTTATTAAAAATTTTATTTATTTCAAAGAAAGAAAAAAAAAGAAAATTATTTCAAAATAAACTTTTTATACTATATTTGAATTCATTTTTTTTTCTTTTTGTAATTTACTTCATTTCCTGAAAACGTATAAATTATTTCAGTTTTTTTTTACATAAAAACAGTTTGCATTTATACAGAGATAGAAAACTAAGTACATAAATAAATATTTAAATTTAAGAAAAAGTTAAATAAAAGGATATAATGAATTTTAATTTGTTAAGGTTTATAATAAAAATTTAATCAAATAAATTTAAATAACTGTAATGTTCTTCTTGTAATTAATGAGCGTGAAGGTATAAATTTTAAATTTTCTTAACTGAATAGTTAAAATAATGAAAACAAATGAAAGATAAATTCAAAACGTACAAGGGAAACTTTTTGCCTATAGAAAACCCTTGATTTTAAATAAAGTTAATTAAAGTAAAACTATGTAATAATTTTTTGCCATCCCGGGCATACAACTGCACTAGGCACTCGTGCTAGTGCTCACACTAGCCCCAAAATTTTACACCCTTTATGCTTAATATACTATTTTCATTGCAAATTCGCAAAAAATGGTTTCCATACTTATATAACATAAGTTCAGCTTATTTTCTTGTCTATAAGCACCTAATGTATCTTGGAACCGTCATAATACGATTTATAATGAAAATTCTGGAATTCCAAAAAAAGCATGCCTCCAAAAAATTTTTCCAGCTGAACACACTGCTTTTGTATTTAAAAAAATTTTTGTACCTTAAAATTGCGCTTCACTTTTTTATAAACATTTTTATTTCAATTTACCTTAAAATATGTAATAAATAATGGGTTAAACACCGAAAATATTTATCGAAAATTTGTCAATCATAAATGTCATATTATAGTTTGATGCCTATAAACTACGTCAAAGCAACAATGTATAGACTACGTCAGCAAACTATACTCTATAAATTCTCCTTCTTTATATATAAACATATTTACGATTACGTTATTTAGATTAATCCACTATGAGAAAGCAGAAATCTGAAATCCTTAAGTAGATGTAGTCAGAGTTGGTCAGACAGCTAAAATTCTAAAATGAATTTGTAATTTTTTTAAAAATCAGATAAAATAATTTTTTTAAGTAGATAAAGATGAGTTGAACAGACAAAAATAGTAAATAATTTTGAAAATAATAAATATTTTTTTTTTTTCAGTAGATAAAGAATAGTTGGTCAGACAAAAATACTAAAAATAAATAAAATTATTTAACGTTAAATTTGCATAAAAAAATAAAATCAATAATGTCAACATTAAAAATTCATAATTTTAATTTAGATGACCAAATAAAATAATAATTAAAATTTCATAAAATAAATTTAAGTAGATAAAGGACAAATTGGGTAAGACAAATAATAAAAATGAAAATTTACTCAATGATAACAATAATAATTGTTTGCTCAGTTATATTCACTTCATTTTGATTGTTTAATTTTAATTAAAAACAGAATCAGTAGATAAAGACAAATTGATCAGACGATTGAATAAATAAAATTATTTACTTTTTAAGTAGATAAAGACAAGTTAATCAGACATATGGTATAAAATAAAATATAATTATTAATTTTAAAAAATATTTTTTATCTAACTTTAAAATATATAAATCTATACCATCATTTTTCTTGTCAATCGATTTTATATATATATTTTATCATCATTTATTTTTCTAAGCACGTAAACTCATCGTGTCAATATATATCCTTTTATTTATTTATTTTTTTATTTTTCAGAGTTACCGGTGGTGAATTGTTCGATCGTATAGTAGAAAAAGGTTCCTATACAGAAAAAGACGCATCAAATTTAATTAGACAAGTATTGGAAGCTGTTGATTACATGCACGAACAAGGTGTTGTACATAGAGATTTAAAACCAGAAAATTTACTTTATTATAGTCCAGATGAAGACAGTAAAATAATGATCAGTGATTTTGGTTTATCAAAAATGGAAGATTCTGGTATTATGGCAACAGCATGCGGTACTCCTGGTTATGTCGGTAAGTTACTTCCTTCCTTTCTCTTACTTTTTTTTCTACTCATAAATAATCTAGAAATATAAACGAGCTTAGGGAAATAGTTTCTTTTTACGAGGACGCTAATGATCTTTTTATATATAAATATTCAGTATCTCTCAAAATATATATGTGGAAAGACCTTTTTTTTTATTTTCTATTTTAGCTTGTTATTTTATATATTCAGCAAATAATAATAACAATAAATTATTTTTATGATAAAAAATTTAATCTTATTTTTTTATTATTTTTTGGCTTGAAATACATCAATTTAAAAAAAGAAAAAAAAGGTATTAAATATTAAATAAAAATTTTTGAAATTTGAAGCAGAAAAAAAGATTGAATTGGAAATGCATCAAGTTTTTTACAAAAAAAAATGCCTTTAGTGAAATTGCCTTTACTTTTTTTTTTCATTTTGTCTTCAAGGGTTTTATTACACTTAAAAAAAGTGTTCTACTTTTTTATTTTTTTTCTAATTTTTTGTAATAGGGGAGGTTTGAACAATTTGGCACTCTTGCAATAATCTTTTTATTTTTCATACAAAAAAACAAAAACTATTAGCTGAGAAATATTGGAAATTTCAAAATTTTTGACAAAAATATTAAAAAATAAACATTGATTAATTTCATGAAATTCAACTACTTTTATTAAACTCTACTCTTCCTAATTAAATGAAATTACAGATAAATGGTATATCGTTGCCAAAAAATAAAATTAATACAAAGTATAGCTTAATAACTGAAATGGAATTTTCATTATAAGCAACGACAAGAAAATAATAATTAAATTAAATAGATTTATGAAAATAAAGTAAAATTTAGTAATAATAATAATAAAGTTTTTCCATAAAATGAAATTAACAAACTTATAAATATTTCCATATAAGCAGTAACAAAATGCATGGATATTATAAATACCACATAATTCTGGAATTCAAAACTTTGTTTTAATAAAATCTAAACTACATAAATATTTTATAATATAATGAAAAAGTTTAATGTCTCTTTTAATATATTATAGCTCCTGAAGTATTAGCACAAAAACCATACGGTAAAGCCGTTGACGTTTGGAGTATAGGTGTTATATCGTATATATTATTATGTGGTTATCCACCATTTTATGATGAAAATGATGCTAATCTTTTTGCTCAGATACTCAAAGGTGAATTTTTTTTTTTTTTTACTTATATATTTATCAATTAATTTCAAATAATCTCTTTATTTTTTTATCAGGTGAATTTGAATTCGATTCGCCATATTGGGATGATATTAACGATTCTGCAAAGGATTTCATAACTAAACTCATGTGTATAGATCCTGAAAAACGTTATACGTGTAAACAAGCATTAGGACATCCTTGGTATGTTTTATATTAAATAAATTTTTTTTTTTTTATTTATTTTTCAAAAAAATTCTCATTTTATAATCCTTTATATATATATGTCCTTTTTCATATATAATATTGACCTACATTCAAATCAATTTCATATATAAGCTTTTTCAATATTATATAGTATCTATAGATATTATGAAATTTTTGAAAGAAAAATTATTTTTTTTTTTAGTTTAAATGTGCAGAAATAATATACTTTTTTTTTTTTAATAAAAAGTTGATATTTGATTTTGAAAAAAAAAGTTTTTTTTTACTGTCTTTTAAAGAAAAAATTTAATTCCAAAAATATCAGTTGAATAATAGATGAGTAAAACAGACATTATCCAATTAGTTATTCATGTTTCGAACGTAATTGTAAATTAAAAGCCAATCCTTATTTTACACTAAAAATTTTACCTCATTTTTTTATTTAATTAATAGTTCAAAATTTGCTCTTTTTACTCAAATTTCATTTAATTATTTAAAAAAGCTTTGCTATTGTACGAGAGATTCCACGTCAACTAGGTTCAAGTTGGACTGAAGGGTTGCGAAAGTGCAACTTTTTAATAAGTCCTCCAACTCATTTTTAGCCTGATTATATTTCATTCTCAATTATTGGCTGCTATTTTTATGTTTTTACTCGAGTCACAATGAAGGGTCAAAAATGGCTGGAAAATGTTAGAACACCCTTAAATCAGCAAAAACTATCCCCTTTCAAGGTTTTTTTTGGTAATGCAATGGAACCAGCGGTATAATAATCAAATAAATGACATTTTTTTGGAAATTATTAATAAAATATTGAGTTTATCTAATATTGTACCAAAATTAGGTTATTAGGGCTAATTAAAGGGGCAAAAAACTACCCCCCAAATAAGAAAAAATTTAAAAACCACTATGTACGTTTTTTTCTTACTTTTTTTTTAATCAACTATTTTACAATATTGTATCATTTTTTAACTATTATATAATTTAATAACCACCCCCTAAAGGATCAAAAACTACCCCAAAACATTAAAAAAAAAAAAAATTAAAAAAAATTTTTTTCTTTAACTTTTCGTTTTGCACATATCAGAGAAATAACATATGTTGTATTCAAAATTTTTTACCTCCCCTCCAGTGGGGAAAACTACCCCTAAATTAAAAAAAAAATGAAAAAAACGTAGCCTAATATTTTTTTAAATGTTTTTCTTTTGCAACGGTCAAATTATAAAAAATTGTTAACCCCCCCCCCTCCTCTGGGGTTAAAATCACCCCTAAATTTATACTCCAGTCGAAATACGGGGGAGGGGGTGTACTTACGGTTGCGAATACGAGATTTGCTCTAGTATAGGCTTTTTGGGTCGCTGAACACGAAAATCAGGGTCATTTGGTAAAGAAAATGGGGCTTCACCCTTAAATTTGCAAAAACTACCCCCAAAAGGGTGTATTTTTTATATATTCGCGTTCTGAGTCGATAGATTTGCCCAAGATTTGGTTTCTAAGGGTTTTTCGGGTCAGTAATTAAGAACCTTGATGATTTTTTTAGGTAACATTAATATTTCATCCTTAATGTTGCTAAAACTACCCTCCAAAAAAGGGGTTTTCGCTATTTTCGCACTTTTTATGACCAGATTAGGTCCACAAGGGTTTTATGGGTCGCTGAAAACAAATTTCATGGATTTTTTTATGAATAATTAATATATCACCCCTAAATTAGCTAAAACTACCCCTAAAATGGACGTTTTTAGTATTTCTGCATTTTGTATGCTCAGATTAGGTCCGTAGGGATTTTTGGGTCGCAGATAACGAATTTCGCGTAATTTTTTATGAATAATTAATATATCATTAAAACTACCCCGAGGCGTTTTTGCTCTTTCTGCATTTTGTACGCCCAGATTAGGTCCATAGGGTTTTTTGGGTCGTAGATTTTAGGGATAATTTTAGTTAATTTAACGACCCAAAAAACCCTTAGAAACCAAGTCTAGGGCAAATCTATCGACTCAGAACGCGAATATATCAAAAATACACCCTTTTGGGGGTAGTTTTTGCAAATTGCCCCATTTTCTTTACCAAATGACCCTGATTTTCGTGTTCAGCGACTCAAAACACCTAAACTAGAGCAAATCTCGAGCAACCGTAAGTACACCCAAACCCGTATTTTGACTGGAGTATTAAGGGATTTTAAAAAACGTGATTAAATATTAATTTTCAAGATTTTCGTTTTGTACCAGGAAAAATAATTGTACTTAT
This sequence comes from Anagrus nilaparvatae, assembly GCA_022575985.1. NCBI lineage: Eukaryota > Metazoa > Arthropoda > Insecta > Hymenoptera > Mymaridae > Anagrus > Anagrus nilaparvatae. The sequence goes on from JAKSXM010000137.1 coordinate 26,146,925, forward strand.
AGTAGGTGTCAAAAATACGTTCTACTTAGCATATAAGGGCCGAGGATGTAATCAAAAGTTTTGGTACTATTGTTATATACTAGCGTGAGTACTCGGCTACTAGCAAAGAATATTATATAACTACTAGGATTAGCGCGGGAAATTTCTTGCTAAGTCTTACACACGAGTTTACTTGGCATTTGCCATTTTTTTTGTATTAAAATTTAATTGATTTTAATAACAATATTCTTTTATTTCTACTTTATTTCTATTTTAAAATCTGAAAAGTTTTATATAATAAAACCATTTACCGCAAAAGAAACAAACAACTTTCCGCTTACCAAAACCGGAATTTTTTTAACATAAAACAGTTTCATAGAGGTAAAATTTGAAATAATATTTGAAAAAGTCTGCTAAAGTAAAAGTTGGCATAAAAAAATAGTAATATAATTTGTTATATTTTGTGTAACTTGACTGTATTTTGTTAAGTATGTGTTCAATTTTAAAATTTATTTAAATATATATGGCTCATTTTCATTTTTTTTGCAAAAATAGATTTAAAAAAAATAATATAAAAATCTTGTTTTAGTGCTGTAATTTTTTGAAAACATAAAGTAACCATTTTTTTTATCAAAGGATCAACTTGTTATTGTCATAAAAACTTAGTAAAATTAAAAAATTTTTATTATTGTGCTTTTAACCGATTATTTCTTGAGGTATAAAAAAGTATTTTTATGCTTTTGTGAATAAATACGTAATTTTTAGTCATATTTTAAACTAAAATAGCATCTAAAACATTAATTTAAGGTTAAATAGCTGTTGGTACATCTAAAATTAAGTGAAATACAAACTTTAAAAAAAAGGAAATAAAAATCCATGCACTTATTTTGCTTAAAACACCAAGTTCTTAATAGGAACGGTAAAGGCTTTTTATGGGAACGGTAAAGGCTTTTTTGTCATATTTTAGCCAGAAATTTTTTTTTCAACTTAAAATTATGTTAATTTTTATGGTGTATGGTCAACAACTTTTTGAAATACAAACTTTAAAAAAAAAAAATTTGTAAATTCTTACTTCAATCGGTATATACGACCACGTGACACTATTTTTGCAAAAAAAATGAAAATGAGCGATATATATATATAGGTTATAGAATTAATATAAAAAGATAAATCGACAGAAATATTATTTCTTATCACAGAAAAAATAAATGTAAAATATAATCGTTGATAGACAAAATATGTATCAGAGAAAAATACTATTACTTTTTTTCCTTCATTTTCATGTATCTATATATAACACAAGCCATCAAATTGAAATTTTTATCTTTATGTAAATCTCTCCTTTTTTTTCATAACAACTATTTGTAAAAAATTTTTTTTTGCTAAGCTATAAAAATATGTATCAATTTTTTTTTTTCAATTTGCTAAAACAATAACAATTTTTTTTATTTTTTATACAAACTAGGTCATATATGTAAAAAAAAATATTTTACAATAAAAGGGCTAAATATTTACATATTCTTAAAGAATAATTGTTTACAAAAGCCTTAATATTTTTTTTTCTTCAAAATAATGCAAAAACATTGTACTAGAGAAGAGTATAATTTATAATTTTTCCCTGTACTTTAGCTCAAAATAAACACATATATAGTAGCATTATAAATATAAACGTATAAATCGATATATATATATATACAATATTAGCTTAATTATTCATATATACCTTAAAGAATAATAAAAAATGTTAATCAGTATAAAAGTACTAAGGTCAAATTAATAATATATCAATCAATTTTTTACCAAGATATCATTAACACATCATCGTTTTGTTCTACTTTTATAATTTTTTAATAAATAATTTTTTCTTTTTTAAGGATATCTGGGAATACAGCGAGTAATAAAAATATTCATGGTACAGTAGCTGAACAGTTAAAAAAGACTTTTGCAAAATCAAAATGGAAGGTTAGTATTGAATTTTTTGATAATATAAAATTACGAGACATTCTAATAATAAGAAGATTTTTGAGTTTGCTGATTTTTGGCATAAATTGTGCTTTCTAAATTGTTTTAAAATCTATAGCCTTTAAAATATTCTGGCTTTTTTGTTGTTTTGACCAAAAATAGTTTTGCCAATAAAAATTACCAAACTTTAAAATTCTTGGGAGGTCTTTAAAGTCTAAATTTTGTATTCCTTATAATCAAAAATAAATTAAATAATAAAATCTTCTTAATTAGAAGGTCTAAAAAATCAGTAGTTTTAAATATTGTTGTGTTGTGAAAAAAATGCCTATTTAATTAGGCAACATCACAAGCATTAATGGATAAACTACCTCATGTTCTTCAATGCTTACAGCAAGCATATTATGCAACAACAGTGATAAGACAAATGCAAAAATTAACATTAAGCAGTGGTACAACAACATCAACAACGACAACAATCAATCAAAGTGATCAAAAAGGTTCCTCAAGTAACAATCAACAAAGTCAAAGGACCACATGCAATTAAAAAAAAAAAACAATTTATAAATATTATTAATTTTTAAGGCATATTAAACGAAAAATATAAAATAAAAAAAAAAACACCACAAGATTTTAAAAAATATTGTTATAATTAAAGGCTGATACTGCGCTATATATATATTTCTTCTTCTTCGACATAAATATTGTAATAAATTTCAGCTTTTTTTTTTTTGAAAAATCCTCTTACACTTTTAAAAATCGCTGCTCTCTTTATAAAATCTATCTCTTATTATAGGCTAAAGATGTCCAATAATAAATAATTTAGAATTGTAATTACATAGATTGATATATAAAACGCTGGCGTTTTTTTTTTAACTATTTTTTCTTTTACAAAAATATTTGCTGCCAAGAAAAATATAATTTTTATATATTTAATTTATTGTTGTTTATATAGAAATTTTTTATTTTATGTCAAACTATTAAAAAGCAAGAAAAAAGAATAATAAAAATTTTTATGTGTTTTTTAACTATAAATAAAAAAGAATACAACTTTATTTAATTTTGATTTGTATGAAAATAAAAGGTAAATGATTAATTATTGTAAAATTATGAAAAAATATTTGCTTTGTGTTATGAAAATATGGAGAAAAAAAACTTTGCATATATTATTAAATTTAGATTAAAATATATGATAATAGTGTTCGGATAAAGACGTGTCCATTTTGCAGCAAAAAAATGGTGAATTTTTGTTTTACTCTTGAAGTAAAAAAGAATCTCTTTGATTTACAAAATACATCGATTAATTAATTTAATTTTGATAAAAATATTTTTTTGATTAAAATAAGACTTTGCGCATTAAATTTATAAGGCAAAGTTACAGTTTTTTTTTCAGCCTTGTTTGTACTTTATTTTGGACACTTTGATTTACTTGAAAAGGTTTTAAAGCTGTGGTAAATATTATATTGTAATTGCAAGACGAAGAAATATGAAACGTTATAAATATTTTGAGTTAGTATATAAGAATTAAAACTTTTTTTATTAAATTTTTCTCGCAAGTGAAATAAAATTTACGGAATAAATTTTTTTTATACCATTAGCGACGGCGCGGATAAAATGTGCTACTTGATACCTAACTTCCAAGAATATACAGTAAGGCCTGAAGATCCAAAAACAAGTGATTTTAGGCCTATTTCGCGGACAAAACTTTGTCAAAAGGAGTGAAAATATTAATTTTATAGAAATGCTAAATTTTTATAGGGTTTTTAGTCTTCAGGTTAAATTTTACAATTTTTGTATGCTAATTTTTGAATTTAGTAACCTCTAAAATCCATCAAATATAAATTTGGATTAAAAAATGAAAATTACTTTTTGAGAATTACAATTTTCAAAATTAAAATCGCTTCTTTTTGGATATTCAACCCTGAATTTATATTTTTTGAAGGGTTGTAGGTTAAAATAGACTAAAAAAATGAAAAACTGCTAAGTTTTCAGCCCTAAAATGATTATTACAATTACAATTACTTAAAATTTCATAACAATTAAAGCTGTTAGATAACAACTGGCACATTTTATCCGCACCAGCGCTAATGAATTAAATAAATTGCATACCTTTCTGGTATTTATACTAGAGCCGAGTCATTTCGTTTGCGAGAAAAATTGTTACTCATTATTTTCTTTCTGCCTCATTCCAAACAATAGCATTAATTTCAATTAATTAAAATTGTGAATGACGATGCATATTGTTAAACTTTGAGTTAAAAATCTATAAGTACTAACGTGATTTATTCCTAAATTGAGGAAGAGCATGTTTTGAAAAAAGTCTCACATTCCATCCTTGTTAAGAAAACGACTATATATACTTTTTATAATTAATAAACAGTTTGTTGGTGTTAAAATATGTTAAATTGTTCTAAAAGATTTTATAAACAAAATAACAGAAAATTATAAAAAAAAAAAAAATTCTTTTGTAAATAAAAAGTAAAATAAATAATGTGTTCTTATATATAAATACATAAATTAAATATAGTTATATAAATATAGAAATAATACGCACAGAAGCATAAATGTTTAATTAATAGAAAAAATAAATAAAATGACGTGATAAATAATTATTTTATGTTGGATTTTGAGTATGTCATGATATTTGATTGAAAAATAATCTAATGTTTTATTCAGATCTGATTTTTATAATTATGTGATTGTCAAGTTTTTATTTAGATCTGATGTAAAAAAATTTCTTAAAAAAATTATTAAAAAGGAAAAAAAAAGCTAAAATAATTATTACAATATCTTCTCAACTATCTTCGCTAAATATTACTTAAATATCTATGAAAATATCAAAAATATTTAAATTAGCCTATATATAGTGAAAGAGAGCACAAAAAAATTTATAGAATGACCAACAGAAAAGTTGAAAATTTTTATCAAAAAAACTGAAAAAAAAAACAAAAATACTGAAAAAAAAAATAGTCTCTTTTAAAAATTTGTAGTTTAAAATCTATCTAAGTACTTATATTATTAAAAAAACTATTAAATCTTATATCCTATATCACAATTTTTTCAAATCCTCTGCACATATTTTTGCTTATACCTACCTATATATATATAAATATTGATAATTGAAAAATCTTTGCCTTTTAACTATAAATATTGTATAAAATAAATTTTTCATTTTTTATTTGTTTTTTTATTTTTTAAATATTTACAGCATTTATTTTTTTACGTGTATAAAAATAATAGTAAAAACTTTTTTTTATACTTTTTATTTGAAATTTAAAAAAAAATGATTAAGAAAGCTCATTCTTGGCTGTAATGATAAAATATATATTTTACATTATTACAAGCATTAAGAATTTCTAATTTTTTCTTACATTAAAACTAAACTAAAAATCTATATATTATTCTTCTTATATAAATAAAAATAAATAATTGATCACTCGCTTTCACTTAAAAAAAAAAAAAAAAATATTCACTCTTATGCCCAAAAATATTAGAATTTAATACTAAATACATGATTCTGCTTCAATGTATACCCCTAATGTGCCATGTACGTAAAGAAAAAAAATTATTATAATAATGACCAAATAGAAAATATATTTTTACGAAATAATAATTAGCATTATTATAAATAAAAAAATTTAACAACCGCACATGTACTTATTAATAATAACATCAATGCAGTTTTAAAAAGCCAATTTTTTAAATATCTATAATGGTAGACGAGGGATTCAATGCTGATTGGAGGTAGATTGAATTTGGGGTTCTCGAATCGGGACCGAAATATAGTGCATTATGATCCTGTGTCCAGAAAGTAAATTATGGCCCAGATCGAATATAAACTGCTTTTTTGGACATTCTAATTTTAAAACAAAGGTTATTTACGATTTTTCTTCGTTAATGGTGAGAAAAAAGTTTTTCCAGCCAAACAACAAATTTTTTTATATTCTTTATTTTTAGCTTCCTTGGTCTAATTCTTTCCTGATTCTCCTTTATTTTGATCATTTTTTTTTAAATACTCAAAAAAATTTTTATTTTTCTCGAAATCACTTAATTTTAATGTAAAAAATCCGGAAAAATCTTTTGAGCTCATAAATCTTGAGCTTATTTATTTGAAAACCGTATAAATTGCCATCTAAATTGTGGCTGGTAAATTTAGCCTGGAGCATCTTTACGTCTAAGAGTCGTATACAATTTTCCTTGTTACCTGATAGCGAGAAAACTGTACCTTTTCAGACATAAAATTTATGGTCTCTGGGGACTGAATAAAAAATGACCCCGAATTTAGTGACCCTAAATATCAAATTTAACCCAGTTAGCATTAAATCTTTCAAAAAAAAAAAAAATTAAATTGTTTATGCATACTTAAAAATAATGAAGTGATTATTTATAAAAAAAAAAAAAAACAGCAAAAACAGTGAAGACTAAAACTGAGCAACGAATAATTAACATTATTTTTTGTAAAATTCTAATAATATGATAAAATATAATAAAAAGCAAATAAATAATTCTATTAAATATGCTTTTTATGTAAAATTTAAAAAAAAAAAACATTGCTTAAAATAATAATCACAAAAATTGGATTAAAAAAATTTTTTTTTTGTTATATATATAAATAAATATAGTAAAAAATAATAAATTTTTAAGCCACTTGTTAAAAGTTATCACTATTATTTCCTTATATTAAAGACCAATAAATTAAAATCAATTGAGGTCAAATAATAAATATATAAGTATGGAGTATAAATAGTAAAATATATATATATATATAAATTGAAAATTAATAAAGTATGCCATACAAAATAAATAAAAAAAAAAAAAACATATCTGGCAAAGTAAAATTTCATTCCATTTTAATTAAAAAATATAAAAAAATTCAGACTGATGTTTTTAATTAATTGTTGTCTTAGTTGAAATTGAAATATATTACCTTAATTGTTAAATATAAATCTATATACATATATATATATTAAGTAACAAATGTGTATAATTATTTAAAAGTATCGTTCCTTAAGCTAAAAAAATTGTTGCATATATAATTTTTTGTTTTTTGTGAGATAATGAAATAATATGCAACTTTTATTACTATATAATGTATTTTAAGCTTTTTATAAAAAAAAATTGATAAAAAAAACTAACTTTTTGTACCGATGTAATATTTTTTGAAAAAATGAAAGAAAAGTAAATGTATAAGCTGACTAAATCAGAAATAAAGAAATTATAAGTAATTTTGGTTATCGATATGTAATAATTCTTAATATTTTTCAATATTTTCAATGGATTAATATTGGACAATAAAACTGCAAGCGTATCAGTTATATTAGTAATCCTTGAAAATAATTAAGTGTTATTTTTATTATCATTATTATTCATTACATTTAAATAGAGATGTATCCACATGGGATGTTTCGTGTCAATTCAGTTTTCTTAAAAAATTTATGCTTTTTTGTAGAATTGTTTGTTGAGATACTATGATCATGACTCGAGTCACATTAAAATTTTTTTGTACATTCATCAGTTTTTTGATAGGATAAGAATGCTTGGATTTTCCAATTTTGATAATAAAAATCAAAATGTTGAGGAAATTTTTAATGATTATTCAACAGCAAACTACTTTCACCCCAAAAAACAAAAATTTTTTTTAAGAATCTGAATGGACATAGTATATACACATGATGATTACTTTGGTTGTTTTATAAATTAATAATAATAGTAATAATAAAGCTGAGTATAATTATTATTAATATCAAGATGCACAAATAATAATAATAAAAGAATTAATTTTTTTTATTATGCATATAAATAAAATTTTACATTCCTGTAAACAATATTTCCATCGTTAAGATGTAAATAAATTTTTAAAAAAGTTTAATTTATTAATAATACCAGAAAAAATAATCAAAATTATATGTTAAATTGTAATTTTTTTTATAACAAAAAATATAATAACTCATGTTTAAACAAAATAAATTTAAATAACTCAATGCAATTTATACATTATGCTAAAATAAATAAAATTATAACACAAGCAAATAAAATTATTCCTGTTCAAAATGCATAACAATAATAATAATGTTAATAATACAGCTAGCTATATATATTTAATTGCTAGATATTAAAAAAAAACTAATTAAAAATTGTCTTGTAATAATTAAATTGGTTTTTATTTTAAAATATGTTGTTAAAACGTATAAAAAAATTTAGTTGCATTGTTAATTATTAAAGAAAAAATATTTTAATACTGTTTTAAGAAAAAAAAATGGTAACATTTTTAATATAAAAAGGCAAAGTAAAGAATAAAAAGCAAAATTTTCTCCATTTTTTAAAGAATTTTTTAATAAATATAATTTTTTTTTTTTAATAATAACATAGAAAAAAAATATGAATATTTTAATTCATTTGTATCTACAATTTTTAATTTAAAAATATATAAATTGAAATAGTTAGTGCATAAAATTTTCTGGACCCTTGATATCAGAAAAAAAAAATTGTAAAATCATGGAAAAAAATTTTTTTTTTCTTATTATGTATTTCAATAGAGCTTTCTGGTGACGTAATAAAATATACAAGAGTTTCACTTAATAATAAAATATTTTATAAAATTCTAGAGGCTCTCATACATGCGTCCTTGTAAAATGACTTTCTACACATATATATAAATATAGTTTTTTTTTTCTTTTGTTTTGTATGTATAAAAAATATGTCTGCTTCTCAAAAAAAAGTACTATCTGAATACTTATTTTTAAAAAAAAGTACAGTGAAACATAAAATACTGTTTTGTGCAAATAGTTAAATAAATTTAGCTTTTTTTTGAGCAACAAAATTATATATTCGATTGTAATTATATATAAAATACTGTGCAAGAAAAAAATATTTGTAACTTTAGTCCCGCAAAGTTTTTTGTATTGATTGATAAAAAACTCCTGTAAAAGCTGTGCAAAAAAAAATATTTAAAAAAATATACAAGTTGAGACTTATCACAAAAAAGTTTTTTTATTTAATGTGCTGTTATTTCACCTTTTCTTTATGGTATTATGCATATGCATGCTTTTCAACTTAATCCATCTTATTAAATTTATAAAAGTGAAATGAATCATTTAAAGAAATGATTCATTTATTTATTAATACTTTTCACTAGTTTTATGTACATTAATTTAAAAAAAGAAACACTGGAAAAAAGCCATTATTTGATAATATAAATAATTTTTTCACAAAAAACAAGCACAATAAATTAGCAATTTTATTTGAGATTAAAGACTAAATCTCGATTATTTAAAAATAATTATGTACAGTTAAAATTTTTTTTTTTGTATATGAAAATATATCAATTTAAAAATTTAAAAACTTGACGCGAAACATATACTACTTAAAAAATATTTTGTCTACCAGGCTCTATACATATTAAAGTTAAAATTATATCTAATAAAACATTTACATGATTAATTTATTTATAATTATTGCGACTTCATACTTAACAGTTTGCGTTAAAAAAAAATGCATATATTACCAAGTAAATTCTTGATAATTAAAATTCTTAACATTGTCCTATATTTGAAAATATAATAATTTGGACCCTTATAATCAGTTAATTAGATTTTCTTGAACGTGGAAAAAAGTAAAGGCACTTTAAATCCAAACATATTATCAGTCGAAAGAATTTAAGGCCTCTTGTAACTTGGTTACAATCTTTTGGTAAAAATTTATTTGCTCAGTCAAATGATTTTTTACTGTTTGGTTTATATGGACTTCACGTTCATTTTGAAAATGAGTTTCTTCTGCTCCTATGGCTCTTGCTATTACATCAGTTCTATGCTGCATTTCTCGAAGCTGTTGAGCTTCCATTTTATGTTCACTTACCAATCTATCGCAGTCTTTTCGTTTTTGTACTGCACTCTAAAATTAATTATTTATTAATTAACACTTTTTCTGATTTATTAATGGTGCAAGAAAATGTATTTACCTTATGAATATTAATGACATCAGGAAAATTGCTTATAATTCCTCGATAAATGTGAAATTTATCAGCAAGTGGTTCCCAATCATATTTTGGTTGTTCTTCATAAAGTTTTCCAATTTCGCTGTAGGCTTCACCAGTACATTTTAAAGAATTTGTTAATTTTGTTCGTCCTCGTCCAACATCGTCAAATTCTAACTGTTGCCCCAATGAGGTGAAACATTGACTTATTTTTTGAAATTCTCTCCTGTACAATTGTTGATGCTTTTTTGCTTGATCACTCGCCATAGCCATAAAACTTTTTATAACTGGATCCAAGCCTGTTATAAATCTGTAATATTATTAGTTTTAGTTAGCAATCATTTTGCATTATAGCTCTAAAATTAAAAATTTTTTAAAATAGCTCACCTAGAAAATGCATCAATTTGAAAATCAATCTTTATAGCATCTAATGGAGTATTTGGACATTGAATTGCATGAAAATAGTTAATACCAAGCAGTTCATCTTTTTCTGCATTTCTTTTTCCAGCTTTCCACCTTTTTTCATCTGTACAAGTAATAAAATGTTCCCAGACTTTACTCCTAGATAATACTGGATGCCTGCAGACATAATCAACAAATTCTTGAAGTTGCGTTCGCCGGTGTTCAATAAAATGTTCTTCATATCTACCAGATATTTGTTTGTCTGGTAATGGTGGTATTGGAATAAAGCAAAATTTGTCCTCTAATCTTTCATGGAGCCAATCAAAATGTTTATACCTTCTGGATACTTGAATGTGATTAAACTAAAATATAAGTATATTTAATTAATGATTTCATTATTTTTACTCAAGAAAGAAACATACTGTTGGAGTAAGTTGATAAACAATAAAACTTTTAAGGCCCTTTAGTTTTGATTCCTTTTTGGGCGACGTAACAACACAACTATAACTTTCACCTGTAGGTAACCAACTAAAATGTCCTGGTTCTTTTTCTTCAATAAATATTTTTTCAGATTCGGGTACAATAACTGATCTAGTACTTAATAAAAATCCTTCTTCACTTGACTTAACCAGAGTTGAAAATCTATTATTTTTCTTTGGTATATTAGTTATTGGTTTTTCAGGAATAACTGAATGTATTCCTTGTGTTGATATTGAATCACCAAATTCAGATACACTAGATTGAGCAGACTGCATCATTGGTTGATGGTTTGCAGAAGGTACATACGCTTGCGTTTGACCGAATTCGGATTCATCATCCCAATCATCATCCCAATAATCTCCTGTTGACTGTTGTGAATTTAAATTTGCTCCTATGTTTAAAAAACAATTTAAAAATAAATAAAATAAAATAAAATATTTGAGGATCCATATACAAATTAATTAAAAAATGGTAAAAAATAACATAATAGCTTAAATTTTAAAAACTAAAATCAATTCTTATGAATAATTATGTGTAAATATTTACATTTGATTATTTGCATCAATTAAAAAAAAATTTTCAAGGTCTTTGCCACAATCAATTAAATATAAGTTTTTAGAATAAAATTTTCCTTTTACTTAAATTAATTTTAAGAATATTTACTGATATTATAAGTATAGAAGAATACAAATAAATTTTAAAGGCAAACCTGTAGGTGTTGAAGCTTCAATTAATTGAACATACGCAGCAGGAAATAATCCAGACTGTTTATTTTGATTAATACCTTCGCACCATCCATCTCCAACATTGTCTCGAATTACAGTTAAAACTTCACCAGCGGTAATGGATAATTCAGCAGTTCCAGGTTCTCCAGAAAAATCATACAGAGCTCGTACCTAGGAAAAGAAATTTTTTTTATTAATTTTGATAATTAAATTAACAAAAATTTTGCAATTAGAAGATTTTGATGTTTGTTAATAATTATTTTATAGATAGATAATACTAATAATATTGATTAAAAATTTATTGTTGTGGTGACTCATATTTAACAAATTGTTCTATTTTTTTTATAATTAAAACAATTTAATAGAAAAAGAAAGGCTATGTTATTAAATGCCAATAGTAACACCGCCCTCCGGGTATCATACCTGGTGGCCATCCATGGTTTTAAAATATTTTTCTTAAGAAAATAGCTATTTTAAAAAAATGAAAATTATAAAAAATATAGGTTCTCCAAGGAGGCACTTTTATTGTCTTCAGAATTTCTCCGGTGCTCTCCAAATATTTTGCAAAAACTTTTGGTAAACATTTGAGCGCACGCGTCCGTACTGAAAGAACAACGTCAACTAGTTTTTCGCTAATATTCTTTTTTCTATTTCAATGATTCAATCTTTTCTGTCTTCTCCTCTCTTTCATAATGCCTCTTTGTTTTTCTCCCTGGTTTTTCTAAAGCAAAAAGAGTAAAAAGTATACTTTTTATCTCATTCTAGATTTGTTTACTTTGTTGTTAAAATTATTAAACTATTGTTTTATTTATTAACTTTTAATAAAAAATTAACAAAGTATAACCATTTATAACCTTGATATTTTATTTTTGTTTAAAGAAAATCACTTTTTTTAATAATAACAAACATTTTTTAGGTTATGATATAATATTTGGAGCTGAGTTGGTAAAAAAAATTGCTATAAATTACGTTGGTACACATGTGCATTAATGTAATTTTGGTAAAATTTGTTTTTGAAATTTAAATAAGTGAATAAATTATTTAATTAAAAAATTTTTAACTATTAACATAAGTAGATTCAGGGTGAATTTAGATGAGCTTCTTATCTTATTCCTACTTCTTATGCATTTTAGCGCGCTAAAATTTGAATTTAATTTCTTTTTTTGCAAAAATTGCATCATAAAATTAAAATATATTGTTAAAAAATGTTTTTTTGTAAAGTGCAGCCTTAAAACAACAATAAAAGCATAAGTTTTTATTAATAATGACAAATAAAATCATTTATTTACAATTACTCAAACACATAACCTAACTTTCTGCTATACTGATAATTACGTTAAAACTTATTAAAAAATTAATTTTAATGATTTATTTGATTAATTATTAACTTAAAATTAAATAATAAACATTTATCCGTAGGAAAATTAGGAAAATTTAATAAAATTAGTTTAAATTTTAGCGCTAAAAAGCATAAGAAGTAGGAAGATAAGAAGCCCATCTAAATTCACCCTCATTTATCTTAATTTCATAATATTGAACTGATTATGATATTACTGAAAAAAAAATGAGCTTCTAAATAAATGTTTTAAATGCCTATTTTATAATAGGATTAGGGACAGGTTTTTTATTTTATATAAATGCATAATGATTGTTTGAAAAATAAGATTTTTTTTATATTATTAATTTTTCTAAAACAATATTTAATTTTGTGCTTATTATTTTAAACTTAAGAAGTATAAGTATAATAAGTACATAAGAATTAAAAAAAAAATAATAAATTTTAGGGTACAATTCAAAAAATTATCAATGTAATTTTATGTAACCCTTATATACAGAATTGTATGAAAAAATATTACAAATTTTTATATTTTCTGACTTTTTTAATATAAGCAAACAATTTTTTTATAATATACAATTGATTTTATATTAAATTCCAAAAAATTATAATTGCATATTATTCAGACTTTTTTATTTAAAAATTTTAAGTAATTAAATAATTTGAACCATTTAAATAAAATATCAAAAATAGGCTCAATTTATTACATATCGAAACCTGTCGAATGTAAGTTTTTAAAATTAAAAGTATAATTTTTTAGGCGTACAAAATTGAAACATTATTTTAATTACTCAGTAAAGTAATTAATTTATATATACATGTAAATATTCATTTTTGAATTTTTTCTATTTTTTTATACAAATATTGATATTAACAACATTATAATAATTAATAACTTTATACCTAATAACATTGCCATAACATAATTTTTAACATTCTAGCCATATTTTAATTTAGTATTTTACATAATATATATTATATAAACAAAAAAATATACGAACAGCTTTAGTATTTTTTACAATAAATTTCAAATTCAATAAAAAAAAAAAACTATGATAAGTATAAGCTTAAATTTTTGTTAAAAAATAGAAAATTATAAATTTATTATATTTTAAGGAAAAAAAGTTCTATAGTATACATAACTATTATCATAATTATCAAAACTTACAGATATTAAGTTTGAAAAGATTGATAAATTTATTAAATCATTTTCATCAAAATAAATATGACCAAATCTTAAATCTAAAACATTAGTTTTATTTAAATTTTTTTTCATTTTATCAATAATAACGAGGTATATTAATTCTTGGCTAATAAAACGACATCTACTAATTGAACCTCTCTATGCAATAAGGAGATACGCGCGGCCAAAAGGTAGAATTTAGTGAAAAATAAATTGTTTTTTAAGTATATAATTATATTTATTCAAGAATACTCTGCTTTTATGAGGACCAAATTAGGGCATGAAAGGGTTGAAGTATTATACTTTTAGCTAATTGTGTTTTAACATTTTATTTGAGAAATCTCATCAAACATATTTACTTTTTTTTTAATGAAAATTTAATTATTTTATTAACAAAAACTGCAAATTTAGTGGTTTTTTTTTTCTTTTTATAATAAACACGCCGTTTCTGAAGAGGGGTTCAAAAATTTTTTTAAAATATAAATTTTTTAAGAAGTTATGGTAAGTTAAGGTTTAAATTTTAATTGAAATTCGATGAGACATAAAAATGGTTTTTTAACAATAGTATTAAAATGGCTTATGAAAAAATAAAAATTTTTATGTTAAATTACGCAAAATTTAATTATCTATCCAATGATACCCATAAAGCCCTTTTTTAACAATTTTTTTATTTTTCACTAAATTCTACCTTTCGGCCGCGCGTATACCCTTATTGCATAGATTGGTTCAATTTCACAAATTTTTAATTTAGGGGAATGTTTTATAATATAAGCCAAAGATTCATTTGAAATGTTAGAATTATTTATTTCAAGTTTTTCTAAGTTTTGAAACTCAAAATAATTATATTCAGCTTCTTTAAAATTGACGCTAATAAGAGTTAATTTTTTTAATTGCTTGCAATCAGATAAAGAGGAAATTAATTTTGTAAATTTATATCTAACATCATATATTAATAACTCCACTAAATTTTCAAAATTTTTGAAATACATTTCTCCAATTGGAGTAATGTCAGAAATTTCTGAGTGTATATACATTTTTTTCAAATTGTTAGCCTTTGATAATAAATGTAAACGTTCATCATTTAAATCATCCCAGAATCTCCATAATAAGGATTTTATACTTTTGAAACGATGTATTGAATTTAATAAATAATCATTTATGTGACCTGAATTTATTTCTTCAAGATTTTCTAATTTTAACATGGTTTCCACTAAATTAGCATCAATAACTTCTAAACTAATTTTACGCAACTGATTTTGCTTAGACAGAAATCGACACAAATTATCTTGAGAAGGATATTCATCATTATTTCTTATTCTGATTTCTCTAAGTTGTAAGTTCCTTATACAGCTTAATGACTCAATGATTTTATTGGCACATCCAGTGGAACTAGTATCAAATATTTTTAAATTATTTAATTTTGATAAAAAATTATAAAACTTTACTTCTGATTCAAATGTACAATTACGAAATCTAACTACTTCTATGTTATTTAAATTTATGGTATTTAAACTCTTTGTACGTATTTCTAAATAACCAAATGTAATATTTTTTAAATTTTTATTATTTTTAAAAAACAATTGATATTGTTTTGTAGAAATATCTACATCTATAAATTCGATCTCTGTGATATTGCAACGATGTTCGTTTATTATTTTTAAAAATTTACTATAATACATACCATCAATATCATCAATGCATAATTTATTTATATAAATAGAACATCTTTTTAAAATTTGTTTTATAAAAGCTACATTTTTTTTATGAGTTGGTCCGAAATATTGCTCTCCGGAATCGAAATATTGCTCTCCGAAATCGAAATATTGCTCTCCGAAATAGCAATCAATTTTCAAACTTTTTACATTTCTCCATCCCAGTTTTCCTACCGTGTTCCATCTTTTACAAACTTTTTCTAATCGAATTCTCTCATTGAAAGGTAAAAATCCGAAAATATGTTCTAAACAATCATCATTGAGAAAACAATTTATATTTTTCTCAATATCATGAGCTCTTGAATCTGAAAATTTTATCTTAATAAGTATATAATTGATCAAAAGTAACATAAAAATTTAAACTAAGTAGAGTGATGCTGGAAAAATTTTTTTAACTCTATTCTCAATAAAAGTTTTTTAAAATGAATACTGTTTTTCTGATATGAATTAAAGTGTACTTCTGTTCCCAAAAAATAATAAAATCAAGGACTAAGGAGTCTCTGTAAGATTTATTGCTAGAAGCTTTTTTTAAAATATCAATTTTTTATATTTCAATAAAGGATCTTAAGGATTTGCTTGAAATATATATTATATAAACATCCCAAACTGTGCAGCTTTTTATACACTTTAAAAAAATATTGCTTGAATTTCAATCAAGCGAATTACTAAAAACTTTGTTCGGCTGTTACACAGTCAAAAATTAGTTAAAATATCAAAATAATATTTTTATCTGCATAAGATTTTACTATTTATATTAAATATAATGATTTTAAAACCATATTTAAGTTCATGATTATAATTTACAGTGTAGGTAATTAACATATTTAAATGATGAAAAATAAAAAATTCAAAGAGCTTAGAAACTTTGGGAAATTGACCAAGGCGTTTTGTGCTCAAAGGGTAAAATCCACACAATATTATAACAAAAAATTTGTAAATATTAAAAAGCGAATTAAAAAGCGAATCTTAACCTTAACCTTTTAGAATTAAATATTGCAACTTTCGCAGCCCACGTTAAATTTTCTTATCCTAGCGAAATATTGTAAAAAAGGTTTCAGAGCCCATTATGATTTTTCCAATCTAGTCCCTTTTAATTTGTAAAGCCCATCGATATTTTTATTTTTTTTCTTTCCCAATATATTCAAAAACTTTGTAAATGTTTTTCAACAAGCGACTCTGACAAGTTTTTAACTCTTTGAGGGCGGAATATTAAAAGAAAGATCGAATAATAAAAGGACGAGTTTTCTAGAGTTGTTGTACATTTTGCAAGTCACAAAAAAAAACAAGAAAATTTTTTTCAAATCAAAATATTTCTAAAAAGAAAAAAAAGTTCTGCAGGTTTAAAATGCCACCTAAGTTAAAAAATAACATTATAATTTAAATAAAAGTTTGATACAAAAATTGGTTTTCTTGTTTTAAAATTTTTTAATTTATTAATTAATTAATTAAAACTAAAAAAAATGAGTAGTAGAGAAAAAGGCTGGTTACCAATACATTAATATAACTAAAAATTTAATGAAACTTTTCCAATACAAGGTAAATAAGTGCTTAATCTCGCACTCAAACTAAATTAAATTACTTTTTAAATTAAATAATAATAAAGAAACATAAACATTTTGGCTCTACTTATTGAATCAAATAAATTATAAGTAAACAAGTAAACACTAAACATACGTTAAGCGCATCACGCATTTCATCACTGAAATCTTCAAATTTGGTGATGTAACTTGGAGCTACAAAATACACCCACATTTTCTTATTTATTAATTAAAAAAAAAAATAAAATAATTTATTATAAAACAAATTTTTATATAAAAAATAATAAATAAATAATTTTTGCACTAATATTTTGATTGTACTTGCTATATATTAAGCGCGCGTATTGATTCCAACTACGGACTTTGGTGGCGCGCTATTGCAAAAAAAAATATTTAAACAACCGCGGTACGCGTAATTATATATAATTTAAAATTTCAGATATAAATTTATATCTGAAAAAATTATAATTATTTATAAAAAGAAATCATATACTGATAGATATTCTCAATTATAATTGTTTTTAAAAATTAAAATTTTGTATAAAAATTTATTGACAGCTAATTATATTTTTATAAATATCCTGCAGGTATAGAATATCTTATAAAAGATATGATCATTAGACTGATGATTATAAAAAAATATTTATTTTTAACAAAATTTTTCGAAATACAGCTAGAAGCTTGTATATAAAATTGTAGTTATATTTTTTTAGCTTTTATTTATTTTAAAAACGAAATTTAGCCTTAAGGCCTCTAAAAACTATTAAATTTCTAATAAAATATATATAGCATTTTTTTGTTTATGGTATACAGATAACTGATGCAACTTTAAATTTTAAAATCTTAAATTAATTACAGAAAGTAGCTTAAATATATTAAAATTTGCTTAAATCGCTTGATTAAATTTTGATTGTGCATTCACTTGTTCGAATATTTCAATAAAGTCTGCAATGAAACAAAAAATTATTGCATAAATTTATTTTTTGTAAAAACTTTTTTTATTGTAATTATTTAAAAATTTAATTTTTACTTTGCTTTTTTGTTTCTGAAAACTTCGAAATTAATTTTTGAAAAAAGAATTTATGACTTTATGTCCTCAATTTCTGATTTACCGACAAATGATAACCGGCTGATTTTACACAAAAATAAAAAATATAAAAAACCACGAGAACAGAGTTGTTTTAGGTTATTCAAAAAATTGAATTCATAATTTCGTAAAAAAACGTATTTCATTTTTTTTTTCTTAAAAAGCGTTAAATAAAATGCGACATATTTTAAATTAAGTTTGCGTTAAATTCGTTATTTAAAAAATGTCATTTGCATTGAAAAGTTTTCGGTTTCTCAGTAAATCAAATTGTTTGCATAAAACAAATATTATTTATCATTCAAAATATGTAAGATTACCTCAATTTCATATTATTAATGCAAAACTTTCAAATTTTGCAATTAACAATCACTTTAAAACATGGAGCTATTTAAACACATGGAAAAGCATTAAATTACCAAATTATATTCGTACGTTTAATTCTGCTTCTAGTACAATAAAAGATGCAAAAGATATTCCACATCTTGAAGAAGATGAAGCAAAAAAAGAAGAAAATGAAAGAAACAAACAAAATGAACAGTCGTGGAAAATGATGAAGTACAGTTTTGTATTTTTTGGAGTAACAATGGGTTTAGCAGGTATGGCTCTAATTTATGAAATAAGTAAACCTATGTATGATGATAAAGGTATCTTAATTGAAGATGAATTTAGTCACTTACCTTTAATTCAACAAGTTTATAAAAGAGTCTTAAGGGAAATGAATTATTATAAGAAATTTGTTCAAGAACCAAGCCGAGAAAAATTATTACCAGATCCTTTAAAAGCGCCATATTATCAACCTCCTTACACTTTAGTTCTAGAAATGACAGATGTTTTAGTGCATCCTGATTGGACTTATCAAACTGGATGGCGATTTAAAAAAAGACCTGGAGTTGATCAATTTTTAGAAGCAATAGCTCCCCCAAATTTTGAATCAGTAGTATACACAGCTGAACAAGGCATGACTATGTTCCCTATAATAGATGCTTTGGATCCAAACAACAGCATTCTTTTTAGGCTTTTTAGAGATGCAACACGATTTGTTGGTGGACACCATGTGAAAGATTTAAATGCTATAAACCGAGATCTTAGTAAAGTAATCGTTATTGATTGGAACTCTGATAATGTTAAATTTCATCCAGAAAATTTGTTAAGGATACCAAGATGGACGGGTAATGATGATGATACCATGCTTTATGATTTGACTGCTTTTTTGAATACAATCAGTACAACGAATGTAGATGACGTCAGAGATGTACTTAACTATTATCGTCAGTTTGATAATCCTCTTGAAGCATTTAGAGAAAATCAAAGGAAATTACTGTCACAGATGGAAGAACAAGAAAGTCAATTAAAAAAACAAGATAAAATTGTAACTTCTAAATGGACACCATCTTTTTTCCGAAGATAAATTTGATCTTTTAATTGTAATATGTAAATTGTAAATTTCTTATACTGTGTAACTTTTTTATTATAAATAAATTAAATAGAAATACATTTTTTTTTAAGAACCAACTATTATAAGTAACTATATCTTATAATAAAACTAAGATAAAAATGATTCTTTAATTTGTAAAAAATAATTTTAAGTTTAATGTTAAGAATATAATAAAAATATACAAGTGTAGATTATTTTCAAAATTGTATTTTATTTTATAGGTATAACTTTTATCTTTGTTATCTGAGTTATCTCATTATAATATTAATATGCATGATGATTGTAAACATAGTGATGGTGCTGCCATCAATTCAACACAATCCGTCTGAGCACAAAACAGTAAACTTATAAGTTTTGCCTAATACAAATATATATATATATAATAACCCATTTTCAGTTTTCTGTTTGTTTTTTTTTTAAAGTTATAATTGTTTGTTAAATTTGAATGCATAAATTTTAATTTATTTATACATCACCTTTAAATGTTCAAAACTTTAACTGTTAAGAATAATGTATTAATAAACGTATTTTATAAATTAAATTATGCTATGAAACTACTTGACAATTTTTTCTAATTAAATTATTCAGATGATTTAACTCTTTTTATTGTATTTTATTAACATAATAAAAATGGCTGATCAACACAATCCATACACACAAAATTACATGCAATCACAACAAAATTTGTTACCAAATCAATTTACTGGAGAACAGCAGTCTTTTAATTTTCGTAATTCTCCACAGCAATGTATGTATTTCTATAGTTAATTTCATACTTCATTTCAAAAAGTAATTCAAGAAATTTTTTTTATTTTCAAAAACAGTTAATCAGAATCAATTTAACATGGATATGGGTACTGGTATGATAAATAATCAAAATGTGATCATGCAACAACCGTATCACCAACAAATCCAGGGTCAAATACAATCTCAGACTATGCCTCCAACTCAAACCCATTTTCAAAATATTCAAAGTAATTCAAATGAAAACCAAATAGTTAACCAAATTAATGTCCAAAATACGCAGCCTTTTTTGCAGCAGAATAATCAGTTTGACAGTGAAATGCAAATCCCTATTCAATCATCTCAGACGCTGCAATCCATGCAATCATCTCAAGCAATGCAACAAATATCACCAACTCAATCAATTCAGCAAATGCAATCTAATCAGCAATTGCAGCCTATGCAGTCTAATCAACAATTGCAGCCTTTGCAATCTAATCAAGTAATCCAATCAAGTCACGGTATACAAATGACTCAACCACCACAACAAATACAACCTATGCAATCGCAACCAAATCAATCCACGCAGCAAGTTCAACCAACTCAGCAAACAGAACCAAAAGTTGCTATCAAAGATATGAGTGTAGATAATCTTTATAGACTTGGTCAAAAAACAGTTCAAGAAATAGTTTCTAGAATGCAGGAATTGTTTATAACAATGAAAACACTTCAACCACCAAATGGTAAATTACATTTCAGAAAGCTATTTTCAATTAAATTTGAATTATAATAAATATAACTAAAACCATGATTTATTCACAAGGTACAATTCATGGAAATAACTTATCCAATGAAAAAAAAATAAAAATGGAGGAACAAATAAAATTTTTAAAAACATTATTTAAATATTTACGTATAATTTATGAAAAATTTAATGAGAATTGCCAACTCCAAGGAATGGAATACACACATATAGAAAGTTTAATTCCTTTAAAAGATGTCAATGAAAAAAAAATCGATGAGAAGAAAATCTCTGAAGCTCAATCCAGTACTTCGGAAGAAAGCAAGGAGCTTATTGAAGTAAAAATATTAAAAGTTTAAATTTTCATATATGTACCAAAATTTTTAATCATTTTAATTATTTTTAGCAAATCGTTTTAAGAAATAGACAGTTAAAAGAGCTTATAAACCAATTAAGAAGAATAATTTCTGAAGTTAATACAATGCTGAACATGAGACTATCTTAGAAAATTAAATGTTAATAATTATAATTTTATATTTAAAAAAAATTGGTGTTAAAAAATGTTTGTAAAAAAAAATTAATAAATTTATTTTATTGTTGAAAAAAAAAAGAAAAAAATTACCTAAATAAAAAGTTTTTTAAATTTCATTTAAATAATTTTATTTTTTACTGTACATTATTTTTAAATTATTTCCTAATTTTTATTAAACTAATAAATTGAATTAAAAATATTAATACAATTAAAAAATTGACACTAGGTAAATACGTAAAAAAAAAATTTTTAAGAATAAATATTTCAAGAAATTAATAATTATTTATTGTAATTTAATTATCAATAAAACACATTCTATTTTATTTAAGTTATATAAGCTTACATAATTAATTATAATTAACAAAATTTATAAATTTATCAAAAAAGCTATAAAAATTTAGAAAATTTTCAATTATTTTATTCATAAGACTTATTATAAAAAAGTTTTTTTTTAAATAACAATATTTTAAAATAAAATAAAAGCTATACATTCTACGTAATGTAATTATTTATAAGTTGACTCTGAATATTTTTTAATCAGTCATTTTCATCAGAAGAAATTTTATTATTTTTATTAAATAATTATTAATTATATTCATGGTCAATTTTTATGCGTTCATACTGTATGTTACATGAACCTGTTATTTTATTTTACTTTTTAAATAACTGTTCAAAATATTAAGAAATTTATACACTTTCTATTCTCAATACTGATCCTAAGAAAAATCTCTTGTATTTCACCTATCAAGTTATTCATAATATTTACACTTAATTATTTTGCATTAAAAAATTCAATCAAATTTTTGATATATTTATTTTCCGATCAGAATAAAAAAAATTCATTTTTTCAATTTGTAAAATAATTTAATCATTTTTGAAATTTATCATTGATAATTGATTATTGATACATTCGCTGTAGTAGATTTTGAAGCCCTAGCTGTTTAAAATACATGAGTTCATGGGTTAATATGACCCATGCCACAGTGAACATAGTGAAAAAAAAATTGTATGTTTTTCTAATCAATTTAATTATGATGACTCAATCTATAAAACAATTATTTCTAATGAATAATCAAAAAGTTTTTAGTTTTCTAAACTAATTGAATCAATTTTTGACAATAAATCCTTTACACTATCTTGAACTTTTTCTTTAGTGTCCAAAAGAGTTAAATTCGAGCAAAAATTAGTAAGATCTTCGATTTGTTGTGTATTTTGTTTTTGTAAATTTAGATAAATTAATAACATTGCAATAACACTATGTACCTCATCCCTAACTTTGCTAATGTCACCACCGCTATATCGCTGAAAAACTTTTAGTTTTGTTTGTGCAATTTGAATGGGGTTATGTCCATGATGATCCCTAGAAAGAACATCAGTACCAGCTGCCAGTAACAAAGCCACAACAGAAATATTACTTGTTACTGCTGCTAGATGCAAAGGTGTGTTACCTATTAAGTCTTTTTTGTTGGGATCAGCATTAAAATGTAGTAGAAGTTTTACCATTTCAGTGTACCCTCTATAAAATTAAAAAAAGTAAAAAAAATTTTTTAATTGATACTGATAATTTTAAAACTTATTTACAAACCTGCAGGATGCAAGATGTAACGGGGTACGGCCATGTTCGTCACAGATATTAGGAGACATTCCTGATTCCAAAAGTCTTTGAACTTTTTCAATATTATTTGTCATTACAGCAATATTAAGACGACTATTACTAAACTGTTTCAATGGATCATTTAAATGAAATTTTGATGCTCGACGATGAAGGTTTGAGTGGATTTTCATTTTATTGCAATACAATTCTTGTTTTGCGGTTCCCAACATATTATATTCAAAAATCTAAAAAATTATTAATTTTTATTATAATACTCTTAAAACTAAAAGATTAATTATTAATACCCTTTTTGGAAATGAAAGAGGCGACCTCCCAATGCTTTTAAAAGAAAATAACTTTTCCTTTGTTTCATCATTGACTGGAACCAAAGAAAGCGATTCAGAAATTTTCTGACTATTTTCAATGGTTGTCAACTCTTCATTTTGTATACTAGGAGAAAGTTTTGGTGCTTCATCTTTAATTGGCACGAAATAAATTTTCTGATCATCTTCATTTAATTGTAGATGATTTTTTTTTTGGCTCAAAGGAATTTTTTTATAATTAATGTCATTAACTTGAAATATTTCTTTACATTTTGGAGCAACAAAATAAGATTCAGATGTTTTTTGTTCATTTTCCTCCATGCCTGAATAATCATTTGATTCATTGCTAGTTTCGAAACCTGAATCTAATTATTAATTATATTAATTTAATTATAAAGATTTGTTTATTTTTGATGGTACATCAAAATTTTTAGCAGACACTTTATTGCCAAAATTAAGTATTTCATGCAGATGAAATAATTAAAAAAAATATATAATAAATAAACTATGAACTTTAATGGATATGCTATTTAAATATATAAATTTCTATTTACCCATATTTATTTAAATAAAATAACTCGATAAATATATATTTATATAAACAAAAGTTAATCAAATCATTATACTGCGTTCTTCCTTGCTGAGATGAGTATGCGCGACTGGCGTGTGTATGTATGGTGTGTATGAGAGTGTTTTGAATGTGGCGCTGCGATTAAAAGCAAGATCAACAGAGGGAAATTTAAAATTAATTCTAATATAATAACATATTTTACGTCAATTTTTTTTAATTTATAAGAGAGTTTTTTAAAAACAAGCTTTTACTAGAATTAAGTTTGCTAAACATTTTTAAATGCTATATGGGTAGATTTGAATGTAGTGTGTATGAAATGTAGGTACGGGTCTTCAAAATTGCCCTAAAGAGTTTTTTTTCTAAAAGTACTACCAAGATAAAGTCATCAGCCCAATTTTTAGCCTCCCAGAGCAAAATCTCGATTTTTTGAAACCATTTTTGTGTTTTGGACTCTTATAAAAAAGTAAGAAAATTGAGGGATAATTTTTCTTATTTTATCTGTTAAAAACTCTCAATATAGTATAGGCCTGGAGCATAGTTTTATTTGCGATTTTTTTTAAAGCATGTCCATGGAATTTTTTGACGGTAATTTCAGTTTTTGGGGTCGCTGATTCCAAATCCGAAGTCCGTTTTGACCCAGCGTGGTCCAATTTTGCGTAATTGCCCATTTTAAGTCATTTTTAACGTTTTTCTGCCATTTTTTGTTTAAATTTTTAATATAGGTATTACCATTTTTCTCACTCTACACTAATGTTTTTTGGGTCTCTATACCTAATTATCATATCTAGTCTAAAAAAAATGGTAGCCCATAATAGGGATTCTTAGGCTATTTTTAACGCTTTTTGAGCTACTTTTAGCTATTTTTATGAAATAATACCAATTTTTATCTATAGCTTCTGGTTTTTGAGTATTTTAAGGTAGTTAAATACGAATATTATTTTTAATTTATTTAAGCACGGTGCAATAGCCCATAATAGGAACTTATAGATTTATAGGCTGTTTTTTTGTAATTGGTATTATTTCATAAAATTAGCCCAAAAACCGTGAAAAATAGCCTAAGAATCCCTATTATGGGCTACCATTTTTTTTAGAGTAGATATGATAATTAGTTATAGAGACCCAAAAAACATTAGGGTAGTGTGAGAAAAATGGTAATATATTAAAAATTTTAACAAAAAATGGCAAAAAAACGTTAAAAATGACCTAAAATGGGCAATCACACTAAATTGGCCCACGTTAGGTCAAAACGGAGTTCGGATTCAGAATCAGCGACCCCAAAAACTAAAATTACCGTCGAAAAATTCCATGGACATGCTTTCAAAAGAAATTGCAAATAAAAGCATGCTCCAGGCCTATACTAATAACATGAAAAATTTTATCCTCTCAAATCCGGATAGGAAATTTTCCTGGCTACTAATTATTTTCCAGGTCACTAATTTATACATTCACCCTATCAAATAAAAATTTTTAAATATTTTAAATATCGAAATAATAATAATAATACATTAATTTTAAAAGCAGCTTATTGAAGTTCTTGGTGTATAACAGAAAAAAATATAAACATGAAATTTACTTATAGGGTTATAAACCATAGAAAAATACCCTGCGAACTAGCTGGCACTAAGGTTCCTCAAACAATGAGCTAAATACTTCAATATGTCACAGATATCACCGATTACAACCATGCAATCATACACTCATTTCTATTAACCTTTAAAAGTTAATATGTATTGAATGTAACTAAATCTATTTTTTTCAAATAAAATCTAACGTAATTCATTGGATAATAATTATTCAAGATAGTACTTTCATGGAATTAAAAGAAGTATTACACCAAAAAAAAATATATTACAGTTTAAAAAAACTTTTTTAATTTTGAAAAATAAATTTTGAAAAAATTCGGTATCAGATCCAAAAAATTACTATAAACGAACTGTCTAAAACTAGTACTCTCATAAAAATAAATTAGGTACTATGTCCAAAAAGAAAAGAAAAATTGTTGTTTTTTGTATTTTTTCGTGAAAAAAATTTTGGGAAAAAAATTTTCAAAAAATTAAGTATCAGATTCGAGATATAGAGTAAAAACCATACTTTCAATTATAAGTACTTTCGTGGAAATAAATGAGGTATTACATCCAAATTAAAAAAAAAAAAGTACCTAGAGCTTTTTTGGTGAAAAAATTTTTGAAAAAAAAATTAGGTCTTAACTCCAAAATGTTTGTGAAATATCACCAATTACACACACACACACACACACACACACACACACACACACACACACACACACACACACACACACATACATACTTTTTTTTAAAACCGGTTTTTTAGCTTCCTGGGGTCTCAAAACGTGCTTATATGTCAAAAAATCAAAAATCGAAATTTGACCTATCACAATGGTTCCTCTTTGAGGAAACAAAAACACACACTCGTACAAACATTAACATTAGTTTTAAAGATTATTCACGTGCAGTATTAATAAAATATTTTTTGACTATAATGCTTTAGTTTAATTTGACTAGTCGATCGAGAAGTTAGTGTCGTCTAATCAAAATAATTGTTTATTTACGGTGATTTAAAATCAGTGTTTAAAATCTCTTGTCAAGTTTCAAAATAAATTATATTTTTAAAAATATTTTTAAAATAAATTATCCTTGTATTGATTCTGGATTTTGAGGATTTTCCTATAAAGGTAAAAGAAATTTTTATCTACTGTTTTGATTTTAATCTGTAAATTAACTTTAATTAATTTTAATTCTGCAAATTTAATTTATTATTATAAAAACTCATAGTAAATTTATTAAATTTATTTATCTTTGACCAAAACTTTTTCACAATTAAACAAACAAACAGTTCAATAAATAAGAATCTTAGGAAAAAAGCTAGAAAATGTATCTTAGTTGCTTGGAAGAAAATGCTGCTGGTACTTGAATATAATAAAAATTTAGAATATTTTTTAAAAATAAAATAATTTTTAATCACTTATATTTTGCAAATAACCTGTAAGATTTATAAATCAATTTGTCAATCTCAGTTACACGATTGTAAATTTTAAGCTGCTATTGTTTTGAAAAGCTCATAAATTTTGTTATTTTATATAAAGTATATTTTTACTCCAGTCAAAACGCGGGGGGGGGGGGGGGTGTATTTTCGCGTGCCGGCATGAGATTTGCTCTACTATATGTTTTTTGGGTCGCTGATCACGAAAATCGGGGTCATTTCCGGGAGATATTTGCGGAACACCCTTAAATTTGCAAAAACTACCCCCAAAAAGGGGTTTTTTTGATATATTAGAAAACTGAGTTTCTAGATTTAGCCAAGAATTGGCCTAGGGGAGTTTTTTGGGTCGCTAAACAAGAATTTGAGGTAATTTTTTATAAATAATTAATATTTCACCCTTAAATTAGCAAAAACTACCCCTAAAAGGGGGTGTTTTTTCTATTTACGGACTTAGAGCGACCAGATTACGTCCATACGGGTTTTTTGGGTCGCTGATCAATAATTTTGGGGAATTTTTTATGAATAATTAATATTTCACCCTTAAATTAGCAAAAAAACGCTATTAGCGACCAAATTAAGTCCTTCAGGATTTTTTGGGTCGATGATCAAGGATTTGGGTGACTTTTAGGGGTTGTTTTTGCTAATTTAAGGGTGAAATATTAATTATTCATCAAAAATTCCCCCAAATTCTTGATCAGCAACCCAAGAAACCCTGAAGGACTTAATTTGGTCGCTCAAAGTGCAGAAATAGCAAAAACACCTCTTTTAGGGGTTGTTTTTGCTAATTTAAGGGTGAAATATTAATTATTCATCAAAAATTCCCCCAAATTCTTGATCAGCAACCCAAGAAACCCTGAAGGACTTAATTTGGTCGCTCAAAGTGAAGAAATAGCAAAAACACCTCTTTTAGGGGTTGTTTTTGCTAATTTAAGGGTGAAATATTAATTATTCATCAAAAATTCCCCCAAATTCTTGATCAGCGACCCAAAAAACCCGTATGGACGTAATCTGGTCGCTCTAAGTCCGTAAATAGAAAAAACACCCCCTTTTAGGGGTAGTTTTTGCTAATTTAAGGGTGAAATATTAATTATTTATAAAAAATTACCTCAAACTCTTGTTCAGCGACCCAAAAAACTCTCCTAGGCCAATTCTTGGCTAAATCTAGAAACTCAGTTTTCTAATATATCAAAAAAACCCCTTTTTGGGGGTAGTTTTTGCAAATTTAAGGGTGTTCCGCAAATATCTCCCGGAAATGACCCCGATTTTCGTGATCAGCGACCCAAAAAACATATAGTAGAGCAAATCTCATGCCGGCACGCGAAAATACACCCTAAACCGCGTTTTGACTGGAGTATTTATCAAATACAGTGTATTGAAACTAGCACTTTAAATATTGTTTTAAATGTTGTAAAGGATAAAAAATAAGCTTTACACTCGTTTATAAAATAATCAATTTTTTTTATTTATTACAAGAATAAAGATTAAAGCTAAAAAAGACAGAAAATAAAAATTTTATAATAAAAAAATTACCTTTTTTTATATTCATGCATTTAAATTTGAAATATTTTACCTAAAAAGTTATATTACAAACTTTTTTCATTAGAATGAATGTTAACAAATAGGAAATTTGCTCATTGATCAATTCATTCAAGTTTTTTCAAATATTAATATGTATTATTTAAAATGTATTATTACAAGTTGCGAATTTAAGTAAATTTAAGTAATAATGACCGAATTCGATTGTTAACACGTGAGAATCATTTCACCGAACTTTTATATTACTTGCAATTTTTATTAAATTTGCAGTAATAATTTCTTTAGTATAAAGTGATGTTAATTTTTTTAAATTTACATAATTTATAAATGTGCATTAGAGTGGACCTATTTTTGGACTTTGTGGAAAAACTTTGCTCCCCGGGTTTTTTTGTGAAGTTTTAGTCATAAAAAGTTCCCAGTTCCAAGGATTTTGCTTTAGCCTTACAAAAACACGTGCCTGTAACCACATCAATTTTCCCATTTAAATAACATGGGAATTTTGAGTTTTTAGCTATACAAATTTTCACGAATGCCAAAAAGCGTTGTAAAATACTAATTTTTACTGGAAAACATACTTTTATATGTTGTAAAGACATACAAACCGCCCTGCATTCATTCCAAAGGGAATTTTGGGGCTAGAAACGCAAATTTACATGTTTACTCAATCTTATAAAACAGGGTTTTTCGGTAGTTTTCGATAAAAAGCTACAACCTCAAAAATTAACCAAAACACTTCTGGTTGGTTCACTTTTTTTGGTATAAGTGTCACCTTTCAAACGACGTAAGCCGTATATTTTTATCACTGATTCTCTCACCGCTATAGTCAATTAACCTATTGGTAATTTTGGACCCGCAAGGCCCAATTTTTAAATTTGTTTAAATTGCTGCCAAAATTGTAATTTTTGACAAAATTGAGTTTTATAGGCCTTAAAAGTTTTCTCCAAGCTTCAAGTTTCCAAAAATTTTTTACTCGTCTCTTTTCTTTAAATAGTTTTTAAGATATCGTTTTTCAAAGATAATGATAAAAATTGACTTTTTTTGAAAACCCTGAAATTGGGACTCGGTAAATTTGCGTTTCTAGCCCCAAAATTCCCTTTGGAATGAATGCAGGGCGGTTTGTATGTCTTTACAACATATAAAAGTATGTTTTCCAGTAAAAATTAGCATTTTAAAACGCTTTTTGGCTTTTGTGAAAATTCGTATAGCTAAAAGCTCAAAATTCCCATGTTA
Source organism: Anagrus nilaparvatae (assembly GCA_022575985.1). Lineage (NCBI taxonomy): Eukaryota > Metazoa > Arthropoda > Insecta > Hymenoptera > Mymaridae > Anagrus > Anagrus nilaparvatae. Next base: position 26,176,984 of record JAKSXM010000137.1, read on the forward strand.
TTTAAATGGGAAAATTGATGTGGTTACAGGCACGTGTTTTTGCAGGGCTAAAGCAAAATCCTTGGAACTGGGAACTTTTTATGACTAAAACTTCACAAAAAAACCCGGGGAGCAAAGTTTTTCCACAAAGTCCAAAAATAGGTCCACTCTAATGTGCATATAGGGACGGCTATCTGGAAAAGGCCCTAACATGATTAATGGATTAATGTATTTAGGAAGGGGGGATGGGTAATGCAATCAGAATATTTTCGATTTAGGAACTTAAAATAATTTTGGTTTATGGGCACTTATAAGATTAATTTAAATTATTATTTTAATTTTATAAATAAAAATAATCATTAGATCAAACCAAATAATTTTTAAATAATTGATACGTTTGATCATTATTATTACGTACCTATAATAATAAATACTAATGAATTTATTAAAATCTTTACAAGATTTCATAGATTTAGCATTATTATAATGCTTTGAATTTTGCTGCCAAATAAAATCTTTTTCTGTCTTATCGGTGCAAGGTAATATATTATATATTTTAAGATAAATTATTATAGTATTTTACTTACACATGATATGCTTTTTAGTACCGGCCCTTTTCATTGGATAGCGCAAAGGGGAATTCTCAGTTTGAAAAATGGGTTGTTTTGCGAAATAAGATTTTGAATCTTTAATTTTAAAGCTTGCAAACTTTAATGGTAAAATCTACTTTTGGGTCTGAAAATATTTTAAAGAAATAACTTTGGTTTCATTTGTAAACTTGGTTAAAGTTCACGAAGACGATTAAAATGAATAAAAATATGATAAAGCTATGCAAGTTAAAGTTAATTTCAACCAAGTTTTGATAGTTAAAGCCCATTAATAAAATTAAAATAGTATTTTTTGATGCAAGACTCAAGCGTTTTTGTTTTATCTATATTGTAATATATGAGTCTCGCTATAAGGTACCACAAGAGTTAAAGGTAAGCAGTAAGCTATTCTTTTAAAAAATGCATTTTTTGGGACCAGTAACCAATCCTAGTTAATTATTAAGTTTTCTGATGGCCATTAGCCAAATTAAAAAAAAAAAAAATTTTACCGTAATTATCATCTACTAGAAGGTTACATCGATTGTATTTTATATTTCATTTTCATCAAAAAAAACTATTATTGCTAAAATTAAATATTTTTCTATAGGGAAGTTGGGTTTTTAATAAAAAATGGCAAAATCTTTGAGTACATTTTTCCCGGGTTCTATTTATCTTATCAAGACGTGTAACGAGTCAATGGATGCGGAATTTTATAAGCTATATTTGAACTTTAAAATTTTTTTTTAACATCAACGATTCAATATATATTTAAAAAAATATAAAAAGTTGGCCTTTGGTATTGATTTTCAGAAAATACTACTCCTCTGGCCAAACAAAGTTGACGGTTATTTAACGTAGACATAAAAAAAAATAAATTACAAAAAAAATTTTTTTTTATACTAATATTACTAATTAACCGTATAGGTTCGGGGTCTCCTTTGGACCAGTTTCCTGAACTAATAAAAGAATTTACAAAAAAATGTGATTTTATGAAATGGAATCTATATATCAACATACTAAAAAAATATGAATAAAAGAAAGAATATAAATAATATCTATATATATATATAAATTTACGCAGGTGCAAGTATGCATCAGTTGATTCAAAATTCGCGACGTGTATTATCTTTTTTGAAAAAAGTATATATAAGAAAGAGCCGGCTGAATGCAAATAAGAAAAATCGTACAAATGCCATATATAACAGCATTTTACAGAAGAATTCAAATATATGTATATCCAAGATAAATTTTTCAATACACATAATAGAAATAATTCTTACATGAAAAAATCTATAAATGTATTATTAAAAAAATATTTATGTATAAGCTGGAAATTTATTAAAATTATTTTTCTTTGAAATTAAAATAAATATTAAAAGTATCGATTTATTTATACTATGTTTAAATAAAGAAAATTTTGCTCTTTGATTAAAAATATACACATTTGTGTAAATATTTTGTACATAGACTGGAAGAATCGCTAAATAAAAAGAGTTCACATGTGTTGACTGTGCATAGGCTAATAAATTAAAATTTTTTTACACACTTGTTGTATAACATTCTATTTTTATTAAAATATTAAATAAGAATTTTATTCACTTATTTATTATATGATTATTTAACAAATTACATATGTAAATAACAATTTGTTCACACAGCAATAAATTAAGATTTCATTTTTTTAAATAACACATTTCACTCAAATAAACTTTAAATCCGAAAATTTAAAATTAAAATTTTTTTACTCATTTTAATTACTATACTTCTTGGTCTTTGAAGTTCATTTATTAAATTATCATTTGGTACTAGTGCTTGCAGACTTATTTCTCTATTATTTGAGAAATTTTTGATTATTTTTTTAAAAATTCTGACTATATTAGAATGTCTATTTTTTGACTGACAGAAAATAAAAATTAATAAAATTTATAAGCTGATTGAGTCTTACAGCACAAATAGGCACTTGTTTAAAAAACCTTATTTACATTCATCTATCACAAATTTTCGATAATGCAATTACTCAAGATTTATAAAAATTAAACAAAAAAAAATTTACACAGAAAACACAACTATTAATTATTATAACTCGGTCAATTTATTTTATGAACCTACATTTATTTTTAAAGGTGTTTCTCAATAACAAGGTGTTTGATATTATTACCTTTATTTTTTTAAATGCACCTGCCAATTTTGCTTTGCGTTTTAATCTGATACCTTGTAATTTTTTTTAGCAGATTTTTTCACAATTCGTTATTATATTATGTACGAAGGGGTAACCGACACACTTTTTAAATTTATTAAATTAAGTGATATCTCTTATTAAAACTGTAAATCTTTAAAAATTACAATTACCAAAATACTTTACTTGTTACTTGAAAAAGGATTAAGACAAGAATAATGAACTAAAGTTGACTGATTCAAAATGCAGTTTGATTTTTATGAAAAATTAGGAAATATGCTTAACATACTTATATTTACTGTTAGTGGACAAAAATTACTTATTTTAAGGATGGTATGCGGTCTATGAGGACGTACTTTTACGATAAAGGGCGTCCTTGACAAAGAAATCTTATAAAACCTTTGCTCATAAAAAAAGAATACCCCTAATTGCAAATTATTAATTAAAATATACTTATTTATAATGCATTTACTTTGACCTAAAAAGTAAGTTTTATTAAAATTAAAAAAAAAAATCAAGTCTGATAAAATAAAATCTGTTTCAATCGGCAGGTGAAAAAACCGAAACTCTTTTTCGTATACTTTTTCGATGTGCATTTTTTTTAAATGAACTTATCTGATTGAATCATGACTTTAGTAATACAAGCACCTGTCATAAAATTTACCCTCAAGACCTTGTTATGCATAGAAGTTTAATAAGAGATTCTGTAAAATTTCAATAATCTTTAATATTTTGACATTATTTTTTATTATTGAATTAAATTTTTTTATCTTGTAAAAAATAAAATAATCATTTGATGATGCGAATTAGAAAAATCATGCTAATGCCAAATTGAAATAATTCTTACATGAAATATACCATAATATGATGATAAATAGAGTCATTTTTAAAATTTTACTTTTTTTTAAATTGAATTTAGTAGTGATAAGCATGCATGAGGATTATCTTAAGATTTTGTGAATAATATCATAATATTGATGAATTAATTTTTACATAAAAACTTTGGTGACATGTCACCCGAATAAAATTATCCTTATCTAATATATATAAATTTGATAGTGCACATATTTCTCATTACATACTTATTTTGAGTCAAAAATTCTGTATTTATTTTCTTTTGTATAAATATGTGCCATAATAATTAATTTTTCATTCAGGGGGTCCAAAATCAGAAAACGTGTAACATCTGGTTTTTTGAATTCATAAAATACAGTCCACAAGTTTGATATTATTATTTTTTCTTTCCAATCTTAGTTCTCTTTTTTAAATAAAAAAAAATTGCTCTTGTTATTTTTAGTATATTTTAGTACCTACACATTTCACAATCTGTATAAATTAACAATAATGAAAATAAAAAAAAGAAATCTTCAACAGCACGTGGCTTAACACATTGATGAGCATCGGCAATTCGCAATCTCAACCAGCTGCTGACCGGGCAGTTTGCTTCCTTTTTTTTTTATTATATTTTATCTAAAAAGTCCAAAAGCATATACGGTTCATAAAATACACCTACACACATAATTTTTTTTCTTCTTAGACTTTATAGGTAGCCGGAAATTTCATCTATACTTATAATTTATTTAAATAGACCTTGAAATTAATAAATTTTTGAGTTTTTAACGTTTATTTGTTTTTTTTTATTTACTTGTACTGAAATAATAACTTTTATGCAATGCATGTTTATTAGATTTTGTAGGTGTGAATAATCTGATTCAATGTAAATAAGCACTGATATTTATTATCTTCATAAAAATGAAGTATATAAAAACCATACAGCATTCTAAAAGAGAAATTTAAGCATATTGTATAATAAAAATAATAAAATGACAGTGAAGTTTTTGCTTAACATTGGTTAACATTATAGGAAACTTATCAGTTCAAACTATGTTTGTATGGGTATAGGAAACTTAAGTTTTTGTGACCCGGTGATCCCCCAGATACAGTTTTTATTCCAAAAAAATATTAATGATTTTTATGTAAAAAAAAAAACAAAAGAAATTTTATAAAGTTTTATAAAAATTATTTTTTTTCTCGAAAGAGAAAAGACTTTTTACATCTATATAAGGCTTGTGCATCATGAATACAATTTGATATATATATATTAAAATTAAATAAGTAAGTTATCATTGCACAGTATTGCTTTGAGTTATTTCGAAGGCTAAGAACTTAATTTCTTGTTACTTACTTCTTGTAATAGTATTTCCTTTTACGGTTAGGCTGCAAACCATTTCGCAGGTATCGAGGGTTTTGGAAATCAATTTGGGATTATCATCTGTAAAAATTAATATTTAAGGATTAAAGACGTATATATGCAATAAAATTTTAATAGAAAATAGTTATTATTTAAAAACAATCTATATTAATAAATTAATTAATCTTCGAAATTAATAAATGTAACAATAAAAAAGCATTGATGTCATTAAAAAAAAAATATTGTTCAGTTTTACAAACGGAATAAACCTAGAACTCAGTTTTCGAATACTTAATAACCAAAATTTTATTAGTTATGGCGCAATTGCGTCCTCAATAATAAGAACGTACTTTGGACGCTCAAAGTTCAAAAATAGCAAAAACACCCTTTTTAGGGGTAGTTCCAGCTATTTTAAGGGTCAAATTTTAATTATATATGAAAAAAGAGTCGAAATTCTTGATTAGTGACCCAAAAAACCTATCTGGGAATATAGTGGATGCTAAAAGTACGAAAATAGAAAAAACACCCCCTTTTCGGGGGGGGGTAGTTTTAACTAATTTAGAGGTGAAATTTTAATTATTTATGAAAAAGAAGTCGAAATTATTAATCAGCGACCCAAAAAACCCGTATGGTGCAAATCAGAGTGCTCAAAATGTGAATATGTAAAAAAAACTCCTTTTTGGGGGTAGTTTTTACAAATTTAAGGGTAAAGCCCCAATTTCTCTGCTAAATTACCCCGATTTTCGTGTTCAGCGACCCAAAAAACATCTGGAATGCAGCGACCCAAAGCAAATCTGGTTTTCGCCAGTGATAATACAACCAAACCCGTATTTTGCCTGGAGTATCACCCCTATCAACCTTTTAAGGGTTGTAAATAGGGCCAAAATGTATGAGACCTCAATGTATACGAAGTTTACTTAAATTTACATAAAAAATATTATTTTCAAACATTTTTCAATAAAATTGGATATTTTTTTCATTGATTTTTCCAAACATTTCCTAATAATGCCTGACCTACCCCTTTCACCCCCGTATTTAGGGTATTTTTAAGGGTTTTAGGTGAAAACTAATGTCAGATTCTGAAAGAGCATGAACTTTTTAGCCACTTATCTATAAGGGAATATACTTATTTTGGCTAATTTCCAAAACTCTCCGCCCCGGCTTTAATGAGTTAATATTGGAAATAAAAGTATAATTATATTTTTATCAAAATAACGCGTGAAGAAATAATACCTCATTTTTTTCCATGAAAGTATTAATATCTAAAAGTATCGTTTTTACTTGATATTTCCAATCTGTTAAGTAATTTTTCGAAAATTTTAATAATATTAGCATATAAATTATATTGAGGCATAAATTTTAGTAATTCCTATACAAATATAAAAAAAATATATTTTTTTGAATTTATCTTCTTTTTTTTTATTTAAACATAAATGGAAGCATTTTACTATAATTATTCTAATTTGCAAGCAACTTAACGAATATTTTTTATTGCAATAATATATTTATGGTTCGAAATTATCAAGAAAATAAGTTTTTTTGCTTTCTGGCCAAGATCGCAGGTTATACCATCCTTGACTTCACCTCGGATGATAAAATTTACTTGTTATTTGGTCTATTCATTATTTTACAGTATACCTATTGTACTTCAGATTAAAAATAAATTTCTTTCGTTTATAATCTTGATTTTTTTTTTAATGCAAAGTAAAATAAAAATTTTTTTCAATTTCTAGTATTATTTTACTCACTGAGAATAACACAGGGCTTATAAAGTCTCACAATAAAAGTTAAATAATTGAATAAATAAAATTTATCTTGATTGTCGTATACGATTGACCTCAAAATTTTTTAATTATGTTCATTTATTTATTGTTGAAAAATAATAAAAAAAAAAAAATTTATATACATAATACAAGAATTTATGTTTAATAACCCGCATGACGTATGTACACCAAACATTACAATACAAACAACAGAAAAAAAAATTATTTATGAATAAAATACTTTAAAGAATATATATATATTGATTTAATTTTTAGGAAATAAAATGAAGTAACGTATTATTCCAAAAAAATATATAGTCATTATTTCATCTTTTCTTACAACAAAATACTGTTTTTAAAAAAATCATATTGCGAATAAATAAAGATGATTCAAAAGAGTGGGGATTATACAAATAAAGAATGAAAGTTATAAAAGAAGTCTTTTATTATTTATTAGCACTTGGTTTATTTTTTATATTTTTTAAAGATATGAAATACAAATATTGTATATATTTAATTTAGTTGACTGTTAACTTCCACGAGTACTGCATGAATTTTTTATTTTAGTTTAATAATATTTTTAACATTTTTATTTATTTTTATGTTAAGTGCTTTTTTTATTATTATTCAATAATGATATATTTTATATTTTTATTGTGTTTTATCACATTTTCTAAAGGTGAGTCCCAATATATGCTAATTTTTGGAATTACTCTGTGAAAAAAATTCTATATAAACATAGGAATTAGGAATAATTTTATATTCATGGCTCGTATATCCAGAAAAGTAAAGGATGGTCCAAATTACCTTCCGAGATGAAGCCAATTTAGAGCATTCTTTATTTATGGTCAAAATCCTTATAAAATTTTTCTGAGTCTGTGGCGGAAAAAATCATAACACAGTCAAATTGAGTAGCTTGAAAGTTGTTTTGAAAATAATTCAACCAAATTATACGTATTATATATTTAGAACATATGAATTTAACAGCGTAGTGATATGTTCTTATAAATATTCATTTTTTAGTTCTTTTTTAGATTTAAATAAGAAAAAAAAATCTTGATAAAATTTATTTATACATTTATAATAATATGAAAAGGAGTTTTATTATTATCTTTTGAAAAAAATAAATTTTATATTTTTTATGTGACCTTAAAAACTTGAAAAAAAAAAATTTTATATGAATAATTTTAATCTTTTAATATCTTTGATGATGATGATGTATATTTATTTTAAAATCTCAATTAAATTTAATTATGTGGAAAAATTACAATTAGGGGAAACATGTCTGTTTTGAGGTAACAGGTGTTTTATAGTTATAAAAGTAATTTTAGGTAAAGAAAGTGACATTTTTTACTTCTGTACAGAATAGCTTACGCCAGTATGAGAATTTTCAGGAAAAATTATTCACACTGTCACACTGATTTCTGTAAACTCACTTTTATACCCTGTCAATACTTATCAAAATATCTGAAAACAAAATTTTTAGTACTACAGGTGGTTTTTTTAATTCTGCAACAGATAAATTATATTTTCATTTTGTTAAAATATACTAATTTTTTTTAATTTTTTCTTATGATATGTTTTGTGCCTTCACATTTGTTGATTTGCAGCTTTATTTTGTCAAACGTAGATAATTATAATTGCGGTTAGTGGAATCCTTTCCTGTTTTGATTATAGATATCTAAAATTGATTCATATAATTTAAAGTATGGAAAATTTATTGAATGTACAAGGTCGCCGTTTAATTTTCCGAAACCTGTAAGATTTTTTAAAAGATTTTTTGGCAATAATTACAAACATGTTATCGAGTATATGTGAATTTTAATGTTTACTAGTTTCTTAATTTTATGCAAAAATACAAAAAGTTTTTTCCTTCAAATTTCTGCCATCTCCAAAAAACTGACAATATTTTTAAATATTTATTGTTTACTAAAAAAATTCTCATAAATTAGTTTTTAATTGAATTAACCAATTTTGATACTGTTTTTAGCCCTTAGCTCAAGTGCAATAACTTTTCCTGTTTACTTTTTAGAATTAGAAAATTCAAAAACCCAAATATATATTTTCTAAAGGGATGTAGGTTGAAATTGGCTATAAAACTGATATGCTAATAAGGTAAATTTGAAATGCTATAAAAATTTTAGCTGATAGATATCAAGACTCAAGTAGCGTGTTTTCTCCGCCCAGCGCTTATTAGTTAAAAAATTGTTATTCATATAAAATGCATTGACTTTTGTGGTAAATCTCAATTTAGTCTTAAAATTTTTTGAAAATATTAACCAATTTGAAGCAAATTACGTTTAAAAAATTGCAAAAATTTAAGCTTAACTTCGTTTGAAAATTCAAGCAAACTAACAATATAAAACAATAAATCTTACCCATAAACACACCTTACAAATAGCTGAATAAAAGTAAATAATTTTAATATGGGTAACTCTTTTCTACGAGATTATAACTTTTTTAAACGAAATAAAAAATTATCTAAAAAAGAATTAAACGACAAATTTCTTATCAAATATTAGATTATAGCATAAACCTTTTAAAATATTTTTGATAAAATATAATTAAAAAATCCTGCTTTTCTTGAAAACAAAAAAATTATTTAAAAAAAATCTTTCGTATCACATACACCATTTTTTTAAGTCATTAATTTTAGTAAGAAATTAAAATTATGTATCTGATCATTTAATTATTTATTTATTTTACTCGCAGTTACGTCTTACGTGTATATAGAAAGAGTATATACAAACGTAAACATTCTTCATAATTATATTAATATTTTTAAAAATGATTTAAATCTTGCTTAAAAACTAAAACACCTGTCCTAATTGATAATGATTAAATAATAAAATTTAAATTAAGATAATATAACTTTTTAAATCTTATTACAATTAAGTGGCTTTGTAATTAGTTATTAATTTATACTACTAAGAATTAAATGCCAATTGAATTGGGTCCAAGTTGAACTGAAAATTCAAGGAAATTAGTTCAAAAATTTTTGTTTCCTAAGGATTGACTAAAAATGAGCCATTTACCAGTTTTTAATTTTAATTTTAATTCTTGGCTTGTGGCACCTATATATTTTCGTGTTTTTTTTGACTTTTTTCAGAATTAGCGTAACATTTTTTGATGTTTTCTGCTAAAAAGTTATTTAATAGCAAAAAATATTTTATCCTATAGATAGAGCAAACAAGGAGTGCATTTTGGTCTTTTTTGTTTGTCAAGTATCTGGAACTAATTCTGAAAATCTGAAAACTGCTAAAAGGGCCTGTTTTTAGTCGAAATTAAAAAAAATATATTTCAAGCGATTCCTCTGTCTTTTGGTTCATTTTGACCCAGTTAGTACAGAATCCCTCATATAGTTATTACTTTTTTTTAAAAATTTTATTTTATTATTAAAAATTATATTTTGATTAAAAAACTCCAAAATATTCAAGCATTTTTTTCATTTTAAATTTATCACTTCTAAAAATAGAATTTTGAATTATTTATTAATTTTTATTTAAGCAATATTTTTAAATATTATCATAAAAATAATAAAAAATAATGTATTTTAATTTTTTTTTTTATTAAAAGCATCTCCATCCGTAGGAATTGATCAAACAGATAGAAATAATTTCTTTAACATAGAATTGCTTCAGGTAAATTTAAAAATTTCTTAACAAATTTATAGTTTTTTTAATATAAAAAATTTTTGTTAATTTAGAAATTAGCTGAATTTAGTGACCAAAATATTGTTGTTGCACCAACAAATGTTAAATCTGCGTTAATGATTATTGCTGAAGCAGCAAAAAGTTCAACAAGACAACAAATTTTATCATCTTTAAGATTACCAAATGATTATTCAGATCTTAGAGATTTAGCTAATTCAGTAAATGCTGGTTTCAAGGTAAATTTTACTAAAGAACTAAGTAATTAATTATCAAAAATTAATACATATTTTATTTTATTTATCAAGAACAATGGGACAGAGTTAGAAGCTGCAACCAGATTATGGGTAGGGAACAACATCAAAGTGTCAAAAGATTATATTGAAACTTTAGAAAAATATTATAAAGGAGATTTAGCAAATATTAACTTTAACGAATCCGATGCTGTTGATTTAATAAATCAATGGGTTAAAAACAGTACTCATGGCTACATCGACTCTATTGCTGACAAAGGTAAAAAATATTTATATACTTAAAAACGAAATTCCATTAATTAGCAATAAAACACGATAAAAACTTTTTTATCTTTTACAGAAAATGTTAATTCTGATACAAAAATCTTTTTAACGTCAGCAACTTATTTCAAAGGAGTATGGAGTAAAAGTTTTAGCAAAGAGAATACGTATGAAAGATGTTTCAACGTACCAAATGAAGGTTGTTATAAAGTACCATTGATGGAAAATACTGATCGTTATAAATATAATTATATACCCGCATTAAACGCTGATGTCGTTGAGGTTCCATATACAGTTGAGTCTTTATTTTATTTTTTCTATATAGAAAACTAATTGAAAGTGTACTTGAAATTAATAATTTATAAAATTTTTTCTTTAGGGAGACAGAGTTTCTATGTTGTTACTTTTACCAAACGATGATGGTATTGAACCAATACGTTCACTTGCTCGTGATATGGTATTTACACCGATATCATCGATTTTATCAAATCTTAAAGAAGAAGAGGTTATTTTACAAATACCAAAATTTAATATTGAAAACAAATTAGATTTACGTCCATATTTGGAGGAAATGGGAATTAAGTATTTATTTAATCAATGGTCAGATCTTTCAAAAGGTTTTCCAGATGATAAACTTCAAGTTAGCAGTGTTATGCATAATGCTAAAATTGAAGTCAATGAAGAAGGAACTGTTGCTGCTGCCATAACAGGTAATTTTTTTTTTTTTTTAATAAAAATTTAAAAGTTTGATTTACTTAAATAAACATTTATTCAGGTATATCAATTGTTCCATTGATGGGAATTTCAAAACCTGTATTCAGAGCAGATAGACCGTTCATATTCCTTATTGTTGATCGGGAAACAAATGCAATTTTATTTGGTGGCAGAGTTTTAAAAGTTGGTGTACCTGACAAAAAAAAAGATAAGCCACAACAAAGACAAAAAAGATTTCATCCAATAGTTGATTATATTGACTTTAATCCTTTGTAATTTTTTTCTTAATCTTAAAATTTAAGATTTTTCTACAAATACCTAATATTTATGTTTATAATAAGTCGTTATTCTTAAAGACTTTTCATTCAAAATTGAATAATTGTAAACTAAAATATTTTTATACCAATGAAAAGGTTTAATAAATATGATTTTTATTTAATTTAAAATTTTAATTGTTTTAACTACAGAATATTTTTAACGAAAATTTAAAAATGACTTTTAATTTTCGTCTGTTTTAAGCAGCATATGGCAATAATAGTCCAGAAGCCGTATATGCTAAATGTATGCATTTTTTTTCTAATGTTTGTTCAACGCGTTTTCAATACGCTGGTTTTAAATTTTTAGGTCCCAATCCCAAATTATTAGCCCTAATATCGAAAAAATGTGTTTTTCGATTGATTTTGAAGGCTTTTTTGACATAATTATATCATAAGAAATTTTTTTATTTGTCCTCAAAATCCCAGGGTTATGGTTTCCGGGATCATTGATTCAAAATTTTTAGATCTTGACCCCAAAAAATTATCTCAGATATCTAAAAACTGCTTCTTTTGGTTAATGTTGAAGGTTATTTTAACATTTCATAAAAAACATTTCTAATTATTCACAAATATAGAGTCCATATGTTTTGAAGCCAAGACCCAAATATTTTTTTTCAGCAACCTCAAAAATATACGCTGTAAAAAGTAACTTTCTTATATTAACAAAAAAATTAGAACATTTTCGAAAAATTAGTGAATTTTCGAAAAAATTTATAAATATTCGAAAAAAATCGTATATTTACTAAATTTAGTATATTAACAAAAAATTCGAGTATTCTCGATTTATTTTTGTGAATCCGCAAGAAAAATTGATAATTTACAATTTTTTTTCAAAAAAAGTTGTAAATTTACGAAAAATAGTTGTGAATTTACAACTTTTTTCGTAAAATCACAAAAAAAAAATCGAGAATTCTGGAATTTTTCGATAATATACTAAATTTAGTAAATTTACGATTTTTATCGAATATTTACAAAATTTTTTTCTTTTTGTAAATCTAAGAAAGTTACTTCTTACAGTGTATCGTTTAACATTTTTAAGATAATTAAAAAAGTTTCTAATGAAATATGTCAAAGCAACCTTCAAATCGATAAAAAAATACAGTTTTTCGATATTAGGGCTAATTATTCGGGGTCTGGACCTAAAAATTTAAAATCAGCGTATCGAAAAACTTACCTATCATATAGAGTGAGTCATTTTAAACGATATACTAAATATCTCGAAAAAAAAGCAAAAAAACCAAAAATATTGTATTCAAAAGTTGGTAGGTTGGGAGACATCTGATGCGGAGATCATTAGATTTGGGTATTAGGGCCCCATCGGATCCAGTAGGACCCAACTTAAGAAATTTAAATAGAAAGTATACTTTTTTATTTCAAATTAGATTCTGTAGCAAATTTTAGGTTCAGCTACGATTTTGGCTAAAAAAAAATATAAGGCTTTTATTTTTTAGACCTAAAAAAGCTTTTATATGGCTCTAAATGAAAAAAAATAATATGTTTTTGGTAGTTATTACTATTTTTATTGTATGTTTTTTTGAGGGAAGATTTTTGGTGATTATTTGAGATTTTGGGTCCCCAGACCTTAATGGATCCAATTGGGCTTATTTTTGAAGATTATACTGAATAAATAAATGTTTTTGGTAGTTACTACTATTTTTATTCTAAATTTGTTGTGGCGGGAGATTATTATTTGAAGTTTTGGGTCCTACGACCCTAAGAGGCCTATTAAGGTCTGTAGGACCCAAAATCTTAAATAATCAACAAAAGTTTTTCCCCGCAATAAACTTACACTAAAAATGTTAGTAAACATTTAAGTAATCGTTTTGTTCGTAATGAGATTTAAGGAAAGCCCAGTTGGGCCCATTAAGATCTGTAGGACCCAAAATCTCAAATAATCACCAAAAGTCTCCCCCCAAAAAGAATAAAATAAAAATGAAAGTAACTACCATATACATCTTGTTTTTTTATTTAGAGCCGTATAAAAGCATTTTTGGGTCTAAAAAATGGGCCTTATATTTTTTTTTAGATAAAAGCATATCTGGACCAAAAATTTGCTGCAGAATCTAAATTTAAAATAAAAAAGTATACTTTCTACTTAAAATTCCTAAGTTGGGTCCTGCTGGCCCTGATGGGGCCCTAAGATCCAAATCTAATGCCCCTCATTAGATGACCCCCTCTCAATGAAAAAACTTTTATATGAAATATTTTTCTTTGTTTTGCTTGCTTTTTGAGCTATTTGAGTGTATCGTTTAAAATGACTCACCCTGTATAAAAGGCCTTGCACAAACTTTAGAAAAAAAGTGAATACATCTAACATATCTGGACTATAAATAAATATAATAAAAAAATATTTCTATATTCAAATTTTTTCTTTTTGTATTTCTAGATTTAAATAATCTAAATTATAACATAAAATTATAACATGGTTAAAATGGCTAAAACATTTTAATTTCATTAGTTTATACTTTGAAATACTGATAACATTTTTAAAATTAATAAATTTTCATTTTACATCTTTTGCATTGTAATACGGCAATTCCTTCAGCTGATCAATCGTTTGAACAATTACCTGAAATTAATAATTTTTAAAATTAATTTAAATTTTTAATTCAATATTTTGTAAATAAAACAAAAAAATTTTTTTTTTATTTACATCACGAAATGTTAGATCATTATCTTGGGCTAATTTTTCAAATAATTTTTTTATTTTTGATGACCAAAAATTTTTCAATACATTTTTATCAGTTTTTTTTAATAATTGTAAAAATATACAAACTCGAACTCTTAAATCGTTGTTTTCAATTTTCATAAATTTAATTAATTGTTCAGCCAAATCATCTGAAATACAATAATTAAAGAATATATACATATAGCATGTAGATTTTCAGATTTCTTATCGAAAAAATTTGCATATATTTGCATACCATGTGATTTTCCTTTTAATAGAATTTCGCCAATAAATTTAATATTATCTGATTGAGCTGTGCGTAATATTTGATTAATTATTGCTAATAAATCTGCTACAATTTGGATTTTCCTTTTTTCTAAACTCAACAACTGTTGCAAAAGTACAATGCCATCGAATGCAGATATAGCATTTGTAAATTGTACTAAAAAATCCTCTTTTTCATGTACTAGCCTACATAATAATAAAATTATAGCTCCTAAAGCTTGTAATTCATCAGTAGAAAATTCAGTTACAGATTTTATTGACAAAGTTGAATTTTCCATTTGACTCTTATCTCGCGACATCATTAGTAGTTTTATTGCATATACCAAATTTGGAACGACTTTTATGTCTACGTATAAACTTTGTATTTTGCTAAGATCATCAGAAGACACTGAAAGTACAAAAGGTAAGGACAGTAAGCACGCTATATAATCAATTACTCGACAACTAGCCGACGGGTTCATTAACGGGGAAACAAAAACTGACGCGCAATTTTCTTCTAATAAAGATGTTATTTCACCTTCCATTATTTCTTCCATGGATTTTTGTAAAAAAACCAGCCACTCTTCGTTTTCAATTGGATTATTAAAATCTTTTGGTTCCCAACCAGGTATTTTCGAATTACTAACATCAACATTTTCTTTACTATTTTCTCTATCTTGAAAACTAAGAAACGAGGAATCGGTTTGTTTGCTATAATTATTTGCATAGGCTTCGTTTGCCGGCGACGATGAAAGATTTGTTTTTATTGACGTAACATTTGTGTTTGGGTTATAAGTGTAATTTTGATTAAAAGCTTCGAAATTCATTGGAAATGCCATTTGATTTTGTTGGGCTGCTAAAAGATCAATCCTTAAAGAAGATCTAAGACTAAGATTGCTCAAAAGAATATCCAGACTAGAATTTTTTGATCTCGGTAAACTTGGTTCGCTTTTTCGATGCATTTGAGAGGATCTTTTAGTGCATTTATTCATAGCTAGTCTACTAAAGTAAATAAAAATAAATAAATCAGGCATAAAATACAATCGTGCGAATATTGTTTATTTTATGAAGGTAGACTAACTTGGACTCGTTCATAAAATTTAAAGCTAAAGTTTGCAATTGTTGATGTTTTGCCCATGCTTGACTAGCAGAAGGGGCTACAGTTAAGGATGAAGGAGCATTAACGCCATAAACTAAGATTCTGTCTTTGACAAAAGGATGCTGCAAAAGATCAGGCCAGGTCAACCGTAGAGTTGGATCTTTTTGAAGTAAGCCCTGTTAAGTTAAAGATGTAAAAAAGTCCATTTTAAAATAAAATATAAATCCAAAGAATACTAACTTTTAAAAAACTTATACAAATTTCCGAAATATTGTCCGGCCATTCGATTTCTTTGTGCCATATTAATTTAACTAGATTTCCTATTGAATCAGCTTGAAATGGCGAAATACCAACAAGAAGTTCATAAACTATACACCCAAGTGACCTAGAATCATATAAAGTTTTTATTATTTTAATTGCAATACAAAAGGAACTTAATTTAGACACAAAAAATAACCATAAATCAACATTATGATCGTAAGGTAATCCTTCGATTAATTCTGGTGCCATGTAAAGTGGTGTTCCTTTAATAGAAGTTAAATAATGGGTACCACAACTCATGCTTCTTGCAAAACCAAAATCACAAACTTTAGCAATTCCAGTTGAATCGAGTAATATATTTTGTGGTTTTAAATCTCTAAAAAATTTACATTAATTAGAAAAATTTTAAATTAAATTTTAGTACTTTGATCTTTTTATTTACTTTATGAGTGTTAAACTGAAACGTCGATTTGTAAAAGAATAAAAAAAGAAAGAAAAAATACCTATGAAGTATTCTATTTGAGTGTAAATAATAGAGTGCAGAAACAAGATCACAAGCGATAACTTGAACTCTTTCTTCTGATAGTTTGTTTGTTCTGGCTTTACCAAGAAGTTCATATAATTCTCTGTCAGCATATTCAGTTACAACGACTATCTGTAAATAATAAATGCAAATAATTTTTTATATTATTTTCGTTTATTTAAAAAAAAAAATTTAATGACCTCATTTTCTGTTTCAAAAGAGTCAAGCATTCTTATAACGTTCGGGTGTTGTAAGTTTTTTTGTACTTCGCATTCTTGACGTAAACTTTTTAATTCTTTATCACTTCTACCTTTCTGTAAAAATTTGCATAATTAATTTTTCTAAAGATTCTAAAATTTAAATATAAACTTACTTTTACTGTAATTTTAAATGCTACCGTTTCGCCGTCAAATATTCTTATAGCTTTATAAACTTGACCAAACGAACCTACTCCTATAGGCCTTAAAAGCTTATAATTATCCATGTTTTTGTCACTTGTTTATTATTTTTAAACTTTTTTTTTCCATTTATAAATTCAGTAAAATTATAATAATTTTTACACCTGTTATTTGTATTTCATTATTTTAAAGTGGGTAATTTATGTTTGTCAAATTGGACAACACGTATTAAAATATTCCTAAAAAAAAATATGTTCTTTAGGCAAATAAATATAGGAGTTTTAAAAACATATTTCAGTCTTGTTAATTTTATATTAATTTAAATTTTGCTCATTATAAGTAGAGACGACAGCTGTATATACATAATTGTATACATAAGTCTTAAAATCTGTTTCATATATATGAGAGATTCCGCGTAACCTTGGCCCTGGCAGACTGGATAGAAAGGCCATGGAAATTAGTCAAAAATATGATTTTCTGAAAGTAAAACTAAAAAAAAGTCACTCGAACCATTTGAAGCTTCTTGATTTAGGCAGCTGCCTTTTCGAGTTTCTGGTCTTTTTTTTTGTAAATTAACGCAATCTTTCTCATTCTTGCTGCTAAATGCTTATTTAACATTTAAAAAATAGTTTCCGTTTTGCTCTTTTAGTTTTAAAACTGAACTATTCTTACGCAAATCAAACCCTTTAAGGATGAACAAAAAGGCTATTTCCGGATAAGTATACTTATTTGGCCTTTGAGACCAAATCCATCTTAAGTAGTAGCTTCCAAAAATTTATCAAAAAACTCACTTGATTCCCATTAGAATTAGACCTCTAAAACATGACAGGCCTACAAAAACCTAAAAAAAACTGTTATTTTGTGAGTTTTTTTTAGATTTTATTGAATTTCTCCGACCCATAAACAGTTAATCTGCTCGTAGGCTGGAAAACTTAACTTTTCACCACTTTTCAAGAAACAAATTTTTTAGGCCTTTAGGACCCGAAATATAATTTTGAATTTTTCGAAAATCAGTTTTTTTGAGCACGAAAAAAATATACTATCCTTAAATTTTTTTTGTAGTACTGGTGGGTTGAAAAACCATATTTTTTAATTTTTTAGGAAATCTCCTATAAAATAAGTATTTGGCAGCAATAGTGAAAAATGTGGTGCCAATTTACAAAAAAAAGACTAAAACAAAAAATTTTTCGATTATTGGATCTAAAAAGCTAAATGTGGGCCTCCCGCCCGCGAGGACTTATTTTTAGCTGTATTTTTGGAAAAAAATATTTTGGACTAATTTTTGTGACCATTCAGTCCAGTTTAACGTGGAATATGCGTAATGAAAAATTTGCTGCAAGTCATAAAAAGACATTTAAATTATATTAATAACTTTATATAAATTTAAATTTATGATTCTCGCGCCACAGACAAATTTACCGTTATCGTAAATTTTGTTTTTTTTCTATATATACAAAAAAAAAGTTTTGAAATCAAGATAGTCTATTGAGAAATATATACAACCAAAAGAAAAAAGAATGAAAGAACTAAAATTAAAATACAAAATTTCACAAATATTATGCTTAAATTTTATTATATTGGCAGAAAAGATTTTTTAATTTATACCAAAATATACGCACTTTGAAATCTGCGTAAATATTTTTAAAAACACTCACAATTTCGCTAAAGAATAATACAAATAACACACATAATTGGAATATATAAAACAATAATAAGAGAGCAACGAAATGTGTTCAACACGAGACTAAGCCTCTCTTAAAAATTCAAACTGAAGATCCTTTGGTCCGGTTCTTCTTACACATGCAAGAATTTTACACATCTTATTTAAAAAAATTTTTTTTTGAGACGCGTGTATTGGGTTAAAGATGAAATAAAAACACACATGTATATAATCCCATCACACATGCAAATAACAATAATAATAATAATAATTTGATTTTATTTTTATTATTACTATATGTATGGGGCGAAGAATAAGATTCGAAGGAGAAAAAACGATTAAAATAAAATTTGCAAAGCGCTTGCGCATCGCGTGTGCGCAAAAAGATTTTTTGAATGTTATTTAATAGTATTAGTGAATTTCTCTGTATATCAAAGTTTATATGCGGGTTGCTGGACGGTAATTTAGCGGCCGTGCTGACAGACCGTGCGCGGATTTCGCCGTGTCCGTATGTGCAAAATTTATTTGGTGTTTTTTTGGTAAATTTCGCTAATTTTATAAATCGCAAAAAAAAATTATTTAAAAACTTAAATTAAAAAAATTTTTAAATTTAGCGCGAATTTTGAAAACTTGTTTTAGTTATTTAAAAACAAATAAAAGTGCGTGCGTGTGTGTCACGTGTTTATTTTTGCAGTGTTTACATTTTTGAAAATAAAAATTTATTTCTGTGTTTTATAGTTAAAAATTTTTTTAATAAATATTTTTAAAGTGATTACTATAATACCGCTATATTTAATATTTGTGTCACGTGTACTCGAATCGATTGAAGTTTAACTTTTACATTTTCTATCTTTTTTTAATAGTGAATATACATTGATAACAAAGATATAACTGCATTTTGTGGGTGGAAAAAAGGACCAAGATATAGTATAGTAGTACTCGAAGAAAACGTAAGGATAGTTGACCTGTGTCGTGAGGTTCGTGACCTTTTTTTTGAAAATATAAATAAAAGTTCTCGATAAACATAAAATAAAGTGTATCAGTTAAAATTTTATTGAGTGATAATTAATTAGTTGATAAATACAAAAAGTTTATTGTTTTAAAAAATAATTAGTGTGCTATATTTTATAATAAACCCGTCCTAGATTTTGAAACATAACCAGCGCATAAGTTCTGAAGGAATATCGCGTTTTATAGGACGAGGCGATTTTAACAAATTTTTTATCACATGTAAGTACTGTTATAAAAAATTATTTTTATTTATAAATTGAATAATATATACAGTAAAAATTTATTATTTAACTTCTGAGAATTGTATTATGGTCATTTTTTCGCGCTCTTTTAAACATCGCTGTACACAAAAGAACATTTCTGAATTGCAAAATTATATCGTGATTATTGTTTATTATTGCAAGGTTTGAAAAAATACGAGAATTCAAGATCCATTTCGACGATTGTTGGAATAATTATATGTAATTAATTTAAATTAGCGATTTTATCAAATAATTATAATAAATTAGCTAAATTTTTGGGTGTAATTTGAATAAATTTTTCCTTTCCTGTGTAATATTGGATTTTCTAATAAGGCATTGAACGTGAGTTTAAAGAGGTCGAGGATGTTATTGTAGAAATACTATAACGTTTGTTTGTTTTAAAATTTGTTCATTTTTTAATGAATAAGCAAATTTCAACAAAATACTTATATTTTCAAGTTTTTTTTTTGGACAGTAATAATTTGTTTGTAAAGATTTTTTTAATTTAAAAAATTATCGTGTACCGAGAAGATAGCAAGTCATTTTGAAGTCGTTAGTTTTTACATATAAATTTTACTATATTATAATTAACTATATTATACTTACAATGAAAAAAAATTCGCCAGCGATAAGCGGAAAATTTTAGAACTTTTTTTTCTTGTCAAAATGATTGTAAATGAAAAATAATCGAAAATCTCAATACAATTGAAATTTAAAAAAAAAGGCCAGTAATTATAAAATTGGTTTCATACCTACAGCATTCTATTTTGACAATTAAATATTTATTATTTTAATAAATTTTTGATAAAAATCTTACCTAAAAGTTCGAATTAAAAATTATGTAATATGCATTAATTCCAAAATAATTGGATTAAATAATTTTTAAAAGCTTATTTTAATTGATCTTTTGTTATATTTAATAAAATTTAATAGAATTTAATACGTGATTTATTGATTTAAATTTTAAACAAGTGGTTTATAATTGGATTAAAACATATAAAAACAATTATATTTCTTTGGCATTAATTTTTTAATTAAAAGAGATTACATTTAAATTAAACGTATTTTAAATAATAATGATTATAAGGGAAGCTCATGGGATCTGGGTGGGTTAAAAATAATTGAAAAAATACAATATCATCAATTTTGTCTAAAAGTCAGTATCACTTTGAAAAACAGCCTAACATCCCAGAGTTTATAGCCCTTAGCCTAAGAAACTTATGTACTAGAACTTTAGTTACAAGTTTGACGCAGTTAATAACCTCTTCTTACATTACAGAGCAACGAATATCTAAAGTTTCTTATTAAAATTGCAACAACAAGCATTCAAAAATTATTATAAAATCCCAAGCTTAATATAAAATTTTCTTCCTTTCTTTACCTCATGGGTATATTTAAGTCTAGTAGACTTGAACGAGAATTTTCTTTTATATAATAATATAGTCTTTTAAATGAAAGTTTACTTGGATGCCTATAACGAAGAAGAAGATGATGTTTATTATATATATTTTCTTCATTAATATTAATTAAGTTTACATGATAATATTATTTAAAACTTTAAATAAAAGATATTTTTTCTACTAGTTGTTATAAAATTTTAAAATAATATTTATCGAACAAACGTAGTATATAAGGAAAAGTTTTTATTTGTGTGTATAAAAATTTATTTTTTCACCTGCAAAAGGGTACAGCATATGTCATAAATAATGCTCAATTTTTTATTTTATTTCTGCCTTTTTTTTGACTAAAAATATAGATATTCATATATATTAGGCCGGATATTATTCAAAAATTTTTTAATAGTAGTATATTAATATGCGCCTTATCTCTCGATAATATTACATGCATTCAAGCTTTTCATTTGTAACTCTCCTAATACTTTATTTTTATCAAAAAAATTTTTTAAAAATTATAAAATATTAAGTCTTACACCTTATTTTTCCAAAAAAACTAAAAAATTAAAAATTCCAAAAAAATCAAAACCAGCCTAATATATATATTTAACACTGATCATAATTATGTTATTCGTTTTGTATAATTTTCAAAAGTTAAAAAAAAAATTTAGACACACCTGGTCTGTAGTAGGTATAGTACACGTTTGAATAAATTTTATTTTATTTTAATGGATTAGGGTTTTGATATTCTGACACGATAAAGATTTTTTTTTCCTTTCAAGTATGTATTTAAAAAAAAGTATCAATTGAAAGTAATCCTTTTCACATTTTATGAAAAAAATAACAGTTAAATTATTTTATAATCTTTTTTATTAAATTTATGCATTAAATTAATTAAAAAATTCAATTACCTAGGCAATAATAATAATAAAATTTCAAGAGTAACAATAATAATAATAAAACTTACACGTAAAGTAAAATTTTATATTAAATTCACCCTTTAATAAAAAGTAAATAAAAATGAATAAATAAATAAAATGTGACTTGTAATAATAAATATAAAATGTCAAAGTATAAAAAAAAAGTAAAATAAAGTCACTGACCCTTTTAGTATCTATAAGATCGATCTTAATTACATTTTGTGTAAAATGCATTCGTGATTCGTGCATATATGCAATAGATCAATTTTTTTTATTTGTAAGAAGACAAACTAATATATTTATTATCATAATGCCAAATGGATCAAATATATATATATATAGGTTAATGCCCAGGTTAAAACGCCGAACCAAAAATTTTTTAAAAAATTTTTTTCTTAATGTCTTATTTTAGGTCTTGGATTGATCTCCTTTTCTCCGGATTTTTTCAAATAACTACTTTTGAAAAAGGGATATTTGTTCTGACGAATTACTTATTTCGTCTCGTGATTTAAAACATAGTTTAACAAATAGCAAACAAAAATCCCGTTTCCTTAGGGTAGAAGGCAAGCTTTTTTTGCCCTATATATGCTAAATACGAATTTTGCTAAAAAGTTTCCATATCACGTAAACAGCCTAAAACTTGATAGAAAATACTTATTTACAAATCAATTATTTGTTATAAAACATTTGCGATATAAATTAAAAATTACAGCTATATAATTACAAAGCTTGTTTTATACCTGCAGAAAGTCAATTCTATTTCGAGAAAAAAGAATTTCTGTACATATTGCAAATTATATCCACAACTTTTGTAAGATCATCAAATTGAAAACAAAATTTTTTAACTATCATTTTTACTTTTAAATCCTTTTTTATAACAGCATATTTTTTATTTCACAAAAGACATTTTTTATTCAAATAGAAACAAAAAAATTTATAGTTCACCATCAGAACATATTATATCCTTTTTTTATTTAAAGGAAATTGAAATTTTCAAAAGAAATATATAAACATATTCTCCCTTTTTTTTACATGAATTTTTTTTTGTAAGCATACAATGTATCATGTATCCTTTAATAAACCTTTAAATAGTCTATATTATAGTAAAATACTTTTTATATATTATGAGCATGTGCTCTTGAGAACTTTATTTACCGGATGTCTCATATATTTTGCTTCAAATAGTATATAATGCAGATGTATAATTAAATAGTCATTTAATCATTGAAAGGCATTGATGAAAATTTTTCAAAACTTAATTTTTATGTCTTTTAATAAAGTATATTTTTGGTAATATTTACGTATATTAATTTAGAAGCTATCCATTGATTCTCGCAAATGAAATGCGTTTCTAAAGGTATATATATAAAAAGTGAATTTACACCAAAACGTTAAACATAAATATATAAATATAAATATAAATATATATAATATAATATAAATATCAACTAAAGTTTTCAGTTTTGCTTCAAGCAATTAAGCTAATAGAATCAGATTTGTTATTAATTTAGCCGAAAATCGTTATGGAAAGTATAAAAATCTAAATTATTTGAAAATTTCATATACAAGAAGTATTGCCAATTACTGGCAAAGCGACAGCTTCATCTTGGAACGCCTCTAAAAATTATAAACGATAATACAAATTTACAATACTGGTAGTTTACACCAAAACGTTAAATATTAATGAGTGAATTCAGCAAAAGTTTCCATGTCGGGTCGCTGAAACCAGCTAAAAACTTTGTTTTGCCAATTACATATCCAAAATGGACTATGTCCCCAAATTTTAGTACATATATTAATATTTGTATATTAATTTAGAAGCTGTTAAAGAAATTGATTATTTATGGAAAAAAATAATGATGAAACTTAAAAAAAGTCTAGAACCTGTTGGGTGTATGTTAGATGTTTTTTCTTAAAGTTTGTGCAAGGCTAGTTATATTTTCCAGGTAAGTTTTTGGATACTTTAACTTGAAAGTTTTAGGTCCTGATACTGGAAACCTAGCCCTAATATCGGAAAAATGTATTTTTTTATCAATTTTGAAGATTTACTGCATATTGCAAGAACTTTTCTGATTACCCTCAAAATTACAGAAAATATCATTCTTGGGCATCTATTGGCTCGTTTGATACATTTTTTCTATTACTTTCATATATGATACTTACTCGGGAGGAGGTTTTTAATTTTCCAGCCAATGTTTAGACTGTTAAAAGCTAAATACCAAATCTTAGTTATTAACTCTGTCTCTTAATTGATTTAAATATTTAAAATCAAAATATATTCTCAAAACAAGGTACACAAATTATAAATTAAATATACGAACTATGCTTTATACTATATAAATAATGGTATAAAATTTACATTGAAATATAATATAATTTTCTGAAACCTAATCTAAAATACGTAAATTTAAAACTTATATGTAAACACAAAAGCTTTCGGGCATTTCGAGGTCTCTTTTCATACACACAGGTATAAAAGCTTATGATATAGTTGTGGCCTATCTCGCACGTACAACTGTTATAAATATATTTCTTTGAATTATTACATTAAAAAAAAGCTTTCTTTCTCGTTTTAACTGCAATTTCACTACTGAAATCTTTTAGATAATAAAATCTGTAAGAAACAAAACAATAAATGTAACACGAGAAATTCTTTCTATTTGAGGTTTTTGTGTGTATTACTGTATATTTATTATAATAAAAGAATATATATATACTGTGTTGTTCCTTCAGGGTGATATTCCCGAGTGTGACTAATGACAAACTTGCTTACGTATGCATTAAGCATGAATTTATTTTCTTATCTTTTTGTCATTCTAACTTATTAAATGTCATTGTTAAATGCTATTATTTGCTATATTTATCCAAAAGATTGGGTTACATTTTATTAATCATATTTTTGGATGGAGTTATAGAAATATGGTAGCAGTTGAATTTCGAGACAGTAAAACTCTGCGAAAAGATGTGATTTTATGAAAAAATGGAACTGAACAAATTTTATTTAGAAACAAGGGTGCAAAAGTTTTTTGCCTGTGTTGCTTACTATATTTTCTGCCTACTCAGTCGTAGAACGAGTAATATTTTTTTGTTACCAAGATTTTTGCCTATAAGCTGAAATGAAGTAAAAGTCTAATATAGTTATAATATGGTTCACATCTATTATCATTTATTATTTATTTGCGACGATAAAGAAACATTATTTTATTTTGATGACTAATACACGTATAAAAGTGATGAGTTATATATATTTTTATATTTAATTGTCACACATGAATTTGCTGATATTAAACTTTTTTATTGTTTTATTGATAAATAATAATTTTTTATACCCTGCTATCAAAATTTTTTTTTGATTTTCTCATAAGATTTGGGAGGAATTTATAACACTATAAAATAAATGTCAAATCTAATAACTTAGTAATAAAGTTGCTCAGAAATAATCGGCAATAATATGCAGTAAACATTTTATGTCTTCGTTTATATTTTATGAGGCATGTCTTAGAATACCCCTAAAAAACAGAAAACTAAATAATAAAGCCGAGTTTTTATTTCATTTTTTAAACAAAATCTTTATCACTAGAAGCATGTCTTTTTCGGACGCAGTCCCAGTTAGGAACAATCATTTTTGGTAGATATCTTGCCTAGAAGTATTTAAAATCTATTTATTCTAGGCTAGCTCTCTATAAAACCATCTTTTCTCCAAATCACCATTTTTTTCATGTTCATTCCTCAACCTCATAAGTTAAATAAGCTCGCAATTAATAGCCTATTAAACAATACAATGAATGCCAAGTACCTATCCAAAGAGTTATTTATGATCCAGACTGTTTTCTACTTTATTCAAGTCAATAATTTTTTATACTACATTAACCTAGCAAGTGATAGTAATGTACCCCATCGCTTTAGTTGTAATCAATTTTTCTCTCTTACAGTATCATACTGAAGAAATAAAAAAAAATACAAGCTTTTAAAAAAATTCTCTTCTTTTGCTGATCATTAAACTTTTATACTACATATATTTTCAACAAAAAAAAAAAAAAAAACGCGAGAAAGGGTTAAATTGTTAAAAAAAAGAAAGAAAAATATGGTATAGAAAGCTGAAAGCAGAAGAAAGTGATCGAAGTTCAGAGCACGCTTTTTTCACAACTATATAATATAGTACTACATATAAAGAATAGAAAAATACAAGAGAGAAATTACTTGTAGCACGAAGAGAGAAAATTCTATATATATATTCTCTCGCGAAAAAGAAATTGCGTGACTAGTGAAATACGCGGAGCGAAAAATTAAACCCGTAAAATAACGAACTAAAGAAAAGGGACTATATTATATAAACTGCTCTGTAAAATAGAAGCCTCAGGAAAAACTTACCCTGTTTGAACTTGTGATGTTTACGATATAATATTATGTAGAAAAGAACCAGAGAAGAAAGAATTTCACCTTTTTGTAAAATTTAATTTGCATTTAATGAAATATTATTAAGATTTATTTTATTTAAATTCATTATTTTAAATATAGAATTGGTTCCAAAAGAAGCGTCACTACCTTATATATAATTTTTATAGCAGACAAAGGACGTTCGGAAATTGCAGTAATAAAAATTGGTTTTTTCTACATTCAAATTGTAAAACTATTTGAAGTTACTGGAAACTTGTATTGTAGCATTTCATTATCTTTTTATCAGATTGTAACTTTTGTTTTAACGTTTCCCAGAATTGTATTTACGAATAATTTCTGGCTTTCTTATCTAGCATTAGTTTAAAGTGATTATGTCAGTATTTTGAAATATTATTAGATTTACTGCAAGCTTTTATCTTTGGGTTGTAGTTATGGTCATATTGACTTTGAAAAATTTTCTATCTTTGTAATTCTTATTAATGATATTACGAATAATGGGCAAAGATATCGAAAAATTATTTGATTTGATTTATATGTTTCAAAATATACTTTTAAAAAAAATTAATTCGACAAAATTTTTGTAATTTTTGAATTTTTTTCTAATTTTGCCTTAAAATATTCTAAATTAATTTCAAGGTGAAAATTCTTTTATTAGCTCAAATTACATAATATTTTTTTATACACCTAAATTAAGTAAAAAGTGTATTGAAACAGATCGAATATCATTAAAATTCTATTTTTTGTTGTTGTATTTTTTATATGATGCGATACAAAACCACACAATATTCTGTAAAATTAAAGAACATCTGTTACTATATGCAGCTAAAAAAAGTATAAATATTCAAGAACATAAAAGAATATTTTTATTTTGCAAAAAATATCGAAAATGTAAAATTATAAAGATCTTTCACATCAATAATAATGATGATAATAGCGTTTTATATGACCGCAAATAAGTGAAACAAAGTATAAATAAATTTCATGCATAAATGCATACGAATAATAATAATGAGGATGTACAAAAGATAGAATACAATGTTTTGAATATTATAATGCAATATTTTTTTATATAGAAATAAAAAATATAGAAATAACCAACACGTATCTATTTCCTAACAAAATTTCTTTAGAATTTAACGAAAATTCTTAATAATCATTGCATGTACGTATGGCTTATCCATATACTACTAATAAAAATAAATTTTAAATACATATTAGATCTTTGCTTATTTTGGGCTAAAGGGATCAAAGGATATAATTCTTTACTATTTCTACTTAAACTGCTTGAGACACTAACTTGAAAATGTATATTTGCATTCATTTATCTGCAGTAAAAAAAATGTACACAGCATTACTACAATTTAGTAATATTACTACAAGTGTAAAAAAGTTAGTACAAAATTTTTAGTAAATTTACTATTTTTGTAGTAATATTACAAAATTGTAGTAAAATTATTAAACTATAGTAATGTTGTGTATACATTTTTTTACTGTGTGCTAACCAAATTTGAGCTCAAAAGCCCATATTTTTAGGCCCTAATTCTAAATAATAATATGTCCTACATATGTTTTTAATAAGTACTAGGGGGCAAGCCTCCTCCACGCTGAAGCACGCCAACCCCCTCAGATCATATTTCATATTTAATAGCAATAAAACTGTGGCTTAATTCATAAATAAAAACAATTGTACATACAGTAACATGTCGATTGCAAACAACGAACTTTTATCGTAATTTTGTTAAACCATTATTATTTTTATTTTGTCTCAAAACAAAAATATCTATCAAGTTTTTTGAGCTCTCTGACCCGGTGAACCATGTTGATACAAGTTTTTAACTAGTTATTTCAAACCTGTTTCAGTACAAAATAAAAATTAAAAAAAAAAAATCTGAAATTTTCCCATATTCTATTATTTATTATTCTAAAAAAAAAATCTTAAATATTCCATTAGTAAAATAAATTCTTTAAGATCATTAAAAAAACAAGGAATCAACATCTATTTTGTTATAGTCAGCTTATATAATTTTTTTATTTCTTTATTTTTATACTTTTTTTGATTAATATTTATTGAATCAATACTTGTTCTGCGATAATATGTAAACTTTATTATTAATAGATTAAAAATAATGAAAACAGTCAAAGATACGATTAATTAGTGTGTACAGTACACTACAATACGCTATAAATGATATTTAAAAGTATTTTAGACATATATTCTGACAGTCAACACATGTAGTATCCATTAATTCTCGCAAGTGAAATGCTTTTCTAAAGGTATATATATAAGAAGTGAATTTACACCAAAACGTTAAATATAAAATTAAAAAAAAAAAATACCTAACATTTAAATAAAAAAATTAAATTTCTTTTTAATAGATTTGAATACCTATAGGAGCTTCTATTGTATCATCTTCGCTATCGCTTACTAAAGTCAAATCTTCTAATATTTTTAATTCTTATTCTGTTTTTTTCTTGCTCTTTTCTGTTTGCTCTTTGCCTAATTTTATCAATCCTTTATTTTTTTTTCGTCTATACAAAGACTTTCTGAAATTTTTGTAAATAATTTTTACAATGAATATTACGATCTTTTTTAATTTTGATATATAAATTACCTGACTGACTGTTGCGTTAATAACTGGTGATTCCATAAATAGATCTGGTGGACTCATGGAGTAATCCGCGAGTCTTCCTGAAATTCATATCAATTATAATTATGCAACCAAAAGCATTAAATGTATTAAGTCCGATCCTTCCTTACCATATAGTATCCATTCATTCTCGCAATTGAAATGCGTTTCTAAAGATATATATATATATATATATAAGAAGTGAATTTACACCAAAACGTTAAATATATAAATATAAAGTTATATAAATATAAATAGAAGTATTACCTATTTCGGGGTCGCTTCGTCTTGAAATCCCTCTGTAAATTATAAACAATAACATACATTTACAATACTGATATTTTACACCAAAACATTAAATATAAATATAAATAAACCATATTGATTTAATTTTTGCACAATTTCCGACCTTTTTCAATACGACGAAAAATTTGAAAAAAAAGAATCTGAAATTTTTGGCAAAAAAGTGAATTATATTTTTATTAATTAGGCCAAAACATGCTTGATATTTTTCGATATCTGAGTTTCGGAGAATTATGTCAAACTATTGAAAGTTCGACCACACTGGAATAAGACTTAAAATAAAGTTTAAAATAAAAGCGCGGTTAAGTGCCTAAACTTTAATGGCCCAAGATCCCCCCCCCCTCGATACCCATATACAGAAAAATGTTAAATATAATAAATCTAGTATACCCTGGTTAATCTAAAAAATGTCTAAGCTATTCAGAAGCATCATACTTTAACTATTTTTTTTTATTTTGGGTCAAGTTTTTAGACCCATTACTCTTTTCCAGAACCTGTGGGGAAAAAATTTTCTACTGAAGTTGAATAAAAGTAAGCTCCAATCTAATATGTATTTGTAATGTGTGCAAAAACTAATACAGAAATTGAAACAATTTATGTGCACACAGCATACATATATATAAATTATAATAAAGGAAATATAAAGTAAAAGTCTGCGGAAATGCAAAACGACTACTCTGTAGATAGTACACATTTTGTTCTCGTACATGTGATTGCGTATGTTTATTTAATCTTAATACTTTGATGCTAAAGATAAACACTTTTATACATATAAAAAACAAAAGGAATAATTCATTCATGTGTGTATAAAATTTTCGAAAAAAAAATCCCTTTTTTTTAAATCACTTTTGTTGTTTTGTACGATTTGCAATTTTAATGAAAATTTTCCTATTAACTTTATATAGAAAACAACAAGAAGTATTATGTATGATATGCTTTTAGATTAAAGTCTTTATGTGAAGCTTTTAATATTTTCCAGTTTATCTTTTGAAGTTTCATGTTTATATATTTTAATTTCTTATGCATAATATGTAAAAATTATATATATACTAATGCTAATTTATTAAAACTTTTCTTTTTAATTTTACTTCATTATACATAAGTGTAATATTGGTGTATTAATAAAGTATATTTTGTACTCAATAAAGTGGTTTGATTTTCTCACAAACAATAGAACTTTTTTTACTGTCTTTTTTCAAAAAATCGCGGGATTAGTTGTATTGTTACTGGCAAGCACCAGATTTGGCCTAGAATCAATTTTTTGGGTCTCTGATCAAGAATTCCAGGCACTGTTTTTAAAGAAAATTAGCAAAAACTATTCTCAAAAAGGGGAATTTTTTTATGTAATTGCATTTTGAGTGTCCAGATTCGATTTTTTTTGTATGGGTTTTTTGAATCACTGATCATGAATTTCAGGGACATTTTTATGAAAAATTCTCGCTTCACCTTCAGCAAAAACTACCTCTAAAAAAGCGCATTTCTTATGCAATTTATATTTTTTGCAAATTCAAAGGCAAAGCATCAATTTTTAGTAAACAAGACCCTGAAATTAATAATCAGTGACCCAAAAAATTATACTAGACCAAATCTGATAGTTGCCAGTAACGAACACCCCCACTTTTCATCCTGTGATTTGACTATCAGAATACAGCTCAATAATCTTATATTCAATTTTCAAAAATACTACGAGCTACTACGTGACTTAATAAAAAGCTCAACTCGAATTTTTATTAAAATTTTATTTTGCATACTTTTAAACTATAGGAAATTACCATTTTTTTAGGTAATAATCACGTTTAATTAATTTTAAGTTCATTAACGTAGTATATTTTTCTCCACATATAATATTAAAGTAAATATACGCAAAATATATAACTTTGTTATTTTTTAACTTGGTTTCATTTTATTTTTATATTTTGTATAACGGTAAACTAATATTAATAAAAAAAAAAAAAGTGACCAAAAAAATAAAATCATGACATAAAAAAAGTCTTTTATTTAGTTTGTTGTTATCGTTACTTTGCATATTTAAAAAAAAAACCACACACGTAATGTGAATTTTGAATATTTGAAATCGTTCTTTGTATTTTCTTTATTTTTGCGTTATGTAAATTTTTAGCACATTTGTGTTAATAATAAAATTATCATTAATAATAATTTTTTAAATAAAAAGTTATGAATATTTTTCATGGTTAAATAGAAGCCTTAAAAATTATTTTTTGTGCGCAGATCAAAAAAATTTATACAAAAATACGACAGAGAACAAATGTTTCTTAAATATATTCGAACTCTTTTATTTTTTCTTGTTATGTTACATTATAACGTGAAACCTTATAACGAGATGTGAGAGGATAAAAAAGGCGAATAACACACCAGGAAGAAGTTAATAATAAAGAAACAAAAATAATAACAACAGCATGAAGAAGAATAGAATTTATAAAAAAAAAATCAAGTCTTGTAATTTTTTGCCATCTTTAGCAACGATAAATAAATCCTGCAGTTAGAGAGAGAAGAGTGCATAAGAAGAATAAAGAGAACGAGATGTTTGGCCAGAAGTATTAAAAAAAGGATCCGCATGCTTTGGAAGCAGGTGTTCGAATACATAAATGGCCAATATGGGTCCATAAGATCTCTTCATGAAGAAGTTGGCACGTGTTTTACCGTCTTTTTTTATGAGATTCGAGATTTCTGACTTGTTTTTAAGGGGCAGCAATAAAAATACTTGTTTATGTAATTTAAGAATATTGACATATGCTAATAAATTTTGAAATTAATAAAACGAGTTTTTATTATAACTAGCGTTCGATGTAAATAAACAACTAGTCACTATTTTAAAAATTTGAAATATTATTTGAAATATTTGACTAATTCCTAATAGTCCATTTGCAAAAAATTAGTGAATTTTTGTTAATAATCAAAAATTCTCAATTTCTTTTTGCGAATATTTTTCAATATGTTTTAAAAATTTTGAAGAAACACGAAATACTAACTTTTTAATCTTTTATAAACTGCTTTACTTTGCAAAAAAACCACACGCATATAAATTTATAGAATGTTTAATTAAACTGTTGTTAAATACTCAAATAAACATAAATTTTTTAGACAAAATTAACTTGAAGCCACAAAAATTAAAAAAAAAAACATTCACAAATATATGAAAGATATTTAATTAAATTTTTTATTTATTCATTCAAATTTTTTTCTTCATATGATAAATTTATTTTAATTTTAACTTTCATATTTTATATGCATGATTTTTCCATTTAGGTGCGTTTAAACTCATTAAATATTTATTCTTCCTCTTAAAAAATAAAAAATTCACATTATTTTTAGGAGTTTTAATGGTAACAAAGACATAAATTGTTCTAAAAATAAGAAAAAAGCTAATATTATAATAATTTTAAGAGTATACGAGCAAAAGAATATAAAGTAACTTACCATAATATACCTTTATGGACTCATACATCCGGATTTTTTTTTATTTTGACGCCGGCTCATTGAACGGAAATTGATATTTGCTTGAAAAACTTTTCTTTTAACCTATACTTTACTTTAGTTTTTACCTTCTTCGTCTTTAAA
Source organism: Anagrus nilaparvatae (assembly GCA_022575985.1). Taxonomy (NCBI): domain Eukaryota; kingdom Metazoa; phylum Arthropoda; class Insecta; order Hymenoptera; family Mymaridae; genus Anagrus; species Anagrus nilaparvatae. The sequence continues at coordinate 26,210,223 of JAKSXM010000137.1, forward strand.
AAAATAAAATTTCTTTTTTCGATCACTTTATTTGAAGTAAAATTTTTCGACACATACTTTTTACGTACATTCCATCAGAAAAAAAACAAAAAAAACCATACTCTTAACATCTCAATTCTGATAAAACTTTACTAGTATAAGTTATTCATGAATTTATTTTCCTTCGAAATATATAGGCTTTTTACTTTGCGTTATAAACTTGTGTATTGCATATAAATTTTTTATCTTAGAATGCATTAGATTTTTTAGATGTGTAAAAATAAAACAAGTGAAAACATGGAAATTGATGGATATGAAATTCTTTACTTTTTTAAATTTACAAGAGACTTGCGTGTAAAAAACATAAAACAGTTCTTATGTTTCGACAGATACATTTTTTTTTTTTCGGGGAGTGTATGTGAGAAAAGATTCATGGTTTTTAGTAGTTCAAGAATAGATTTGTCATTAAAGAACTTTGAAAACATGCAAAAAAAAAGATAAAAAGAATTTTTTCATTTTGAAATGTTTATTAAATAAAATTTTTTTTTAATTTAGGTCCTGTCTTATATTTAAAAAAATATGTTTAAAATATGCATAAAAAATTTCTTATTTAATTTAAATATTAACCTCATTTTCAAAAAATTTATTGTTTTGCTAAAAATAAAAATTATGGTTTTTGCAATAGACTGAATTTCTAAAGGTTCAGAAACACAAATGACTCGTGAAGCTTTTTTTGTCTTGGAATCCTTTATTGTATTTTTTTAAAGCTTACTGATGTACTTTACTCCATAAAATAAATATAAAGTAATCGACTTGTATCTAAAGCTGCTCCATTTACTTGATTTATCGACATTTATGCACATCATTAACTCTAACTATCAATATTTAATAACATTTAGAAAAATTTTTATTTTCTGCAGTCACTAAATGTTACAAAAGACGTCCACTCAAATTAATATCATTTGTTTTATCTCGTAACTCAAGCTCATCTAATTTCTTGAGAGATTAATAATTTCAGTAACATTAAAAATTAATACTCTAAATTACAAATACTTATTTAAGAATTACCTAAAATGTTTATAATTGAGCTAATGTAATAAATTTAAAATTCATGATAAAGAATTTTTTGCAAGCTGCAAATTTCTGAAGTAACTTTTTTTCCTTTTTTTCTGTAATTTAAAAATGCTTTGGAAACATCAAATTCTAGTTTAAAATATTTTTTTCGCAAGCTCATTATTTCATATTGAAAAAAATGTATCAATGGTACATTATGCATTTCTGAGAAAGCACAAAGGACTTAGTTTCTTGACAAAAAATTGTATACAAGTTCCTTTACTGGGTTATTACCTAGTTTTGTACAAAGAAATAGTCTTTTCAATGAACCTTTTTACGTTTTTTAATAATAACTTGCAGTTTTTTTTTTAAAGCTTTATGTTCAATTCTCGCACCGCAACTATTAACTCAAAATAACTTTTACCCATTTTTATGGATTCGTCTTGAAATTTAGACACACCCATATTTGACAAATGCACAAATGGTTTTGTTTCCTGCAAAAATATTTTTTCTAACCGTGGGATCCTAATTTTTTTTAGACACGTCATCATTAAATGTCTCTGAAAATATTAATTGTAGACATCAAGTCAAATTAATTACTATTTTGCATATAAAAAAACTTATGTTATAAAACAGAACTGTTAAAAAAATCTGCTAAAGTATTTTAATTTATCACTGTTTAAACATTTTTTTCATCATCCAAAATTATCATAATATTCACTCGAGCCTGCTACTGAATCATTCACTGTATCAAATTCACATACAGTTGAACTCGTTACACAAAACAGACAAACCATTCAATCTTTAAAATATTTTATTATGACTAAGAAATAAATAATTATTATCTTTTTTAAGGTATATATCTCATTCAGTAAGAAAAATGACTTCGATTTATACCAAAAGAAATTTTTTTCCAAACATGCTTTATTCTTTTTATTTTTTATACAAAGCAAGGGCATAAAGTACATACTTAAAAAAAAATTGATTAATGACAGACTTTTTTTACTTGATGGTACATACACTTCCGTATGTTGCTTTAAAAAAAGCATGGTGAATAAATGGATGTAAATATTTAGGTTTATGATAAAAAAATTTGTATATAAACGTGCATCATAATATAATATGTGATGACAAAGAGAATGCACAATGTACAGTATGCGTGATTTATACTTGATTTTTTTTTTATTTTTTGTTTGATCATCAATTAAAATTTATAACTGTTTAATTTTATTATACGAACGCAAGTGAAATTTGCTCAAGTTATGTGGTATGTTTAAAATGATATCATTAACGAAATAATAATAATAAAATATTTAACAATAATTTATGCATTTATTTTTTTTTAAATAAATTTGAGAGACTCTTCGCAAATTGGGTCCAAATTTAACTGTAGAATCATAGAAATCGGTTAAAATATTTTTTTTTTTTAAGTGCAAGAACAAAATTTTCCATCCATTTTCAGCTTGTTAGGTTTTAAAGCTAGAAAAATTATTAAAAAATCTAACCCTTAAGACACCAATATCTTAAAAAATTAAAAAATTTTTTAAAAATGCAATTTTAATTGGATAAAAACCGAGCTTTGTATAAAAAATATTAAAATACAAAAAAACGTATTTGTTTTTTTAAAAAGAATAAAAAATGTATAAGAAAAAAAAGAAACGTATCGATTCTTTTAATTTTTTTTTATTCACAAATGTGTATTGTACCAATAATAATGTATAGATTGTGTATCAGTATTTTCGCATCTCTCTTTATACCTATTCTACAAAAGAAAATTACAAATACCAATATAAAATTTCCCCCTTTACCATTTTAGCTTTTAAGCACGTTTACTTCAGTCCTCTCACTCTGAATACATAGACACAAATGAATATTATTGTATTCGCAAGTATAATATTGTAAACTAGCAGACAACATTTTATTCATGTATGAAAATATATTATTGTTATTATTATTATTATTATTATTATATTTTGGAATAAATACAATTGTATATAATATTATTGGTTTTTCATTCTTGATTGTTAGACCATACGCATAGGATCTAACTAAATTTAAATTTTCTGAATAGGTTGTTTCATAAGGTACACGGTAGAGCTGCTTTGCTTGAATTTTACAATTTTTTATTTAAAAGTCAACCAAAAGCTAAAATACGAAATAAAAATGATGAAATTATAATATAGGGTAAAAAAATTATCTGTGCGTCCATTAAAAATGAATTAATTTTATAATATATTGTAATTAGTGGTTTATTACGCATGTAATTAAACCAATTGGTTGAAAATTCAACCATTTTCTGGATATCAGATATCGAATATATCGGGTCAAAAAAATATTAACTTTTTTCGTTCGTAAAAAAATATTAATGTTTTTAATGTAAAAAAAATGAAAGCAATTTTATAAAGTTTTATAAAGATTATTTTTTTTCTCGAAAGAGAAAAGACTTTTTACATCTATATAAGGCTTATGCGTCAAGAATATAATTTGATTTATATGTATAGAAATTTAATAAGAATATTATCATAAATTAAAAATTATAACAATGAAGTTTAAAAATGATAAATTATAATACTATTTGTAAACAATTATTTAAAAATTTAAAAATATACCATTTGGACTGCTAAAAGCTTTTCCTGATCTTTAGAAATTAGAGACTCATGTCCGGAGTCCTTGCGCTCTAAAATATAAAATATTACTTTACTTTAATTATAATATTATTTTAAACTTACAGATTCTAATAGAAGCTCAAAATTCAAATGAAAAAAAAACTTTTTTTAAAATAATTATATAGGTTAACTAATTTATCAATTAATATAGTAAAAGATAATATGTATATTATTAATAAAGAAGGTAAATTAAATAATCGATATAAAAATTTTTTTTTGTATGAGAAAGCATAAAAATAAAGTTTAAAAATGATAAAATAAAATATTTGTATACAATTATTTAAAAATTTAAAAATATATCATTTGGTATTAACGTTAGCTCAGCATTTTCCTTTTTAGCCATTTCTAAATTAACATGGAACATGTTCATTGGATGGGGTATTTGAAAAAGTCCGGCTCGGCAGGGGGGGGGGGTGAAAAAGTGACGCTTTTAGGGGGGGGGGGGGGGTAAAAAATTGACGCTTTTAGGGGGGGGGGTCAAAAATTAACGTTTTTAGGGGGGGTTAAAAAATTGACGCTTTTAGGGGGGTCAAAAATTTACGCTTTTAGGGGGGGTCAAAAATTGACGCTTTTAGGGGGGGGGGGGGTCAAAAATTGACGCTTTTAGGGGGGGGGGGGTCAAAAATTGACGTTTTTAGGGGGGGGGGGGTGAAATGGACTTAGAATATTTTCGATTCAGGGACTTTTGATGCTGAAGTACCTAGGGACCTATGGTGCAGAAGTACCTAGGGACCTTTGGTGCAGAAGTACCTAGGGACTATGGTGCAGAAGTCCCTAAAGACCTTTGGTGCAGAAGTACCTAGGGACCTATGGTGCAGAAGTCCCTAAAGACCTTTGGTGCAGAAGTACCTAGGGAGCATTGGTGCAGAAGTCGCTAAAGACCTTTGGTGCAGAAGTAGCTAGGGACCATTGGTGCAGAATTTTTAAGAATTTATTGTAAAAATTAATAAAAAATAAATTCATATTATTTAAAAAACTATAATAATTTGAAAATTTAATTAATTTGGTTCATTTTGATGTCTAAGCAGCATGATTTCTATAATAAAAATCTAAATATAAATATTTGCATATAAATATTTATATTATGAACACAATAGATACTTTATTATCAATGTTATAAATGAACATGTTCCATGCTCGTTGGTTGTGTAGTTACACAAACCGGTTATAAATTTTTTATTTTGTTTCAACTAATCTCTTTTCCAAACTATCAATTTTTTTAAGTAGATCCTTAATATTCATATTCATTGCATCTAAAAAATTAAAAAATTACTTTTTCTCTGTAGGGTAACTGTACTAGAGCTCGGCCACCCCCCACTAGTCGGCCACCTTGCTCGTATTTGTGTAATTAATAATTATTTTTTTAAATAAATTGAAAAATAAAGTTAGAATATTGTTCTTATAAGTATTAATAATATTTGCGAATCAAAATTTTTGCTTTTGAACAAATTAAAATACAAATAAAAAAATAAAAACAAAACCATGCTCTCAGAAGAGCACTTTTCTTACGATTTGCTTTATGACTCGTGCAACGGGCCGACTACTGTTATTATTGAAATTTCTAATATTTTCTTTGTATGCGATGGGTAAAAATGCTATTATTATTAATTTGTATCATATTAAAATAGTTTATTACACTTAATAATTAAAAAAACTGTAAATATTAAAGAATAATTAATAATTCAATATACGGTCGACCACTGGCTTCACTTTTTTCACGATTTTTAGTAGTCGGCATGTTCTAAAAACTCTTGTCACGGCAATATTTTTGACTCTATTTGTAAAGTAGATTAGTATTTATGCATTTTTATGACATTTCTTTAAAATTAACAATAATAAAGCAACTTTTTTATTCATTAAAATAGTTTTTAAAATACTTAAATCTTTTAATGTATTTCATATATGCTGCTTACTGCGCAGGTGTATTTTAAACTAGAGGGCGGGGTTCGGCACTAAATTTAAAATTTATTTATTAAGTAAATATTATTTTGTTATAAACATAATAATTTTTAATGCTAATTTAAAAAATAAATTAACAGTTTTATAATTAAATATGATTAATTGTATAAAAACAGGTTTTTTTCAACAATTTTTTAAGAATATTCTAAAAATCATCTGTAGTTCGGTGTATGAATCTGAGCGGCCGACCACTAATGTAAGCTTAGGTCGACAACCGGGGTTGGGTGGTCGACTACTAGTGGATATGCTGTTTTATTATTTTTTTCTTTTTATTAGCTAAACTATGTTTAAAATTTAATTTTTCACATTATAATTAATAACTATTAGGTATAAACAATGAACTAAATGCATTAATTCGGCAAAAAAGTTTATTTAGTATATTTAAAGTTAATTCAAAGTTCACGGTGCGCTTAAGTGGCCGACTGCTAGTACACTTACCCTATATCATCATGAATTGTTTGGTTAAATTTATTCTTAGGGATATACTCATTTTTACGGGGGTATATACATAAAACAGGACTCGATTTCAAATAAAAATTTTACCTTTTCTTGGTTTTATTTTTGCTTTTAAACTGCAAACTTTTTCGCAGGTTTCGTGGGTTTCGGCAATCAATTTGGGATGATCATCTGTAAAAATTAATATTTAAGGATTAAAAACGTTTTACATTTATATAAGGCTTGTGCATCAAGAATTTAATTTGATTTTTATATATTGAAATTTAATAAGTAAAATATCATATATTTTTAGTAATATATTAACAGTTTTGAATGTATCATTTCTAATGCGATAAAATTGGTTGAAAATTCAACCAATTGCTGGAATATTTAACCGAAGCAGCTCTATCGTGTATATTTTATTAATTTATAAATATTTCATTTTTAAAAGAAGGAAACAGTATACTGTGTAAAATTATGACAAATTTAAGTGGTTTCAAAAAGAAAAAAAAATTTCATGCAATTAAATTTTTTCTTATCTAAAAATACAACTGAATGTTAATGTATTTATTTTGAAAATATTAAAAATAAATTTTATTTACTATCATGAGTGCGTTCACATTATAAATGTAAATATATTAGCCAGTGCGCTATTTTATTTTCAGTGCAAAAAGTGGTTCTTATACCATATAAATAGTAATAAATTATATCCAAAACATTTTGAATTATATTTTGATTTCGGGCATATATAAGCAATGTCTTTGAAAGAAACTGAGCAGAAACGAATTTGTAAAGAGTTTTGGATATGATTTAGTTTAGTTTTGGCGAAGTACCGGTAAAAATGTTAATGTTGAGACCGGGTGGTTATCGGAACTTTTTAAAGTTAAATTTCTGCTCAGAAAACAAAACCATGATTAAATGTCAACCCCATAAACCCCGGATTTGACTTTGACTGTTAACAAAACCGTTTTTTCAGTTTTGCTATATGTCAGAAAGAAGTTTTACCTTCTCAAAACTTAAATCATAAAAAGTAAGTTTTTTATCAAAATATAAAAAAAAAATTTTAAATAAAGTTCAGGCTAATATATTTGCAAGGCAATGTTTGTCCGGAAGGCGTGTACTTGACTTGCCATCATGCGTTACTATATATATTATACTTTGCATAAATACGCTGTGTCATCATAAGTTTATAAATCATTTGCATTCTATTTTTTCCTTTTATTTGTGCATATAAGATGAAAAACTTTCATCTACTTTTCTTTATGATAAAGTGCGTACATTTTCCGTTTTTATTTACAAAAAAAACGTACATGTAATACGTCGTCTTCTGAATTAAAAAAAAATTCGGAAGTTTTCTTTTTTTTTTGTCGAGATAAATTTACAGCCAGCACACTTGAATAATAGAGAGTTGACAGTGTAAATAGGAAAATTGTCAAGATTATTTATGTTTATTCCTGTATGCTTTACTTTATTTACTTTATTTTTAAATAAAGATAAATTATTAAAATTTATAAAGCACGATTTTATTAAATTTTTTTAGTTTGGTATGACAAATTATCAGAAAAATATACAAAAAAAATTCTAGCAAGTTGGGCATAAAATATAAAAAAAATGCGCTGTTCCAAACCTGTTGTACAAACATTTAAAAAAAAGGAAAGATTCATAAGTTAAAAATTTCTCTTGAAAACTTTTTGAGCTAATTAAAACAGAAATTTTTTGAATCCCATTTTGGATCATCAAAGCGACTTTGTAAAAGATTTTGCTGGTGAAACTAATTATTTGTAACAATGGATGCAGTTTTTAATATAATTGAAATTTATAAGCCTATTACGTTTATTACAATAAAACATATTAGAGTAAGATAAAGTAAAAAAGCTCTTTGTTTTTTATGAACAATAAAATATATATCTTTTAATAAGTCACGCTTAAAAAAGGGAGAAGCAATTTTAATTATAATTTTTATCCTCTTTTCTTCTGTTTAAGTATATTATTTTGATCTCCAGTGACCAACAAATTCGGATGTATATAAGCTTGTACACAAGGGAATATTGTGAAACACGACATTGACTTAAAATTTTACTATTTTGTAAACAAAAAAAAAATGCATTCTGTTCTTTTTGTTCATCTTTATAGAGTTCTTTCATTTTTGTGGTTGAGAAGTTTGTAGATTTTCCGGTATATGAAAAACAGAATTGACATTTTTTTAGTTTATACGTGTATACATGATTTGAAAGCTTCTATGTTTATAAAAGATTCAAGACTATTGTTATTATTTTCTTTAGTTTTTTTAGCCTCTTTTAATGAGGTTCTTCCGTTTGAAAACTGTTCATGATCATAAAAATTTTCAATTTTGTCTGTTTATGTACTTTGAAATTTATTATTCATAAGGCTAATTATTGTTAATTTTATTAGAAAATTAAGTAAATTACTTTTTCTTTTGTTGTTATTGATTTTACAAGGAAAAGCTTTTAAGAAAATTTGCAAGTTTACATGGTAAAAAAGCTTACACAAAATTCTAGAAAATTTTATAAAATAAGTACAATTTAGAAAAATTTTCTAGAAAATTTAAACAATTGGTTCCTCATAGAGGAACTCATAAAGGAACCAATATTTTAGGTGAAATTTTTATTTCTTATTTTTTGGCATATAAGCACATTTTGAGACCTAAGAAAACTAAAAAACTGGTTATTAAAAAAGGCCTGTATGTGTATGTGTATGTGTGTGTATACGTATGTATCTATATTTTGTATGTATGTATGAAAGCGATGATGTATCACAACCATTATGGTATTAAAAAAGTAAAAATAATATCTTATTGACCAGAATTGGAGTCAAACTTAATTTTCTATTGTTTTAAATTATTTAAAATAAATCTTAAACTACTTTTTTTTTAATTTGGATGTTCTATAAAAATTATTATTTTTCTCGAAAGAGAAATGACTTTTTACATCTATATAAATGCGATTTTTAATATTAACTTACCAACTACAACTTTATCAACTAAATCTTTCTAATATTTATTCCAGTTTTTTTGATCATACGAAGTTAATATGTTATTAAATTCAATTAAATTCTATATCTTCATAAATTAAAATTTTGGAATGTCTTTTATTTTAATGATAACTAGAACTCTTTGATTCTATAAAACATAGATCAATTAAGAAAAAAATACGATATCGATATTGGAAAATAAATATTAGATATCGAATATATCGGGTCTTCAAAATATTAATTTTTTCTGTTCGTAAAAAAAATATCAATGATTTTTATGTAAAATAAATGAAAGCAATTTTATAAAGTTTTATAAAAATTATTTTTTTTCTCGAAAGAGAAAAGACTTTACATCTATATAAGGCTTGTTCATCTAGAATACAATTTGATTTATGTATATTGAAATTTAATAACTAAACTTTCTTAATTCTTACATTGTAAGATTTGCGTTTTTAAATAATTACTTACTATTATTGAATTTTTATTTTGCATGTTAATGTATTTGATTTAAATTTAAAGACTAAATTAAAGTCATTGCATCTTTAATTTTTATGATTACTATCACCCATTGTTTCGATAAAAAAACATAAATCAATTAGTTATATTTTTTCAAATAAAAGACATGCCTATTTACATTTTTGTTTGCGTATGAATTTATAATATTAAATAGTATTAAATTAAAATATGTCCTTAAGAGAAAAGGAAGCACAAAAAAGAGAACAAACTTCTTATCCACGTGAGGACCTAATATGTCATGAAGTTAATAATTTTATTGTTGCAAGATAAATTTGATTTGGCCACTGTCAAAAAAATAAATTTAAAATATCATATTTACACAGTTAAAAAATTCGAAAAACCGATGCTATTCGTTAAAATTCTTTGTGATTTGTGAATTTTAGTTTTTAGAAAATATTATGCATACTGCTGACTGTCAACGTTAAATACAAGAAAGTAGCATAATATAATACACTATTTACATACACATTATATTAAAGATGTATGAGTAAAATATAAAGCGACAAAATAATGAAAGAACATAAGTGATGTGAAGAGTAAAATATGCCCAGAAATAGAAATATTCGTTTGAATATACATAAAAAAGTAAGAAGAAGAGCATCTTGTGATGCATAATATATAAATATGTTGAAAGCTTCGCGTGTTTCATGCATTGTTTATTTATGTTTGTATTATATGCTGCACCAATTGTCAAAAAGTAACCGCGACAGATAAGGCATACCTCAAAAAGCCTTAGGGCAACAATTCAGAACCAACAAATTCTTTTTTCTCTGGGGTTTTTTTTTGTTTTTCTTCTATATACATACACTCTTGTTTACTATTATTATTATATTATTTTTATCATTTGAAGCACAAATATTTTATAAATGCTTGCTAGGATCTGATAAAATTAATGATTTACTCTTAATTTAAATTTTTTTATAATATTTAACTTTTTAAAATAAAGTCATCTTTTTTTTAGGCCAAATTTTACCATATATACATTAATTATTTGTTTTAACCTCACTGCAATTTATTTCCTTACCCAAAATATTGCTAGGCCATTCTAGGCAATACTACGTATTAAGTTAGGTTCAGTCCAAGGTCAATAAAGCCTACACTGTAAAAAGTAACGTGCTTAGATTCACAAAAAAAACAGAATATTTTCGAAAAATTAGTAATTTTTTGAAAAAAATCGTAAATTTACTCAATTTATTTTATTAACTAAAAATTTGAGTATTTACGATTTTTTTTTTGTAAATTCACGAGAAAAATTGATAATTTACAATTTTTTTTCGAAAATTTTCTGTTTTTTTTTTGTGAATATAAGAAAGTCACTTTTTACAGTGTACACTATAATAAATGTAACTCAAATAAATATACAAAAAACAAGTTTATTAGCAAAAATTTAATAAAATTTCGAAAAAATTTGCAAATTTTCTATAAAAATTGTAATTTTATACTGAAAAAAATACCATTTGGGGCAGCTAGATTTTTGTTTTATTTTAAGCGACTTTTTCGTACGTAAAAAATAAAGAATTGTCCATTTATAATTTAAATTTAGTTTAACGAAAATTCGAAAATGAGATTAATTTCATCGTCTATATAGATCACATGATCGACTTATACAGTAAGTTTGAGTTAGCAAGTTTATAAAATCGCATATAATTAAATAAAGATTTTAAATGAAATTCATTAGGTTTTAGTGGTTTTAATAATTAAATCAAAAAAACTTTCTGATATAATTTTAAGCATACATATAGATTTTATTAGTAACTTTATAAAGTTTGATAAATCTATTTATTGCCTTAAAACTTTGTAATAAATTAAATATCATTTTAAAACTTTGTTTATCTATTTTTTCAGTACGCAACGTATAATTTTTTTAAAAATTTAACTTCCATGTAGCAAATAAAAATTACACGTTTTATAAATGTTATTTACTTACCTTGAATTATAAAAAAAAAATTGTCGATTGAATCTTTAACATGTAATTGTTTTATTGATATGTATGTAATTTTAATTATATCGTGATTTTTTATGTTTATAATTTTTTATAATGATTTTTATTTTTTTTAAGGTCTTAAATTATCCAAATAATTATTTTAATTCTCAAGTATTTAGTTATTCAAGAAAAAACGTGATAACATTACTGATAATTTTGATTTTTTTTTAAACCTATGAAATACCCTATGAAAAAAAGTTGCACTATGTACAATAAATAAATAAAAAAATAAAATAAATTAATAGATTACAGTAAGACTTAAAAAAAAAAAACCTTTAAAACAACAAAGTGTCAAATGTGTTTTGTTCAATGAATGAACGTAAAAAAAGGCGTATAAAATTAGAATAGAGAGAAAATACTAATGCATAATATAATTGAACAAGGAAAATACAAAAGTTGGAAACGTATATAAAATAAATTAATTGAAAAGAGAGCTGTAGATTTAGTTTAAAACAAAACTATCTAAATAGAAACTAAAATAAATTACAAAGTTCAATAATTAAATCTATTTTTTTATGTTGATTTTCGAGTTTTATTATAACTTTGATTTAATATGATTACAAGGAATTATTAATTATTCCTATTATTTGGCAGTAGATTTTTAGATTCTGGTTCATGTATAAATTTTAAAAAACAGCTTGTTTTAATAGCTAAGAAAAGAGTTACTACTGAAGAAATTTAGCCCATTTTTGGAATCCCATTAAATTTGTGCTAAGTAATAAAGATAAGCAAATTTGTAATTGATGTCTATAAGATTATTTTATATTTATTTTATTATTGGACTATTCAAAAAACCAGAAATATGGCTATTAATCCTTTTACGTAATAAAGGCTAATATTGTATAATATTATAAATCAAATTATATAGCATAGCAGACAATAGAAACCTCGTGCACTAATAATATAATAAGGGTGGATTCATGTTACTGACGTCTATTAATATGTTCATATATGCTGATGATATTAACACCTTTTTGGACAATCCTGTTATTACCTTAATGTTGAAATTTATTGTGTTTTAGTAATAATTTTTTGGAATATAATGGAAATTTGGAAATATCATTGACTAGCTGTATGTATTCTTGCGAATATTCTTCTAAATTTTTAAAAATTTAAGTACACTAAATGATTTTTAATTTATCATATGATAAGTTTGATTTTTTAGTTTTGATATTAATTTGTACTTGAGAATTAGTTTTTAAGTGCGCAATTTCTAATGAAAATTGGAAGCAATTTTATGTAAAAAGTTTAGTCTAATTTTTCTTTAAATTAAGGGATCTAATAAACTTGTAATATTAAAGATTATTAGTATACATAAAATGTAGCAAAATCATAAAACTCGATTTTATGGTGTTAAGATAACACGTTCATATAATATTTGTATATATAAAATATACTTGTTATTATAAACTTGCCTTTATCAGTATTATATATATTCAAGAAAATGAATATAAATGTAATTATATATTAAATATAAACTCTTCTTATCTTTATTTAAAAAATTAATATCATTTCATTAAAATATATTTTTTTCTCCATATTTTTTATTTACCTTTTATGTATTACAAGTTATAGTGCATAAAAATTAATGTTTCTAAGTAGTTGTATTATTTATTAAATGATTTTTAAATAGTCAATTATTTTCAATAAAAGAATATTTTTTTTGATTCTATTTTCCATTTTAATTAACTTATGGAATATTTTTTTGTTAATTTTAGAGAGGCATCGCATACAATACAATGTTCTCGAAAGAGAAATGACTTTCATAAACTATATATAGAACTGAGTTTTATTGAAAATCTTATTTATTATTGATTGCATATTTGTTCTAACTATTTTTCTGTGTGTGATGTCATTATCTAATTTATGGAGATATAACTCCACAAATCTGTATGCTTAAAATTATCATTACCTATATTGAATGCAAATCACATAAAATACAGTTTTTTAATACAAACCTTATGTTCTGCTATTTTAAATAATTAATACTTACTTTCTATTTTTTATTCAAATAATTTTCAAAATCGAGATTTTCAAAAATAATTTTATTAAAACTGAATGGTTTTTTTACCCCCTTTAAGGGTTTTATTTTTTGAGAAATCGACATATGAATAATACGAAGAAAATATTTTTTAGCTGAGATGAAGAGCTTGATAGCAATCCTATCATTTGAATCTTTCATTTCCTATTTATAAAAAATATTCCCTTTGAACATTCTCTTAAAAAATTTAATATTTATCAGTTTTTTGAGTCTGGATCATTATAATATTCTATGAGAATCATGATAAAATAAAATTTATTTTTAGCCATACTCACATACATTGACAAGCATATGTATAAGAATATTTTTAGAAAAATAAAAAAAAAACTTTTTTAATATATGCATGTATAACATAACCTCAAATGCATAAAATATACCTTCACCAGACCAAAATGTAATATATTTGAAGCTTAATATATGGAGAAAATGAGTAAGAGCTATTTAGATATATAGGAAAAGCTTTTCTATAATATAACATAATCTTCTAAAATGCAATAGCATAAGTATTATGAAGACACTGATGACAAAATAGATATGAATATATATAACTTAGCTTATGATACGAAAGTTCAGAGATTTTTTTTTTTTTTACCACATTTATAATATTGCATGTGAGAAGAAAGTTGAAAGGACGGATATAAATCATAAAAGATTAACCTTTAAAATTTTCAATGTATCTCTATGAAGTGAAAAATTTAAATTCTGCTGTAAGACTTTATTTTAGAGAAAAAGCAAAAAATTAATTATTAATAAAATAAGAAATGTAAGAGGCGTGATGGCGTAGTAAAAGGTTTTATCTATAACCAGAGAGAAAATCCCATAGGAACTAAACCCATATAATACTTAATATAAGTGGGATAAGGGATAGGAAATTTAGGGAAAATATATATCATTATAGACATACAAGAAGACCCTTTTCTAATATAAGTCAAATTCAATATATTATTTCATTATTAATTAATATATATATCAAGTTCAATGAGTCAAGACGTGATGGTATGTTTAGCTAAGATATTGATTTTTATTTAATTATTTTCAGTGTCTGGAAGTTTATAGAAATTTTAGAAAAAGCGTAATAAACATATTTCAGGACTATACTTTGTAATAATTCAAAAATATTGCAAACACCAGTTAAAATATAAATTATTTAAAGTACTTTTGTTAGATCTGTGTGATGTCATATTATATAAAGTATAACGTAATTTAGTGCATGAAGGAAAAAAAATATTATTTATATGAGTCGACTATTATAAGTACTAAAATATGTTTAATGTTCAGTAATATTTTAACATTTTTGGGCAAATATTATCGTTTGGGGAAATATTATGTACCTTATCATAAAATGTCAGCAGAATCAAATTTATGATTTTGAAAAAGTCTCAAAACTATAATTATATAAGAATATCATTAATTTAAGTGAGAAATAGCATTAATTTTTATAACGAAAATAGTGATTTTCGATATCCGTTTTTTAGTTTTCTGGATTCTTTTTAGATAACTTCAAAAATAGACATGCAGAGTTATTTTTAAACAAATTTTGTATTCCAGTCTGTCAGATAAAATTAGGTGCCATAATAACCAAAAAAAAATAATAAACCTATAAATTATACTTATTGTTAGAAATCGACACGAAAGGTATATGAAAATTATAAATAGTACGTATTTTTGCGAGTATTTTTGCAAAAAAACAAAATTTTTAAACAAAGAAAATTAAATTGAATAAATGACATTATGAAAAAGAGAATAACTATATATATTGAGCCTTTAAATTTGATTTTAATAGTCTCTATCCATTATAAAATTTAATAACAATAATTATATATAACAGTTTTTTATTGTCTCGTATTAATTATATTTTAAATTGGATTTTAATTTCTAATTATTTTTGTATTCATAAAATGAAAACGATTTTAATAATTATGCATATAATTGTTATTAGAAGGAAAATGAGAATCTCGACGAGAAAATAAACATAGATAACAGATACGTAATTGAGCTTAAAAAATGAACATTTTTATTGTATTAAATAAAATAATAGTTGAATAAATCAAAATTTAAATTTATGCAGTCTTTAATAACAATTGAAGTATTTTAAAACTCATTTTACATTAGTTAAATTATTTTCTTATTTTATTACAATCGTTTAATAGGTTAGCCTATACTGAATGAATGCGATGCACTTATTTTATTAAATAAATAGTTTTATGACCTGATTTTTAGGATACTATTTGTATTTATATTATTCATTTATATGATGCCATCTTTTTTAATAAAAATTTATAACCAGTTTGTGTAACTACACAACCAACGAGCATGTTCGCTTATAACACTGATATTAAAGTATCTATTGTGTTGATGATATCAATATTTATATCTAAATATTTATATTTATAATTTTATTATAGAAATCATGCTGCTTACACATCAACGTGAACAAAATTAATTAAATTTTCAAATTATTATTGTAATAATATGAATTTTATATTCATTTTTACAATAAATTCTTTAAAAATTTTGCACTAATGGTCCCTATGTATTCCTGCACCAAAGGTCCCTAAGTCCATTTCACCTTTCCCCCCCCTAGCGAGCCAAACTTTTTCAAATACACATGTTCCATGTTAATAATCTGTCATTTGAGCCAGAGTCTTTTGACCCAGAGTTTTGCATGGCATGGCTTAGATTATTAAGAACTGGTGCCCTAAATTAAGCTTTGCAGAAACGCTGTATCAAAATATACCTTGAAATTATTAGTATTGACCTGGAGCATGGTTTTATTTGCGATTTTTTTTAAAGCATGTCCATGGAATTTTTGGACGGTAATTTTAGTTTTTGAGGTCGCTGATTCCAAATCCGAAGTCCGTTTTGACCTAACGTGGTCCAATTTTGTGTAATTGCCCATTTTAGGTCATTTTTAACGTTTTTTGCCATTTTTTGTTAAAATTTTTAATATATTACCATTTTTCTCACACTACACGAATGTTTTTTGGGTCTCTATACCTAATTATCATATCTACTAATACAAAAAAAAATGGTAGCCCATAATAGGGATTCTTAGGCTATTTTTCACGCTTTTTGGGCTAATTTTAGCTATTTTTATGAAATATGTAATACCAATTACCAAAAAACAGTCTATAAGTGCCTATTATGGGCTACTGCACCGTTTTTAGATAAATTAAAAATAATATTCGTATTTAACTACCTTAAAATACTCAAAAACCAGAAGCTCTAAATAAAAATTGGTATTATTTCATAAAAATAGCTAAAATTAGCCCAAAGAGCGTGAAAAATAGCCTAAGAATCCTATTACGGGCTACCATTTTTTTTTTGTATTAGTAGATATGATAATTAGGTATAAAGATCCAAAAAACATTAGTGTAGTGTGAGAAAAATGGTAATATATTAAAAATTTTAACAAAAAATGGCAAAAAAAACGTTAAAAATGACCTAAAATGGGCAATTACGCAAAATTGGACCACGTTAGGTCAAAAGGGACTTAGGATTTTGAATTAAATCAGCGACCCCAAAAACTAAAACTACCGTCCAAAAATTCTATGGACATGCTTTAAAAAAAATCGCAAATAAAACCATGCTCCAGGCCTATACTACATTTGTAATATTATAGCATTGATAATTTAAAATTAGTATAGCTGGAATATAATTAATTATTTTTTGCCCTAACGATTACCAATCCAAAAAAAATAATTATCTATTCATAAAAAAATTAAAGTTAAAATATTTTTTGTTTTATTATTTAGAATATTCTAAAAAAAAACTTTTAATATTATGTAACATATATCTAGATTCATGTATTCAAAATAATTCGACCGGTATAAAGATAATCGAACCTCCGCTCAGAAAGTTTGATTTGCGGTAATAGTGGTTTTCCTATATGCAATCAATGAATTTTTGTGCTCTAAACCACATGTAGAACGTCTATTTTTACATATATGTGCACAGACTAATGGCTTTCAGTTATATAAAACATTTTTTTTAGTCCCTCTTTTGTTGCAGATCATAAAAGTTAATATTTATGTTTTTTTAAATAAAACTTTCCGAAATTTATTATTGGATATTTTTTATCGAACATTGGAATTTTTATTTATTAAAATATTGATTTTTTGCATGAAATAAGTTTATAAAATTATATAATTATTATGTAACCTTTTTTGGTTTGATTTGAAATTATTTAATATTTAAACTGAAATATTTATAGATAAAAATCAAGTGCTTTTATTGTTAAATTACTATTATCATCTAAAGTAAAATATTTTTTCAAATTAAAGCTTAAACTTTATATAATCAAATTATTTAGCCTGAAAATGAAATTGTTTTACACGTCATCATATAATAGTAACCCAAGAACAGTTAATTTCATATATAGTAAAAATAACCAGGGCAAGTGTGAAAATAATTTTAATAAAGAAAATTATTCAGCGATAAAATTTTCGCAAGAATAATCTTATCCCTCGTTTATATAGTATAGAAACGTGGTTAAAACATATTTGCCTTGGTGAAATTTAAAAGGTATAGGTAGAGGTAGAGTATATATACTTATATAATGGTCATCGTGATCTCAACTCACGTCTAGTCCAGCCTTTTTCACTGTGTCGGCTTTCAGCAAACTTTCCAGACGACAAAAGTTTATGAAAATTCCCTTTGGCTAACCTGCTCTTTCGGCTTGCTTTTTCTAACGTCAAGGGAATATCATACCATCATCATGAGTGTGAACGTAAAATAACTTATCTTCCTTTTTTTTTCTCGCACATATTTACAGAGGTTATGATTACTATTATTATATATTTCCCTTTTTTTTTCTTAAAAAAGTTTCTTTTACACAAAAAAGGTACATGGTTAGGTAATTTAGAATTTTCATAAACGTCGGTATGTTCTTACTTAGAATATCAAATAAGTTAAACAAGTGTACCTAAATAGACAAAAGCAAGCTAAAGTAGAACTTTCTTTGCTTATTTTTATATGTAAAAAAGTATTCTTTTGGAAGAAAAAAAAATCTTTCAAAAATAAAGTTTTCTTTAAAAGTTTTAATAAAATTATTAGTACATGAAAAAGAAAAATTATTTTGTGTACAAAAGTTCGTTTTAATTCAATTAATTTTGCCTTGTTAATCGTTAGAATAATTTTCAATTTTTTAAAAAGAGAATTTCTTGTGTTAATTACGCAGTAGCTAAAGGATTCATACTTTGCGTAATTAAAAAATGAAAGTTTTAAGATATAAAAAATTACAAACTAAATAATTTGGATACGAAGTTCAGTAGAGAAATTTAAAAATACAAAGAACAGTTTTCGAAATTTAGAAAGTAACAGTTTTTTTCAAATATTTGGGGCATGAAATTTTGGTGCAGTGGTATTTAAGTAGTATTAGGGTTGAACCTCCCGAAGTGACTTTAAAAGGTCAAAAATATACCCTGCTAAAACAAATTCTAAATAATGCAATTAATTATACAACTGCCTTTATAGACTGATATTCAACAAAATTAAAACTGGCCATATCAGTTAAAATTCCTATTTTTCCGTAAAAATTTCTGGTTTTCCAATATATATGACCAATTAAATTTCAGAAAATTTAATTTTATTGCTACCTAAAAAATTAATTGAATAATAAGAAAGTATTTTCATAATAAAATAAGACAAAAACTAAAAATTTTATACTGAAATTTTTAAAAAGCATAGAAATTAATTTAATGTTTGTTGATAAGATAATCCAAGCAAAGTTAAGTTAATTTTTTCCCTTTAAAAAGTTATATCGTTAAAAGTTGATTTTCTTTTTGTCATTATGTGCGTATAATAATAATAATAACAATAATAATCTTCTAAAACACACATATTAACAAAATGTACACAAAAGAAAACTGAACACTTTGCTTATATTATAATATTATCCACTTTTACTTGAAAATTTTCCATGAGGTTTTATATACCCCAAGAACATAAAGTAAAATGCTTTTGTATATTAAAACCCTTTTCATCTTTATCATTATTATTATTAAAACATACATGCAAAAAAAACAGGTGATCTCTATTGTTTTCATACATGAAAATTTATTTATTTGCATATGTTTAAGCTTTAAAGTAATTCTACTGCGTGTGGGCAAAAAAATTTAACTCCTAACCGAATAAAAAAGAAATTTTTGCATAATTAAATCATTGAATTATATATTTTTGAAATAAAGTAAGTTTTATTTTTAAATTTAAGTTTATTATCAAAAAGTTAAGAAAAAGTTTTTTAAAACTTTTAATGACAATTCAAAAAGTTAAAATCTTAAAGAAATTTTGAGAAATCTAAGTAAAGTATTATTCCTTTTGTGGTGTTTTATAGACCTATGAGTAGTTTAACTTGGATATAAATAAATCAAACTTATATATAGAAAGTTAAAGAAAATATTTTAAGATACTTAACTAAACTTTTTAATAACTAATAGAAAAAAAATTATTGCTCAAAATATAAGAGGGAGTGAGACAAGTTTAATGTACTTTTGAAAAAGTTGTTAGAATCGTGATAATTTGCTTATAAGTCTTATAAATTTTTCTGCTTTTTTGTATTTAATGTTAAGTAGTATCTGTGCAGAAAATACATTATTTTCTTTATAGAAACCCCTAAAAGACTATATTAAAGGTTTAAAAATATATGGAATAAGTTTTATAAGATTTGTAAAATCAATATTTATATATTTTTAAGTCGCAAATTTTTTTGTTATATTTAAAAAATTTTCGGGCTTTTTTCGAACATTAAAGCCATTGACAAGAAAAATTTTTGTGAGGCCTAACGCAGTTAGTAATAATATTCCAAAACCTTAATTTAAAAAGTAGCCCTTAACCACCCTACAATTCTTATGAACCACATTTTCATATTTTCAGAAATTATTTATAATGTACCCAACAAATAATGTACCTAAAACCTAACTATACCACAATAGAATTAAAAATTTTTCCAATATGATTTACACTTGAAAAAATCTAAAACGAATGCATTCGGTTGACCAAAAAAAAAAAAACAATAATAATAATAACAATACAACCAACAAAATTATATTCTTTTTTTATTTCCATTAGAATAAACAAAATATGAAAAAAATCTGTTGATAAAATGTACAATAACAATATAAAGAGTTTACAATAAACTAGAGCAAAAAGCTATATAAACAAGCTTTTAAACACATACACGGAAATGTCCATATTGTATAGAAAGAGAGACTGAAAAAAAATATTACGTCATAATAAATTGTATTAAAAGGCGAATGAACCCCCTTTTTTAAAATATGCCTTATAGTATTTAATCGATCTATCGCCTTCTTCTTCATATATAAATAGAATTTACCTACATATATATATTTATAAACAATAAAACATTGTTGCAATATTTTTCTCTCTGCATATAAAAAGTGTGATCGATAATTTAGATAAATTTATTTATAGACAGAAAATGCCAACGACCCTAAAGTCTCGTGTATTTACTATTATGTCATATTTTATAATTTTTTTTATTTATAATCTAATCAATTAAATTTTATGCATACATAAAAGCTCTGGTTATTGATTATTTTTTATTTCTTTTTTAACTTTTAATCTAAATTTGAATTCATTTTTTTACGGTTGGTTTAAGCGTACCTGTATAATTAGTGACGTATAAATAGTGAAACACATAATTTTAGATATTAATTGTAGAATATTCAGAGTGAGTTTAAATAAGATAAGATCCTACATTTTATTAACAAAAGACAAATAAAGGATTTGCTATTAATTAGCAAACAGTTGGATAAATTAATTGAAAAACTTATAACTGGTTTGTGTGTTAACATATAACTAATGAGCATGGAAAATTTTGAGTTATAACAGTTTTTCTAAAATAATTTAAGTATTAATATTGAATTTATTCTAGTTTGTTAATTGAAATATTCTAAATTTCTAAAAATGTACTCCCTAATTATTATAAGTCCTAGAACCGAAATTTTAACAAGTGCTTAAATTTAAATTCTTTTAAGTGCATAAACATGGAGTATTATAAACCTCTAAATCCAAATTATTCTAAGTCTGTTTCGTACACTCATCCCTAATTTGGATAAAACTTTTTGGGATTGTGAAATTATGAACTTTTAGGGATTTTAAAAATACAAGAAAATTCATAATTTGAAAAGATTTTTTCATACTCTGTCAGGTTTTTTATATATTTAGCTAGTAACAGTAAATGGGTGCGAAAAATTTAGAGAAAATAAAAAATTGAAAAATTGCACGTAACATATATAAAACAAAAATATCTGATACACAATATTACGTATATTCCATGAAAATATTCTAGTTTTACAATATAAAATTGAACAAGTTTTGTATCCAAAGAAATTTCATATTCAATAAAGGGATTGAAAACTTCTTGACTATACATCTACGTGTGTCTTTTGAAGCAAGAAATAATATAGATTGTTTTGAAGAAAATAGTTTTACATCTCTTTATATTGTATGCCATGGTTTCTCCAAAATAATTTCAATTATACGCGTTAAAACTTTTAAAACTTTATTATATCGTTAAGTAATTTTATGAGCAAAAAAATTTTTAACGTTCAAAAATATTTTATGATTTTTTTAAGAAGTAAAAAAAAAATTTTATTTATTTATTATATAACCTTTCTACTAAATTTATTAATAGTGCATGTTAAAAAGTCCCTTTGCTGAATTATATTTTTATTATAACCTTCACAACTGCCTGTAAAACTTTCAATTTTATTTTTAACAAAAATAAATTTACTAAAAAGTTTTACTTATATAGTTTATGGAATATTTTTTTTTATAGATGCAAACCTTATTCTAAAAAAAATCGTAAATATTTCATTAGCAAAATACCAGGAATCAAAATTTATTTTATTATAGTCAGCTTTTTTTTATGCCAGAATTCTTTTATTTCTTTATTTTTATATTTTTTTTAAATTTGAATTATAATTTCCGAATTATTGATTAATATTTACGAATTAATACTTGTTCTACGATCTATAAAAAATAAATTAAAAATAATCTATAATTAGAATAAGTAGACTATAATTTTTATTTATAGATTAAAAATAATGAAAGCAGTCAAATTTGATACGATTAATTAGTGTGTACAGTACGCTACAATACGCTATAAATGATATTTAAAAGTATTTTACACATATAATATTATGACAGTCAACAGATGTAGTATCCATTGATTCTCGCAAATGAAATGCGTTTCTAAACATATATATATAAGAAGTGAATTTACACTAAAACGTTAAATATAAATATGTAAATATAAATATAAATATAAATATTAATTTTTCTGTCCCTGGAATTTTTTTATTATTCTTCTTCGAATTTCTGAAATTTTTGTAAATAATTTTTACGATGCATATTATAATCTTTCATGATTTTGATATTTGGCTGCAACCAATTAAGCTAAATGCTGAATCCTGCAACATTTCTGGAGGACTGAAGGAGCAACCACGAGTCTTCCTGAAATTCATATCAATTATAATTATGTAACCAAAAGCATTAAATGTATTAAGTCCGACCCTTACCCACCATGTAGTATCCATTCATTCTCGCAAGTGAAGTCCGTTTCTAAAGTTATATATAGTTATATATACATTTATAAGAAATTAGAATCTATTGTTTCAAACATGTTTTTTAATCTATTTTATTATTAAAATATTTATAATTAGTGTTAATATCCTCGTCCGGATCAAAGTCCTTTCTCGTTTTTTTAATCAATCAATTTTTGACTGTAGATAACTTGATCGTTTACTACACGACAATTTTCTTCTGGTGATTGGTATTGTCTCGATTTTAATATATCATTGTAATATATTCATAAACCTCGTCAAAGTATTTAATATAATTAAAATAAATATTTGACCTGGCAATATTGGTTTAAAAATCCGAAAAGGTCTGGAATATAGTTTTAACAAGATTTTTGGCTTAATTTTAAAACCATGAAATTTATGTTTCATTTATTAATTCTTTTATTATTTATAAAAAATATAAAAATTTTTATAGATTTAATTTATAACAGATTGTTTCGATCGATTTGTAGGAGAGTTAGTAGTAGAAGCTTCTAGGAGTATTTTAATAAATATTTTGTATGACGAAATTATGATTTAATTAGAATTAGCAATTTTTACAACTTTTAAGAACAAAATATAATAAGTCATTTTTATTGAAGGGAACTAAAAATTAGGTAATAAAAACTACATAAAAATTTTTCTTATTTAATGCCTTAATTGAATTTAATCTGAAAAAAAAATTGGTTTGTTAAAAGTAATAAAAAGTAAGTATAAAAAAAATTTCTTGCAAAAAGCTTAAAAAATAAAAATTATATTATTTTCCAATAAACTGATATAATAAAATCACTTTTTATAGTTTTCAGTTTTTTTTTTATTAATAAATTTCAAGATATCAAAAACGTCTCAATAAAGTAAAATAAAAAGTAATTTCTAGTTTATCAAAAGATTGGCTTTTGAAAAGAAAGATGTTAAATTTCAAGACTTTGCTCACTAATAAAGATGTAACACGTTAGTGTCATTTAAATGTCAGCATTAATTTTTTTATTCACTGCACGTGAGGATAGTTAAAAAAAATGTGATTTAATTATATGTATTTTATACACAGAAAGTTGATATATCTTATTAATTAATTACAATCGGTTTAAATTAATGACAGTGTCAGTTGATATAATTTTTTTTTACAAGCTTCCTTTTTTATTTTATTATTTCTCATCGCATATTTTATGATAATTTAATCTTAATTACGTACACCAGTTTATAAATAAATCGTAAAATAATATTTTCTTTTGCAGTTTAAAATGTTTGAAAAATAAAATTCTTTGATATTTAAATGTATCGTGAAATTTGTTCAGCCTTAAAAATAGCAGAATTTTTATGTGTTTATTTTATAAATAAAACATTTATCGCTGGAAATAAAAACTTTTAAATAAAGAATTAGTAAAGAAAAACTTAAAAAATTGGCCTAATTTTATGCTAATGGGAAAAAGATCTGTTTTTGCTAATACAAATTAAATATAGCAATTTATCAATCAACTAAAAGTTTATATACTAAATTGTCTGTGAAGAAGGTTTAAGAAAGCAAATTTAAGACCTCCTCCCCTACCCTTTTTTCTAGAACTCTAGGTATTTGTCTGAAGAGTCCATAAATCAATATTTTTTACCTGGGAACAATTCTGACCAAAATCTTTTGCAATCATTTGAGTAAGAAAAAAATTCCACTAGCCAAATACAGAATATTTCCGCTTGCGGCTATTAGATTTTTTTTCAGTATATCAAATATAAAGTACCTTATGATCAAATTATAACTTATAATCAAATACAAAGTATCTTATCTATAAATAATTTAATTTTATGTTTCTTTTTTTTTTGCTTTCAGATAAAATTACTCTTGCTTCTGCAGAGATTTCAAGTTTGACAGTTACCACATATTTTCGCTTCAATTGGTGAGTATAAAATCGTACATGGCATCCATTACCTCAATTATTCTAACAAGTTTTGACTTTTTTCTATATATATACCTCCTTTTTTTTACTACTACAAGGTTTATTTATATACCAACTAAAAAAAAAGTAATCTTATTTTCCGCAAAGCTGTTCAATTCACAAAAATTCGATATATAAAAAAAGACAGAAGACATTTCCTTATACTTTTTTTTCATTTTGACGATATAAAACCTCGTAAAAATAAAATGAAAAATCGGAAAGAATATAATATAAAATAAAAGGAAAAAATGTTAGGTGTCAAATAAGAGGAAAAAAAAATATATATTTGAATGATAAAAGAAAAAAGTATAAAATTTTTTTTTTTTTAAATAAGCACAAGCAGATCACGTTTTACTCGTATATTTTTTATTATATAGATTCGTTTATATATTTTGAGAATATTTTATAACTAAAGAAAGCAAAAAATAAAAAATTTATTCATTTAAATTTTATGCGGAAGTATTTTAAAAAATAAACAAAATGCGATGCTTAGTTTTATTTTTTAAAGTTACAATTTGAAGATAACTCAATTTTACTTGGATTAAATGAATGTAAAATTTTTAAAATAATTTTTACTTTTTTAGCAATAAAATTCCAGGAGTAAAATTTTTATTATCTATAAAGTAAAGAAACGTAGTTGCCTCATATTACTTTATAACCCCAAAAATCACTAGAACTTTGATAAATAAAAGATTTTGCAATAAAGTTTAATAAGCTGAATGACTATTTTTACATTTTTTGCAATTTCTTTGAGTTATCAAAAACAAAATTTAATAATATACGTGTTCCTTCATCCTTCTGCTAATTAAATATAATCAAACCATATCATCATATTCAATGAACTTCGCTCACCCACTACAAAATAATAAAAAAACCAGAGAAGCACGCGTCCTAAAAACAGAAAAATAAAAATATAATTCTAACTTTTTCGTCACGTGCAAATTCAAATTATCATTATAAATGTTTAACCATGGAAATATTTATTGTAATAGTTGAAAAAGATTTAAAATGTATAAAAATATCCATTGTTATAATAAAAGAACGGAAAAGATAGTTAATGTACATAAAGAGAGTTGAATGAATGTCTCATTTATTCGTTGACATTGTACGTTAGTGAGACACAATGAGACTTTTTGTTTATAAATATACATTATAAAATGAGAAGATTTATTTTTTTATATCACTGAAAACATCCTCTCACGGTCTTTTTTGCAATTTTTTTTTTGAAGATAATAGACGTGATTTTATCATTTTTTTAAGGTGTATTACTAAAAAAGCTAATATTTTTTTAATTTACTGATTTTATTTATGTAGTGTGAACTTGAATTAAATAAATGTTTAAATTGTGCAAGGCTTATAGTAAATTTTGTTACTTTATTTGTAGTTAGTTGTAACTTGGCTTGTTATAAAATTTGTTAGGAATTATCTTTTAAAGTTCTGTCTCTAAATGCGATTAATTGGCAAATTTAATTTTCGTATAAGCGTAGCTGAGATGATAGAAAATTAATAATCACGCGCCACAAGTAAATTACTCCAGTCGAAATACGGGGGGGGGAGGTGTACTTACGGTTGCGAATACGAGATTTGCTCTAGTATAGGTTTTTTGGGTCGCTGAACACGAAAATCGGGTTCAGTTAGTAAAGAAAATGGGGCTTCACCCTTAAATTTGCAAAAACTACCCTCAAAAGGATGTATTTTTGATATATTCGCATTCTGAGTCGATAGATTTGCCCAAGAATTGGTTTCTCAGGGTATTTTGAGTCACTAATTAAGAATTTCGATGATTTTTTAAGGTGAAATTAATATTTCACCCTCAAATTAGCAAAACTACCGTCCATAGGGTTTTTTGGGTCGCAGATAACGAATTTCGCGGAATTTTTTATGAATAATTAATATATTACCCCTAAATTACCTAAAACTATCCCTAAAAGGGTCGTTTTTGCTATTTATGCATTTTGTACGCCCAGATTAGGTCCATAGGGTTTTTTGAGTCGTAGATTTTAGGGGTAATTTAGGGGTGATATATTAATTATTCATAAAAAAATTCATGAAATTCGTTTTCAGTGACCCAAAAAACCCCATGGACCTAAACTGGGCGTACAAAATGCAGAAATAGCAAAAACATCCATTTTAGGGGCAGTTTTAGCTAATTTAAGGGTGTTATATTAATTATTCATAAAAAAAATCCATGAAATTCGTTTTCAGTGACTCGAAAAATCCTTGTGGACCTAATCTGGTCGCAAAAAGTGCGAAAGTAGCGAAAACACCCCTATTGGGGGGTAGTTTTAGCTAATTTAAGGGTGAAATATTAATGTTACCTTAAAAAATCATCGAGATTCTTAATTAGTGACCCAACAAACCCTTAGAAACCAATTCTTTGACAAATCTATCGACTCAGGACGCGAATACATCAAAAATACCCCCTTTTAGGGGTAGTTTTTGCAAATTTAAGGATGAAGCCCCATTTTCTTTACCAAAAGACCCCAATTTTCGTATTCAGCGACCCAAAAAACCTATACTAGAGCAAATCTCGTATTCGCAACCGTAAGTACACCCAAACCCGTATTTTGACTGGAGTAAATATACTACACCACCTCTTGTACCTATAGATATAGGATTTGGCTGATTTATCACTAATGTGCTTATTAAAATTTATTCTTATATATTTTCCTATCCTAAAAATAAGCACATTTATCACCCTAAAATTAATTTGTATCAATACTTCAAAATATCGATTTTTTTATACCAATTAACCGATTACACCGGCTCGGCCAAAATGTGCCACTTGAAAAATGGTTTAAAAAAGCTTGTTTAATGGTTGGTACAATCATACAAGCTAGTTTATACACCAAAAATGATTAAAAAACTAAATAGTTCCTTAGAAAGTAATATTACTTTCAATTATATTCAAAATTTTAACCCAAAAAACTCAAGCAACGCGTTTTGGCTTTGCCGGCGGTGACAGATTATAGGTGACTGCCTGTGGCAAAATGCAAAAATATATATTTATACAAAAATTCCTACTTAATGAATTTTATTCAAACATTTCTCTCAAGTATAGGATATTTTAAATAAATAAATTTTATTATTTATAGTAAAATAATATTTGAAAACTTTCGGATTCTGATGTTATTATATACTCTTAAGAAGTCATTTCACTTGCGAGAATATTATTAATACGTATACTATTCATAATAAACTTAAATAATGTTAATTTTATATTCTATTTGTATAATATAATTAAAATTTAATGATGAAAAAGTAAACAAATTTACTCTTTTACATATTTAAACAAAATCTGTTTTAATATTAAATTTTTTAGTTATTTCTATTAATCGCCCATATTTTTCTTATATATATTATTATTTTTGATTTAATTGATTCTTATATATATTTTTATTTTTGATTTACAATTTAATTTAATATGATTCATTTAACAATTATGCCCAGTACAGGTTAATTAAATCAAAAATAATAAAATCTGTTTTGTTCTTATTTAATTTTTATTAACGAAAAAATTTGGTAAATTACAATTAATATTTATTAATTTGACTTGATTTTTAATTATTAAAATAAATAATTATGGATAATAGATTGATGATAAATTCAATATTAAAATTTAAGTAACAATCATAAAAAATAAAAATATTTTTTACGCTATAAATAAAATATAAAATATAAAATCAAACATATAATTTAAAATGATTCAAAAGTACATTTTTTTAAATAAATTTGTAGTAAAAGGTATTTGAAAATTTAATTTAGCAAAAGAAAACAACAAAAAAAGCATAAAATAATCGAATATAAAAAAATGATTAAAAATTGTAAAATTAAAACTTATCAAACAATATACAATATTTACCAGACTAAAATGAATTATTAAATTTTTACAATTGGTTTTGATTTTTTTAAAAATATTTTTATATTTCCCTTGCGACATAACAACAATAAAGAGACTTTTACTCTTTGTAAATATTATACACACAACCCGGCAATATTATTTTAGTTCCCGCGCTGAAACTCCTAGCAGTACTGTAATAAAAAAAGTCTATTTATATATCCACAAATTAATGGACCCCATGCATGGATTTTTATGCTCACATTATATTTATGTTATATCAATATTTATACAAGTATTAAAATATGTTTATTTTCATTATGTTTTATAGATTCTTTTTTGCTAATTTTACATGATATATTTAGAGTTTTATTGTATGCAGTATTGTACATGGGGATTGGGGAGATATGATTTTGTATAGTTAAAATTTTTGATACTATATGTATATTATTATTACTGCTAGTTTTTCTTGAAAGAATCTAGAAAGTTTGATCCATTGAATAAATTTTCAGCTCTGCCAAATATTCGTAAAAACATTTATTTTTCTACCCTATTGCGTTATTTCACAATATATTGACATTATTGAACATTCTAGTCATTTTCCTAACCCCGAAAAAAATATCTGCTACATAATCTTTATTCACAATGCTCATAAAAAGCGAATATAGTAATTTTTAAAATTATCTATCGTAACATAAATAGCCACATAACAATAAAAAATTTATTTATTTAAACAAATTGAATAAAAGCATTAAAACTGATAAAAACTATCTCTAATAACTGTTAAGTATTGATTTTTTTAAAAAACATAAATACTTTTATGTGGAACAATATATTATAAACATATATATGTGTGTACTACTTGAACAAGGACAATAAGTCATAAAAAGTTTTTATTTTTTTAGGGCTCTAAATGTTAGGGTTAGTTTTCCCATATTCATTATTGCATTTTTAATGTTTTCAATTTCAAATATGTTTCTGAAACGTAATTTATATGATTAATATGGGAAGTAGTATGGAAAGTTTTTTATTTTATTGCTGGTATATGCTTTGTTTTTTTGAATTATAGTTATAGCACAAAAGGTATTTTATATTTTATAATTAAAAATTAATTAGTCTTTCAAGAAGTACATTTTCTTTTATTATACACTGCTGCTAAAAGTATAAATTTTTTCTGCACTTAATCAATTTGAATAAATATTAATTTTGAAAATAAGATTACTATACGTTTATTGCGCCATGGCTAACGGTTAAATAAAGGCCAATTTTTAATCTGTAAAGGTTTTAATCAATTATAATTATATTCAAGAATTTCTAAAGCAAGTTGTTAAAATTTTTGTATTATTATTTTTTTTTTAAATAGTACTCAAATTTCGTAACATACTCCAGTCAAATCATGGAGGAGGAGGGTGGGTTTTTAGTTACTGGTCGTTAACAGGTTTGATCTACTGTAGGTTTGACTTCTAAAATGGACGCACAGATGTTAAAAAAATATCCCTTTTATGCACTGTAAAAAGTAACTTTCTTAGATTTCCAAAAAAAATAGAATTTTTTCGAAAAATTAGTGAATTTTCAAAAGATTTTGTAAATATTCGATAAAAATCGTAAATTTACTAAATTTAGCATATTATCGAAAAATTCGAGAATTCTCGATTTTTTTTTGTGATTTTACGAAAAAAGTTGTAAATTCACAATTATTTTTCGGAAATTTACAACTATTTTTTGAAAATTTTCGAAAAAAAATTGTAAATTATCAATTTTTCTTGCGAATCCACAAAAAAAATCGAGAATGCTCAAATTTTTCGATAATATACTAAATTTAGTAAATTTACGATTTTTTTCGAATATTTACAAATTTTTTCGAAAATTTACTAATTTTTCGAAAATGTTCTAATTTTTTTGTTAATATAAGAAAGTTACTTTTTACAGTGTGGGTAATTTCTCATACACGAAACCTCCAAGTTCATGATCAGTGGTCCAAAAACCTACAGCAGACTAAACCTGGTAACGGCCTGTAACTAAACACCCTAAGCTGTGATTTGACTGGGCTATCACTGGTAAATTTAAGCAAGACTGCAAAAATGCCTTTAATGCTAATAAAATGCAAAACATTTATTAAATACATAAAAATAATCAGATTGTTTGAAGAAAAAAGAAATAAGACTTTTTTTTAAACATAATCATTTTATTTTTTTGAAAAATACAATTTTCAAAATATTTGTTTACAATTATAATCGGAAAAATATCATTTATTTTAATCGTTTCTATTTACATACCTTTTTTTTAACGACGTTGGTATAATATTTGTTAAATACCATATTAATACAACATAAAATACAAAAAGTAATACGTGTTTTAATAATCTAACAAGCATTTTTTTCTTTTAATTTTTCAAATTGTTGCCTCTAATAATTTTTTTTTGGTTACTAAACTAAAAAAAAAATAAAATTTATGACTTTTAATAATTAAATTTTTTTTTTTAATAAAAGACTGATAGCATACCTTATATTATTATTGTTTTTACTTTCAGCAAATAACTACTAACAAAATAAATAGGTTATGTACAACTCAATACCTTATTTTTTTCCTGCGCAAAAGTATTGAACATTATTTTTTATTTATCGAATAGTAATTTATTTAATTATGGCACGTCATGTAAATTATCAATTTATCAGAATAACATCTACAATTGTTGAAACAAAGGGTATAATTAGTTTGGTAATGAAATAAACAAGGTTAAATTCGATAATTAGAATAAGGACATTAAAAAATAAAAAAAATATATTAACTAGTTTATTGACCTTTTTTTCATCAAAATAATAAACGAGAATTTTACTGAAAATCAATGTGTGCTACCTATTTATAGTTGATTATCTTAGTGGCGTTATAAATTCTATTAAAAGTGATTTAAAAATCCCTTACAGATTAACACTACTTTCTTGTTAATTTTAGAGAAGGATTGTGTCTGCAATAAAGTATTCTCGCAAGAGAAATGACTTTTATATACTATATATAAATCTGAGTTTCAGTAAAAATCTTAAATTCTTTGTTGATTATATTTACTTATTTGTTAATTTTCCTTACGTTGAAATTATGGCTTCTGGCTTTTTCAAGATGAGTATCTTTAAGATTTTTCTCATGTTTGATGAATCTAATTATATAATGAATCAATTTAAATTACTCGTTCCACGTATCAAAACGTGAGTTTTTAGAACTTGATGATTTGTTTGTTTAATTTTAATTTATTAATTTAAAAAATGAACGTATAAAAATAATTAATAAATAAAATCAAAATTAAAAACAGATTTAATAAGAAATAAGATAATGGATGTGATTTTTCGCATGTTTTTATCAGTATATTTCGTTCTTTTTTGATTCAATACTTACGAGTATAAGTTATAAATTAAATCGCTAATATATATGATAGCTGAAAATCGGCTGAAAATATGAAAATAATTAAGAAAAAAAATTTATTAGCAAGTAAATTCTGCTGTGTACAGTTCATTTTATACAAGTGCTTTTGAAATTAAATCAAAATTGTATATAGTTGCAATTATAACATGAAAATATTTCAAGTATCATAGCTAAATTTATTTAGTTTATGAGCTTTATAATTATATGAAATTCCAAAGCAACTTTGCACACTTTCGTTAAATTTTCTCATTATTAATAGCGAGAAATAAGATGAAATTTAAAATAAAGCGCTTCAAAATAATTTAAAACTTTAAATTTCACCTGTAATACTTAAAGCTTTTTTAGTATATAAACCTTCAAATAAATAGTTTGAAAGAAAAAATGCTATATTTCATATCAACGTCCATTATAATAAGTATATATATATATATAATCTAGAATTCGTATATCAAAATGAAAATCCAACAAGACAAGTAACGTCATATAAACAGTATAACCCTCAAGCAATTTAATATTACGTCTTTTCTGTAGCTAATATTGGTTTGAATTGTTAAAGTGATGTAATTCCAAGATGAGAAACTTGCATTTACATAACTAAGCTTCTTAATATACATATATATTTACATATACATATATACCCAGATTCTTATACGTGGGAGTATTATTCCTCGGCTAGTTTTTATCGCTAACCCTTTACCTCGCCCTTACTACAGAGTCAATCCTACTATATTTTTTAATTATTTCAATAAGTTACTGATGAATGCAGATTTAATATTATGAGTCTTACATATATTTTATTGTTTCATAATAATATAGCATATATTTCTCGAAAGAGAAATGCGTTTCTTAGTCTATATAAATCATATACTAAATTTTTCTTTAATTATTTTAATTATTTGTAGCATTTATTAAATCTCAGCAATTCTTTATTTATGCCTTTACTAGAATCTTATTTTTCCCTGACGAATCATGTGTTGGTTTAATCTATTAATGGCTAAATTTGAAATAAGTAATAATTATAATTAATTACACATTTTTTTAAATTTAAAAATTATATCTGATTCATCAGAAAAAGTATTCTTAGTACAAAATGATCTCAGCTTGAATTACCATTTGATACCATATTGATTTAAGTTTTTCACTGTTTCAGACCTTTTCCAGTACAAAAAATCGAAAAATTTGAAAAATCAAAAAATCGAACAATTTTCCATATATACCTCTTTCGATTTTGGCCAAAATAAAAATTGTCAAGTAAATCCTGTTAGCCCTTTTCATCAGCACTTTTCTTTTTAAAAAACTTGATTTATAAAGAGTTTTAACCAATTCAAATGGTTTTAAGCAAATAAAGTCAAAATTTCTAAAAATGCAAAAATTTTAAAACTCACTTAAATTCATTTTTATCAGGTTTTTTGAGCTCTCTGACCTAGTGAACCATATTTATTTAAGTTTTTCACTGTTTCAGAGCTTTTCTAATACAAAATAAAATTTTAAATAATTTCTAAGTTTATTTGAATTTATAGATTATTGGAATAAAATTTAACTATTAGAATGCTAGAATTATGATTTAAAATAATTAATGGTAATATTCAATACTTGATGCTATTAATAAACTTTTCGAAATCATCTTCACATTAAAATTTTATTTACGAATCTAACTGTTATTATTATCATCATGCACATAATATTATACGAGGGAAATGAAATAAAACAATTAATGATATAATATTATGAAACTTAAGAATATTATGAAAAATAAAATTATATAACAAAGTTTTAAAATATAATTTTTTAGTCCATTATACAGGTGACGCGTTTTATCTTACACTAAAGAGTTAAATTTTAGGGTTCGTATCCCATTAGGATACCTCTTTTTTTATTTAAAAAAAAGGACGTTTATGTATTAATATACAGTCTAACGCCTGTTTTATATAAGATAAGAAAAATTTTTATATTTATGTTTGCTTAAGTTTGCTCGCGCGTTAATATATATTTTTTATAAAAATATTTTTAAATTTTATTTTAATTGTGAACTTAATATAATAAATAAGTATGTGTGGAAAAGCTTTTGAAAAGTTTTATACATATTATGTACATTATTTATCGTATGGTTACTAAAGCATGAAAATAATGTGCGTATATGTGAATTTAATATCCGATTATAAATGTTTTTAAAGTAATAATATATTTTAAACTCGAAAATTTCTAAAATTTATTATATGTTTATGAAATTTAAAAGTTTGGTAATGATATTTTAAATAAATTATGATATTCAAATTTGCTAACTTTTATTAGGTTTTATTACCGCTTTCTATTTATAAAATCATAAAATTTTAGTGTATTTAAGAACTTTTAAGTACTACCAAATACATCTTTCTCAGGAACCAATTTATTTTATAGCAGAATTTTAAAATGACCAAACAAACTGACAAACTGGGAATTTTGTTTTTTTTCTGTTGAATGCCTGCTGAATTTCATAACTCTTTGTAAGTAATTTATTAAATATCACAATTTCCCATATATTATAAAATTCTTAACTGTTCATTTAATTATATTTTTAACCATACAAATAATTGTTGAAAATAAAAAATTTTTTAAATAAAATTTCATTCTATTCTTAAATTATTTAAGAAAAAAAAAATCAATTTGAAACATATTTAATTCAATTGGTTACAATATAAAAGTCAATTGTTATCCAATATCATTATCGTCATTCATTTCAAATTTAATCGTCGATATCCTTTAATAATAAAAAAATTTAATAAAGGTTTTTTTACGTACGTATAAATGTCATTTTATTGTCATTTAATTTAAAATATTTCCTGTTATTAAATAGCTATGAGAATTTATTTTTAAATAATAGTATTCATAACCCTTTACCTTTTTTTATAATTTTTTTACAATTTCGTAAAAACAGTTATTTCAATTTAAAACGTCTTTTGTGTTATTTTATGATAATAACACGAAGAAGAAATTCAATTAGTATATGGTTTTGGCATATCCTACAAACAATATTATATATATAATTTTCCCTTTTTAAAGTGAGAGAAATATGTCGATTCAAGACGTTTCTAAAGAACACAGACGTCAAAGGATGTACTGCATAAAGACTATTCTCTAATTTACTTATACAAGAATTTACTTTGAGGTTGTGATAGATTAGATTTTCTGTATTATATTTCTTTAATTTATTGCATATGCGTATAAATAAAAACTCTTTTGTATAACGTAATTTTAGTAAATACTGTGGGTTGTAGTAGATTTTTTAAAATATAATAAATTCGTGTGACTTAACGATATTGTTGGAAATCTGCAGGCAGTTTCCTTTTTTACAAATTTTTTGCTATAAATAGTTTTTAAAACTTCCCTCTGTAAAATTTTTACCATATTATGGCCCTAATTCATGGTGGTGGGGCATAAATTGGCCATCGATTAAGGCCATATTATCGCGTTGCGTATTTAGGCAAAACTTTTTTTTTACAGTTTTAAATGATTCATATCCTAAAATAACCTAATTACACCAAAAACCTTTGTATCTAACATTACTTGTCTAGCATTAGGTTTCGAGTTTAAGAGAACCTGTTTACCCCTAAAACATTATATTTACTGAAACCCTTCTTACAACTAAACCAATTATAATGAGCTAAAAACTTTAAACCTAATGCTGCTTACTTTTTACCTAATTGGTTCATTGAAGACTTATACGGAGCTAACATGAAATGCCTTATTTCATAACGCTTATAACCTTAAAATAGTAGATAATATCTAAGGAAAATATTATTTAACGATCTATTCTTAATTTAGAATAATTTAATTAAGTTATAATAATATTATTGTTTGCATTGTTTAAGAAATTAAAAAATTAACTGATCCTGGGTATATAAAGTTTGGCCTTCACGCTTATTTTGTAGTTTTGTGCAGGATTAGAAACAGGCATAAGTTGTAAATTTATCTGCTTGTATTAAAAACGTTATTTTTATATTTGCAGAATGTTGGTTATTAGATTTTTAATTCATAATGTGTTTTGTATAAACTTTATTACTGGAATAAAATTAAATTATTGGGCTGATAATATTATAAATCACATTCAGTCTGAACTACCGACTAATCAAGTTGTTGTTTTTGATGATAGATCCATTAAACCTCATTTTCAAAATACAGGATATTATGAATTTTATTCCGAAATTTCAAGGAGAATCCCAACGATTTTAGTAGATACAGAAAAATTTGATTTTAATTATAAAAATTACTTTTCCCTTTATCCTAAATCGGATTTATTATTCATTATTGCTGGAAAAAATTACCAAGTCTTTAACAATATTGCGAAATTAACAAACGATTCAAAGGTCCCAAGACCAAAAGTGTTATCAATATATCTGGATAACAACAGTTCGGTTGTAAATAATTACAAAAATACTTTATTGCTTGCCTGGAAATTAAAATATTTGGATTTCACAATTTTAGAAAAAAATTCCAATAATCAAATCCATTTGATTTATTTCAATCCATTTGCAAATTTATTTTACTCAAAAATATTGAATTCCTTTACAATATTTTTTCCAAATAAATTGAATGATTTGCATGGTTATTTATTCAGATTTCCAGTATTCAGAAGTGGGCTACTATTAGATTTTTATGAAAATAATACAGAAATATCAATAAATGGTACCTTTTACGAATATTTGGATATAATTTTTAACAAAAAAAATATTACAACAGAACCAACCATTCTTCAGAACATCTCAACTGAAATTTTATTCAGTACTATTTATAATGGATTGAAAAATAATATTTTTCATTTAACACCATACCATTTCTTCGTCAACAGATTGATAAATAACGGGATATTGATTGGGTCAATCGTAGACCTTGATGAGATTTGTTTTATTGTGCCTGTAATAAAAGAGTCTCAATCGACACTACCAAATATATTTTATCCATTACTGAATTTTGCAGCCAGCTTGTTATTGTTCAGATTAGTAGCTAAAATTTTAAAATTTCCTGTTGAGCAATGGAGTTTCTTGAATCTGTACAAAATTATGATAAATCATCCATTACCAAATTTACCATCAAAAATTGGCCAAAGATTAATGTATTGTTTAATTATGGTATTGTCTATTGTTTTAACAGCTGATATTTTTTCAATAACAAATGAAAATGTAATTTACGAAGAAAGATCTTTGGAAACATTCAAGAGTATTGTTCAGGATGAAATGCCAATTTATTCTGATAATGATTTTTACATAAATTTGTTTTCACAGAAAAAAGAGATGCTAAATTTAACAGATTTGAGTAAAGTGCCAGAAAAAGTGTCTCATTACGATACATGTATTTTTAAAGCAGCAGAAAAAAAGGAATCTATTTGTATGTATTCTATTGTTGAGGCAAAAACTTATAAAAATATTTATCGTGAATATGATGGCTCAAAACTTATAAATATCGTTTGCACTAACATGTACAGTGACTTTCTTGCGGTACCATTTGAAAAAAATTCACCTTTTGTTGATACTTTTAATAAATTTATGCAATTGATCACTGAATCAGGAATCCCAAAACATTGGAATTATATTTATGAAAAACCTAAAAGTATTAATAAGGAGCAAATATCACAGAAAATAAAAGACCCATTTTTACTTTTTAGGTTGAATATTATTTTGGTTATTGGATTCTCTATATCAATAATTGTTTTTTTCATTGAAGTTGCAATTAAATATCTAAAAATAAGCGTTCTTTTCTATTCAATTCGTAAATTTATTGATTATTGAAATTATTTACAGTACAATTAAATATTTATCTAGTATTTGTTTTTTACATTATTTTTATGGTTATTAAATATTCCAAATCGATTTTTTAATTTTGCAGAAACTTACTTATTAATAAAAAGTAAGGCGATTAGATAATTTTAAGAACGATTAAATTTTAATTCTGTTTAATTTTTCAAATTATGATATTTTTTATTGATTATTCGTAATTTTTGGTAACTGTTTCATCTATGCAAGGCTTGCTTAAAATTTAGCGACTCAAGATACAATGAAAATGTTTGGATTGTAAAACCGTTTAGTCAGTAAGAAAAAAATGTTAGTAATTAAAATCTTTGTGATTTGTAACACATTTTGCAATAAATTAATTATTGTGTGAAATGTTGTATTGTTGGTGATCTGATAAATCACATTAAGCTTGAAATTCGAGCTTATCAAGTTGTTATATTTGTTGATAAATCAACTTTAGTCCAAACAATTCCAGGTTATTCGATGTTGCATTCAAGAAAATCAAGAAACCTAGCTACAATTTTTTTTTCAAATGCTCCTGCAATTTTTAATTGGATCAGGTTTACCTGGACATTGGGAATATATGAAACAAAAAATTGAAATTATAAATATTGACGTAAAGGAAAATGAAATGTATGATCCACTTTTAAATTATTGGCCTTTAGATATTTATTTCACTGGTATTTAGTTATCAATATTCGTATTTATCACTGAGTTGTTAAACAGATGCTTGAATATTTGATGACTTTATAAATACAGTCTTTCGAGTTTAAAAGTATAATTACAAAAATATAAGTTACTTAAAAAAAATAACTATATTTAAGAATTTTTAAAATTCTATACTGTTTTTTAGTAATGAAAATGCTATCGACTCAATTTAAATGTGTAAATTTTATCTGATTCTATAGAATTTTCTATATAATGCATGCTTCTTTGACAATGAGTCAGTGTTTTTGAAATAGTCAGAATATCGGTTTAAAAAAGACAAATAAAACTGCAATGCTTGTCATAAACTTTTTAATACACAGCATACTTATTGATAAAATTATTTTAGGAAATAATATCAATTGGATTGATAGTTTTATAGACAATATTCGATATAAGTTGTCAGTGAATTCTGTTACTATTTTATTGGATAAGTCATCTTTTTTAGAATTTAATTATGATATTTCGGAATTTCACTTGAAGCTTTCAAGCAGAATTCTCACTTTTTTAATTGACGTAAACAAAATTGCATTAAGTGAAAATTCGACAATTTCTGCTTCTCGGTCTCAAGTGTATCCAAAATCTAAAATTTTGTTCATCATTATTCATCAAAGTTTTAAAAATTTATCATATTATGGAAAAATACTTAAAACTCTAATGAAATTGACCAGATCGACATTAGCTCCAAGACCAAAAATATTAGCAGTTTTTTTGAATGGGACTTATGAGAATGAGAGAAACTTTAAAAATATTTTATTACTTGGATGGGAATTGAAATATTTGGATTTTACAATATTGAGAAATATTTCTTCTAATCAAGTTCTATCGATTAACTACAATCCTTTTCTAAAACTTTATATCCAAGAAATCTTCAATTCATCAACGACTTTGTTTCCAAAAAAATTAAACAACTTGTATAATTATTCGTTCACTATACCTATTTTCAAAAGAGAACCGATTCTAAATTTTTATTTAAACGATAAAGGTATTACAATAGTAAATACTACAGTTTTTAAATATTTTAAGATTATTTGCGAAAAGAGAAATCTTACATACCAAACGATAATTTTTGAAAATTTGTCAACTAAAATTTTACTCGATACAATTTTTGAAGGATTAAAAAATAACAAATCTCAGTTAATACCAACTCAATTATTTATTGGTATGTTAAGAGAGCATAAAATATGGTTTGGTGCGATAATGGATAAAGCTGAAATTTGCTTTGTTACACCAATTAAAAAAGAATCTAAATCCGAGGTCCCAAATTTATTTTATCCATTACTAACCGCTATTGCTTTCATAATATTCTTTCGATTGTTAGCTAAAATTTTTGAATTTTCAAATAATTTTTGGAGTTTTATAAATTTGTTCAAAATTATGGTAAATCAGCCACTAGAAAACCTACCAAAAACAATTCCTCAAAGATTAGTATTTTGTTTAGTATTGGTTTTATCAATAATAATCACTGCTGAATTTTTCGCAATTTCCAAAAAAAACTTCTCTTATGATGAAGCAACATTTGAAACATTTAATAGTTTAATAAAAAGTGATATACCGATTTATGCAGATAACGAGTTTTTCATTAAATTGTTTGAGGAGAAAAGGGACAATAGAAATTTTAGTTTATCTTTGAAAAAACCAAAAATGAAATTTGATGATGAAACCTGCATTAAAGAAGCAGCAAAGAATAAAACATCATTTTGCATGGTAAGTGAATTGATTGCGAATCATTACAAGAAAAAATATTTGGAAAATGATGGGTCAAAAGCCTTAGATATTGTATGCCCAAATATTTATAGCGATTTTGCTGGTATACCCTTTGAACATTCATCTCCGTTTGTTAAAAATTTCAATAAAATTATTCAGCGCATCACTGAATCTGGTATGCCAAAACATTGGAAATATTTAGAAGAAGTACCAGAACTTATCAATGTTGAAGATTTATCAGAAGAAATAAAAGATCCATTTTTAATCATCAGACTAGTTACTGTTCTAGCTACAGGATACTTTGTATCATTTATTGCTTTAATTTCTGAATTGTTAATTAAAAAATACAAAAGAAAATGTAATTAATGTTTAGTGATAAATCACAAGTTTTTAACATGGGATATGTCATGAAGGGGCATTTGAAAAAGGTCCCCAATTCAGAGGGGGAGGGGTGAATAATTGATTTTTAACTTGAAACATGCTTATAGGGAGAGGCACCCTGGGGATCTGAAAATCAAGGGGTAAATGCAGTCAATTAGAATTTTGATTTAGGGACTTAGAAAAATCCAGGTTTAAGGAATTAGAATAATTTGGATTTAGGGAATTAAAATAGCTAAGTATATTTTATTATTTAAAATGGGCGAAAAATTCACCAATTCTCATAAAATAGCTAAGGTTCAGGGACCTAGGATAATTAAAATTTAGGGGCTTAGAATAACATCTTGTAAAGGTGATAATTAATTTTTGCATCACATTTTTTGCGTTATACTCTGCCCTTCAAAACATGTCCCATGCCCGTTGACTGTGTTAATCAAACTAGTTATCAAGGTTTATCAAGTTTTATGGTTTAAAAAAAATATTTTTATTCGCTAAATGTTTCTTGTTTTCTTTATTATAATATATGATTGAACAATAATCAAAAATGTAGTGAGCTACTGTGAAAAATATTATATTTTAACTATTATAATACATATAATTGTTAAAATACACGAGTTGAAGTAATAAAGGTATCACAAAATTTATTAATTTAATTTATTCTCCTTATCAAGTAATCCTTAAAAAATTATTTTTCAAGTATATAACTGTAGGATTAATTCTAGATATGTTTTTAATTATAAGAATTGATTTTTTCAAAGGTAAGGTATCGAAACACCAAGAAAAAACAAAAATTAGATATTAATTTACGCCAATTTTAGTTTTTAGAAATAAAAATTTTTTTTCATAAATCTATATAAATTATGGTTGTGCAATGTATAAATTACTGTCAATATTTATACTAGTATCAGGTAGTAAATTTACTATTCTGAAAGGAATTCTTACATTGTAACTATAAAGATATAGCATCAATATTAACATATAATTTGAGTATCATAAAAGGAAAAAAATTCCAAGGCTCTTCTGTCAATTTTTTGATAAATTATTCAAATTCTATGTTATTAAATAAAATAAAAATTAACCTTTGTCATTTTGACCTTCTTATTAGCTTAAACATGGTATTTAAAAAATTTTTTTAAATGTTTTATATATATATATATTTTATTACTTTCCTGCAACCATTTCTACTTTATTTTTTTACCTGTAAGCCAGTTATAATTTTAAAATATTTATGTAAACAGCAAAATATTGAAAAGTAAACAAAAATGTTGATTTTTCGCTTGCTAATATACAAAATTTTTTGTGAAAAGTTCATAATTGGAAAAAATTTAAATTGGGTTGATAATATTATCA
Source organism: Anagrus nilaparvatae (assembly GCA_022575985.1). Classification (NCBI taxonomy): domain Eukaryota; kingdom Metazoa; phylum Arthropoda; class Insecta; order Hymenoptera; family Mymaridae; genus Anagrus; species Anagrus nilaparvatae. The sequence goes on from JAKSXM010000137.1 coordinate 26,252,513, forward strand.
ATCACATTCAGGACGAAATGGTAGTTCATCAAGTTTTTGTTTTTGATGATAGATATTCTGATTCAAGTTTTTCTAACCGAGAATATTTCAAATTTTATTCGAAAATTTCAAGAAGGATTCCAACATATTTAATTGATATTGACAAATTTTGTTCGAATTATAAAAATGGTTCTGTTTATAAGTCATCATTGCGTTATCTTCGACCTTATTCGTTATTTATAATTATTGGAATAAATTATCAGGAGCTTTATCAAAAAAATATTTTAAATAACGTCATTAAAGTAACATTTGATTCAATAGTCCAGAGACCTAAAGTTTTATCAATATATTTGGATAACAACAGATCAGTTGCAAGTAATTACAAAAATACTTTATTGCTTGCCTGGAAATTAAAATATTTGGATTTCACAATTTTAGAAAAAAATTCTAATAATCAAATCCATTTAATTTATTCCAATCCATTTGAAAATTTGTTTTACTCCAAAATATTGAAATCCTTTACATTATTGTTTCCAAATAAGTTAAATGATTTGCATGGTTATTCATTTAAAATACCAATTTTTAAAAATTGGCTACTTCTTGATTTTAATAAAACTAGTTCTGGAATATCAATAACTGGTTCTGTGTACAAGATTATCGAAATTATTTTAAAAAAAATTAATAGTACAGTCGAAGCAAAATTCTTTCAAAACTTATCGCACGAAAATTTGCTTAGTTCTTTATTTGATGGTTTAAAAAATAATAATTTTCCTTTAGTTCCTAGCTATTTTTATCGTTATAAATTACAAAAGAGTAAAGTATGGTTTGGAACTATTATGGATGATACCGAGATTTGTTTTCTCGTAAGGATAAAAAAAGAATCTAACTCAGAAGTACCAAATTTATTTTACCCACTATTGTCTGCGGTAGCATTCATTTTATTCTTTCGGCTAGTAGCTAAAGTTTTTAAGTTTCCTGATGATACCTGGAGTTGCATGAGTTTGTTTAATCTCATGATTAATCAACCTATACAAAAGTATCCTACAAAAATTTTCCAAAGAATTGTTTATTTTTTTGTAATTGTTTTTTCCATCGCTGTAACCGCTGAATTTTTCTCAATTTCGAAAAAAAACTTTACTTCTGAAGACAGACGATTGGAAACGTTTCAAAGCATACTCGAAGATAATATGCCAATTTACACCGACAGTGAATTTTTCATTGAAATATTTATAGAGAAAGCAAATATTTTAACATTAAAATACAAAGGAGAAAAAATAAGAAAAATTTATAATTATTCCTTATGTGTTGAAAAATTAATAAAAAGGAAAGATTCCATTTGCATGCTGAGTAAAGAACTTGCAAAATTTTATAAGAATGATTATCGAGAAAGTGATGGAACGAACATGTTTAACATTGTGTGTCCTGGTATCTACCATGATTTTTTAGCAATACCACATCAACCATCTTCTCCATATATTGAAAAATTTGATAAATTGATGCAATATTTGACCGAAACAGGAGTTACAGAACATTTGTATTCCAGAAAATTTAAACTCGAAATTCTTGACGTTGAATCACTATCTGAAGAAATAATAGATCCATTTTTAGTTCTTAGGCTGCTTGTTATTTATGCTACTGGTTGCTTATTGTCAATTATTGTGTTTGCAGCTGAGTTATTGATTAAGCATTTAAAAATTAATTTTAACCGAACCAGTTTCATTCCATGCTGGTTTTTTATATTTTTATTCAATCTACATAATACATGTTTGCTAACTCAACTTAAATGAATATCCAGTTTATGCTGTGCTAATATTTTCTTCAGTTTTACTATACAATAACCAATGATACCACTAATCAGACACAAAAAAATCCAGATAGAAACATCAAATTCAACAATTATATGTGATTCTACATTGATGCAATGACGGTAAAGCAACTAAACGATGTTTTGGTAAGATTAATTTTAGATTTTAGATATAAATTTAATTTTGATGAAGAGGAAGCATTGAAATTTTCTACAAATAAAGAATACAAAGCATTAATGAAACGCAAGCATATTCGTAAAAACAATTTGATGACATTAATTATAAAGAAACTGAATTTTCTCCGCAAGAAAATTTTTGAGTGAATGTGTTTTATCGTACCATTAATCAATTAGTTACAGACCTGCAAAGTCATCGTAATAAATATTGTAGATATGTAGAAAATTTTGAACTTTAGACTAATTTGGTTAAATTATCAGATAAAGAAATAACTGATAAATGTCAAAATTTTTAAAAAAATATTCTTTATCGCTAAATGTTTTTTGTTATCTTTATTGTAATATATAACTGAACACTAATTAAAAATTTAGCTAGCTTCTGAGAAAAATATTATATTCTAACTATAATAATACATATAATTGTTAAAATACACGTGTTAAAGTAATAAAGGTATCTAAATATTTATTGATTTAATTTATTTTCCTTACATCAAGTAATCCTTAAAAAATTATTTTAAATATATACATGTAAGATTAATTATTATAGATAGGTTTTCAATTATAAGAATTGATTTTTTCAAGGTTAAGGTGATCAAAACATCCAGGGAAACAAAAAAAAATTAGATTTTATTTTTTGACCAAATTTTAGAAATAAAAATTTTCCATTTATAAGTCTATATAATATAAATTATGGTTGTGCAATGTAAAAATTACTGTCAATATATTTTTACTAGTATCAGGTAGTAAATTTACTATTCTGAAAGGAATTCTTACATTGTAACTATAAAGATATAGCATCAATATTAACATATAATTTGAGTATCATAAAAGGAAAAAAATTCCAAGGCTCTTCTGTCAATTTTTTGATAAATTATTCAAATTCTATGTTATTAAATAAAATAAAAATTAACCTTTGTCATTTTGACCTTCTTATTAGCTTAAACATGGTATTTAAAAAATTTTTTAATATGTTTTATATATATAAATATAAATATATATACTTTCCTGCAACCATTTCTACTTTATTTTCTTATCTGCAAGCCAGTTATAATTTTAAAATATTCATGTAAACAGCAAAATATTGAAAAGTAAACAAAAATGTTGATTTTTCGCTTGCTAATATACAAAATTTTTTGTGAAAAGTTCATAATTGGAAAAAATTTAAATTGGGTTGATAATATTATCAATCACATTCAGGACGAAATGGTAGTTCATCAAGTTTTTGTTTTTGATGATAGATATTCTGATTCAAGTTTTTCAAACCAAGAATATTTTGAAATTTATTCGAAAATGTCAAAAAGGATCCCAACATATTTAATTGATATTGATAATTTTTTTTCGAATTATATAAATGGTTCTGTTTATAAGTCATCATTGCGTTACCTTCGACCTTATTCATTATTTATAATTGTTGGAATAAATTATCAGAACCTTTATCGGAAAAATATTTTAAATAATGTCGTTAAAGTAACATTTGATTCAATAGTCCAGAGACCTAAAGTTTTATCAATATATTTGGATAACAACAGATCAGTTGCAAGTAATTACAAAAATACTTTATTGCTTGCCTGGAAATTAAAATATTTGGATTTCACAATTTTAGAAAAAAATTCCAATAATCAAATCTACTTAATTTATTTCAATCCATTTGAAAATTTGTTTTATTCAAAAATATTGAAATACTTTACATTATTGTTTCCAAATAAGTTGAATGATTTGCATGGTTATTCATTTAAAATACCAATTTTTAAAGATTTGCCACTTCTCGATTTTAATCAAGCTGGTTCTGGAATATCAATAACTGGTTCTGTATACAAGATTGTCGAAATTATTTTTAAAAAAATTAATATTACAGTTGAAGCAAAATTCTTTCAAAACTTATCATATGAAACTTTGCTCAGTTCTTTATTTTTTGGTTTAAAAAATGACAATTTTCTTTTAGTTCCTAGCTATTTTTATCGTTTTAGATTACAAAAGAGTAGAGTATGGTTTGGAACTATTATGGACGATACCGAGCTTTGTTTTATCGTACCAATAAAAAAAGAATCTAACTCAGAAGTACCAAATTTATTTTACCCACTATTGTCTGCGGTAGCATTCATTTTATTCTTTCGGCTAGTAGCTAAAGTTTTTAAGTTTCCTGATGATACCTGGAGTTGCATGAGTTTGTTTAATCTAATGGTTAATCAACCTATACAAAAATATCCAACAAAAGTTATCCAAAGAATTGTCTTTTTTTTTGTAATTGTTTTTTCCATTGCTGTAACCGCTGAATTTTTCTCAATTTCGAAAAAAAACTTTTCTTCTGAAGACAGACGACTGGATACTTTAAAAAGCATACTCGAAGATAATATGCCAATTTACGCTGATAGTGAATTTTTCATTGAAATATTTGTAAAGAAAACAAATAATTTAATATCAAAATTAGACGGAATAAAAATAAGAAGAATTTATGATGATTCATTATGTCTTGAAAAATTAATAAAAAAGAAAGATTCCATTTGTATGCTGAATGAAGTAATTGCAAAATTTTATAAAAATTATTATCGAGAAAGTGTTGGAACGAACTTGTTTAACATTGTGTGTCCTGATATCTACCATGATTTTGTAGCAATACCACATCAACCATCATCCCCATATATTGAAAAATTTGATAAATTGATAAAATATTTGGCCGAAGCAGGAGTTACAGAACATTTGTATTCCAGAAAATTTAAACTCGAAATTCTTGACGTTGAATCACTATCTGAAGAAATAATAGATCCATTTTTAGTTTTTAGGCTGCTTGTTATTTATGCTACTGGATGCTTATTGTCAATTATTGTGTTTGCAGCTGAGTTATTGATTAAGCATTTAAAAATTAATTTTAACCAAACCGGTTTCATTCCACGCTGGTTTATTATCTTTTTATTCAACCTTGAAAGTTAAGGAAAACATAATACATATTTGCTAACTCAACTTTAATGAATCTCTGACTAAAAGACTATGATAATAACAAATATAGAAAAATTTAAAGCATGCTTCTGAAAGAACCAAAATTTTATCGCTCTTGATACTAAATATAGTATTTGTAATTATTTCAAGAATTTTGCATTTTAAGTATTTACAAAATACATAAAAGTGTATTTTATTTGAAATAAATTATTGACTTGTTGACATTGCAATAACTTTAGAAATAAAAAAATGTATATTTAATCTTTAATCTATATCTAAAATAATTTGCACCTATTGCACCTATAACATTTGTTTAAATTTTAACATCTGATAATTCAGGTGAAGGATATTTTAAAATTTAGTGCAATAATGTTAAAATGTGTATTATTAAAATGAAATAAATTTTCTTTATTTTATTGGTGATAAAAATTAAAAAGTTTAGAAAATTATATAGGAAAAAATGTTAAATTATTTGTATTTATCCGATCAAACTAAATTTTATTGTCAATGAGTACACCTAATTCTTGTTTCGTACTTGAGTTTTTAGTTTTAAAAAGTTATTCAAACAGTTAAAATTAAAATGTTTTTCATACGAATTTTGATTTGGAACATAATTTTAAAAAAATTTGTTTTCGGGATTTATTGGGCTGAAACGATCGTAAATCAAATCCAGTCTGAACTTAATGTAAAAAGAATTTATATTTTTAATAATAAATCGTCTGCTAATTATTTTCATAAAGAAGCTACTGATTTATGTTCAAGAATCGCTGAAAGGATTCCAGTTTTTTTAATTGACATTGAAGATTCTTATTCAAATTTTGTTCCCCCTGAAATATATCCAAGGCCTTATTCTATATTTATCATCAATTGTGGAAATTTTGAGGAATTAAAATACAAAAGAATATTTAATACCTCACAGAATTTAGTAACCAGTCTGGCAAGAGCTCCAAAGACAAGAATGTTGGTATTGTTTTATAGAACAAGAAATACAAGTAATGATATATACAAAAAGATTCTGAAGCTTGCATGGGAATCAAAGTACCTGGATTTTACAATTTTAGAAGTAAGTTCCAAGAATCAAATTGAGGTTATGTTGTATAACCCTTTTAACAATTCATTTTCCAAAACAGTTTTTAATTCTTCAACGTTATTATTTCCAAATAAATTAAACAACTTGTACAATCATTCACTTGAAATTCCAATTTTTCAAAGAGAGCCATATTTATATTTTAATGATACGTCAATTATCAAAGGTGCTACATATGAATATTTTAAGGTTATTTCAGAAAAAATAAATGTTACTTACGAGAAAACAATAGTCGATACAAACACTTCAATCGACGTTTTATTTAATTATATTTTTGATGAATTAAGAAATAACCATTTTCGTTTCATGCCTTCTTATTTATATCTTAGCAGAATCCAATCAAACACTGTATGGTTTGGAGCAATTTTAGATAAAGTTGAAATTTGTTTTGTTGTACCAACGGTAAGAAAATCTCAATCAGAAGTACCAAATTTGTTTTTTCCAATAATGGCTTTCATCGCTGTAATGATTTTTTTTCTATTATTGGCAAAAATTTTTGCCTTCGATGATAAACAATGGAGTTTAGAGAATTTGTTTAAGATAATGATAAATCATTCATTTACGATTCGTTCAAGAAAAACAACCGAAAGATTAATGTATTGTTTGATTCTGATATTATCAATAATCATAACAGCTGAATTTTTTTCAATATCTAAAAAAAATAATTTGTCTGTTGATGAAAGATCAGTTGAAAATTTTATAAATATTGTCGATAACGATATACCAATTTATGCTGACAATAACTTTTACGTCAAAATGTTTGCCGAAGAAAGGGATAAATTTAATTCAAAAAGAAATATTTTTTCTAAAAAAAATGTTAAAATAGTATTTAGCGATCAAATTTGTATCGAAAGTATAATAAAAAATAAAAGATTAATTTGCATGGTAACTGAATCAACAGCAATTTATTTTAAAGAAAAGTATCAAAAATATGATGGTTCTCGTTTATTAAATATTCTTTGTCCAAATATTTACAGCGACATATTAACAATACCATTTGAAAATTCATCACCTTACTTTGAAAAATTCAGTAAAATGATTCAAAATCTTGTTGATTGTGGTTTATCGATACATTGGAAAAATTTAGAAAAAAAGCCTGAAATTAGTAATATCGATGTTGAATCATTGGTTGATGAAATAAAAGATCCATTTTTAATTTTTCGTTTAATTATTATTTTTACACTTGGTTGTATTTTATCAATTATTATTTTTATTTTTGAATTGATAATTAATTGTTTAAAATTAAAAAAAACTTTATACAACTAAAAATAAAGTTCAAATTATCGTTTTTAAATATTATCATAAAAAATTTAATGTTTTATTTTTTTAAATTATTCTATTGCTGTACTTATAATAATCATTGATAATAGATTAACAAAGTTTTGGTCAAGGATAAATAAAAATCGATTTAATTAATTATAATCTACAAGAATTAAAAAAAACTATAAAGATCTGATAAATTTTACTATAAAAGGTGTCTCTTAAAAAATTTAGTATCAAAAAACTTTATCAAGAACCTAGTCAGCAAAAATGATCAAAATGTTGTTGATAAAATTTTTAATTTTTAGTATATTTTGTGATAATTTTTTCTTTCAAGTCAAATTCAATACTCTGGTAGATGATATTAACAAAGGGAGTTCAATACTTTTGAAACACCAATTTACACCAAATGGTTATATTTTTACAGAATTCTATGTTTGTTACGTAAATCTTGTTCTGATTTTGGCTAACTTTTTGTTATAAGTATGAGTTTCATAAATTTTTAAATAAATGGTTTTATGTAACTGTTAGGTCATTTCTTTTAAGGTATACATTGAAAAAATTTTTTCACTTAATGCAGTAAGCACTGTTCTGCCATAATTTCTTCAAATTTTATGTCGTTTGTAATACTTGTATAAAAAAATACGCTAGAGCAAGCCAGAATTTCACAAACAGAATTCTCCTGCCTCAAGATGATTTTCAAGTACTTTTGCTCCAACCGTTGAAAATGATCTGAAATGTAAAAAAATACCCTGCCAACTAGTTGGCGCTAAGGTTCCTCAAACAATGAGCTCTATACTTCAATATGCCACATATATCACCGATTACAAACATGCAATCATACATATATTTCTAAATAACTTTTAAAAGTTTTTTTTGTTGATCAAAAATTTTTGAACAAATTTTCAAAAAATTAATTATCAGATTCGAGATATCGAATAAAAACCATATTTTCAAATATAAATACTGTCATGGAACTAAATGAAGTAATTACAAAAAAAAAAAAAAATATTGCAGTTTTAAAATTTTTTTTGTTTTTTTAATTTTAAGAAAAAAATTTTGGAAAAATTTGGTATCAGATCCTAAAAATTACCTTAAACAAACTTTCTAAAACTAGTACTTTCATAGAAATAAATTAGGTACTACGTCCAAAAAGAAAAAAAAATTGGTGTTTTTTGTATTTTTTCGTGAAAAAAATTTTGGGAAAAATATTTTCAAAAAATTAAGTATCAGATTCGAGATATCGAGTAAAAACCATACTTTCAATTATAAGTACTTTCGTGGAAATAAATGAGGTATTACATCCAAATTAAAAAAAAAAAAGTACCTCGAGCTTTTTTGATAAAAAAATTTTTGAAAAAAAAATTAGGTCTTAACTCCATAATGTTTGTGAAATATCACCAATTACATACATACACACACACACACACACACACACACACACACACATACATACATACTTTTTTTTAAAAACCGGTTTTTTAGCTTCCTGGGGTCTCAAAACGTGCTTATATGTCAAAAAATCAAAAATCGAAATTTGACCTATCACAATGGTTTGAAATTAAAATTTTTTAATGCAAATTAGTCAAAAAAAGAAACATGTTTCTTGTATATTTGGCACTAAAATAAATGATGTTGATAAATGAATTTTTAATGTATGAGTAAATACAATAACTTTGATGTAAAATAATGTAAGCTAATAAGAAATAAAATAAAAATAAAAATAAGCAAAATTTTATTTATTTTAATAAATAAATAAATCCCAATAGAATCCTTATTATTACATAAATTAATCCTATCCTAAATGATGTAGTCGCATGTCAGTCAGTGTTGATTAGCATCTCATATTATATCCTACATATAATAATAGTAAAGGGCAAGTGAGTATGAAGCATCTATGAAATCTCCAAAACGTCAGATCATAGGACAGTGATTCCATGCTGTTAGAGGTATAGTCTTCTATATACCCAAAATTCTCAATTAAATTTTCGAATTTAAAAGGGGTTATATATAATATTCGAGTATTTTCTAAATAGTCGCGGCTCGTTGCATAATAATATGCATTCAATGTGCGAATGAAAATTTCTGCGTGAAAGGAACGATTTTATAAAGCACAGCCGAAAATACTAGCATATTATTATTATTATTATTATTATTAATATTGTAGAAAGTGAAACGATATAGCAAAGTAAAAGGGGTAGAAATGTTGAAATATATATAGAATACCACAATGTCCGAATATATATGAATACGTGTAGACAAAGATACTTTGAGGGTTAACACATAATGTGGGGTAAACGTTAAGTGGAAAATTTTTAATTTCTGAGGTACAAAAAAAATATTTTAGTTCACTTGGTGTTATATAATTAAATATACTTTTTTTGTTTTAAATTATTTTTTATATCTGTATACGTGCTGTAATATAAGATAATTGGTCCTTTTTTGTGCTAGGACACATAATCATTATTAAAATTATATGTAATTTATGTAATATTGTGATCCTTATCAATTTGATTTACATAAATATGGTTGTATTTAAGTGTTTTAAATTTGCATAAATCAATATGTACTTTCTTGGATGGTATACATTTTTCCTACATGGTATAAATTTTTAAAAATAGTTCATTTCGTAACAAGAGTATAAATTAAACCTTTTGATACTTAAAAAATTTTTTTTATAATTCTTCTTTACTTGTAGTTAGTTTATTGGTACACTTTCCGTTTTTTTAAAATATTGATACTAAATTGATATAAACAAATTACTAATTCCTTTTCCTATAGTCCATTTTGTGTAATTGACCTTAAAATAAAAATAATTTTAATTACAAAAAAAAAAATTAGAAAAGTTTTTAACCAATAAACATTTAATTGTATGATAGTTTTTTTGAAAATAAAATAAAAGTTTTGCAATTAAAATAATTAAAATAACAAGACATATTTTTTATTAGTTTGAATTATTTTAAATTATTTAAGTTGACCTATGATAGTGTTTACATAAAAAAAAGTCCTTGACAAAGACTATAAATATTCCACAAATTAAGTCTTAGGGCTATTGCTCCAAAGTTTTTTGATCTGTTTGTAACAAAAAGTAAAAGTTTTGCTGGTATTATATTTGTATTAATTTTTGAATAAAATGTTAATTTTTCAATTATTTGTTTATAATGTCATTGCTAAGAAATTTATTAATGGAATAGAAATAAACTGGGTTGAGAACCTTATTGAGCATATTAATTCTGAAATTCGGCCATACCAAATTGTTATTATTTATGATAAATCCTCTTTCGCTTATTCATGTCCCGAAGAGTATTTGAAGTTGAGATCAAAATTAACAAGCTATTTACCTACAATTTTAATCGACGAAGAGGAACATCAAGGAAATTATAATAATAATAATACTGCTGTTTCATCATTACTACAAAATCCAAGACCTTACTCTTTGTTTGTAGTGATTAAAAACAGTGCAAAGGAATTCGCTTACCAGAAAACTTTGAAAAATGCTATAAGAATAACTAACGATTCGCCAGCTCCAAGACCTAGAATTTTATATATTTTTCTCAATCAAAGTAACTTAAATGATGTTTACTACGAAAATATTTTCAAATTTGCTTGGAAATTAAAATATTTGGATTTTACAATTTTGGAAAAAAGTTCTAAAAATCAGGTAAAAATAATGAACTATAATCCATTTCGCAAAATTTTCTCGAAAGATGTCTTAAGTTTGTCCACATTATTATTCCCTAATAAAGTGAAGAATTTGTTCGCCTACAAGTTTAACACACCTGGAATTGTGGTTCCAGATGTAGAACCAAAAAAATACTTTTACGGCACCATGTTCCGATACTTTGAAATTATTTTTAAAGAAAGAAATGGTACATTTGAATTCAAATTTTATGAAAATGCTACGATTGAAAATTTATATGGCAATGTGTTTGAAGATTTAAAGAATAATCGCTTGCAATTAATAACAACTTCATTTTATTATAGAAGATTATCCAAAAATAATTTTTTATACATTGGATCTTTTTTCGAAAATATTAAAGTTTGTTTTATTGTGCCTATAAAAAAAGAATCTCAATCTGAAAAACCAAACTTATTTTATCCTTTGATTAATTTAATAGCTTTTGTAATGTTTATGCGATTGTTGATCAAAATTTTTAAATTTACTGATGGATCCTTTAGTTATATGAATTTGTATAGGCTTATGTTTAATCAGTACGTAGGATTGCAACCAATAAAATTAATCGAAAGATTCATTTACTTTTCCGTAATTGTTTTATCGATCGTCGTAACAACTGAATTTTTTACAATTTCAAGAAAAAATTTTTCCTACGTAAAAAGATCACTTGCAACGTTTGAAAATATAGTAAAAAATGACATGCCCATTTACGTCGATAATGAATTATATGCTGAATTATTTCGTGAGAAAAAAAATAAAGTAAATTTGACAAAGAATCATAAAAAAGATGTTAAAAAAGTAAATTCTGATGCCTTATGCGTAGAAAGAGTTGGCAGAAAAAAAGATTCTGTTTGCATGACTAATACAGTATCAGCTAATTTTTACTTGAAGATGTTTCTTGAAAAAGATGGATCTAACGTATTAAATCTTGTTTGCCCTGACTTATATAACGATTTTATAGCTACACCTTATGAAGAGGCTTCACCATTTGCTGAAAATTTTGAAAAATTAACTCAATTTATAATTGAATCCGGAATCCCAAAACACTGGAGTGACATAGATCACAAGCCTGAAATAATTGATCGAGAAGCAATAGAAGATGAAATGAAAGATCCATTTTTATTTTTTCGGCTGCTTACTGTTTTCATTACTGGCTGTTTGTTTTCTGTTTTAGTATTTATTGGTGAAATATTCATAAAATATTTTAAAATCTTTAATATTCTTGTAAATCACTAAGCTTAGAATTGTTTAATTAGTAGCGAGTACCCGAATTTTTGGGTCGGTCTTAAAACTTGGGTACTTACATGCCACTAAACTGAAAAAAATACAATTTTCACGACCGGAATGCTGGTTATGGCAGTCGAAATTTTTTTTTCTTTTAATTGGTTGCCCGAGCTTTTCAAACTATTTGTATTTGCAACTAAATGTACACTTGTAATAATAATAATATAACATAACAATAAATAATAATAATAATAATAATAATAATTTGATGTTCGATTTAACGTATAAAAATTTGATGTTTGGTGTCATATTTAATGTAAATTAATATAAAATATTAATAAATACAATTTAAATAATTAACATTCAATTAATTTATTTAACATTACTTATGAGTCTTTCTATGCCAAAACAGAAATGGTGGGCAGATTGGGTCATCGGATCGGCCTCAAATTTTTCCCATGTTTTTATAACATAAAGATAAGAAAATCCTGAAATTTTTAGCCTTTCTAGGTCTTAAACAGCCCGAGTTATGGCCAATCAAACTCATTAGGTGGCTTAAAAAATATTTGATAAAATTAAAATTTTATACTATTTTTCTGGACAGTGGCCAAGGGAGTATGATTTCCTGGCCACTGCAAGGCCAGCGAATCTTGATTTCTCACCATTGGCGCAGAAAAATCGTATTCGACCGGTGGCCATAAAAAATAATGTTCCGAATCGTAGTATAATAATCGTGCAATTGGAGCAATTCTTTATTTTTCTGACCATGGGTCGTAATATACTATGTACCTATAATTTTTAGTAATTAAATTAATAATTAAAAAAATTACAGCTCATTAGACAAAATTAATAGAATAAATCTCAGAAAAGCAAAAATAAATATAAAAAAAAATAAAATATCTAATCCAATTAGAGAAAATTCCCCTTATTAAATACCCTAGCATTACCCAAGTTTTCACAAACGTATAGTTCTCAAACTATCATCTTCTTTTCAAACTACAAAACTAAATATACAATAAAAACCTGGTGATTATTTGAAAGAAAAAATAATCTTCGTGTTACTAAAACCTCATGACATAATCCTCTTCATTTTCATTATTTTTTCTATATTTGATTTTTACCTTCGTTAGCAAGTAAATAAAATATTGAGAAAATTTTCTGAAACTTTATATTTATATTGACTAATTAATTTTGGTTTACGTTTAAGATGTAAGAAATGAGACGATGAATACTATATAATTAATGTCTAAAAATGAAAGATATATTTTCGTGTAAAGGGAAAATGAAAATTATAATTTCCTATTTTCTGTTTACTTTTGCTTTAAATTTTCTTGAATCTTTCCTACATTTAAAATATATTTGTCAATTTACATTATAAAGTACATTTTAATTAGTTTAATTAACAAATTTTTATTATTTTTAACATTTTTTATTGCTGAATTAATTAGATTTTGGGTTATCTTATAGCTAAAAGGTCATTGATGCTCAAAAATTGTTATTATTTAGACACTTTTGGTTAAAAAATAATTTGAAAATTTTGTAATTTTCAATATTTTGCTTGAATTCATGCCATTTGCTTGCAAATTTAAGCAAAATTCTAGCAGACCAACCTGACAATGGAAGTAAAAGCTTAATTTTGATCAGAGTCATTAAAAATGTTTACTACTTAACTTAATGTTAAACTTTTGTAAAAGAAGAACTGCAAAAAGGTTGTACAAAGATAATAAACTTAGAAAAAAAAAATTATAAAGAACATCTTTCAAAGTAAAATTGTAAAATAGACTTTTAAAGGACATTTAAAATAAAGTAAATTATACTAAAGATGTAAAAAAAGAAAAGATCCAGTTGAAATAAAAATGACATAATAATATATCTTTTACTTTACAAACGAAACGAAAAATTCGCCAAGAAAAAAAGAAAAAAAAGTATTTTTTGGCTGAAACCCTTGAAAAAAAAGTATTTTTTGTAAAAATATAAATATTAATAAAGATCTTTTAAGAATTTAATAAATTAAGTTCTATTGAAAATGAATAATTAATAAATAAAAATGTTGAATAGAAAAAAAATTACATTTTGTACGTATAGTGCTTTTGAATTTGATGCAAAGTAAGAAAAGGATTCTAGCATTTTATACAAAAAAGATACTCGACTATTATGGGTTGTTATGGAATTTTTTTAAAGGTGTAACACAATACACTTGAATTTTTTTTATACTAACCAGAAGATGCGAATATTTATGAGGGGAGAATATTCATTTTATTCGATCTTTTGTATTTTTTGAGGTTTCAATTTCTTATTTACAATATTTTATTACTTTTTTTTTTTTTAATTCAAAAAGAGAAAATTTAGTTTATTTCCATATTTGATAATGGCATAGTCAATCTCAAGAGCTCTTTTTTCATATTTTTTAATAAATCGTAAGTGATAATTAGATTAAAAATCTCATAAATACTCGAATTAGAATTTTTAAGAATTAGTAACTCTAAGAACGTAAGCCTATTAAACGGATATGAGCTGGGATTTTAGCTCAACTATGCCCAAGTTAGAATAAAAGTTCACAGAAATCGCTTCCAAATATTTATAAATATGGGTTAAAAATCAGCTCCGAAACAAAAGATTATATTTTTTAAATTACAATTTTTATAATTTTTTAATATTCCGCCGAGTAACCTGACCAAATGAAAATCTGACCTAAAATTCGAATTCCTTGGGAATTTTCACATAAGATTATAACTTTAAGTAAGCTTTAAAAGATTTTTGTAAAAATGGCGAAATTTTAAAGTTGACAGTCCTAATTTTACATTTTTGTTTGAAAAAATTGTAAAAAAAGTACTTTAAAAAATATAATATTGGAAAAAACAGATTTTGAAGTTATATATTGTAGCACCGACATGGTGAAAATTTCCAATCAATAAAAAAATATGTTCCAAGTAGGACACTATTTTCAAATATTTATTTTATTTTTTTGACCTAGAATGGAAAATCGCATATGCTGAATATTTGCTTAAAAATCAAAAGAATACATTATCGATTAGTTAATGTTGCCAAAAGACACGCTAACCTTATTATTATAACGAGCAATAACATTACAAAATATATAAAAAGGACTAAAAATTTTGGAATTAAAAAAATTTTTTTTACAAATTACTATCATGGAACAGTAAATCAATATTGTGTAATTTAAAGTTTGTCCATATTATTGCAATGTAACTAATGACGATTTCAAAGCAAAGAAAAAGGGAAACTACCCTTATATTGAATAATTGAGGTAAAAGTTTTGTGTAATCGGATATTTGGAATAATAACATAGATTATAAGAACCTTTGCATAATAGATTCCTCGTGTTGTATTTAATTTATAATTCTCGTGGTCTTTAATTATCTAAAATTCAAGGTTATAACTTGCCCTTTTATTCTTTGCACAAAAATACCTCATTTACTCCTATAGACCAAAAACTTATAAATTTTCACGCTATTTAAGCGTCTGTAAATTTCTTTATATTAAAGAGATCAAAGCAGGTGTATAATACCAATACATAAACATAATATTATGTCTGCTATGTAATAGGATCTTAATTGATACTTAATTGTTAGGAGAATATAATATAAACCGTCAATCCCACGAGTATTGGATAAGAGAGGAATAATATAAGAAGCAGAAGATGATGACTATCAAAATTAAAACTTAATATACACTGTAAGATAAATGCGATATTCGATACCTAAATAATTATCATGAAATTATTTTAAAATTTGAATAAGATTGTAATATTTCCTGTCTATTGTCGTTGCCTGATTACTCAATTTTTTAAAGTCTTTGGTGAATATCATAAGAACTGAAATATAAAATTTTAAAACTGAAGGTGCCTAGTTATTAAATTTATTCTTTTATATGTGACCTAGAATTTTTTTTATCCAATTAATTTTTAATACATGAGTGAGTACCTAATATTGATTCAATGTCAATTTATTGAGCCAACTTGGTCCAAGTTAGACTGAAAGGGAAATTAGCCCACGATAAATTGAATAATTAACTATTTTTAAATCGATTTATATAAATTATTTTTACAAGTATTTGTTTATCATTGTATTTTTATTTATTATCTATTCATTATTTACGTCTTTAAAAAATATATAAAAATTTAAATTAAGTACTCTATTTAGCTTATTATATTAGTTTTTAATATTCAAATGAATCATCCAATCTTGGTAAATATGATAAAATTTCAAGCACAAAACATTTAGTTTGTAAATTTTATTTTTGGAAATAATTTAAGTTGGCTCGATACGCTTATAAATTCAATTAAAATTGAAATAAAAAGACGTCAAATTTTAATTATTGTTAATAAATTACCAACTGTTTATTACAATCAAGAAAATTAAGATATTCAAACAAGATTATCAAGTGTGTTACCGACTATTTTAATTGACACAGGGTTTCAATGGCCTAATAAAGCTAACAATCTTCTTTCGACGTGTTTAAGAAATCCAAGGTCAAATTTTTTATTTATTATTATTGAAAAAAATGTTGAAGAATTTTATTACCAAAAGATATTAAACAAAGTTATTAACATAACTTACAATTCACCAGCTCCACGACCAAAAATTCTAGCTATTTTTTCAAACGCAAATAAATCTAACGATTTTCAATATGAATTGGTACTAAAATATGCATGGAAATTTAATTATTTGGACTTTTCTATTCTGAGTAAAAATTCAAACCAGGTTAAATTAATTTCATACAATCCAATTAATAAAACTTTCTTAAATAAAATATTGGATTCATCTACGGCTTTATTTGCTGATAAAATGAAAAATATGCACGGCTATCCAATTCGTATACCTTCTTTAAAGATTCCGTGAAAAGAAAGTTATAATATCATAGTGGATACTCGATTAAACACTTTAAAACCATAATCGAAATAAAAAATGCAAAATATTTCAAAATTTTACAATCAATCATGTAAACGAGCTTCTGTTTGATGATTTGAAAAATAATCGTTTAAGCTTGATGGCCTCTTCATATTTTTGCAGCAGACTAGAAAAAAATAATTTATGGTATGGATCTATTGGAAGAGAAATTAAGGTTTGTTTTATTCTTCCTGTTAAAAACAAATCCCAATCAGAAATGCCGAATATATTTTATTCTTTATTGACATTTATCTCAAACATTTTATTTTTCCGGTTGTTAACTAAAGTTTTTAAGTTTCATGACGAATATTGGAGCTGTTTCAATTTGTTTAAAATAATGCTAAATCATGCTTTAAAAAATTATCCAACAACGATAGGACAAAAATTAATGTATCTTTTGGTAATTGGACTGTCTATCGTAATAACCGCTGAATTTTTCTCAACATCAAAAACAAATCTTTTGGTAGAGCAAAAGTTGTACGATACTTTTACCGATGTAGTTTTAGACGATACGCCTATTTACACTGAGTATGCTTATTATTCTGATTTATTTTTGGAAAAAAGAAATAGCTTAAATTTAGATTATACGGGTAAAGTAGTTAAAATAATTAGTATCATGAACATATTCTTTAAAAAAGTATTAGAGCAAAAAGAAGCGGTTTGCTTAACCAACGATCAAGATGCAGAAAATTTTCAAAAAAATTACCAGAAATTTTCAAAATAATCGTTGACGCTGGAATTTTAAGTAATTTTGTTGCGATTTCGTATGAAAATGCATCCCTTTTTGCAGAAAATTTTGAAAAATTAATGCAATTTATAACTGAATCTGGTATACCAAAACGCTGAGATTACTCAAAATATAAACCTAAAATTGCTGCTGATGTGAAATCAATAGAAGATGACATGAGAGATCCATTTTTAATTTTTCGGTTGCTTGCTGTTTTTATCATTGGATGTTTTATTTCTGTTTTAGTGTTTGTTGTTGAATTATTATATGAACGTTTTAGAGCAAAAAATATAATAAATAACAAGCAATTCGTTTATGGATTAAGAAAACACCGAATGGAGAACCACTAGTATGGAAATAATAAAAAAAAACTTAAAAACTTATAACCGGTTTGTGTAAACACAACCAAAATGTATGGAACATGTTTACTTACTTACAGCTGAGGGCTAGGTGCAATGCAAATATTTCGCAATATGTCCTTTTCTAAACCCAATCTATTCTGAGTCCCTAAATTTAAATTTTTCTAAGTTCCTAACCTTGAATTATTTTAAGTCCCACTTGACCTCCCCCCCCCCCCCTTAAATCGGGTAAATTTGATCCCTCCCTGTAAACATGTTCCATGCTAATAAAGCCTAAGATACTATCTGTATTGTTTATGTCTTTTTAAAATTTTGTAAAAAATTTTGTAAAAAAGGAATAAAATTATTAAACTTTAATTTAATTTATATTTTCACAAAATATGTATGACTTATGTATTGAAATTAAAATTTACATAATGTAATTTAAAAGTTCAATAGTGACAAAAATACTTTATTTTAAATTTAACTTTAAATCCATTATTCCATAAAAATGAATTTAACATGTAGTTTTCTAGTTTTCTTACAATTCTATAAACTTTTATAGGAAAGACTAAGATATTTTCAAGTACATGTGAGTAAATATTGATCGATTTTTTTATCGCCTCTTTTTTCTTGTATAAAATTTATTTATATGGATTTTAATATTTACTTTTATTGTCGTTCAGGTTTTTATGAATTTTTATTCATGTAAATAAATATTATTATAAACTGCAGAGTACTTGTATAATACTTTGGGATCAATAAAATCGCATTGAATTTTTTTTAAGGTTATTGTATAAATACTTTTTCAGTAAAATATTTTTACAGATAACCAAAAGTAAAATTTACAAGAACTATTTTTTTTTTACTAGTTTTGCAAAATTATTGTAAAGTCATCTGAATTTAATCTTACATTCAGTAACTGTGGTCGTACATTTGAGCGTTTTTCAATAATTTTAAATCTCTAGGCTCTGGATATTTTATCGCATTTGAAGTTTGAAAAAAAAATCCATCCAAAATTGCAAATTGTCAAAATTTTAAATATATATTAAAATAAAAATTTTACTATTTTTTATTTATAAATTTTAATAACTTGTAGTACTTGAGAACACGAAAATATAAAAATAATAACAAAAAATTATATTTAGATAATTAAAGTAGTACTTATTTAACGTCTCGTTTCACATGTAATTTATAACATCCCTTATTATTATTATCATTATTATTTTTAATATAAATAACGAATAACATTGAAGTCAATTTTTAAATAAATGTTAGTTGACAGCTGCTGCAACACACAACCATTGTTTTTAATATATAGAAAATACTTTAGTTTTCAGAAAACGTTAACTTTTTTTTTTGGCAATATGCCATTCATTCATTTTCGTTGGGACCCCTGTATACCAATTTTTTTTTTCTATTTTGTTTAGGTTTCTTTTTTTTTTATGCACCACCTACGTTCCAATATATTTCTATGCTTTTGAGCTTTCGTTATTTAGAAAGATTTATGTTTTGTATTTATATAAATTGTTAAGATTATTCATACTATTTCGTGACTCGAATCGATCCTTGCTCGTCCTTGCTTGTGTGAGTTTTTTTGAAAAATTATTTTTATTGAATATTTTTATAATTTTTTTTTACTATTTTTTGTTACAGAATTATTTGGAGATTTCATATTGACAGTTTGGATAAAATTTCTAAACGTAAGTACACATTTCTTTTCATGAATTTCATATCAGACAAATCTTATATCAGACTGAACAGTATTTACTATTGAAAAAATACTTTTGCTACTTCATTTAATTATTTTAAAAAACCAGTTGAGTAAAAAAATTTATAGAATATTTTGTCGTTTTACCTAGAAAATAAATACAGAAGATTCATCAATTTCAGCTTCACGATCATTTGTAAGAAGAAAATGAAAGAAACTCTGTCCATTGATAAATTGTGTAAAAGAAAATAATTTATTTCCTCATGCTATCTTTCAATTCAAAATATCGTGTTAATCAATCTTTTTTCCTCCATGTAAAAACTTAGAAAAAAATCTGCTACTCCAAAAGCGTAAGGATTTAATTCAAATCTTAGCAATTAATATTTTTAGAATTCAAATAACACATAAAAATAAAGTTTTTAAAAATAAAATTAATACGAAGTAAATAATCAATTATGGTTATCTTTAAGAGTTAAAATAATTTATATTTATTAATATTTTAATAAATTATATTTTATTGGATCATCAATTGAATCAATGCAACTTATTGATTGGGAAATCTTGAAAAATACAGTAGTTTGAAAAAATTGCAAAATCTTTATTTCTATATTGTAATCAAGTTTCTAAATTAATTACAAAATTTGCACTTTACAGAGCCAAAAAACAGATTTATTTGCCAACGCACATGATGCTTTAAATCAACAACAATTTAAACTGTAATACGTTCTGTATCAGGTATATGACACTCGTAAAGACACAATAAATTTTACACGAGTTAACTTCAAATTACAAGTCATCAGCAATATTCTGCTTGACTTTTAGTAACTTTCTGATATTATTTTATACAATCGTTTTGTATTTTCCATGCTTTCGAAAAATTATTTTGTTAATGTGGCTTAGTATAATCCTTAGAAGATTATCTTAAAACTTGAAAGTTTTGCAAGCTCCTTCTTGAATTCTATTTTGCAGATTAAAATATATTATACTTTTAAGCCATCCATTACAACTTATGATTTTTTAAATTCAACTATTCGAATCCTTTTATGAAATACTTTGATAATTTATGCGATACAGATAGACTAGCATTAAAATAATAACAAAATTTCTGTTTTAATTTATTCAATTTTTATGTAAATTGACAGTTAAATACTATATTTATTCATTTATATAGTGCTTTTATATGTCGAATTAAGTATCCCTTAGGGAACACACCAATGAAATATTTATTTTTCATCATTTTGTAAATTTTTATTTTAAAAAATCTAATTTTTTTTTGCAATACCATTAACTAAATTAAATAGAAAAATTTTTTAGATGTAATCAAGCATTCTATTCATTTAACTAAAAAAAATCATAGTAAAAAGAGAAAATATAACTTTTCATTAAATTTACTCTTTATACATGAAAAACATCCTTTTTTTAATCTAGATTTTTCTCATCTGTTTGAGATTTTTAGTATAAGATGAAAACTAGAAAAAAATTCTTTAAAAAAGTTTTTTTTTATAATTAAACCTTTATGCTGAAATTTGTGTTTATTTATCATAAAATGTTTGGCCTGCTCACCAAATAAGAATATTTTGTTTATTTATTACATTCATACAAAAAATATAACATTTTTTTAATATCAAAGTGAAGAAAATGTAAACAGTTGTTTCCAAAAAGAAAACTAAGCTTAACTAAAAGTCAAAACGATTACTTTGCATCCAAAAAAATATATAAAAGTTTTCTTATTTATATTCACCTGATTATTCGATATATTATGTAATCATAAACTTAAGTCTCAAGGGGATTCTTTTTTTTATGAATTTTTAAGAATAATAAGAGGGATATTCAATACTTTATACATGGATGAGTTCGTGTTTAAAAGCTTAGAAATAATTTAAAAGGGAGATTTTTGCTTTCTGTTTTTTTTATGTTGGATTATTTAGTTGTTATTTTTTGGTATTATTCTCGACTTTTTTTGAAATTTTTTAATTTATATTTTGGACTACATAATAACTACAGGGATGATACAAGGCAAATATTTTATTTAAAATAAGATAGCCGGGTTTTAAAAGGCATATGACTAAAATTTTATATCATATTTTTACTTAAAAATTAAAAAGTGATCAATTTAATTTTTAAAAATTTTTCGCCTAAAAATCTATAAAAATATCTTGATTTATGTTCTATAAAGCTAATATATTTACGAAAAAATTAACCTGCATTTTTAGGTAAAAGTAGGTGTTTCAGATTTTTTAAATTTTCTATAAGAGAAAACATAGCAAATACTTTGACCATTTCTAATTAATCTTATTTGAACAATTGAAGCTTAGAGTGTTGAATAATTAGGTCAGTAAACTTTAAACAAATCAAGTTTGTTGATCTGTCAAAAAATTTCATTTAATTTCAACTCCTCATAAATAAAAATTAAAAATCATTTTAAACTTGAAACTAAATGAACCAGAATATCATCATAATAAATTTCATTTTTTGTAGATAAAATAAACTTTTGTATACATAATTAAGTAATTTTTATGAGTTTTAGTGTTTATAAAACTGATTTTTATATAAAATTTTTTTTCTTTTTTTCCCTTGATGCAATTTTCAAACAGAAAAGTTATGCCATTAAAAAAAAAAAGTTAAGGTTAGTGATGAATATTCGTACTGATTTGAACGTATACTAATGAGAACGAAAATTTCATATATATTATATATAAATTTTACTAACAACTTCACCAATAAACTTTTTCTTCTTCATCTCAAAAAGAAAGTCTTATAAATCCTTAGGGAAAAATTTATTTTACAAGAAATACCTTCACTGCATAATAAGTTTTTTCATTCGATTGACAAACTATATATATAAGTTTATTACAATATAAAATCGCAATTTATCAAATTTTAGTTAAAACTTCATCCTATTTCAAAAGACAAAGATAATCCGGGTACACAGGCAAAAAAATAAAACATTTGAAAAACAATTCTTTCTAAAACGATTGTTCATAAATCTCTTGATATAAAATTTGTCCCTTTTTTGTCAGAACTGAAAAAATCCCCCAATATTACAAATACACTAAAAAAAAACAAGAGGAACAACAACAAGAACAATATAATAAAAAAAAAATGTATATAAAGTGAAATCGAATTTTTTTACATTTCATAAAATACAGAATATTTTTTCACGCTATAACGTAAAAAACGTAAATATATATATCGTCAAGAGGATCATCCCTCTTCTCCAAATGCATATGTGCAAAATAAAAAAGCTTAAACAAAAAAAAAAAGGATCATACATAACTTTTTAGCATAAAAAAGTATAGTATTTTCGATTCCATTTTTGATATGTTACATAAAACAGACAAAATACATTTTTATATATTAACTGAAACGTTAAGAATTATTTTTATATGGCATGTATGCTATAAAGAATTTTAAGTATTTAGGAAAAGGATTTGAAAGTTTCAAAATTTTTTTTATAATATGGAATCGAATGACGATATATTAAAATTTTAGTCGAATTGATTAATTTGATAGATACGGGAGTGATAATATACATTTTGGTTATCATTAAAATTTTAAAAAACAATGTTTATGAATAAATGCTAATGATTTTTATGTAAAATAAATGAAAGCAATTTTATATAAGAGAAAAAACTTTTTACGTCTATATAAGGCTAGTGCATCAAGAGTACAATTTGATTTATATGTATTGAAATTTAATAAGTAAATTATCAATAATAATATGCACAGTATTGCTTTGAGTTATTTCGAAGGCTAAGAACTTAATTTCTTGTTACTTACTTCTTGTAATAGTATTTCCTTTTACGATTATGTCCGGAGTCCTTGCGCTTTAAAATAAAAAATATTACTTTATTTTAATTATAATATTATTTTAATCTTACAGATTCTAATAGAAGCTCAAAATTCAAATGAAAAAAAAAAACAATTTTTTTAAAAATAATTATTTAGGTTAATTAATTTATCATCAATATAGTAAAAGATAATAAGTATAATATTAATACAAAAGGTAAATTAAATAATCGATATAAATTTTTTTTTGTATGAGAAATTAGAAAAATAGTTCAAACGTGATAAAATAAAATATTTATATTAATTTTTTTCACGAAAGAGAAAAGACTTTTTACGTCTATATAAAGTTTGTACATCAAGAATTTAATTTGACTTTTATACATTTAAATTTAATAAGTAAATATTTTTATAACCTTTTTTGTTTCAACTAATTCCTTTTCCAAACTATCAATTTTTTTAAGTAGATCCTTAATATTCATATCATATTCATTGCATCTAAAAAATTAAAAAATTATCTTTTCTCTGTACATCATCATGAATTGTTTGGTTAAATTTATTCTTAGGGATATACTGATTTTTACAGGGATATACATAAAACAGGACTCAATTTCAAATAAAATTTTTACCTTTTCTTGGTTTTATTTTTGCTATTAAACTGCAAACTTTCTCGCAGGTTTCGAGGGTTTTGACAATCAATTAGGGATGATCATCTGTAAAAATTAATATTTAAGGATTAAAAACGTATATGTAATAAAATAAAATAGTTATTAAAAAACAATCTATATTAACTCATTAACGCCGGGGCGGAGAGTTTTGGAAATGAGCAAAAATAAGTATAATCCCTTATAGATAAGTGGCTAAAAAGTTCATCTTTATCGTAAATTTCATGCTCTTTCAGAATCTGACATTAGTTTTCACCTACAACCATTAAAAATACCCTAAAAACGAGGGATGAAACGGGAAGGTCAGGCATTATTAGGAAACGTTTGAAAAAATCAATGAAAAAAGTATCCAATTTTATTGAAAAATGTTTGAAAATAATATTTTTTATGTAAATTTAAGTAAACTTCGTGTACATGCATTGAGGTCTCATACATTTTGGCCCTATTTACAACCCTTAAAAGGTTGATA
This sequence comes from Anagrus nilaparvatae, assembly GCA_022575985.1. Classification (NCBI taxonomy): domain Eukaryota; kingdom Metazoa; phylum Arthropoda; class Insecta; order Hymenoptera; family Mymaridae; genus Anagrus; species Anagrus nilaparvatae. The sequence goes on from JAKSXM010000137.1 coordinate 26,277,260, forward strand.
GGGGTGGTACTCCAGTCAAAATACGGGTTTGGTTGAAGTCGAAAGTCGGAGTCATTTGGTAGAGAAATTGGGGCTTCACCCGTATATTTGCAAAAACTACCCCCAAAAGGAGTTTTTTTACAAATTCGCATTTTGAGCACTCAGATTTGCGCCATACGGGGTTTTTAGGTCCCTGATCAATAATTTCGAGTTCTTTTTCATAAATAATTAAAATTTCACCCCTAATTTGGATAAAATTAGCCCCGAAAAGGGGGTGTTTTTGCTATTTTCGTACTTTAAGCATCCAGTATATGCCCATATAGGTTTTTTGGGTCACTAATCAAGAATTTCGACTCCTTTTTCATATATAATTAAAATTTCACCATTAAAATAGCTAGAACTACCCATAAAAGGGTTGTTTTTGCTATTTTTGCACTTTGAGCGTCCAGGGTATACCCATATTAGGGGTGTTTTTAACTATTTTAAGGGTGAAATATTGATTATTTATGAAAAAGAAGTCTAAATTCTTGATAAGTGGCCCAAAAAACGTATAAGAACGTACTTTGGATGCTCAAATTGCAAAAATAGCAAAAATACCCCTTTTAGGGGTAGTTCTAGCTATTTTAAGGGTGAAATTTTAATTATATATGAAAAAGGAGTTCAAATTATTGATTAGCGACCCAAACAACCTATATGGGCATATACTGGATGCTAAAAGTACGAAAATAGCAAAATCACCCCCTTTTCGGGGGTAGTTTTATCCAATTTAGGGGTGTTTTAATTATTTATGAAAAAAAAACTCGAAATTATTGATCAGCGACCCAAAAAACCCGTATGGTGCAAATCTGAGTGAGCAAAATGCGAATATGTAAAAAACTCCTTTTTGGGTGTAGTTTTTGTAAATTTCAGGGTGAAGCCCCAATTTCTCTGCCAAATTACTCCGATTTTCGTGTTCAGAGACCCAAAAAACATATAGTAGAGCAAATATGGTTTTCGCCAGTGATAACACAACCAAACCCGTATTTTGTCTGGAGTACCACCCCTATCAACCTTTTAAGGGTTGTAAATAGTGCCAAAATGTATGAGACCTCAATGTATACGAAGTTTACTTAAATTTACATAAAAAATATTATTTTCAAACATTTTTCAATAAAATTGGATACTTTTTTCATTGATTATTCCAAAAATTTCCTAATAATGTCTGACCTACCCCTTTCACCCCCGTATTTAGGGTATTTTTAAGGGTTGTAGGTGAAAACTAATGTCAGATTCTGATAGAGCATGAAATTTTACTTCAAAGATGAACTTTTTAGCCACTTATCTATAAGGGAGTATGCTTATTTTTGCTCATTTCCAAAACTCTCCGCCCCGGCGTTAATGAGTTAATAAATTAATCTTCGAAATTAATAAATGCAACAATAAAAAAGCATTGATGTCATTAAAAACAAAATATTTAGTAATAATAAAATTGTTCAGTTTTACAAAGGGAATAAAACTAATACTAAGTTTTCGAATACTTAATAACCAAAATTTTTCATCAAGAATACAATTTTATTTATATATATCGAAATTTAATAAGTAAATTATCATATATTGTAAGTTTTGCGTTTTTAAATACTTACTTACCATTAATATATAATTTAAGTTTAAAGTCTAAATTAAAGTTATTGCATCTTTAATTTTAATAATAACGAGAACCCGTTGTTTCTATAAAAGCATAAATCAATTAGTTATATTTTTTCAAATAAAACACAGACCATTTACATTTTTGTTTGCTCATGAATTTATAATATTAATAAGTTTTAAAAGAAAATATGGTCTTAAGAGAAAAGGAAGTACAAAAGAGAATTTAGAGAAATTTTTCTTTTGTGATTCTTTTAAAAAAATTTAGTATAAAGTATTTTCATAAATGGATTGCTGTAATCATTAAAAATAAAAACTCATTAGAAATTACATGGAAATCAGTATTTTTACTGTCCAATAAAGGATAAATTAAATTTTCTATTGCATTGTTTCTCTCAAGTCTCTACTATATTTTCCAAATTTCTTAAAAAAAAAATCTCGAAAAAAAATTCGATTTTGATATTGGAAAATAAATATCAATTATTTTTATGTACTATAAATGGAAAAAATTGTATAAACTTTTATAAATATTAATTTTCTCGAAAGAGAAATGATTTTTGGTTATTACATAAGAAAATTTTACATCAACGTAATAAAAATTAGTATAAACATGGTTTTTTTCAAATTTTTGCCATACAAATTTATTTCAGACTGAAAATTTATGTATCAAAGTTAAAATTATTTAAAAAAAATACAAAATATATGATTAAATGCATATTAGATCGCCTTCAGGTTTGGTAATGCAATAAAACCTGTGTACTATTGTCGGACTTAAATGTCCCATGTATTGTTTTATTTTCAATAAAGACTTTTTGAAACGAAAACAAAACGTAATAAAAAAGACAGATTATTTTTAAAGTACTTATATAAAAATTATGGAATAAAATCCATTATCAATTTTCAATAAACACAAAATCAAATAATACTTGCTGTATCCAGCAAAACTTGACTTTCATTTTTTTTGCCTAAACAGAAAAAAATACTTTACATTATTCAATAAAATAATACAGTATGCATAATAAGCAGATTCTTTGTAAAGCATAAAGAGTGATGAATTTTCGCTCCTGAATTTTTCTATCAATATAGTTTCAGAATGACTAATAAAATGTACACAAAATATGATCATGTAATATTTAATATTTGGTCAACAAGATTTTGGAAATACAATCTTAGTAAAAATACATTAATTTAAATTCACCAAACCACAAAACTAATTACATACCTTAAATGCATTTATGGCATAGCAAAGGAATGGATGACTAAAGCTAATTCTCAAAGGCTTAATACATATAGATTTATGTCTAGATACATATAACTAATCACAGGTATATACTCAAATAACTCTTCCTGATGATATGTAATAATTATACTAGAACCTATCAAAGATACATTAATTAACCTTGGATTTTCAACATCTGAGGTAAAATTATTTTTTAAATAAAAAGAAAAATTTTTTAATGCAAATTTAATTTTTTTAAGAGACTGATATAAAAATTAATACATTTAATGACATAAATTCTTATTACTCTTAAACTTTGAACTTGTCAATAAAAAAAGGAAGTAAATAAGTAGCATTTTATCGCTGTTTCGAGCAATAAAAACTGCTGTAAATTAAAATTATTTAATCCCATTAACAAATTAAGTAAGTACCATCAGCTAATAAAAAAACTAGATTTAATTTTCACCTTGCTTTTAAAAGCTTTTTTTTCTTCTAATATCATTTTACAAGCTTAGATACACTAATAGATAATAACAATAATAATAATAGCAGATTGAATTGAGTTTTGGTTAAAGTTTCTACGTGGCCATGGAATTTAAATGTATACAAAAGAGATTATTATTATTAATAAGAGCTTTGTACGTGTAGAAGAAAAGGAATATAATGATAATTATAATGGTTTAAAGGCTGATAAGACGTGTTATAATATGAATAATTTTCAATATTAATGGGATTAAAGTGTACACAAAGTTATACTTCTTTATTAGATTATTTTATTATTCGAAAATAAAGTTATATATTGATTTATGGGGAAAATGTCAACAACGAAAATTCGTTTTTTTTTCGTTTCTCACTTAAAAAATTGACTTTAAGTTATTTTCATTCTTTTTTTCATTTTTATATAAAGTTTTACGTTATCTTCGAGAAAACATCAAAAGTCAATTTTTATTATTTTATATAATACACAAAAACTTTATTTTTTCTTCTGTTTTTTGACACTTTTAAAAGAGGATTCAAAATTTTTATTTAATTTTAGTCTATTAAGGAATAACAGAACTTTTGGCTTAAGGCTAGTAAAAAAAAGAAATTTAGTTTTGCAAAGGAAGCTAGGATTTTTCAGCGCTTGGTACAAGCAAGATACAAAATTCAGTTTGTCTGGACTTATAAAATGGATGAAATTTAAGGTTGTAAAATTTAAAAGCACAAAATAATAAAAATAATAATAAATCGATAAATAATTATTTTCTCCATTTTCTATTTTTGTTTATTTATTTAAATGGGTGTTGATATCTGTTTTGTTTGCCTATTTAAATAGATATACATTCATAATAAATATTGACAAATCACCAAAGGGAATAATGTTTGATTCTCATTTCTATATAAACACAGCATATTCAAACAGTTCTAAAATTTTATTAATACTTACTGCAGTTGAATCAGTTAAAGTAAAATAAATTATTTCATAAAAGTTTCAAATATCTAAAACTCAAAACTAAATTGCGAAATTTATAAAAAGTAATAGAGAAAATAGAGCTTTTAATTAGAGTAATTTGGAAAAACTGCATCTTTTTCTTTAAAGTTAGTATATATGGATTATAGCTATAACATATTTAGTTCATATTCAAAATTTATATTTAATTTCGTAATATAATTTTTATGTACTTATTTTTAATTTTCGTTAGATAAAAGAATTGTATAATGAATTTTTAAATTGATAATTTATGACTAACTATCATTAGTAATTTTGAATATGAAATATTTTTTTTCAGTTCTATCATTTTAAAACTCATAAAATCAAATAAATCATTTGAAATTTTTAATAATTTGACTTATTTCTTGTTCGTAAAGTGAAACCTAATAAAAGAATACTTCGACGGATTAAATTTGGTTCTTAAATAAATAAATAAATTATTTTTATAAGGTATCGTAAAATTAATTTAATTTAAAACTTTACTTTATTAATTTAATTTGAATAAATCTAAAATAACAATTACCAAAGGTTTATTCCATATTTTCAAACAGTGTAAAATCAATAAAATATAAATTAAAATATCAAATATAAAAAACATTTTCTTTCATTGAAAAAATCAATATTCTAACATCATCATCATAACAGTCAACACATTAATAATCCCTAAAGCAATATACTCTCACCACAAAGCAATTTAACGTTTCTCATATAAGAGGGAGATCCAGTATGTACATTATTTACTTAAATTTGACATTTAATTATTATTAAATTTTATGGATTTATCCATATATAAGTAGAGAGAGAAAGAAAATCTCATCAAAAGAGTGAACATTGAACTTTAATATTATACAATTTTTTTTATTCTCGCTACTACTATCAGATATTATATATAAAAGGAAGAACTTATAGTTTCATTCAATATAGTAGCAGGGATTATCATGGAATAAATGTCTTTTTAAGCTTTTTCTGCTATTTGGTATTTTTATTTTATTTTATGATATTTCATTATTAAATATTTTATACGCATCAAAAATATTTAATACTCTTTTTTGAATTTAATAAATTTAAAGATTTTTTTATGGGTTCTCGATTGCAATATTTTAATTTTTAGATTTCTGTAGGGTTGCATACCAATTTTCTTAAAATTTAATTATTAGACTCTTAATTCCCAATAAACACAAACCTAAAAATAAATCACATTACATCATTAACCGATACTTTGTCATATATACCCTAAAGAACCCTATTAAATTTAATGAAGCGTAAAAGAAAAACCTTTAAAAAATATAAAAAATCAACATCGAAGAAAAAAAGGTTTCTCCTCTTTTTTTTTACCCTTTACTTATATACTTTTATAAAGATATTACATTTACTTCAAGTAGCTTTACTAAAAATACTCACGTCATAGAAAATATTTTTTTTAGTAATATTACTTTTCCAAAAAAAAAATCTTTACTTTTTTACTTTCAAAAAAAATATATTTAAGACGAAAGCTTGTCGATTATTATTATTATTATTATTTCTGTTACTTTTTACTCAAACGATATAACTAAAAAGTTGGAAAAATTCTTATAAACTTTATCATAGCTATATAAAAAAAAAAGTTATATTTTGCTGAATTTTTATTTTTATTTTTGGCTCATTTTCTCTCTTTAGATACGCATTTAGCAAATTAAAAGATCGAAGATACCGAATTTCCTATTACTTTTAATGAAAATTGAATTTCCTAATCCACCATTTAAGCAAAAGATATAAATTAAGCATGTTGCATGCACGATTCTCAAGAGATAGAATATGGTCAATGTTGTCTGTTAGTGTCATTAATCAAGTTTCTCTCAGAGCTATTTTCTTGACATGCTCATTTCTCTTATGTATATGTAAAATGTATCCAAACCTCAAGGTTTTACTAATCGTACAACTGACACGCGTTGTATTTACTGTCATCTTTCAGGAAATTTTACCTATGAGAATTTCAAAAAACGTAATCAAGATACTATAAAACTGCTCAAAAACTAATTAAATCCTCGTGGCAATAAATTAAAAGCTTTAAAAAAACTTTCTCTTACAATGAAAAGCTTTTATGTACAAAAATTTTAAGCCACAATGTTAACTTATCAAGTCACGATTTTAACATCGACAAGTCTGCCAATAACTATTTTTACTACCACACTTTTGAAAATGACACTTGAGCAAAGTGCTTGCACGTGTTATAATAAACTTAAGCTCTCTTAAATAATACTTGAAAATATTTTTAATCCTTTAAAATAATAATAATAATAAATGTTTTATTATCAATTTTTTTAAAAACTTTTTTAATATAAAAAAAATTTGTGATTCAGTATGTAAAACGAACTTTTATACAGAAGATTTGAATTTATGAGGACATGCATTGGTAACCCTAGGCAATTATTCAGTTCTGCTATCTAAATTCTCTTGTACGTATAATTTTATACATCTCCTCTGTACCTATAAAACTCCCTTTTTTTTAGCTTATAAAAAAATGGAATATTTTTACATTACGAACATTCCTTTAAAAAAAAAATAATAATAATTGCCTTTTGGACGACACTTATTGCTGCAGGAAAAATCGTTTCTAACGCAACTTTGCAGTTATTTAGGCATGTGTTACGTTATTACGTTATTTAATAGTAATCAAAAAAACATGATGACACAGTGCGTGAAATTAAAAAAATGATGTATCCTTTTATTTTATTTTTTAGATTTTAGAAAATGAAGGGTTAAAATGGAGTTACTAGGTAGAAGAAAATTAAAAATAAACTACATAGAGATAGTTTAATTGTATGGCCCTTAATTTCCAAAATTATAGAACCAAAATTTTCTCCATAAGAGCCCATATATTTGGTGGCAACCTTTATAGGAATTTGGTAATCTTATTTTTTTTTCATTAGCCACTTTTTCATCCAAAAATCGATAATCCAAGCAAATTTAAAAATAACTGGCAGCAATTCCATCGGTATATCTGGAAAATGTTATAAATGGATACGTGAAAACATGGTAAAAATTGAAATAAAATTAAAATCAAATTATATACGGAACCAAATTTTTAAATTCATCTAAACAGAACGAAAATTTTCCCACTATTTATGAATAGTATTTTGCATTTTATGGGGCTTGAAATTAAAAATTTAATTAGAAGAAAACACAAGGCAAACAAGTAATTTTTAATTACCATTTACTGCTGAATGCCGAAGGAAAAATTGATCTAAAATGACTCAAAAGGTGCTGTTATGAAATTAACGTAGAATAATTAGCCCAAATTATACTCAAGGTGAATATTAAATTATTCATAATTGAATGCTATGAAATAAGTCATTAATATGATAATTAATTTAATAATTTTTCAAACTTTCAAATTGTATCTCGACATGAGTCAACTTTTTTTTCAATATAAAGTAACAATTTTTTTTTCATTTATTAACTTTTATAGTTTCCATATATTTAAAAAATTATTAAACTGTAACTCCAAAAAATTACCTTTAATTATTTAATTAACTTGTTTACATAGCTATAATTTTAAAATTAATATTTTTTAATAAGAAATGTCTTATATTTTATCGCGGTGACAGTTGTAGTACTGAACTTTAGCTGGATGTACATCATCAGAAAAAAAATGTTGGTACTTAAATTTTTAATTTGTAATATTTTTTCTAATCATTTTATTCAAGGAAGGGATTTAAGCTGGATTAAAATTCTGGTTAGGCACATTAAATTTGAAATAAATCCATACCAAATTGTTATTTTTGCTGATAAATCAACTTCTATCGAATCGATTCCCGAATATTTAGAGATTGAGTCAAAATTAACAAGCACTTTTCCAACAATTTTGATCGACTTATCAGAAAATTGCCAGAGTAGTCAAAATAAAATTAGTCACATAACAGTGCATCAGAATCCGAGACCGTACTCCTTATTCATCATAATTGAAAATGAAGTACAGGGATTCCCTTACCGAAAAGTTTTAAACGATGCAGTTAATTTAGCTGAAAGCCCACCAAAGCCGAGACCAAGATTATTAGCAGTTTTTTTGCAAGGTAACCAATCGCTCGACTCTTATTCTGCAAAGATTTTGAAGTTTGCATGGGAATTAAAGTACTTGGATTTCACTATTGTGTGTAAAAATTTAATTGAACAAGCAAACATAATGCTCTACAATCCATTCAGCAAAATTATATCGAAAGAGTTGTTGAAATCGTCAACATTATTGTTTCCTGATAAGCTAAAAAACCTACATGGACATAAAATTATTACTTCTGTTTACATAAGAGAACAATATACTTCAAAAAATAAAAATGCAACGAAACTGAAAATTAAAGGTGACAATTTTAAAAATTATGAACTTATATTCAAAAGGAAGAATGCAACAAATCAAGAAAAAATTTTTCAAAATATTTCAATACAAATTTTGTATGATAGATTATTTGATGATTTGCAAAATAATCGATTAAATTTAGTTACAACGTACTTCTTTCTCGAGAGGTTGCGAAAAAATGAATTACTGACTGGAACTATTTTAAATAAATATGAAATTGTTTTTCTCGTACCCGTAAAAAAAGAATCCAACTCAAAATTACCGAATTTATTTTATCCATTATTGACGTTCTTAGCTGGTATATTATTTTTTCGATTATTGGCTAAAGTTTTCAAATTTGACAAAGACTATTGGAATATTTCAAATTTATTTAAAATTATATTGAATCTTCCTTTTAAAAATTATCCAACATTTTTTTCGGAAAGATTGATGTATTTTTTTGTATTAATTTTATCCATTGGAATAACAACTGAATTATTTATTGTATCGAATGAAAATTTTTCATCTGAAAGAAGATCATTGGACAGTTTCAAAAAAATAGTCGAAGATTCAATGCCAGTTTTTGCTGATACTAATTATTACATTCAGTTATTTAAAGAGAAAAGAGACGTTTTAAATTATACAAAAAAAGATGCAATTTTAATAGGTATTGCAGAATTGTGTGTAAAAAAAACTTTGGAAAAAAATTCTTCAATATGCATGATGTACGAAAATAATGCTGAAAGATATATGAATTATCGTGATATTGATAATTCTAAAATTTTTGATCTGATTTATCCTAATATTTACAGTGACTTTGTCGCGATACCATATGAAAACGCCTCACCATTCGTTGACAATTTTGAAAAAATTTTTAAATATTTAACTGAATCAGGAATCCCAAAATTTTTGGACAATCCAAAGAGCAAACCTAAGGTGATAGAGACTGATGAATTGGAAGATGAAATGAAGGATCCATTCATTGTTTTTCGATTACTTTTTGTTTTTGTAACTGGTTCCTTCATTTCTACGATAGCTTTTGTGATCGAGTTGTCATTAAATAGTTCAAAAACAATTATGATCATTGTATAATTGTTTAATTTGCATGTTACTCGTTGGAAACGGAAGTAATGTAGTAACTCAATTACTGCTGAATTCCGAAGAAAAAATTTATCTAAAATGACTCGAAAAGTATTGTTATGAAAGTAATAATTACAAGAAGGATTTTTGTCAAATTAATTAAATTTAAAATAAAATTAATTTTTGAGTAATTCTTAGTGAAACTTTACTAATGGAAAGGCAAAAGTCGGGGATTTGAAAAAAACTAATTGGGTTGGGTTTGGTATACGTTCATATGATACAATACCAAATTTTAAGGTTTTAGGTTCAAAGGGTACAAAATGACGGCTATTTTTCGGTCTTATATGGTTTTGAAAAAAAATAATTTTTAAAAACGACAATTTTCGATTTCATTTTTTCTACTCTCTGAATAAAGCTGAAAAATGGTTTTTTTGACTATGTCTTATGTCAAATTTCCCGCTGAATCCAAATCTGCCACCAGTTTTTCAAAAAAACCTCAAGGAAAACCGGAAAATTAGAAAAACTAAGAAAACTCATTTTTTTTCAAACGCAGATTTTTCATACAGTCGTAACTTTTTTTTTTCCTAACCGGTCTTAAAATTTTTGTTTTTGTATATACTTATTACTAAAAAAAAAATTTTAACGAGTATTTGCCTTTTAAGTACTTAAAAATCCATTCCAATATTTCCCATTTTCACGAAAGTTTTCATTTTCAATTTTCCGGATTTCCTTACCACCTAATGAAAATTTTGACCAAATTTTCGGATTCCTCGAGAAATTTTACTAAAGACCCCCTTTTTGGAAAAGTTTTGGATGTTTCCATAACGCTATAGAAATAAAAGAAATAGCAAAATACTGAATAACTACAAAATACGGCAATGTTATAAAATAGGGTTTTTTCGTAATCTTTAATTCAAAGCTGCAACCTCGTCAGTTAACCAAAATACTTCCAATTGGTCTCATTTTTTTCGTATAAGTGTCACCTTTCGATTCTCGTACACCGCAATTTTTTTTAATTCATTCTCTCACGGCGATATTCAATAAACCAAACGCCTATTCTTACTCCAAAATGAACAATTTTTAAATTGCTGCCAAAATTCTAATTTTTGATAGAAATGGGTTCTGTAGGCCTTGAAAATTTTATACAAGCACTAAGTTTCCAAAAAATTTTTAGTCGTCTTTTTTTATTAAATAGTTTCTAAGATATCCCCTTATTAAAGATTAAAATTGACTTTTTTTCAAAAACCCTAAAAATGGAACTCTGACTTTAAATAAACATATCTGCGAAACAAATAATTATAAAAAAACGAGTAAAAATTTTTTGGAAACTTAGTGCTTGTAGAAAATTTTCAAGGCCTACAGAACCCATTTCTATCAAAAATTAGAATTTTGGCAGCAATTTAAAAATTGTTCATTTTGGAGTAAGAATAGGCGTTTGGTTTATTGACTATCGCCGTGATAGAATGAATTAAAAAAAATTGCGGTGTACGAGAATCGAAAGGTGACACTTATACGAAAAAAATGAGACCAATTGGAAGTATTTTGGTTAACTGACGAGGTTGCAGCTTTGAATTAAAGATTACGAAAAAACCCTATTTTATAACATTGCCGTATTTTGTAGTTATTCAGTATTCAAAAAAAACAAATATTCGGTTGAAAATATCCAATTTCTTGGCTTAAAAAATTACCTCAATTATTAATGGCTGAATTTGACAATTACAAAGGTCCATTTTTTTATAAAAAGTATTTCCCAATTATTCCCGTGGAAAGAACTTGGAAACATAATAATATTTTATGCAGTCACACGCAATTTCCAATAATGTTGTCATATGCTCTAACCATCCACAAGTCTCAAGGGCAGACGTTAGATAAAACTTTTTTACATATAGGAGACACGGAAAAACAATTGGGAATTACAAACGTCAGTTTGAGTCGAGTTAAATCAATTAATGATGTAATTTTAATAAAAGCTTACAACAAATATCGTTTTGACTCAATACGACTTAATACCAAATAAAACTACCAAAATAATCTAAATCACAAAATCACAATGGATAAGAATTATCCAAACCAAATAATCGAAAATATTTACAAAATAATTTAAATATAAGAGAGAGCCCTCGAAAAAGCGTGTTTTGCGGCTCGTGGCCGAGCGCACACTGATCTGGTCCGATTTCAGTTTCTCCCTTACGGAAGTCCAAAATAGAATTCATTCCAAAGGAACCGACATTATAATGGCTCAATATAGCGCTTAAAAGCTGTGAATTTAAAAAAGTGATTCTTAGTGAAACTTTAATAATGGAAAATTAAAAGTCGGGGATTTGAAAAAAACTAATTGGGTTGGGTTTGGTATACGTTCATATGATACCATACCAAATTTTAAGGTTTTAGGTTCAAAGGGTACAAAATGGCGGCATTTTCAATTTTCCGGATTTCCTTATCACCTAATGAAAATTTTGACCAAATATTCGGATTCCTCGAAAAATTTTACTAAAGACCCCCTTTTTGGAAAAGTTTTGGATGTTTTTATAACGCTATAGAAATAAAAGAAATAGCAAAATACTGAATAACTACAAAATACGGCAATGTTATAAAATAGGGTTTTTTCGTAATCTTTAATTCAAAGCTGCAACCTCGTCAGTTAACCAAAATACTTCCAATTGGTCTCATTTTTTTCGTATAAGTGTCACCTTACGATTCTCGTACACCGCAATTTTTTTTAATTCATTCTATCACGGCGATAGTCAATAAACCAAACGCCTATTCTTACTCCAAAATGAACAATTTTTAAATTGCTGCCAAAATTCTAATTTTTGATAGAAATGGGTTCTGTAGGCCTTGAAAATTTTCTACAAGCACTAAGTTTCCAAAAAATTTTTACTCGTTTTTTTATAATTATTTGTTTCGCAGATATGTTTATTTAAAGTCAGAGTTCCATTTTTAGGGTTTTTGAAAAAAAGTCAATTTTAATCTTTAATAAGGGGATATCTTAGAAACTATTTAATAAAAAAAGACGACTAAAAATTTTTTGGAAACTTAGTGCTTGTATAAAATTTTCAAGGCCTACAGAACCCATTTCTATCAAAAATTAGAATTTTGGCAGCAATTTAAAAATTGTTCATTTTGGAGTAAGAATAGGCGTTTGGTTTATTGAATATCGCCGTGAGAGAATGAATTAAAAAAAATTGCGGTGTACGAGAATCGAAAGGTGACACTTATACGAAAAAAATGAGACCAATTGGAAGTATTTTGGTTAACTGACGAGGTTGCAGCTTTGAATTAAAGATTACGAAAAAACCCTATTTTATAACATTGCCGTATTTTGTAGTTATTCAGTATTTTGCTATTTCTTTTATTTCTATAGCGTTATAAAAACATCCAAAACTTTTCCAAAAAGGGGGTCTTTAGTAAAATTTTTCGAGGAATCCGAATATTTGGTCAAAATTTTCATTAGGTGATAAGGAAATCCGGAAAATTGAAAATGCCGCCATTTTGTACCCTTTGAACCTAAAACCTTAAAATTTGGTATGGTATCATATGAACGTATACCAAACCCAACCCAATTAGTTTTTTTCAAATCCCCGACTTTTAATTTTCCATTAGTAAAGTTTCACTAAGAATCACTTTTTTAAATTCACAGCTTTTAAGCGCTATATTGAGCCATTATAATGTCGGTTCCTTTGGAATGAATTCTATTTTGGACTTCCGTAAGGGAGAAACTGAAATCGGACCAGATCAGTGTGCGCTCGGCCACGAGCCGCAAAACACGCTTTTTCGAGGGCTCTCTCTTATATTTAAATTATTTTGTAAATATTTTCGATTATTTGGTTTGGATAATTCTTATCCATTGTGATTTTGTGATTTAGATTATTTTGGTGATATGATGATTCAATATAATATATCAATATTCGTAAATCGTGGTTAATCAAAATTCGGAGTATAAGCTCGCAGTCACTGACTACACCATTGTGATAATCTCATATTTCTATACTGGATATTCTACAAATTTATAGTGAGTTTCCGTTTATCTATGCTTAGGATAATTCAGTATAATTATTTTTTTTTTGGTTAACTACGTCCGGGAGTATCGAAATTCGGCAAAGACGACATCAGGGTAAGGTAAAACCATCTTCTAGATAAGGCGTTTGAATGTGCTCTCGCGGTGTTAGTTTAGGTATTTTAGTATTTTGGTACTTGTTAATTTTAGATTATTTTATATTTAATTACGTTCATTGTTATACGGAAGTGACGACCCAAAGAAATCTCTTGCTCTCCATTCAATTTTTAATATTTAGATCATTAACCTTTTTGGCATTAACTTTGCCGTTTTTGATTTATTTGGTTATAATTTCCGGTGTTATTAAAACAGTGGCGATCAACTTTATTTTGTAAATAATTTCTTATAAATAAATATTGTTTTTGTTCTTTTATTAAATTTGTCTATGGAATTATTCATCATTACCTCCCCTTTAAATACTTTATTTTCAGAATCTTCTGGCAAGAACAACAATAAAAGTAGGTTCAATATGGATGTCATTGCTCAGAAACGCATTTATAATGTTTAGTAGTTCCCGAACTAAATATTTTAAACTAGATCATTGCTATCAATGTTAGACCGTGCGAAGCATACCAACACACGAAGTTTATTTCTGAATTAAAATATTTTTAATTGGGTATGTTAGTTGAAATAAATAATCAAATTCATTTATTTATAAAAAATAATATATAATGTATAAAACATTTTATATGTATATTTACATAATAATAATTAATTAGATGTATGTTAAAAATAATAAATTTTATTAACTAATTTTTTGATTAAATAAAATATAATTTTGATATGTGTTTTAAATAATATTTTATTCTTTAACTGCGGTTTTGATGTTGTTTAAAGATTTTATGAAATTCTGTTTTACTTTAAAAGATGTTGAAAGTCGTATTGAGTCAAAACGATATTTGTTGTAAGCTTTTATTAAAATTACATCATTAATTGATTTAACTCGACTCAAACTGACGTTTGTAATTCCCAATTGTTTTTCCGTGTCTCCTATATGTAAAAAAATTTTATCTAACGTCTGCCCTTGAGACTTGTGGATGGTTAGAGGATATGACAACATTATTGGAAATTGCGTGTGACTGCATAAAATATTATTATGTTTCCAAGTTCTTTCCACGGGAATAATTGGGAAATACTTTTTATAAAAAAATGGACCTTTGTAATTGTCAAATTCAGCCATTAATACTCTCTTCCTAGGTTTCTTAACTATAAATCCAATCACACTAAATCCCAAAAAATTGGTATGATATATACATTAGTTGATAAAGTTTTCAAATTGTCACATGATCAATTTCATCAAGAAAATTTAATAAAAATAAAAAATTACCTCCTTAAAAATAACTACCCAATAAAAGTTATAGAATATTACACAAAAAAAAGATTAGATTATTTACATTATAAAAAAGATCATAGTTTGGAAGAGAGTATTGATATGAGAGAAAATATATATAAAAAAGCTATGAAGATTTGTATTCCCTATAATAAAGAACTTTTTCACAGCATAAAAAGATGTTTAAAACCGTACAACATATGTATTATTCCCAAACCTGATTATTTATTAAATACTATTGTGAAAAAATGTAAAGATAAATTGCATCCTTTAAAAAGAACTAGTTTAGTATATAAACTAAAATGCACTTCATGTGAAGCATCATATGTTGGTGAAACTAAAAGGGAATTAGGGGTCAGATTAGATGAGCATGTAAAAAATATGTCCAAATGTCCAAAAAAACACAGTGTAATTTCTCAACATCGTATGTTAGGTCATATATTTGATTGGTCTAATGTAGAAATTTTGGATTATGAAGATCATTATTACAAAAGACTATTATCAGAAATGATACATATAAATATACAAAAATTGTCAATAAATAAGAAAGAGGACACAAAAAATCTACATAGCTCATATCAAAAATTGATTAATATGTTAATAAAATATAATCTAATCTTATAATAGAAATCAATTTTATCAACAGTATTATTTCTTTATATTGGTGCAATGTAAACAATCATAGATGTCGCATAAAACATGTATTGATTTTATATTGATTTGCAAGTATAATATAGGTGTTTTTACACATACTTAGTAAATTATCATATGTTACACTAATATAACTACTTACACTGAATTGACAGTTAAAAATGTACAAATTAATTGTGTGTAGTATATATATATAAAAAATTTTTTTGTAAATACAAATGTATATAATAACTTATATTAAATGCAGACAAATATTTATCTAAATATGCAGTAAAAATATTACAAGGTAAAAAATTGTATTAATAATATCAAATTTATGTATAATGGTATTTAATATGTATAAAATTTGTAGATTTTGATAAGGTTCCTAATAAGAACGAAACGTCAAAAATAATAAAATAAATTATTATTTTTTTGCTGGAATAGTCGTATAATTTTTAATTATTTTCCTGATTTAAAATACTGAATATTTTCCACCGAATATTCGTTTTTTTTGTTCTAAAAACCCTCTTTGTAAAGTTAAAATTTCATTTTTTCAAGTTTTTTGGTCCGCCATCTTGGAAAATCGGGAAATATTTAAGGTTGAAAAATTGGATATTTTCTACCGAATATTTGTTTTTCTTGACCTAAAAATCTCCTTGTAATGTTAAAAGTTCATTTTTTCAAATTTGTCGGGCCGCCATCTTGGAAAATCGGAAAAAATATTCGTGCGGAAAATGAAAAATTATACCTCCAGGGTATCCGCTTCAACCTGGAATGATTATTCTCATCCTGAAAGTGCTTATTTTATCATGTTTTATGTCTTATAATCGACATTTTGTGTTTTTAACGCTGTTATTCCCGTAAATTGATAATATTTTCGGTACTATATTTTCGATTTGGCTCAAAATTAATACAGTTCATGTTGGTCTTATATCTAACTTATATATAAATTTTGAACTTAATCGGAGATCACTGTGACCTTAAAGAGTGCGAACAATAGCGACATTTTGTGGCGGGTATAGACTGTGCTTCGCACATTATATTCAAGGAAAATTGAATAATTAATAATTGAGTAGTTTGAAATAAAGCATTAACATGATAATAAATTTAAATAAAATTCCTATAAAATAATGAGTCAACTTATTTTTCAATATAAATTAATAATTTTTTTACATTTATTAATTTTTATAGATTCCTTGTTTTAAAAAATTATTATACTGTAACTCCAAAAAATTACCTTTAATTATTTAATTAACTTGTTTACATAGCTATAATTTTAAAATTAATATTTTTAAATAAGAAATGTCTTATATTTTATCGCGGTGACAGTTGTAGTACTGAACTTTAGCTGGATGTACATCATCAGAAAAAAAATGTTGGTACTTAAATTTTTAATTTGTAATATTTTTTCTAATCATTTTATTCAAGGAAGGGAATTAAGCTGGATTAAAATTCTGGTTAGGCACATTAAATTTGAAATAAATCCATACCAAATTGTTATTTTTGCTGATAAATCAACTTCTATCGAATCGATTCCCGAATATTTAGAGATTGAGTCAAAATTAACAAGCACTTTTCCAACAATTTTGATCGACTTATCAGAAAATTGCCAGAGTAGTCAAAATAAAATTAGTCACATAACAGTGCATCAGAATCCGAGACCGTACTCCTTATTCATCATAATTGAAAATGAAGTACAGGGATTCCCTTACCGAAAAGTTTTAAACGATGCAGTTAATTTAGCTAAAAGTCCACCAAAGCCGAGACCAAGATTATTAGCAGTTTTTCTGCAAGGTAACCAATCGCTCGATTCTTATTCTGCAAATATTTTGAAGTTTGCATGGGAATTAAAGTACTTGGATTCGAGGGGCAACTGACTCGAGATACCTTACGGACTCTCTCGGCCTCGCACGGACTCTCAGCTGCCATGGTCTCGCAAGGTCTCGCAGGGTCTCTCCGGCCTCGCACGGCCTCGCGCGGTCTCGCAGGGTCTCTCCGGCCTTGCACGGCCTCGCACGGCCTCGCATGGTCTCGCAGGGTCTCTCTGGCCTCGCACGGTCTCGCAGGGTATCTCCGGCCTCGCTAGGCCTCGCATGGACTCGCAAGGCCTCGCATGACCTAAAAGTTCTATAATGGCTTCTAAAGGTCTCCTAAGATCTTGAAAAGTCTGCAATGCCTCAAAAAGCTTGAAAAAGTCTTACAAGGGGAGTTAAATACATTCGGAACATCAAATTACACCAAATGGTTATGGATGAGTTTAATATGTTGAAAAACATGCCGGCTACCCTCCGTTCATTCCAATGGGCCTTCAGGGCCTAGAAACGCAGGGTTCAATGTTATAAAATAGAATTTTTTGGTAATTTTCAATCAAACGCTTAAATTCGCAAGTTAACCAAAACACTTCTGGTAGGTCTCATTTTTTTGGTGTAAGTGTCACCTTTCAAACACCATAAACCGCAATTTTTAATCTATAATTTTCTCATCAATGTAGCCAATTAACCAAATAGCCATTTTTGGCTGAAAATGGTCAATTTTTAAATTGCTTCCAAATTCGTAATTTCTGAAAAAAGGATTTTATATGATTCGAAAAATTCCTACAAGCTTCAAATTACCAAAAATTTTTTATTTGTCTCATTTCCTTGAGTCGTTTTTAAGATATGGCCCTTCAAAGTCAACATAAAAAATGAGCGTTTTTAAAAAATCATAAAATTGGGACTTCAACTTCAAATTATCATATCTGATTAACAAATAATTGAAAAAAGAAGAGTAAAGAATTTTTGAAAATTTGAAGCTTGTAATAGTATATTTACGGCTCGTGTCCAGAAAAGTAAAGAATGGCCCAAATCGCACGTAAATTACCTTCCGAGGCGAAGCCGAGGATGGTAAACTGCGGTTTGGGGCATTCTTTATTTATAAACAAGGGCCGTATAAAATTTTTCTGCGACAGTAGCAAGAAATTTCTATTTCCTTTCTATTTATAACCCATTTTCTTCAAAAATTATAAATTTGGCAGCCATTTAAAAATTGGTCATTTTTAACAAAAAATTGACTATAATGATAAGAGAATTATTAATGATAAAATATTCTGGTTTACTAATATAAATTAAATATTTGTGTTTGACTTTCAAAGCAATTTGAGATCATTAGCAGAGTGTTGATATATAATTGTACACATTGTGGGTGTAATTTTATTTCTTAATGTTAATTTTAACATGTGTCAGGATTCCCAAAAAGAATTTGGAAGAAATTTTTCACAAAATAGATAAAGTAAAAGTTCTCCACAGTATTTATTTGACACTGAATTTTGGTGTACAATTTAATTTTACTTTTCATTTTTAGCACAAAATTTAGTTTAATTAAAGTACAAAAATCTTGCATTAAATAAAATCTCGGGAACTTGATTTAAAAAAAAATAAATAAATAAAAAAATTACATTGAATTTGAAAGAGGCCCTGTAAATTCTTCTAAGACCTTTTTAAGCTTTTTGAGGCATTTTGAGACTTTTAAAGATCTTAGGAGACCTTTAGAGGCCATTTAAGACCTTTTAGATAGTGCGAGTCCTTGAGAGTCCTTGCAAAGCCTAGCGAGGCCGGAGAAACCCTGCGAGACCGTGCGAGGCCAGAGAGACCCGCAAGACCGTGCGAGGCCGTGCGAGGCCGGAGAGACCCTGCGAGACCGTGCGAGGCCGAGCGAGGCCGGAAAGACCCTGCGAGACCGCGCGAGACCGTGCGAGGCCGTACGAGGCCGGGTGAGTCCGTAAGGTATCTCAAGTCAGTAGCCCCTCGCTTGGATTTCACTATTGTGTGTAAAAATTTAATTGAGCCAGCAAACATAATGTACTACAATCCATTCAGCAAAATTATCTCAAAAGAAGTATTGACCACATCAAAATTCTTATTTCCCGATAAAATGAAAAACCTGCATGGACATAAAATTATTACAACTGTTTACGTAAGAGAAAAATATACTTCGAAAAATAAAAATGCAACGAAACTGAAAATTAAAGGTGATAATTTTAAAAATTATGAACTTATATTTAAAAGGAAGAATGCAACAAATCAAGAAAAGATTTATCAAAATATTTCAATGCAAAATTTGTTTGATAGATTATTTGATGATTTGCATAATAATCGAGTAAGTTTAATTACAACGTACTACTTTCTCGAGAGGTTGCGAAAAAATGAATTACTGACTGGAACTATTTTAAATAAATATGAAATTGTTTTTCTCGTACCCGTAAAAAAAGAATCCAACTCAAAATTACCGAATTTATTTTATCCATTATTGACGTTCTTAGCTGGTATATTATTTTTTCGATTATTGGCTAAAGTTTTCAAATTTGACAAAGACTATTGGAATATTTCAAATTTATTTAAAATTATATTGAATCTTCCTTTTAAAAATTATCCAACATTTTTTTCGGAAAGATTGATGTATTTTTTTGTATTAATTTTATCCATTGGAATAACAACTGAATTATTTATTGTATCGAATGAAAATTTTTCATCTGAAAGAAGATCATTGGACAGTTTCAAAAAAATAGTCGAAGATTCAATGCCAGTTTTTGCTGATACTAATTATTACATTCAGTTATTTAAAGAGAAAAGAGATGAGTTAAATTTAAATGGCACTAAAAAAGATGCAATTTTAATAAGTAATGAAGCATTTTGTGTAAAAAATACGTTGGACAAAAATTCTTCCATATGCATGATGTACGAAACTAATGCTAAAAGTTATATGTATTATCAAAATACAGATGAATCAAAAATTTTCGATCTTATTTATCCTAATATTTACAGTGACTTTGTCGCGATACCATATGAAAACGCCTCACCATTCGTTGACAATTTTGAAAAAATTTTTAAATATTTAACTGAATCAGGAATTCCAAAATTTTTGGACAATCCAAAGAGCAAACCTAAGGTGATAGAGACTGATGAATTAGAAGATGAAATGAAGGATCCATTCATTATTTTTCGATTACTTGTTGTTTTTGTTATTGGTTGCTTCATTTCTACGATAGCTTTTGTGTTTGAATTCTTATTAAATAGTTCAAAAACTGTTATCAGTGTATAAGTATTTAGTTTTCATATTATCTGTTGAAAAAAGAGTCGTGTAACTCAACTTTTTGAAATATTTTATTCGTCACTGTTGCACAAACTATAGAATCAAGCAGTGTGCGATTACCTGAAGCTTTAAGTCGGTCTTGGGTACATCCAAAAAGTCCGAAAAAAAAGTATTCATGAATATTCCATAACGATTAAATTTTTAAAAATTAGTGATATGGCATGTTTAGTTGGATTTTATCTTATAAATAAAAATTTTAAAAATGTTGAATAGTAATAATATTGAATTTTAGTTAATATAAATGTATATCAAGAGATTATGTATCAAAAACCCATCAGTTTACAGAGCGTGACTCAACTTCTCGATATAGGCTTTATTCTTCTCTTCTATATAAACTAGAGACTAGACATATAAATCGAATTTTGTAATACCATATTTAATATGAAACTTGCACGAACTTTTAATATCGAACAAACTATAAATGCAATAATATTTTAAAAAAATTTTTATTTTCTAGTAATATTGAAAAATTGTTAATTTTATAATTTTTGAATTTATATTTTTTTACAGAAAAGAACAGATGTTCATTAGAAGCAATAGGAAATTATTTTATGTAAACGAATTTTTCACCCTATGTGTGTTGTACAAAACGTATCTTAATAAAATTCTAATAAATACGTGACAATTCATAAAAATAACCTATCAATTTTATTCGCCTAAATAAAGAGATCAAAAATTTTATACTCGAATAAAATCAAATAAATAAATAATAAATAAGCCCAAAAAAAGTCTCATAGAAAAAGTTTGATAATTATCTGTACATAAGAAGAGAATTTTATTGCAATTCTAGAAAAAAAAGGTTCATCTCTCGTTTTTGTGAATTTAGAAATTGATCTCTATAATACTAGATAGGGAATAATAAAAGAGGGTAAAAAAAATTTTCTTTCTAGATGACTCATATCAAGAGGGGTAGAGAAAAAAAAACTTTATGTTAGCTACCCATCTTTTAAGTGCTATTTGGGAATATAACGAACCCCTCTTTTCAATGCTTTATAAAATCGTCCAAAAATCTAAATCCAGAGATTTTTCTTTATCGTTTCTGCTGCTCTTGTTTTTTTTTTTTTTTTTTTGTTATTATTATTATTTTTTATTTATGCTTGATAAATTTCCTTATTTTGAAATTTTAGATTTTTTCTATTTTTTATGTTATTTTTTATGCATTTGAAGCAGAAATTCTGTTGGGGTATTAAAATTTTAATTTTACTCAGAGTAAAAGGTCGTCATCTTTTGTTGTCTAAAAAGTTTATATAACTTTTAAGCTAATCGAAATTCTTTATCGATTTTAGTACTCTTAATATTACATTCTGGTTATTTTCAAATTTCCAGACACTAGAGAATTTTTAATAAATTTCAATTATACTCTTACGCTAATTTTAATAATAAAATTTTTAACCAACATTTATTTTATTACTCTATTGATTTTTACTTTTTTTCCTCTTTCGCAATTGTGAAAAAAATCTGGAAAAATTCAAGTCTTTCTTTTAGATTTAACGAGTTCAAGTACTGGTCAATTAGCTTCGTGGATTAACCTAAGTCTAAAAAAATTACGATTTGAAATAAATCTGAAAAAAAAATCGATTCATTAAAAGATAAAAAAAAACTGTTCAATGGAACTCCCCGCCAAAAAAATTTAAAGATTTTAAAAGTTTCACGAATTGAATAATCGATTTTGTACAGTAAAAGCATTTTTTTACTCTCATTAGTATAAAACACGTTATCAACCCTCACTGTACTGTTCAAGGTTAATGTCCTTTTTATTCGACTGTGTTACTGCTTAAAAACCTTTTTTTATATAATATAATGGGAGTTTAATTCTTCGATCGTGTTTTTTAGTTAGACACTTTCGAAAAATAACTTTGAAATTTCCTAAATGTCGTGTCATGACTGTATTATAAAATCGTTAGAAAATTTTACATAACTTTTTTTTGACATCTTTGATAATTAAATTTTAGATGTAATTTTTCTTTTTTGTAATATTAATGAGATTAATAAAAATAAGTAAAATAAATTTTTAGTGGCGTAGTAAAATAGTATATTATGGAATAAAGGCGAAATTTATAGAAATTAGTGATTACAAACACGAATACTTGGTGTAGCTAAGGTGTATGAAAGTATAATAAATTATATCAATCTTGGTGCAAGCAATACGCCTAGGCAGGCAAAGAATATCGCAATTGCCATGGGCAAAAAACTATAAACATAAGCATGAATATAAATCACTTGCTATACTAATCTCGTTAGCATCGAAACTTTTGAGCCCTTAATACTTGATACGCTATTTTGACTGACCCTGTCATAAAGGCAAATGCTTTTTGAATGTTCAATCAAGCAAAAAAAAAATATTTCTTTAAAATTACTCCCATTAAAAAATTATTTAAACCCTCGACACTAAAAAGAAAAATAATTAACCTTGAAACAATTAATAATTAAGCAGCAAATGTCTTAACCTCCCTGGCAGAAAAAAACTTCATAATTTATAAATAGAATATAATAAGAAAAAAGTCATCAAAGCTTAATTAGTATACTTTCTAAAAAAAAATTACTTGTACCTAAATAATACCTTGCAGGCAGGCAAGTAAAAATAATATAAACACGAACTTTTCTTTCTAAGAAAGTTATTAAATAAAAAGAAAATAATTTAAACAGTCATACTATAATATTAGCTTTTTGACTTAAAAAACATCCTTTCATGAAAAAGTTTAAAATATCGAAATGTGAAAAAAACTTATAACTGGTTTTAGTGTATTTACAACCAACGAGCATGGTACGTGTTGACTTATGATATAAAATCCTTAATTATTAGAAGTTCTTAAGCTGAAATTATATTAAGAAATTGCAATTATTCAAACCCATAAAACTCAAAGTATTCTAAATCTCTAAACCCAAATTATTTTAATTTTAAGTTCATTTTACCCTCCCCCCTTGAATTTTGAGTCATTTTCAATGAAAAGTACCTTCTCTGTGAACAAGTCCCATGTTAAAATTAAAATGTTGCTCATTATTTAAGCTAAATTTAATTAGATATATGATTAAATACTACCATAGAATTCAATAATATGTAATTTTTTTTTCTAACTTAGCTAAACTAAAGTATTTCAGTAGGCTCACAGAGCCGTTACTGGGGTAGAATTTCAGGCCAGAGCTTGTTTCTAAAAATTCAATAAATCAGCAACAGTCGAATATACATTTTACTCCCATACAAACCGATTGCAATATTTACATCCACACACAAAATATTTTGTATTTATAATACATAAAAAAAAGAGAGAAATTTTATAAACGTGGCTAAACTATATTATGAATAATGAAATTTATTATACATTTTTGTGTACTAGCAATTTTTCATTCCTACAAACATACACGCACCCACGCTTTTTTTTGAAAAAAACATTTTTCTTATTCTTTTTTTTTGGTGTTAGCATTTGTTTTTTATTTTTTTTTTTTTGCTCAAAAATATATATAAGACATATACGGATATACTATAACGTACATCGTGCGTGTCTCAAGTAGATTTTTATAAGAAGGGTAAAAAAGAAGTTTACATATATATATACGGGCTATATTACAAAAAAATACTGCAGTAAAAGAAAAATAATACTTATATATAAAAAAGAATTACTACACACACTGCGGATCTTTCAAGAGGGATGAAGATAAAGATGATGATGATGATTATGATGCTGGATACTATATATTTTTATCTTAAATTTAAATACTGAAAATTTATAATGAAAAACAGGGAGATTTTATTTTTTAAGTACGATTAATGGATAAAAAGTTATAATATTAATTTTTATGAGATATTCAGAAGGATTATAACAGCTAAACTGCTTTTTTCTAATTTAAAATCGCATTATGGAATTTAATAACGTTTTGTTATTTATAATGGAAAAATTTATTTTTTTCAAGTAGTATTACATTATTTTTAGTCAGACAGTTTTAAATTTTTACTTTTTTTACTAATACAGATTGATAATACTTTAATTCAAAGTTAAACAGACCCTTTTTTGTTGGTATATTTACTTAACTTTAAATTTATGTCTACTTTGGTTGAGGAAAATTGATTTATTGATGTTGATATAAGGTTAGAGTATTAGACAAGAGAAAAAAAATAGACAACGGATAAAGGATGTGTGTAAAAAAGTTTTATAAAGTCCGATCAATTTGCTTGATAAAAAAAAGCTTTTAATCTTATATAAAGAAGAAAGTTGATTAAAAAGTACAAGAAGACACTTAATGTAGATGTGATTTTTCTTTTCTTTTGCTGGATTTTAAAAGAAAAAAGTTAATTAAAATTTAAGCTTCGTTTCAATTCTACTAAAAACATTTCGAAAAAGCAGTTTCTATAAAAAAAAAATTTTTTCTATATAAAAAAGTATATCATAAGAATTTCATGGGTATTTTTCACCAATTCAGGCAGAAAATTAAAAATTTTACGAAAGTTGAATTTAAGGATGTGTTCAAGGATTTGTTTTTTCATTTATTAATTCATTTGGCACAGAATTCTTACAATTTACTCACAAATAACAAAAATGGACCTCAATTACAAACATTCTATTTGCTATTCTGCTGTGCAACAAGTGCATAAACGAAAGTTCTAGAATTTCAAAGTCATTACCGACCAACTGTGGTCACATTTATCTCTATATGTCAAAAAAATTTAATTTTATAGTAAACAAAGAAAACAGGCAACATAAATTTAATTAATTTTATTATCGTTTTCTAAATAATAAAATAAATTAATGTTTCTACTTTTTGCTGCAGTAAAAATTCTATTTTTAACGCAAAATTGAAATTAGTCTATGGCAAACCACATGTCACTCTGAAAGCTAGACAGAGCACCAAAAAGTAATAAGCAGTAAAAGTTATAGTTTATGGTTATTAAATTTTGTTGTGTTCTTAATACCAACGATTCCAATAATTTCATGCAAAATTATTATCACGAAATTACACGTTTGAATAAATATGAGTTAAATTTTATATTATACAAATCACGAATCAGAAAAAAACTAACAATAACTATAAAATAATGACTCAGTTATATAGCTCGAAATTCAAACAGGTGTTTCTTATAATAATCAATCAAAAAAATTTTAACGTCTGAATGGTTGAATGATACAAAAGGGGAATAGAAGCAAGCAAAAAAAAAGTTATTAAAGCATATAATTAGAAATAAGATTTTATTTTAATAACTTAATAGTTCGAGTTAATACTAAATTGTAAATTGCATTGTTTATATGTGTAATTGGACATTAAGTATGTATTGTTGTTGTTGTTGCTTTTTTTTAATCTATAAAAGGGAATCGAGTGTACTTTGTGCATTAGGAGCAAGTATACTTAAGTCAAAATAAAAGAATTTATAGGGTGATTCATAATTTCTTTGTCAGCATGTTTTTAATGTGGATCATTTAGATTAATAGTAATTTTTCAATTTTTTTGGTTCATATATAGCTGATATACATATTTTTTTTTTAATTAAACGAAAATAATGAATATTTTTTTTTGTAATGGAAAAAATGGAATATTAAAAATTGAAATCTCGGAGGAAATTATTGTTATCAGAAAAAAAAAATTTTGCCAATAATTAATACCAACATTGTGCATATGATATACATTGATTAACTTTGTACGAGTGATATTCAATACTGTATGTTTATATTAGACCTTGGTTTATATTGGATATTTTCAATTTTTCATTTTTTACTGAAATGTTATGTACGAGTTTTACATCCAGGAGGGCAAAGAATTTTCAATTTCCACCAAGGTACTCATATTTTAAATGAGTATGAGTGAAAATCAGTTTTAAAAAATTTTCTTTACGATTCAAGCCATTTTAAATCCCACAATCATAAACATTTTTTCAGTGCAGACCCTTTAGTTTAGCGAAATTTCTAAAAGACTCAATTTTTCATAAATGCAAACTAAAATAAGTCATCTTCTACTATATGAACATGTACACGAGCCAAACAATAAGCTAGAGAAAATGTTTTCAGTATAGATTAAGCATCTAGTAGTTTACATTTCATAATATACAGAGAAGTACATAAACGAAATATATAAATAAGTGAAATGATTGACAGAGGAAATGGCAAAATCTATCTTTCTATATATAGACAAGAACAACAACAAGCAACAACATGAAGCTTTTGAGAAGTCTGATGTATAAAGTGCGAATTGCCTGGTAGCTATAAACATTTGCACACGGTTATATATATTGTATGTTCATCTCGTACAAATAAATATTACTATGTCATGGTATTGAAAATTGTAGAGAATGGTTACAACAACAGCTGTCGACTGTACATATTTATTTTGAATTTATGCATGCATGCTAAACTAATGACAAAAGGTCTTTTCGAAGGAACATTTTACTCTATGTTCGTAGAAAATCAATTTTGTGGAGGAGGGTGTATTTATACATCAATGTGAAATTGATGAAATATGTATATTAAATATATATTTTCATACATTTATGTACCTACCTTAATTATCTGCTGACTGGTTTTGTTAGTCAACCCTTTTTTGTTGTAATTGTACTTTATATTATGTAGGCAATATTCTCTCAGTTTTCTTTTCTCATAAATTTTAATCAATTGAATGAATACGATGTATATTACCCTAAATGTTTGTACTAAAATTTTTTTAAGTTTTTATTATTGGCCATTTTGAAGAATTTGTTGCTTTGAAATAGAGCTACTAATTAATGAGGATTTGAATAGAACCACAAATGCATTTCATTAAGAGTTACATGCTTATTTATATGCTAGACTAAATTAGACTACCGTAAAGTGATTGTAACAGAGATTTCTAAATTAAATTAGTCTAATTAGACATTAAAACTTTTTCAAATTGCAATTTAGCTGCAGCGACTTTTTCATGTTTGGATATTTTGGGCAGCAAAGTTTAATGTCGAAGCTAATATGTACAAATACAAGTTCACAAAACGCCTGACCATTTCGAGGTTATGATTATTATTATTATTAACAATCTATCTCTGAATGTGATAGGTATTTTTATTATGATTGACGTAAAATTTAGGTTGAAATATAGTATATATAGATACAGTCCAAAAAAACTATTTGTTTGAATGCTGTAGGATACACAAACTACCCCCTGCTTATGCTCGCTGAAACGACGAACGATATTTTTTTTTATTTCACATAAACAAATATTGGTGGTGTATGTACCAAATAAACATAACGATTGATTATAAATAATCAAAGGCAAAAAAGGTCCGTCAATTATTATTTTTTTTAGAATAAAAAAAATTAATATAAATATAGAAAAATATAGTATTTTTATTGAAAATAAATAAGCAGATAAATGTCAACATATGTATTTAATATTGTTAAAGTAAAAAAAGAAATTTTATCAATTTATCTTCTTATTACTTATCTATAAAGTTGAAAAAACGATAAAAAATAAAAGATTTTTATATATAAAAGTATGAAATATAATAAAAAAGAAATATCACATATTGTCTTTTATCTTACCTTTCTCCAAGGAATTAGTATTTTATACAGTTTATCCTCCTGTCCAATATATGGGATTTTCTGAACGATTTTCACAGTTTTTAGTTTTTGAGGATTTTGGGATCTAAAATTTAATAAAATTTTTCAATTTCTAGTAAGCTACAAAATTTTCCTAAAGTGGAACATTTTAAAAATTTTGGTATCTGGTAATTAATTTTTATCATCTAAACAGCCAAAAAAAATGGTTCAATGACTCAAAATTTTCAGTTCTCAATCTTTAAGGTTCCAAAATTCCTTAAAAAAGCATATAATAACTTCAAGTTCAAATTATATATGCATCTACAAAAAAATTATAAAAATAATTTTTCCGAATAGTACATAAGCAGGAACAACCCATATTTATTTTAATAAATGACATAATTCATAAAAATATAATATTTTGAATTATAGACATGTATTTTTATAAAACGTGTTTTGATTTTAGATATTACATTTATTTTTTTCTAAAAAATTGACATAAAAATTTCATTTATATTCAATAAAAAAAGTTATATCATATAAATATAAATTTTTATTTAACTTCTTATCAGAAGAATTAAAAATACAATAAAATAAAATGATAAAAATAGAGAATAAAATAACAATAAAAGGATTAAATTTTATTGAATTAAAATGTTGAAAATAAACAATAACTGCATTATCAACAGTGCAACAGATGCGATGTTTTAATAGAATGACTATTTTACTAAAATAACACAAGCGTTCCTAAAAAGTGATTGAATTTTCAACATTTATATATTATATGCATTTAAGAGGATCATATAACATAGTAAATAAACTATGAATAAATTTATAAGAATGCATATTTAAAAAATACATAAATATTAAGGGCCTAATTATTTTATACATATTTTATAATTTAATAACATCTACGTAGGCATGTTCTGTTAGGTCCCATCTCTCTGAACAGTTAATTTGTCATTGGCATAGATTATTCAGAAAGATATTTTATTTGTGTTTAGATTACAGTATCAATGATAAAAAGTTCAGTCAACAGGGGCCGAATGCTAAAGTGATTGTATAAGCTAAAACCTGAACTTTTAAAATAAGGGTTGGGATGAAATTGGGGTTAGATCTGATTAAAATTTCAATTTTTGTAATCCTGTGATCCCCCAGATACAGTTTTTATTTAAAAAAAAAATAAATTTAAAGCAATAATTTAAAAGCGATATTAAATAATTGACCCATTTTCTCTAAAATTGGCCTACTTTATGGTCAAAAATAAAGGTAGGGATAAAATCAGGGTTCAATTCGATTAAAATTTCGATTTTTGTGTAAAGTATTTAAATCGCTGTTTAAATCTTAAATACTTTAAACTTTCTATTGAACTGTTTCTCTCAAGCCTCTACTTTATTTCTCAAATTTCTTTAAAAAAAAAAAATCTCGAAAAAACTTCGGTATCGATATTGGAAAAAAATATCAGATATCGAATATATCGGGTCTTAAAAATATTAATTTTTTCTGTTTTTTATGTAAAAATAACAAAAGCAACTTTATAAAGTTTTATAAAAATTATTTTTTTTCTCGAAAGAGAAAAGACTTTTTACATCTATATAAAGTTTGTACATCAAGAATTCAATTTGATTTTTATATA
Organism: Anagrus nilaparvatae; assembly: GCA_022575985.1. Classification (NCBI taxonomy): domain Eukaryota; kingdom Metazoa; phylum Arthropoda; class Insecta; order Hymenoptera; family Mymaridae; genus Anagrus; species Anagrus nilaparvatae. The sequence goes on from JAKSXM010000137.1 coordinate 26,307,214, forward strand.
TTTATATCAGATTTATATGGTTAATAATATTTACAGTATTTCTTTGAATTATTTCGAAGGCTAGAAATTTTATTTTTTGTACTGCGGCCCGAAAGTACGTATTTCCCGGACGCTGCGCGTCCGCCAAAGACGTATTTTCTCGCCACAGTCGCAAAAAAATTTTGTACAATCCTCGGCCATAAACAAAGAGTGACCCAAATCGCAGTTTACCATCCTCGGCTTCGCCTCAGAAGGTAATTTACATTCGATTTGGGCCATTCTTTATTTTTTGGGCCTAGGACCGTAATATACTATTCAACATCATTTTCAGTTAAATCATTAATTTTGTTTAATAAAATATGATAATATTTCTTGGGCTGGATGATAAAGTCGTTATATGGTCTATATCTTAAACGGGTAACCTAATACTTAATTTTTATAATATTATTAATGCCCTATAAACTTAACCTATGTTATTTCTATACGAAAAATAAAAAATGCATATACGACATACGCCAATGCAAATGGTATCTGTATTGTATTCTGTGTACATATATTATACAACACCAATATGATCTATATTTTTCTATACAGATAGTTGAACAAGTATGTATAGGACTATATTTAATTTGCATACACCTGCTATAGACCATACAACGACTTTAGCATACAGCCCTAGGTGTTGTACCTATTCATTCTCGCAAGTGAAATGCGTTTGTAAATATATATGTTACCGTTAGAGTCCGCTCTCCCGATAAAGTTAACATTAACCAGTTAAAGTTAACTTTAGCGAAGCGTTTTCGTTAAAGTCCATGAAGACGATTAAAATGAATAAAAATATAACATTAGCGGCATCATGTTCGTTAAAGTTAACTTTAACCAATCCTTGTTAGTTAAAGTCCATGAAAGCGGTTTCATATAAGAGTTCGAGTTTGTATTATATATTATATACGACTCTCGCTATAAGGTACTCTCAGGGCTTAGGTTAGGCTCATAAAGATATTGTGAAACATCTCTATGGTTAGGCTACTCTTTTAAAAATGCATTTCTTAGGATCAGTAACCAATCCTAGTTATAAGACACCCCAAGGGTTAGGTTAGGCTATTTTTTTTTAAAGGCATTGTCACAGTATTGTTTACAAATTTGCGCATGGGTTCTTAAGCCCACCTTGTCCTAATTCTAGGGAATGCCTTACTGCGTGAAAATGCCTTTAAAAAAAAAATAGCCTAACCTAACCCTAGGGGCGTGTTATAACTAAGATTGATTACTGGTCCCAAGAAATGCATTTTTAAAAAAGTAGCCTAACCTAAATCCTTGGATGCCTTATAGCCAGAGTCGTATATAATATATTATGATTCAAATTTTTTTTAGTATGCTAAACCGCTTTCATGGACTTTAACTGACAAGGATTGGTTAAAGTTAACTTTATCGTATACACACCCGTTAATGTTGTATTTTTATTCATTTTAATCGTCTTCGTGGACTTTAACGAAAACGCTTCGCTAAAGTTAACTTTAACTGGTTAATGTTAACATTATCGGGAGAGCGGACTTTAACGGTAACATATATAACAAGAACAAGAATTTATGAATTCAAAAATTTATTAATATTTTCACGAATCACAAAAATTATGCTATACGACTTCATTTAAATAACTACTTATATTTTGTGAAATCATCAATAATACTGATAATACTTACATTTTTCCCAATGCCGTTTATTTCGTAGAATGATTGATTCTTTTTAATTAATTGATTCTTAATTCGTTTCTTTAAATTTTGTATGCAGCACTTGGACCTTAATTTTTGCAGCAAGTTGGACTCTTTTCTGATTATATATAAAAGTATAAATCAGTTAGTAATTTTTTAAAAATATACTATTTATATTTTTGATTTGTTCGTAATGTTTATAATTTTTAAAATAAAGTATGCTCTTAGAAGGAAGAAAGCATAAAACAGAAAAAACTGCAAAAATTTATACGGTCCTTATGATTTTTGCCGTATATATGGGTAAATTCATACGGATGCCGAAAGAAATTTTTCCATATTGAAAATCTTACGGCTAAGGAGGTGTATACGGATCGTTAACCATATAAAAATCTATGCAGCAAAAATTCATAAGGCATCCGTATGAAAATATCTTTATACAACGAAAATTTAATTAGGATCCGTATGAACTTTTGCCGTATAAATGATACTTCCAGTCGGATGCCTTATGAATTTTACCTTTGAAACGTATTCCGTATTACTTATGTGAGTATTTTAGTGTGCCACCGTTGCCTAGCTCTGCTCTATTATGTATCAAAAATAACATCTATACATTAGACTTACCAATAAATGGTAGATAATCTAAATATCCTAATGAAATTCACCTAAATGCTAAAATAAAATGGCAAATTGATTGAATTTATTGAAATAACGTTCAGCCTAATATATATTTACATCTTATGAATATAATAGTCACTTGCATTTAGATCCATATCTTTTTAAAAACGATATTTTACACGCATACACTCACACATACGAAAAATGATAGTAAAATTTGAGTATTTTACATGCAGAAAAAAAATACGATAGAAAATAAAGTGGTTTAAATCGATTTATGAAAAAAGGTTTGATAAAAATTTTATGGTTATTTTGAAAATTGATCGAACATACATTTTTTCTGATAAAGATTGATGAAATTTTTCGTTAAAATTGATTAATATTTTTTTTTTAGCAAAAGATTGATGATATTTATAAATAAACATCTAAATTAAATTTTAAAATAAATAATAAATTATTTTTTAAGTAGATACTAGACCAATTCCTCAAATAGAAATATCAAGTTTGTTAAATTGTGCATTAAGTGTAAGTAAGAAGACTAACTAAAATATAATATAAGAGAAGAGAAGCCAAACGAAAATATTGTTGTACATTAGACTGAAATTCTGTTTGGTTATTAGCCTTGAACTAGACCTAAGTTAAGAGGATAAGATTTTTTTTCACTTAATTTTCAAGCTTATTTTTATGCTCAATTAAAAATTTTAATTTTATGTTTCAAAATTTGTTCATATAATCTTAGGTATTTTGGAATTTCTCGCGTTTACGTGAAGAATTTTCTTTGAAAATAAAAAAAAAATTAAAAAAGAAAATGTTCTTCCATTGGAACGACTTGGCAAATTTCCAATAATAGAAAATTTTTTATCTGAATCAGTTGTAGTATATCCTGACCTTTGGTATTCCTATATCGTCTTTTTTCACCAATCATTTTAGTTTTTTTTTTTAAATTACAAAAAAAGAACATGTATAGTATTAAAATATGGGTATATTTGATACAAAAGAATTTTTCTTTATTTCTATGTATGTGTGACGCAGAAAAGGTCAGATAAAAAAATAATAAAGGGTTTGAAAGAAACTGAAAAGATAAAGAAAAATACTTGAAATAACTGTGTGAAATTTTTATATTTAGATATGTATTGAATTTATATAAAAAATAGTCTTTAAAATATTTTAAAGTCTTTAGTGAAATCAATATAGATGCTGTAAGAAAATTATTGGAAATTTGCCCAAAACTATTTCATTCAGGAAAGGGTTTCAAGTTTGGCACTGATTGACCAAAAGACATTATGTTTTTGATTCTCTGTGTATAAACTGATCGTTAGTGAGCACATGAATTCTTACGAGGATCATTTAGGAAACTGTTAAGGGAATTTTCAAATGGATATTATTATAGGATGATTAATTGAATAAAGAAATTTAGATTAATTAATTTGTTTTGAGTATTTTATTTATTTTATTAAATGATTTATTTAAAAATAATACATTTTTAATTAGTGTGTTGACAGGAAGAGAATATTTGCATATTTTATTTTTGTACATTCGAATATAGTAGTAGTAGTAGTTTATTAACTCGCTTAACGTTTTACATATTACATTCAAATATATATACATAAGGCTTAAAATTGTTCTACACAAAACTGTGTGTACCTTCTTTTATTGAAGTATTTGGACTCATCTTAATACATAAAACCATGAATATTTTATTATAATCAAAATACACATAAATACTTAATCATCTAAGCATTAAATTAATATCTCTACGCCGAATCGATAATTCTATGATAAATACGATAATTGATGAAATACAACCAATAGCGAAAATTGTTATCAATCTTAATATTAAAAACGGATCTTTAATTTCCTCTTCTAACGATTCTATATCAATTATCTCAGGTTTACTTTCCAAATATATCCAATGTTTAGGAATACCAGATTCAGTTAAAAGTTGCAAATTTTTATCAAATGTTTCGAGAAAAGGTGAAAAATTTTCAAGTGGAAAAACAACGTGGTCACTAAAAAAATCTGGGCATACGTAATTCAGTGATCTAGAATCATAAATTTTTAAATATTTTTTCTTGTAAAAATCAGCAACTGGCTTATCTAACATACAAATAATGTTATTTTTTTCCATTGCTTCCATAACATAAGTTGAAATATTATCAATTTTTATTGGTGTTTTAACAGATAAATTTAAATTTAAATGTTTTTGCTTTTCCAAAAATAATTCTGTGTAATAATCAAAATCTGTGTAAATTGGGTTCTTATCTAAAATTATGCTTTTAAAAGTTTCCAGCGACTGCTCATCGTAAGATAAATTATCCTTTGATATTGAAAAAAATTCAGCTGTTATTACTATTGACAAAACAATCACAATACAGTATAATAATTTTTCTGAAATTACAACTGGATAAGCTTGTAACGGTTGATTTACCATAAGCTTGTATAAATTCAAAAAATTCCACAAATTATCAGAAAACTTAAAGATTTTGGCTAATAAACGAAAAAATAGTATAATAGCCACGAATGTCATTATTGGATAAAATATAACTGGTTTTTCTGATTGGAATTTTTTGATAGTTGGTACAACAAAACAAACTTCGATAGAATTAATATCAATTGAATACAAAATTTTTCGATTGTGAAATCTGCTGCGAAAATATGTTGCTGGTACCAATTGAATTGAATTATTTCTTAATTCTTTAATTATTACGTCAAGTAAATTTTCGCTTGAAAATAGATTTTCTAAAATTTCTGTGGTAGACGAAAAATTTTTTATTTCAAGAATAGTTTTAATGTATTCATATTCAGTTCCATGTACTGTCATACTCTTTGCATTATTTCTTTTGAGATATAAAAATGGATATTCATCATAAATCGGGATTTTAAAAGGATAGCCATGAAAATTTTTTGTTTTATCAGGAAATAATTTTGTTGACGAATTTAATTTTTCGAGGAAAAATATTTTGCTAAACGGATTGTAGAACATAATTTCAGTCTGATTGTTAAAACTTGTTTCCAAAATTGTAAAGTCCAAATATTTTGATTTCCATGCAAACTTGAGAATATTTTCATAATATGGTCTATTTGATTTTCCATAATCTCGATTTGCATTAAGAAACACTGCCAACATTCTGGGTCTTGGAGCTGGTGAATCACCAGTTAATTTAATAACATTATTCAATATTTCCTGATAGGAAAATTCATGCTCAACATCATGAGTTAAAAAAAACAAAGAGTATGATCTTGGATTTTTAAAGGATGGTAAAAATAATGTCTTGTTATTATTGTAACCTCTAGATTCTTTAATGTTAATTAAAACCGTTGGAAACTTACTTGATAATTTTGTTTGTATCTCCAGGAACTCTTCAGTCCAATAGCCAATCGATGATTTATTAGCAAGAATAACAATTTCATTTGCTTCTATTTCAGACTGAATATAATTTATTAACGAATCAGTAAAAATGAAATCAGCTGCAAATATAATATTATCACATAATATGTTGAATTTCAGTAAAAAAATAATTAACATTTTCATTCCTCTATTTTCAAATATTAACTTATGACTAGCAACTTAAATATCAAAGGGTGTTTTATGTCAAAACTATTAAACTGTGTCATCTCATTTTGAGAAAATATGACTACTAATACATATAATTTTAGATAAAAATCATCAATAAAATAAAATGATATTAACTTAGAATTTAAAGTAGTTTCTTAACGTATAATAAATTTATTTTGTTTTTACAACTTTGAAACATGTTATAGTTTATATTTTGATCAACAGGAAATTATAAAAGTTTTCTAAACATTCGAGTTTTTTTATTATATTTAAAATTACAAAATTACCATGTTTAAAATTTTAAAATAATGATTAATTTGCTTGACCTCAACTAAACATAATTGTTAATAGCTGCGTTTTTCTTTAACTTATATTTATTTATTGAATGTTGTTTTAATGTATACAGGCCTATGTCATTTTAAACGATACTCTCAAATATCTCGAAAACAAAGCAAAATATTAAAAAATGTTTCATATAATTGTTATTGGGGTTGGAGGGGACCATTAGAGGTAATTAGATTTGGGCCTTGGGACCCATCGGACTCAACTTAGGAATTTTAAATGGAAAATATAATTTACTATATTTCAAATTTAGACTCTGCAGCAAATTTCTAATTCAGGCACGCTTTTATAAAAAAAAAAAAATACAAGGCCAATTTGATAGACCCAAAAAAGCTTTTTTGCCCTCCCAGGCGTAAAACTTGTGCGCAAAACTTGTCACAGAATTGTCTGCACTAGTTGCATGCCTAGGAGGACAAAAAATATCGTAAACACTATGGGTGAAAAACTTTAGGCACTCGTGCTAGTACTCACACTAAAATTTTTCACCCTTGTTACTTAAAATACTATTATACGGCTCTAAATGAAACAAAAAGATGTTTTTGGTAGTTACTATCATTTTTATTGTATGCTTGTTGTAGGGGAAGACTTTTGGTGATTTTTTTGAGATTTTGGGTCCTACAGACCTCAATGAGACTAATCTGGCCTTTTTCAAAGCCTTTAAAAAAAAAAAGATATTTTTGGTAGATACTACCAATTTTATTCTGTTTTTTGTGGAAGACTGTTAGTGATTTTTAAAGATTTTGGGTCCTAAAGACCTATTTTGCATCTACTTTAAGCATTACCCAGAAACAACGGCCTTAAGGGGTCCGTTTAGATCAGTAGGACCCAAAATCTGAAATAATCATTAACAAACTTCCACCACAACAAACTTAGGATAAAAATAATAGTACCTTCCAAAAATAACTATTTTTAAAATTTGAGATTTTGGGTCCTACAGACCTTTATGGGCCCAATTGGACTTTTTTAAAACCCAACATGAGTAAAAAGGATGTTTTTGGTACTTACTACCAATTTTATTCTATATTTTTTGTAAAAGACTGTTAGTGATTTTTTGAAATTTTGAGTCCTACAGACCTGTTTTGCATTTAGTTTTAGCATTACCCAGAAACAACGGCCTTAAGGGGCTCGTTTAGGTCCGTAGGACCCAAAATCTTAAATAATCACTAACAGCCTTCCACCACAAAAAACTTAGGATAAAAATAGTAGCACCTTCCAAAAATAGCTATTTTTTCATTTTGAGATTTTGGTTCCTACAGACCTTAATGGGCCCAATTGGACTTTTTTAAAGCTCAACATGAGTAAAAAGGATGTTTTTGGTAGCTACTAACAAATTTCTGCTATGTTTTTTGTGGAAGACTGTGAGTGATTTTTTGAGATTTTGGGTCCCAATGACCTATTTTGCATCTACTTTAAGCATTACCCAGAGACAAAGGCCTTAATAGGCCCATTTAGGTCTGTAGGACCCAAAATCTTAAATAATCACTAACAGCCTTTCACCAAAAAAAACTTAGTTTAAAAATAGAAGTACCTTCTAAACATACCTATTTTTACTATTTGAGATTTTGGGTCCTACAGACCTTAATGGGCCCAATTGGACTTTTTTAAAGCTTAACATGAGTAAAAATGATGTTTTTGGATGTTACCAATTTTATTCTATGTTTTTTGTGGGAGACTGTTAGTGATTTTTAAAGATTTTGGGTCCTAAAGACCTATTTTGCATCTAATTTAAGCATTACCCAGAAACAACGGCCTTAGGGGGGCCGTTTAGGTTTGTAGGACCCAAAATCTGAAATAATCATTAACAGCCTTCCACCACAACAAACTTAGGATAAAGATAGTACTACCTTCCAAAAATAGCTATTTTTACATTTTGAGATTTTGGGTCCTACAGACCTTAATGGGCCCAATTGGACTGTTTTGAAGCTAAACATGAGTAAAAAGGAATTTTTTGGTAGTTACTACCAATTTCATTCTATGTTATTTTTGGAAGACTGTTCGTGATTTTTTGAGATTTTAGGTCCTACAGACCTATTTTGCATTTAGTTTTAGCATTACCCAAAAACAACGGCCTTAAGGGGCTCGTTTAGGTCCGTAGGACCCAAAATCTTAAATAATCACTAACAGCCCTCCACCAGAACAAACTTAGGATAAAAATAGTAGCACCTTCCAAAAATAGCTATTTTTTCATTTTGAGATTTTGGGTTCTACAGCCTTTAATGGGCCCAATTAGATTTTTTTAAAGCTCAACATGAGTAAAAGGGATGTATTTGGTAGTTACTGCCAATTTTATTCTATGTTTTTTGTGGAAGATTGTTAATGATTTTTGGAGATTTTGGGTCCTACAGACCTATTTTGCATCTACTTTTAGCATTACCCAGAAACAACGGCCCCAAGGGGCCCATTTAGGTCTGTTAAATTTCATTAGTGAAATTAGTAAAATGCAAAGTATTCTTTAATAATTTAAAATTATTTTTGGACGGCAAAATTTTATTTCTAGTAGTAAGTTTAAAATCTTAAAGAAAATTGTTTTTTTTTGCCATTGTATATACATGTAATTTAAGATTCAAGGAAATTTGATAAAAAATGAAAACGGAGAAAGTTTTTTGAGTTTTTTTATTGAATTACATTTTTAGTATATATAGTTAAATTAATAGCGGCATATACTACAGTTGAAAAAAAAATATTTATCAAGATTAAGATGAATGAGAAATATAAAGAAAAGTAAGTTAATAAAAAAAGAAAATAAATATCATAACCTCACTTATCTTACGTAAAAACATTGAAAAAAAATATGCTAAGTAGAACAACATTTATATGTATATTAAAAATTACATAATACAAAAAATTCTATCACTTTGTAAATCTTTCAGAGCAATAATTATATTAATATTTAAACTTATTGCACTTTGTTGCTGAATTTTATTATTTTATACATTCTTATAAAACTACTTGTAAAATGTTAAACAAGACAAATAAACTACTACTACTAAAATTAATTAACGTATTTTAAAATACACAATTAACGATTCCGCAATAAAAACAATTACTGATAAAACACAACCAATCAAAAAAACTGTAACTAATCTAAGTGTTAAGAATGGATCCTTGATTTCTTCTTCTAATGACTTCATATCGATAATTTTAGGTTTATGTTCCATATTTTCCCAGTGTTCAGATACTCCAGATTCAATAATACGTTGCATGTTGATATTAAATAAATCCAGGAATGGTGAAGCGTTTTCAAAAGGAAAAACTGCATAATCAATAAAAAATCCAGTGCATACAACATTAAGTATATTTGAACCATCTTTTTTATCCAAATATTTTTTCTTGAAGTATTCAGCTCTTGGTTCTTCCAGCAAACAAATGGAATTATTTTTTCTTGTTATTTCTGTTATACACTTTGTAATGTTTGATATTTTAATTGGTTCCTTTTTGATCAAATTTGAACTGTCTATCTCATTTTTTTTCTTCATAAATAATTGAATGAAATAATCATTTTCTCCATAAATTGGCATATCATCACTTATTATACTTTTGAACGTTTCTTTTGATACTTCTTCATAAACCAAATTTTCTTTTGATATTGAAAATAATTCAGCTGTTACTACAATCGATAATAATATTACTGGAAAGTATAAAACTCGCTGAGTATCCGTAGTTGGATAATTAGATGAAGTTTGATTCAACATAAGTCTATACAAATTTAAAAAGCTCCAAATATCTTGAGGAAATTTAAGAATTTTAGCTGTTGCATAAAATAATAAAACAATTCCTAAAAAAATTATCAAAGGATAAAATATTATTGGTTTTTCAGATTCAAATTTTTTTTCAATTGGTACGACAAAACAAACTTCGATACTACTGACGTCAATTCCATATAATACTTTTCTGATGTTTAGTCTGCTACGGAAAAAAGATGCTGGTACTAACTGATATGTATTATTTTTTAATTTATCAAATACTGTATCAAATAAATTGTCACAGGATTCGATATTTTCAAATATTTCTTGCTTTGCAGTAAAATTTTTTTCTTTCATTATAATTCCAACGTATTTAAATTCATATTCTGTAATCATAACGTTTCCTTTACTATTATGATTGTATCTCAAGGAAAGAATTGTATCAAATACAGGCATATTTAGTGGAAAACCATAAACGTTCTTTACTTTATTAGGAAATAGTGAAATTGAAGAATTCAAAGTTTCTTTGGTAATCATTTGATTGAAGGGATTATAAGAGATTATGATTAATTTTTTATTAGAAGATTGTCCCAAAATCGTGAAATCCAAATATTTAAGCTCCCATGCAAACTTGAGTATACTTTTGTACTGAGAATCGATCGAGAAGCTTTCATTCAAAAAAACAGCAAGCATTCTGGGTCTTGGGTTTGGTGAACTTTTTGTTAGTTTGATAGCATTGTCTAATACTTTCTGATAATCTCGTAAATTATTTTGAATGGTAATAAATAAAGAATACGACCTCGGATTTTGTAGCGTTGCTAAAATAATGGAATCAGCTTCATTTCTCTTTTGACATTCTTCAGAATTTATTAAAATTGTTGGAAATTTACTTGATAATTTCGAATGCACATTCAGATAATCTGTTGTTAATTGGATTGAAGTTGATTCATCAGCAAATATAACAATTTGGTACACTTCTATTTCAAATTCTATTTGATTAACGAGATAATTGACCCAATTCAGTTGTTGGAACCCAAAAATAAATTTATCAAAAAATATATTGCAAACCAATATCTGAATTGCCAGCATTTTGTCTTAAGTTTTTCATAATGTATTTAAATAAACTTGCTTCTTATTTTTAACTGCATTAACCCAGTTTTTAGACCTGGACTTATATAGCATTTGGTATTGATCAAATACTTAAAAAATATAATAAAAAAAATAAATTTTATTGGAATTTTGAAAGTAGGTTTTTTTAAAAATATATAATTATTTTTATTGCGATCGATTTTCAACTTTATAATTTTATGATATTTGTCATACATTCATTCTTATCACCTTTAATATGAACCTGATATTTAGTGAAATTAAAGGTCATTTGGAAAATAATAGTTTCACCTCATTATTTGATCGCAAAATTTTTTGTTCTTCCGGATATAAAACTCGTAAGTAAAATTTGGTGCAGTGGAATTTTCGGAACTCGTTTTATGTCTAATACTCCAGTCAAAACGCGGTTTAGGGTGTATTTTCAGCTACTGACATGAGATTTGCTCTACTATATGTTTTTTGGGTCGCTGATCACGAAAATTGGGGTTATTTCCACCCGAAATTTTCGGAACACCCTTAAATTTGCAAAAACTATCCCCAAAAAGGGGTTTTTTTGATATATTAACAAACTGAGTTTATAGATTTAGCCAAGAATTGGTCTTAGGGGGTTTTTTGGGTCGCTGAACAAGAATTTCAGGTATTTTTCAATGAATAATTAATATTTCACCCTTAAATTAGCAAAAATTAACCCTAAAAGGGGGTGTTTTTGATATTTTTGCACTTTGAGCAGCCAAATGAAATCCTTACAGTTTTTTTGGGTCGATGATCAAGGATTTGGGGGATTTTTTTTTTTTAATTAATATTTCACACTTATATTACTGAAATTCTCTGAAACAATGGGATTTTTTGTATATTCATGCATTTTTTACTTTTTGTAAACTTATTTTAAGTATTTTTGGGATACTTAACTGTAACTTAAGTATGATGATTGCTATTAAAGGAGTTCTAATTTATTATTTAAACTCAAAAAATTATAAATAAAGTATTCATACAATTTATGTAAAAACATTTTTTAATAATTGAAAATAATGCAGGTGAATAAAAATAATAAAAATACTTACTTTTATTTACTTACTTTTATTTTTAAATAATTATTAGTTTTGCTTATTTTAGGGTGAAATATTAATTATTTATCAAAAATTCCCCCAAATTCTTGATCAGCGACCCAAAAAACCCGTAAGGACCTAGTCTGGTCGCTCAAAGTGCGAAAATAGCAAAAACACCCTTTTTAGGGGTTGTTTTTGCTAATTTAAGGGTGAAATATTAATTATTTATTGAAAATTCCCCCAAATTCTTGATTAGCGACCCAAAAAAACTGTATGGACATAATCTGGTCGCTCAAAGTGCAAAAATATCAAAAACACCCCCTTTTAGGGTTAATTTTTGCTAATTTAAGGGTGAAATATTAATTATTTATTGAAAACTACCTGAAATTTTTGTTCAGCGACCCAAAAAAACCCCCTAAGACCAATTCTTGGCTAAATCTATAAACTCAGTTTGCTAATATATAAAAAAAAACCGTTTTTGGGGGTAGTTTTTGCAAATTTAAGGGTGTTCCGAAAATTTCGGGCAGAAATAACCCCGATTTTCGTGATCAGCGACCCAAAAAACATATAGTTGAGCAAATCTCATGTCAGTAGCTGAAAATACACCCCCCCCCCCGCGTTTTGAGAGTATAAGTAGTCAAAACATATCTAAAGCAACATGGGCGAAAAACTTTAGAAACTAGCGCGAACACAAACCTTTACCCCCTCGATATTTAATGTACTATTAAATTTAATAATTTAAAGACTATAAAGCAATTTAATTTTAAGAAACATTTAATTCTGACATAGATTCTTTTAAAACCATTGATACGTAAGATCGATCGATCAAAAGCTATAAATGGTATAGTAATTACATTCCTTTGCTATCACATATGCAGAATATGTCACACATTTATATTGAATTTCTCTGCATATATCTGTTTAGGGTGAATTTGTGAATTTATATACATAATACAAACGACGTGTATTAGCAAGGGAACCCAAAACTCGTAATTAGAGTTTTGAAAATTTAACTAGAGAAAATAGCAAAGAAAATAGCTCGAGTTACCGGAAATTCGAATACTTAATGGTCATTATTATTATTATTAGAATTTATTTATTAATTTTTGGATTTGATTTCAATGATAAAAGAAGTGATTTATCTGTATTACAGTAAAAATTTATATATATTGAAGGGTGGGAAATTTATTGAGCTGTCAGCAGCAGAAATTAAATACCACTAAGATTTTTTTTTATTTATTTAAAGAGATTATTTTAAAATTATGAATGGAATTTTTCTAAGATTAATTAATTTTCAAAAAGCATACTTAATCATGTACCTGAGAAAATCTTTTTGGCTGTAATTCAACAACTCGACTTCAAGCCTCCTTTTCTTCTCTCTGGCTAAAATAATAAAATTTTATTTATACAAAATAAAGAAAATGCTGAAAGTTTTAGCTTTTATAGTTAAAATTTCTTATTTATAATCATGTGCATATAAGTAGTCTCATGGGTGTATTTTAGTTATTTTGTGTATTACCAAAAGTTTCACTATGTTTGCTTTAACAATGATATTACCTGACTTAACTTTAGACTCAGACGTATTATTTTCTTAAAGTGTTAGATCATTTAATAAAGAAATTTATTTTTGAATTATTTTACTAACGTTAATTACCTATTGTTTATGTTTTATAACTTTTTATGCTGATTAATACTGTTCAGTCTGAAAAATAAATATTAAGGGCCAAAATATTAGAAAAAAGTTTTTTTATGTAAACTTGAAACTGAATTATGTAGAAAATTTACTCTAATTTGCACTTTCTTGTTTGTAAATTAAAGTGTTTTTACGTGTTTAATATTGAATTTATCACTTTATTTCCCTTGAGATTTACAAATTTAAACTCTGAATTTAATTAACTTTAATTTCAAGCTTGTATTTATATTTTTCTTCAAAAAATTAATAATTAATTATTTTGTAAAAACATTTTTAACTATGTATAAACGAGTAAAAAAAATTAACGTAGATTCTCTCTTGTACCACAAAATTTTTAATTTACTGAAATTTTCATATTTAGCTAAACAAATAAAAAAGTAAAAATTGTTCTCATTTATAATGTAATCCTCTGTATTTTAAATTCTATACGATAATGAAAAATGTAATTCGCATTTCTCTGAAAAATAATAATAATAATAAATAACTATATTTTAAATACTAAAAAACTCTTATTAAAAAAAGTAGAAAATAAAATAAAATGAATCTCAACTGCAGAGAGAATATTAAAAGTTTATAACTTTTTATACTCCCTGCAGTTGTCGTTACGATGTACACATTACGAATCTAATAAAAACTTTTTCTTTTCATTTTTTTTCCAGACTGATATTCAAAACTGATGGTTCTATACATTGGACAACTTTGCCGCATTTAATGTCATGATAAAAAAGAATATTCAATTTTTTTCAAGTAAAATTTTGAACGATTTTTATCATTGCGATGACTTGTTATTGACTTTAATGGAATTATAATAAAGTTGGAATACGATGATGAAAAGTTTGATCAACTAATAAGTAAGTTTTTTTTTTATAAATTTTTATATTAATTTTATATTTTACTGACTTACGTTATATAATTTTATGAAATTATAAGTTCTGTCTTTCGAGTGTAAATTTATGGTACATTAGTTTTTAAGAATACATGAAAAACATTTTGTAGCTGTTTTAGTTTTATTAAAATTGCAAGATTTAAAAAAAAGGGTACTTTGGTAGAACAGAAAATTTTAAAAAATGACTGCAGGCGTACAAAGTGAATCGAAAATTCCTCTGGCTTAAAATACGAAAAAGCCATTAACAAAATAACAGTTTTTAGAGCCTGGTACACAATATTTTGGGCAATCGTACACATTTAATTAAAGTATTTCTGTAAAAGCCAATTTTTTTTGAGCGCGAATATATATTTTAATGTTTTTCAAAAAGCTTATCTATCCAATAAATAAAACTTCACAAAAGTCCAACCAAGCCCTGAAAGATTTAAATTATTAATATATATTTATAAATATATATAAACTAAACATCCTTAACAAAGTTTAATATTAAACTTTGTATTTCGCATACATAATTTATACAGAATGGCTAAAACTGTCAAATTTCTCAATTTATCAATTTAATGCTATAATCTCATTTTAAACGTTAAATATTTATGTTTTAACAAAAATAACCAAAAAATAATAAATAATTTTCTCTTCTTCCTCTGATAAATACTTTTTTCTCTTTGCTTAATTATTTTTTTTTTTATTTTATACCTCTTATTATCATCAGATAATAATAAAAGCAATTAAAATCTTCCAGAAAATGAACAAAAAAAGGATAATAATATTAGATAATAATAACTGAAGAAGATGCAAAAGAAAAACAATGAATTATTAACATTGAATTATTAACCTACCCTATTGAAAAATGTATATAAAAAATTTATATTTTTTATGTTTAATTTTTATTAAGAATCTTACACTATTAACTTTTAAATTGCCATGACATAATTTGCACGTTAATTCAGTAATTTTGAACTATACGAATTATAAAAATAATCAGATGAGCTTTGGGTTAATAAATAAATAAAACGTCACAAAAGTCAAACTTTAATAAGACTATGCATACAGTGGTTTAACTATAGTTCCACCAGAAAAAGACGAAAACGAAGGATATACATCACCCAAAAGGTTTAATTATAATTCAATTTACATTTTTGTTATGTCACAGGGTGAAAACCCGTGACATTTTCTTTATATAAAATACATATAATATTCTTTTATAAATACTGAATTTGCCGCTCCGCTCCGATTTGCCCGCGATCTCGGACCAATGAGAGATCGGCACTCGGTCGAAGCGGCAGAGAAGGAGAGCCCGTCAAGTCAGACTGATGCGAGCCATCAGAGTGTGTACACGCATATCAAGCACTGTTGCTTTTTAGTTAATTATTATTTTAGTTTTCTTTTTGGCTCATTAAAATTATTCGTTTGATGTACATTTAGTACTTATTAGTAAATTAAAAATTAATATTTTAATATTAGTTATTTTGTGTGGTATAAAGTGATTTTTGTTATTACAATTATTAAAATATATAAGTTGATAGATTAACCAAGATACTTATATAGACGTAAGAATCCATTTCTCTTGCGAGAATTTTTTTACTATATATTCTACTCATTCAATATTAATCAATTGTTTATCCCTTTAAATATAATGTTATGTTTTAAAAAGAAATTTTAAATTTCACATCTTCTTTGTATTATTTTAATTATTTTTTTTCTTTGTCTTTTTATCATTTAAAACTCAAGTGAGACTCAGAAAGACATTCCTTTACATACAAAGAATAAATAATATATATAAGTGAGAATCAAAAAGTAAAAAGAGACAAAAAAGAGATTTATTCTATGTTTTTGACACTTTAACTTTAAATCATATCTTTTCTTCATCCCTTTATAAGATATTTTCTTAAACTCCTTATAAATTGCTTTTATAAAACAAGAAATAACACTTTTCTTATAATTCAGTAAATAAAAATTCAATTAATTTCAAGTGTTTTTTATTTAAATGGTACAATTTTTAATTAAATTTTACTATAACTATTAATTGATTCATGTCTTTTCATAAATTTTATCAATATATCTTATAAAGTAAGTTATGCTTGCACTAGTTTGATCTTTACTAATTTTCTCGAAACTTCAAAGTACTCTCTTAACTATCTTAGATTAAATGTATTCAGAGAAACTTATAAACATAAAATCTATCTAAATTTTGTTTATATACAACTTAAACTCGAACTTTATATATTAAAAGTCCCCAATGACGAAATTGGCAGGGCCGGTCGCTCGATTCCCTCAGGAAAAACTGAAAATAAATTATAGCCACTCTCTATTTTTTCTAGTTTTATTAAAGAGCAAGTAACATTCATAAAGACGAAATTTTGCCACTAGGCATATTGTAGCTTAGGGACTGACTTTTTCTTATTCTTCTTTTTCTATGTTTATGTTTTAAGGTTTGATGAAAAAAAATTTCCTTTTTTTATCTAGGGTTACGTAATGAGGTTATGTATGTGAAGAATTTTACGAGAGGGTGATGATTATAAGGAGGGTAAATGTAAAGTCTCCTTTTTTCATATTCTTTTGTTTTTATTTGAACAAAACAAGAGAAGAAAATCAATGACCTTATACGACTACTGCCAGAGAAAATAACAACTGGGATTTTTAAAGTATCTTGTAATTACTTAAGGGATATAAATGAGTAAGAAAAAAGATAATTTATTATAATTTTTTTTTCTTCTTTTGTACCTACGAGATAATCTAATGGGAAGTTCGTTCTACTGAAAAATTTAACTTATTTATTCGGTTTTTTTGTGTTTTTGTATGACAGTTGGGAATCATTATTTGCCTGTTCGAAAAAATTTTTTTTTAAATTTTGGAAGGATTATTAAATTTTGACAATAATTAGAAGCGAATAAGTCAACTTTCCTGTTGAGATAAGATGTTCATTCTTATATTAAAAAGTTTGCTGTCACAATGTTTAATTTATGCTTTGTTTTTTGAATCTAACTTCACTGTTATGTCGAAATCTCTGTTTTCATGAAATATTTCTATTGATGTATAACTTTTTATTACGAATGATCCTACTAAGATACAAAAATTGGGAATCAGACGTTCCTGTCGAGGCAAAATCCTGTTGAGGCTATTTGCGTTCTTGTTTTTTTAAAAAAAAAGGAGTAAACAGAATGATCTCAAAAAAGTCTTCGACAACTGAAATCATAAAACTATATAAAGTCTTTAGCCTTTTCTAAATAAATAAATAAAAAACAAATTATATAAGTTTTCTGAAGCTAAAAAAGAAAAAAAAAATAGACTTTGTCTGCTTAGAAAGTATAAAATTGCCTATAAAGCTTAAATCTAAACCCAGGTATATAAATCTGATTTAAGAAAGAAAAAGCGAAGAAAAAAAAAGTACATACAAGGTCCAAAAAATACAAGTTAAACTTAAAGTCGTATAAAAAAAAGTAACTCGAGATAAAAAAATTTTCTCGATCGATTTGAACAATCACATAAGTCTTATAGTATAGGAAAACACGTGTTTCCTTATTGCCTTTTTATATATTATATTTCGTATTTCCCCCCTAAATTTTTTAGGTACTTTTCTTTGTGTATTGCAAACATAACAAGATTTAGACTTTTAAAAGATTTTTTCTTATTTCCAATGGATTTTATTAAAGAATTTATTATTTTTCTTATATACAGGGGGGAATCACATTTTGGGGATAAAGTTTTAGCTTGTAATTTATTGGTTTTAGATATTTTTATTAAAGAAATTTGTTAATCAAGCTGATACACAATTAAACTTTTTTTCAATTTGCTTTTTCATATTTGTATAAAATATTAGTAATCAATCAAAAAAGGATTACAATAGAAAAAAAAAATCGTTAATCTACCTTCATATACAGTGTGTGGTTTGATAATAATAATAAACTTGGCAACAATTTTTAAAATCATCCATCAATCGTATATTTTTGATAATAATCTTTTGTTGCATTATTGACAAGTTTTTCATTAGAAAGTAAAAATAGTTTTCTAACAAATTTCTAAATGTAAAATTTTTTACTCTAAGTTTTGTAATCGATAAGTGCTTTTAAATAATATGAATTCAATACATAGAAGAAAAAAATAATCGATTTGTGGTGTATAGAGTTTTCGAAAAGCATTATTTAAAGGGGATATGAATATAAGATAAAAAATAAATAAAACTCAGTGACTGGGTCCTCCACGTTATCAAATAAAATCTCTTGATCTATATGATTGTGAGACTAAAAATATGCTCGTGTATGTGTAAAATTACATTTTTTACTCCTTTTTTTCCCCTCTTCGTACTGTTGTGGAAGGTCCTTTTATAAACACACAGGATGAAAAATCGAAAAGATCACGTTCATGCCTTAGTTTTTTTTTTCTTTCTTTTTGCTTATACTATACGTGACGAAACGTCTTGAAGCTTATAGATCCTTCTTTTTTTTAGACTTTATCGATATTCTATATAAAAATTTTTCAAGTCACCTTTTTTTTTACTTGAAAATATATTTTTTATTAAAAATTGAGCCTGAAAAAATATTTTTAATTTTGATTTATTCGAAAGATTATTAAAAATTCAGATTATTACGTGGATGTGATTGTTTAAGAAAAAATCGATAAATTCAATTTATTTATAATAAATTTGTGTGACATAACAAATTGGCACCCCATGTGCGGGAAAAAATTAAATATATGATTACGGATACATGCGTCATATGAAAAATATTTTAATAAAATTGACGTGTTCGGAAAATTTTGCAGATTAAATGTAATTTTTTTTATTAAATATTATTGACATTTAATGTTTCATAAATCTACGAAGTATAAAATATTTATTAATGTCAATTATTTAAAAAAATGAAAATCGACATTTATTAACATTTAAAAATTTACTTTTCTCTTATTTTTCAATCACCCTTACGTGAAATTTTCTTTCTATAAAATATCTTTTTCAAAAAATTTTTTCTATCCCCAATGCATATATATTTCATCTTGGTAGTCATAGTAACCAGCAGTAGTGACTGACTCATGGAATATATAAATACACGTCATTCTATAAGATCAAGAGAAAAATTTTCATCTATCCCTTATTTTTTTTGAGGAATAGAAATTTTCTTGTAGACTAGTTTATAACCTTAACCTTTTTAACTATGTAATATGGGATACCCTCATTTGTTTACCCTTCAAACTATGCAGGTCTTTCTTTCTCTTTCTCTGTTTTTTAGAGAAAAAGGGATCAAGTGTTATAATACTCATTCGGTTTTATATGATATTTGTCTTTCTTGTGGTAAATACTTTGGATTATTTGCTTAAGTTGCAAAATACTATGGACAAAAAGATAAAACTCTCTGTGCTCGTATGGTTTCAGTATTCCCTTTTTTTAGCATTGGAAAGAAATTTAGTGGAAAATATACAGTTCATTTGTAACTTTAGAATTTTTTTTAAATATATTTTTTATACTAAATTTACTTTTGAAAATTTACTGCAATTTTTTTTAGGAAAAGTAAAAAATTGATTTTCCAGTCTGATCAAACGTACTCTTTTACTACTTAAAAATTTTATTAAATATATGGCATTGTAAATTGATTTAAAAGATAATAAAATTTACATTCAACAAGCATTTACTTTGTCACGTGTTTGTGGTTTACATGGTTTATATTAGAGAATATTTTGGTTTAGGAGAGCATTTGTTAGATTTATACAGAATGTTTTAGAGTGACCCTTGTAATATTTTAATGTATTTAAGTAATCAGTATTAAAATAAATTATTTTTTATATTATTTTACCATTTTTTTGCTCATAATTTAATGTTTATTTATAAAATTATTTATTATTAAAGAGCCAAGTTTTGAAAGTTAATTCTTATAAATGTATAGATGATAAGTAAATTCTCATTTAATAAAAAACTTGAAATTGCTTTTTTATTTTCTGGCAATGAACTCTTATTAAGTTTAAAACTATGGTCTACTAAAAACACTGCGCTGTGTAAAGGCATGAATTTTGATTTTGGCAATATTTAATATTAGATTTCGTATTAATACATTTTAATTTAACTAGGGGGGGGGCAAGCCCCCTGTGCGATTTGACGTGCCAACCCCCTCAGATCAAATTTCATGTTTAATCGCAATAAAACTGTGGCTTAATTCAAAAATAAAAAAAAAACGTGTACAGTAAGATGTCGATTGAACATAGTTATGAACATAGATAATTTGGAACATAGTTATGAACTTTTTTTTTAATTTTAATAAATATTGGCTATAAAGCCAATCATTTTAGCCAATTCAAACGGGTTTTTGCAAAAAAAGTCAAAATTTTTAAAAATGCAAAAATTTTAAAACTCACTTAAATCCATTTATATCAGATTTTTGGGGCTCTTTGACCCGGGGAACCATATTGATTTAAGTTTTTCATTGTTTCAGACCTATTTAAGTACCAAAAGACAAAAAATTTGAAAAAAAAAAATTGGTCATTTTTCCATATATACCATATATAATTTCCATATATAATTTCCATTATACCCCTTTCAATTTTGGCCAAAATAAAAATTTTCAAAAAAATCTTGTTTGCCCTATTCATCAGCACTTATTTTATTAGAAAACTTGGTTTATAAGGAGTTTTAGCCAATTCAAATGGTTTTATGCGAATGAAGTCAAAATTTCTAAAAATTCAATAATTTTAAAACTCACTTAAATCCATTTATATCAGGTTTTTTGGGCTCTATGACCTGGCGAACCATATTGATTTAAGTTTTTCAATGTTTCAGACCTTTTTCAGTACCAAAAGAAAAAAAAATTGAAGAAAAAAAAATCTGACATTTTTCCATACATACCCCTTTCGATTTTGGCCAAAATAAAAATTAAAAAAAAAATCTTGTTTGCCCTATTCATCAGCGCTTTTTTTGTTAGAAAACTTGTTTTATAAGGAGTTTTATCCAATTCAAATGGTTTTATGCGAATGAAGTCAAAATTTCTAAAAATGCAATAATTTAAAAACTCACTTAAATTCATTTTTATCAGGTTTTTTGGGCTCTCTGACCTGGTGAACCATAATGATTTAAGTTTTCCACTGTTTTAAACTTTTTTCGGTACCAATGAACGAAACATTTGAAGAAAAAAAAAATCTGCCATTTTTCCATTAATACCCCTATCGATTTTGGGAAAAATAAAAATTGTCTAAAAAAAAATGAAAAAATAGTAGTAATTTTATACTTTTATTAGTCATTTATTAGTAAAAAAATATGAATAAAATAAATTTTAATTTTTCCAAAGTATCCAAAATATTTTATTTATTCAAGTTATGCAAATTGTGTTGAGCATTTAATTTTGCTTGAATTTTAAATGATTTTAATTTATTTAAAAAAATGAAATGATGCAAATAACCGTAAAATAGAATAAAAAGTTTAAAGTAACTAAAAACAATAGAATAGTATTCCAGTTTATTCACCTTTAACTATAAGCTTATCAGCTCAGAGGAAACATCAACTTGACTGAATATGAGAAAACTGTATACTTTCTCTTAGCAATAACAATAATAATAATGAAACGATAGCCACTTTAACGGTTCAACGCTCATGTTCCTTTCTGACATAATTATGTCTAAAACTTGGTACTTTAACAATGACAATTCACTCTCTGCTATAATAATTCTCATTTTTTTAAATTACCATTTTCTTTTTATTACTTGCATTATTTTTTATTTAACAAAGTTTACATGAGCTTTTTTTAATGCAGTTATGTTAAAAGAAAAAAATTTTGTTAAATAAACTAAAATTCTTTTATTTTTTTTGGAATATCAGGTTTCCCTTATCGTCTTTTCACTGTCATTTTTTGTTTCCCCTATTTTAACAATATTGTATGTATATATTTTTTTCTCTCAAAAAAAGCTTATAAAATATAATATGAGTTAAAAGAAAAGTCTTCCCTTTTTTTTTATAAATACATAAAGAAAACCTTTTTTTTATTTTGATTCACGTGTGATCTGAACGACGTATGTCAACGACAGTATTATTTTTTTCTCAAAAAGTCATAGCCTTTTTTTTCATCAATGTCTTAGAAGAATATCTTTTTTTGAACGAATCGAAAATGTGTGGGTTTGTTTCTAAGAGTTTGAAGAGCAAACGATGCAGTAAAAGAATGGCTTTTTATTTTTCTTTCAATGAAAATCCATTTTAGCAAGAAAAAAAAAGAGTGTTTTTGATAAAGAAAAATCTTACAAAAAAAAATGTTCGTCAATGTCTTCTCGCGCCTTTAACGACGCTCTGGCCTTGAATCCCAAGTCGTTGAGTGATAAAAAAAATAATACACATTTAACTATTTAAATGATACAAATAATACTTTATAAATTCAAAAAATTAATTTTTTAAATAATATTCACAAATTTAATGGTAAATATCTCTTAATTTTACTAATTTACAATTAATGTGTTATTACTTTTTAGTCACGCAGTACTTCTGCAAAAAGAACAAATTCAAAACATGTTTCATCAAGTAAATATTAATATTTTTTATTAAATGCAGTTAACAAATTATTTTATGGAAAAAAATTTATTTAAAAATAATAAATTATTACTTAATTAATGAATATGAAATTACAAATTAAAGAATTTAAATTTTTTTTTTTTTTTTTACTATAACCTTAGTGCGCGCGCTTTGTATAATAAACAAACAATATGGCGTCCTTGCTGCTAAAACTGCTACCAATAAATTCTTTAAGCTTTGAACTTTCAATTTATTACTATCTGCATTCGGGAATTCGCGATTTGATGGTAAAAATAATCAACTTCCTGAATTCTCCCCATAAGACTAATGTAATATTTATTTAAATTTGTACCCTTATATCTCAAAATTTTGCACGACAATCGACTATAAGACCATACCATTTTATTCTTGAGGCTTTTCGCTAACAAACTGTATATGTCTTAGTTGGGAAATTCATTGGCCAGAGCGTCCTTAAGAAATTGTACTTGTATTGTTTTTAGCAAATAGGATTTTTTCTTTAGACGTGTTCGTGTTTTATTTGATGTGGAGTTTTGTTTTGTTTTTATCTTTTATGTGTTTGATGATGAATTCAATTGGGAGATACTCACTAGTGTGATTTGTCTGTGGTCATGATAAATCTCTTTTATTTTGCTTTTTTTCTGTTTGATGATGATAAAAAAGGTTTTTATTTGATGGGTGTTTTTTTTAGGTTTGAAAATTATTTTTATTTTAATTATCTGGTAAATTAATTTGGTTATTATTTTATCAAATAAAAAATACAAGCCTAAAAAAATATGTAAATTTATGATAATCTTAAAAACATTTTTTCACACACACAAGCAAGAATTTTCTATTATTTTTATTTAAATACCAGTAAAATACTTGGATAAAAAAAGCTTCTTATAAAACTTGAATTATAAAAAATAAGTTTTTTTTACAGAAAATAACATTATAAACAATAGAAAGTAATTAAAAGTTATTATGAATTTTTCACCTCATAAAAATAAAAAAAAAGTTTTTTTTTTAAGGTTTCCTATTTCTTGATGAGTAATAAAAAAAAGAACCACCACCGTGAACAGTTTTGTTGTTGTTTTTGTTGTTCTTTTTTTTTATACTTTAAGGAAAAGTTTAATGTATGGTCATGAATTTTTCTTTCCTTCTTTTTATTTAATAGCTTCATTATAATACAGAAAAGTAAGATAATAGTAATAGTTTTATCAGATAATATTAAAAATTTCAGTTAGTGTCTGAGCGAAGCTTAGATTATTTTTGGTGCAAATTTAACCCAAAAAATTGAAAATATTTTTAGAAAGTTTTCTGTTCACAAATTTGAATATAATTTCGATTTAATATTGTTTTAAAATATTTTTTGAATTATGTTTATTACAGTAAGTCATTTTTTTAAACAGAGCTTGACCTGATGCTTGATTAAATAGTTTGACTTAACAAAAAAGCTCCTAGAATTACCATTTTAAGCTTTCGCTCAGACTAAAAAATAATCGAGTTTTTAAACTATCACTATCATCTTAACTTTTTAATAAAAATGTTATTTAAGAAAAATTATGATTTTTTAATTGAATATTAAGTACACCCTTTTGTATTAAATTTTTCTCTTTGAAGATTAATATAAATTTTTTTTCTGTAATAAAAAAAAACAGCTTTTTTTGCAAACCTCAAAGCTAAAGATTATTAAGCTTTTATTATACAATTTTTTAATATTAAATTTTATGTAATAAAAGTAATTAGAAAAAAAAATCGTTTTTTTTTTTCAATTTAATAGAATGTAATAATGAAAGTTTTAATAAAAAAATCATAAGCTTTTATATTGTAATACAATATAATTTTTGTTAGCTTCTTTAAAAAAGGAAAGCTCGAAAACTAAAATAAATGAGATTTTCAATTTTATTTTTTTTTTTCGTTAATTTAAAAAATAAATTTTAGCGAAATTCGGCCAGCCGCAAGCGAAAATCCACTAACAGTAAACGGAATACCGCATGTGGATTTTCTTTTTCAGCGTAGGATTAAAATGTTGAAAAATTGAAACTAAAAATAAATAACGACCTTGTGCCCCCTGTATGATTCATGCAGATTATCGCTCTTTTGGGGCAATAATTGCCCCTCTAGGACTATTTGCTAGCGGAAAAACTATCCGATTGTTCGACGGGATTCATGACCACACACTCTAAAAACTCCCAAAAAAACAGCTACATAAAACTAATTTTTTCTCGAAAAACATTCTGCAAATACTCGCTTAAAAAAAATTTTTTTTATATTTCTTTTCTAGTTTTCAGGGCTATCAGCTATAAAAAATTAATTAAAATTTAACGTAGTACATAAAATATAATAATTCTTTGAAACTTTAAAAGCAAATATTCATAACGAATACATTAACAAAGTAATTTAAAAACTTGTTAAACGCAAAAAAAAGTTGCTATAAAAAATTTTTAATGTTTTAATTTATTAAAAAATTCACAAATAACTTAATTATTATTTATACAAAAAATTGCATGTAATATAAATAAATGAATGAATATTAAAAAAACTGTATATGGTAATAATATTTAAATGAAGTATAAAAAAAATTCGCAATTTTATATGATGAGGGGAAACTCATAAAAACACGTTAAAATAAATTTATTTTACATAATTTTGTATTTAAATAAAATCGATTTAATATATAAAAAAAAGTAAAGTTAAATAATGCTATAAATTGAAGGTTAAGTTGTTTTTTCAAGTTCGATAATCTTATTGTTAAAATAAGACAATAATATTCAGCAAGGCAAGAGAAAACTCAATTAAAAGAAACATATTTTAAATTAAAAGTAAACAAAATCTACTTAAAAAGTAAAAGTGAAAAGATTAAAAAAATGTTAAAACCTTCGCAAAAGTCTGGGCAGTTTATTATCCACTCTTTCTAACTAAAACTAAACTTTCTTCATTCCGAGATTCTAAAAGGAAAATAAAAAAATCTCTATTTCTCTCCAAATCGGATAAAGTCAAAAGTGAGCTCTAGAGTGTGGCTAGATAAAAAAAAAGATTTAACGAAATGAGTATAAATACTGATTTTTTTTAATCTCCGGCCGGTGTAACAACAAATATTTTAAAAGCTCTATAATTTAGAGAGAAATAGAGTCAAGGAGAATATTTTATTCATTTGCTATAAATTTTCTCTTTCTACCTCTACTCGCTTTTTTTTTTAAACATTTTACTTTAGTACTTAAATCTTTGCTATAAAGATTATTTAACTGTATTGACACTTTAAGTGCTACTAAAATTCAATAGATTTTTCACCTTAAGATTTTTTTTTTTGCTTTTATTTTTTTGAATTGATAGATGAAAAAGATATTTACTTTTGCTTTATTTAATCTAGCTTATTATTCTATTATATGGAGATAAAATCTTTTTTTAATTAAAATCATGGATATAAGTAACTCAGAAAAATTATGAAATTTCGCAGCTATCAAAAAATGATTAATGCACACGGTGCCCCTGAAAAAAATTTGTTTTTTAGTTGTTCAGAGTCACAAAAATCAAAAAATTTAAAAAATCCGTTTGGCACTTTTTTTTTTAGCTAAAAACTGTTTCATTTCGATATTATAATAGAAAATAATTGGAAAATAATAAATAAATTTGTATAAAAGTTGTTTTAAGTTATAAAAAATAATTTTTAATGTACAAAATCTTTTATAACATTAAATTTACTTTAAAAAAATAGTTTTACCCAAAAAAAAGGACCTAGAAACAACAGGCAGCTCAGGGAAGCCCAGGGCATCTCAAAATCGAAATTTTAAGAAAAATTATAATTTTAATGTAAAAATTATACTTTTAATGTAAAAATTATAATTTTAATGTAAAAATTAATTAACTCATTATTTAACGAAAATTAACTCATTAACGCCGGGGCGGAGAGTTTTGGAAATGAGCAAAAATAAATACATTCCTTTACAGATACGTGGCTAAAAAGTTCATCCAATTGCAAAATTTCACGCTCTTTCAGAATCTGAAATTAGTTTTCACCTACAACCCTTAAATATACCCTAAAAAGGGGGGTTGAAAGGGGTAGATCAGGTATTATAAGAAAAGTTGGGAAAAATCAATGAAAAAAGTATCCAATTTTATTGAAAAATGTTTAAACATATAATATTTTTATGTAAATTTAAGTAAACTTTGTATACATTGTGGTCTCATTCATTTTGGTCCTATTTACAACCCTTAAAATGTGCCATGTGGATAAGGGTAGTTACAAATAATTAAAATAAAACTTATTTTTTATAATTAAAATTATATTCTTAAATAAAATTGGCTGCTAAATTTAGTGGAAAATTTTCGTGCTACATTCAAGTTTAGGTTAGGTGCCATACCAACTAAGAAAATATAAGCACGCCTATTTTTAATTATATTACAAAATATCCAGAAAATAGCCTTATTAAAAAAGTTTCGACTTTAAAATTTATAATAATTTTAATAAAAAATAATAAGTTAGGAACAAAATTAAAGTTTAGGCCCTCTCTACACCAGCACATAATCATGTTTTATGATAATCACGTTTGTTGGATATTTTTTTCCCAGCTACACTGTACTAAAAACATAACCTCAAAATTACATACTTAAATGATTATAACCCACTAAAAACTTATTAGTTACATAAATTGTTTATAATTTTTATAATAAATAACTTAATATACAATTAAAATACCATTTAAATACATTTTATTGTTTAATTTTTATTAAAAATATTTACTAATGCTACTAGTGGCGCCATTTTGTAATAACTTTAATTTCGAATATCCCAGCTATTGCACCACAAAATATCTAACAAACATGATTATTATAAAACATGATTATTATAAAACATGATTATTATAAAACATGATTATGTGCTGGTATAGAGAGGGCCTTAGGTATACCATAAATTCAAAGTATGTGCACTTCTGTTTTTTTAGTTGGAATGGTACCTAACCTCACCTTGAATGTAGCACGCAAATTTTCCACTAAATTTATGCAACTCTGACTTAAATTGTCAACAAGCGTGTTTTTGAACTTTTTTTTTGTTTCAAAGTCATGGAAGAATGAGAAATTTAAATAACAAATATTATATAATCACGCGCATGCGCATTGTAGAATTAAAAAGTACTTTAGAATTTGACCGTTTACACGTGTAGTTTTGCATGAATAATGATAGATTTCTATATTATAAATGTATAAAATTAAATTACACAAATATTTTTATTATTTATTTTATTATTTATCAAAAATATTATTTTTATTATTTATCAAAAATATTATTTTCTTATTTATCATTAGTTTATTACATTTACAAAAATACTAAAACAATTAATCATCAGCAACAAAAATTTTATAATAATAAACTGATATCTCAATTAGGAATGTGACAATTGAAAATAAAAATCCAATCTTTAATACAATCAGCATACGAAAAACTAAAAATGGATCTTTAATTTTATTTTCTAATGCAGATGTGTCGATGATTTTGGGTTTATTTTCTAGATAATTCCAATGTTTCGGGATACCTGATTCAATAATAAGTTGCTTCATTTTTTCAAAACTTTCAGCAAAAGGAGAAGAATTTTCGTACGGTGTAGCCACAAAATCTTGGTAAATGTCAGGACAAACAATGTTTATAAGCCTTGAACCATCCTTTTCAAGAAAATTGTTCAAAAAGAAATTTGCTGTTATTTCGTTTGTTAAACAAATCGATTCTTTTGTTTTAACGACTTCATTCACACATGCAGCATCGGAATATAATTTTTTTAAATCTTTATTTATGTAACTTAAGTTTAGTTTATCTTTTTTCTCCATAAATAATCCTCTGTATAAATCATTGTGTACAAAAATTGGAAAATCATTTTCAATAATACTTTTAAAATCTTCTAAGGATCTTTTTTCAGAATCGAAATTTTGTTTTGAAATCGAAAACAGTTCCCCTGTTACTCCAACGGAAAGAGCGATTATTGAAATGTATATTACTTTTTGCGTTAACGAATACTGGTAATTTTCCATTGGTAAATTCAGCATAAGTTTGAGCAAATTTACAAAATTCCACGATTCGTCAGAATATTTTAAAATTTTGGTCAATACTCGATAAACCAGTACAAAAGTTACTAGGCTTAATAAAGGAAAAAATATATTAGGTTTCTCAGATCGGGATTCCTTTTTGATTGGTACAATAAAACAAACATCTACATAATCAAAAACAGCTCCAAAATATAAATTATATTTTAACAACCTTTTGCGATAATAAAGGTCTGCGTTTAGTTGCAAATTATTATTTTTTAATCCTTTGAATATATTTGTTAATAAAATTTCGGTTGTAATAAACTTGTGAATTATTTCTCTAAAAGTAGCATTTTTTGCTTTAAAAATGGTTTTATAATATTCTTGCAAATACCCAGCATAATATTTATTCATTTCTGGAATCTTAACGGCGGGTATGTTAAGTTGATAACCATGCATGTTCTTCAGTTTATTAGGAAACAATAAATTTGAAAAATTCAAGACATCATTGGTAAAATTTTTGCTAAATGGATTATAGAACGTAATCCTTACTTGGTCCCCAGAATTTTTTTCCAAAATTGTGAAATCTAAATACTTTAATTCCCAAGCTAATTTTAGAATATTTTCATAGTAAGAATTGGGTAACTGGTTGTTGTTGATAAACACAACTAAAATTCTAGGTCTCGGAGCTGGTGAATCGTTGGTCAAATTTATAGCACTGTTCAAGAAATTTCGATAATCGAATTCTTCTGCAGTATTTTGAATGGTAATAAATAAAGAATATAACCTTGGGTTTCTTTGTAATCTTGAATATACAGAAATATTTTTTGTTTCCAACTGGCCTTTATCAGAACTTATTATAACAGTTGGAAAAACGCTAGATATTTTTGATTGAAGCTTCAAATATTCAATAGTCGAACAGTTTAAAGATGATTCATCAGAAAGTATAACTAACTGCTTTATTTTAATTTCAAATTCAATACGATTGACCAGAGTGTCAATCCAATTTAAACCAAATACTAATTTCAAAAAAATGTTAAAAACGAAAATTATTGAGTGAAACATTTTTTTCAACAGTAAACTAATAAAACCGAGCGTCTGCACGTTGCTAAAAACAGGAGCAGGACTGATCGTACAGAAAGTAAAGTATCGTTTTTGCGTTGTTGATAATATTAATTGTAGCATTAATTGCAGCTACAAAATTATTTTATTTTTCAAATTACGTGCAGGAAGTACACTGTCGTAGTTATTAAATTATAATGAGAAAATTGCAGCTTTTGCAGAAGCGTGGTAAAGCCTTTAAATGAGGGTGGTATAAAATTATCCTTAAAACATAAAAACTAGCCTCGAAAAAGGTCATATTAACGTTTACCATGTGATTATTTATTAAAAAGTGCATATAATTAAGAAATTGATACCAAATGATTGGTTCTACGGTTTCTCAAGCAATAATTACAAAATTAATACTTTTTTATCTATAACAACTGTGTTTTAATATTAACTTTTGACAAAGAAAATTTCTTAAAACAATAAATTTAAAAAGTTATAAAAAATAAAGTTTGGTCGAGTAGAGTAACACATTATAAGTTTAACAATAATTCTCTAGAAGTACTCAAACAATATGACGATATAAAATTTTCAAGTATAGACAAAAAAGCTCCCCTTTATTTTAACCCCTTAAACGCCCTCTCAAATGTCCTCGAGTCTATAGCGAAAGCAATTGTTTGACTCTCTCGAAATTCCCCTGTATTCTCTCTCTAATCAACCAACACACACACACTCACACACACACACACACACACAGTATACTTTTCAAACAATATTCGATTATTAATTAGCTTGACACTCGACTTGACTAAAAAAATTTCAAACATTTTTTAAAAAATTTTTCGACCAAAAAAGAGCAGAAAAATAAATTTTAAGTGCTATTTAAATTTATTGTTTATTTAAAAAAATTTTATGCCATGCAATCAAAAATAAACATTGTAATTATATGGTAATTTAAATTTCTATCTCCTATTAATGTTTCAGATACTAAAAAGAGAGAATTTTTTTTATGCAAATTTTCTATATTATGTTCGTACGATGCTAGAATTTAAATTAAACGTCGTTTTACACATGTGTGTATGTAATTTTAAAATTATATAAACGTGAAACTTTTATTATTACTATTTTTTTATAAAATTTCTTAAACTTTTTTTTATTTATCTTAAAAAATTGAATTTACACCCCTTTTTTACTTTTCGATACATAAATAAATTTTAAGTAGCTCAAGTATTCTGTGTATCGAAGAAAAATTTGTCTTTTTTTATTAAAAAAACTTGTATTTTTTCAAAGTTAAAAAAGTTATGTTATGTACAAAAAAAACAATTTTATACTAAAATCCATCTTCTTTTCAATTACGAAACTTTTTCTTCAATTTGTTAATAAAATGAGGAAGAGAAAACAAGTTTTAAACAATTTTTTAAATAAAAAGTTTTTTTTAATGATAGATTGTGTTTTTGATTAATTATTAAATAATTAAAAAAATATATGTACTTTGATCTATAAGTATTTTCGATTTCCCATGAGAATTTTCAATATATTATTTTTCCTTTAAATTTTTTTTTTCATTTTCTTTACTGAAAAAGTACCAAGGGAGTATCTTTTTATACTTTTTTATAATATCTATTAATATATTTTTTCTTCTTTTTTTTTCATTCTATTGTGCAAAGATTTTTCTTTTTTTTGCTTCAAACTATTGGACTTTGGTGGCACTTCCGGTCATTATTCATCTAAAAAAGTATACATGGCTTTAGGCAAAGTACTATAGAAATTAATCATTTTTTATAAAATATTTTTATGCATTAAAACTTTTTTTGCACATAAAAAATAAAAGTTATTTAATGTTCAGTGTTTTAATTTTTTTTTTTTTAATTTCTTTGCTGGGCATAATTAAAAATAAATTTTTATTTCAATGAGGATTATCTTTGTATATGGGAAAATCCAGCTCATTCAACTTTAAGTCGATACTTTTTTAAATAAAAAATAGATTTTAGGGGTAATGAGGGACTTGTGTCTTTATGAAAAATTTTTTCCCTGATCTCTTACCCACCACCCTCCTCCTTCAGACAATTGCTAAATATATATCCCACATTTAATAATGAACATACAAAAATCTAAGAGAAAAAATTAGCTATTGGTTCCTCATAGAGGAACCTTTGTGATAGATGAAATTTTGATTTTTGATTTTTTGGCATATAAGCACGTTTTGGGACCTCAGGAAGCTAAAATACCGGTTTTTAAAAAAAGTATGTATGTGTGTGTGTGTGTGTGTGTGTGTGTGTGTGTGTGTGTGTGTGTGTGTGTGTGTGTATGTATGTAACCGGTGAAATTTCACAACCATTATGGAATTAAGACCTAATTTTTTTTTCAAAAATTTTTTCATCAAAAAATCTCAAACTACTTTTTTTTTTTTTTAATTTGGATGTAATACCTCATTTATTTCCACGAAAGTACCTATATTTGAAAGTACGATTTTTACTCGATATCTCGAATCTGATAACTAATTTTTTGAAAATTTTTTTCCCAAAATTTTTTTCATAAAAAAATACAAAAAATACCAATTTTTTTTTTCTTTACGGACGCAGTACTTAATTTATTTCTGTGGAAGTACTAGTTTTAGAAATATCGTTTATAGCATTTTTTTGGACCTGATACTTAATTTTTTGAAAATTTTTTTCTCAAAATTTTTTTCACAAAAAAATACAAAAAAAACTTAATTTTTTTTTATTTTTGGATGTAGTACCTAATTGATTTCTATGAGAGTACTAGTTTTAGAAATATCGTTTATAGTAATTTTTTGGACCTGAAACTTAATTTTTTCCAAAATTTTTTTCTCAAAATTAAAAAATCAAAAAAATTAAAAAATCTGTAATATTTTTTTTTTTTTTTAGTCTAATACTTCCTTTAATTCCATGAAAGTACTAATATTTGAAAATTTTGCAATCGGTGGTATTTAACAACCATTATGGAATTAAGATCTAATTTTTTTTCAAAAATTTTTTCATCAAGAGATTTCAAAATACTTTTTTTTTTTTTAATTTAGGTGTAATATCTCATTTATTTCCATAAAAGTACTTATATTTGAAAGTATGGTTTTTACTCGATATCTCAAATCTGATAATTAATTTTTTGAAAATTTTTTTCCCAAAA
The DNA here is from genome assembly GCA_022575985.1 of Anagrus nilaparvatae. Classification (NCBI taxonomy): domain Eukaryota; kingdom Metazoa; phylum Arthropoda; class Insecta; order Hymenoptera; family Mymaridae; genus Anagrus; species Anagrus nilaparvatae. Next base: position 26,340,515 of record JAKSXM010000137.1, read on the forward strand.
TTTTTTTCACAAAAAAATACAAAGAATACCAAATTTTTTTTTTGTTCGGACGTAGTACCTAATTAATTTCTATGAGAGTACTAGTTTTAGAAAGCTTATTCATAGTAATTTTTTGGATCTGATACCGAATTTTTTCAAAATTCTTTTTCTCAATATTAATAAAACAAAAAAATTAAAAAATCTGTAATATTGTTTTTTTTTTAAGTGTAATACCTAGTTTATTGAAAATTTTTTTCTAAAAATTTGTTAAATAAAAAACATTAAATCACAGCAACATTTTTTTTCTTATAAAATACGGTATTTAACTTTTTTTTATGAAATACTGATATCTCAAATTATAATTTTTATTAGATAAAATAGACCATTATAAATATTTTGCTATTGTTAATGAGGAACCATAGTGCCAATCACTTGGCAGCGTTTTTTTTTATTTTTTGGGTTCATTCTAGACGTATGTTTTTTCTTTTCTTTATATTGTACCTTCTTCTGACTTAAGTATTAATGATTGGACACCTAGTACTAATTAAAAAGAAATTGGTTCAGTTAAATTCCATGGTCTTGGAAATAGGTAATTACTTAAATATAAGAAATAAAACATTAAATTCTGACATTTATGTTCTTATATAAATTTAGTTACATAAGATAACAAGGAAAAAACTTTAACAAGAAAAATAAAAGAAGTTTGTTAGTGTCAGTTAGATGAAACTTGAAATATATATATATAATGCATCCAAAAACTAAAGGTTTTATTTTATTTTTAAGTCTCTTAAATATCTAACATAAAAAAATGGAAGACTTTTTTTTTACTTTTCTTCATTTTCTACTTTTTTTTAAAAAATAAGAATGTATAGTAACGTCAGTTAATCCAGCTAATGGCTTGGCTATTATCTTACTTTTTTGTGGTTTTTCCATTGTTCGTTTCATAAAAAAGTCTATAGCTTTCTCACGTGGACTCTTTTCCTCTTGAGTATATTCCTATTCGTTAATAAAAAAAAATTTTTTTTAGCCTATATTTTTTTAGCTACAGGCATTCTCTTTTAATTAAGGAAACCTTATGGTCAATTTTAGAGATATAGATTTTTTTTTGTTAAAAAGTAATTATTTTGACAAAAGTAAAAGTTTTATGAAAAAGATTTTTTGCATATGAGGGATTTCACGCAAACTATTGCATCCGACCCTTCCCCATTCCTGCACAGCGCCTTGTTTAAATTTAGGCCCGGCACCAATGACAGAAGTCAAAAATTGGCTCTGTTAAAGGGAATTTCTATAACTTTAGATCTGGAATTTAAATCTGCTAATGAGAAAACGATACCAATTACCTTAGAGTAGAGAAGGGTCGTTATAAATCAGCAATCGGTCTAAAATATTTATTTCTAAAAAAGGTAACTAAAAATTGGTCATTTTTTATCATTTTTGTTCAAATTCTCAATTTTTGGCAGCCATTTTCGTTTTTTCGGCTTTATTTCGAAAAAAAATGACATATAAGAAAAAGCTGGTACCTACATATATAATATTATAAGAATAAAAACTCTAAAACAAACAATAAAGTTAAATCCCTTAAAAAAAAAAATAATAATAATGAAAAATCTCTAAATCCACTTTAAGTTTCCAAACTATTATATTCGTTCGTTAATTTCTTACAACAAGATATTCATAGCTCATTTATATATAAGTCGATTAAACCTCTTTTTTAAAAAAAATCTTAATTAATTTTATAATATCTTTTATTCTTTTTTTTTTTTGATTCCAGATGCTACTAAAACCAACACACAAATCGAAGATGTTAAAGCTTCGAACTAATTACCCAGAAGAAGCCTACTTGAAACTTTAGAGACCCTCCTATAACAAATACATATATATACAGCTTTTTAACCACAGCTGGGTAAGCTATTTTATACATACAATATTATATTATTACACATTTACATAGAAAGAAAATTTCTTGAAATGGATAATCCTTCTTAAAGTTTTCCTCAGTGTTATTAACTGTGTCTATGTAATTATACTAATGTATAAGTTTTCTCATACTTTATTATTTCGAATCAGTGTTGGTTAATTTAACAATTTATGTATTAATTATCTCTAGATTTTTTAATAAGATTATTAATAACCACCATTTTTTCATAAAGTATTAATACTTTTAAAATAATAAAATAATCTTAATTTTGCTCGTTAGGAGCTTTTTGATGATACCATATATAAAACGGAAACTTTCGTTTCTTTTATATTTAATTACTGATTCCTTAGAAAAAAAAAAGAAATCTTTCATAGTCACCTGCCCAAAAAAGACTTTCGTCTAGATTATAACCTTTTATACATATATACTTGTATTACATAAATTAGTTACTTTTTTTTATTAAAAAAAGTGTGTATTTTAAGTTTTATTTTTATACATATATGAGCATTTCCAGTAATAGTTCATTTAGTGCTATGGTCAAAAAATAAGGTTTAAGGATGCATTGCAAGATTTTTAGGGCATGTTGCTGGTAATATTATAGAAATATTTTATAATTACCATTTAAAAAGAATTCAGGTACTAACAATCACTGCACTACACGTTAATGCAACTGCTTATTAAGCTTCAATTTTGTGACTTTATGAACATGGAACATGTTTATAGGGAGGGAGTACCCTGGAAATCTAAAAATCAAGAGGGGGGTCAAATGGGACTTAGAATAATTTCGTTTAAAGGACTTAGAATAATCTGGGTTTAGAGACTTGGAGTAATTCAAATTAAGGGACTTGAAATCATTCAGGTTAAGGACTTAGAATATTTTTAATTTAGAGACTTAAAATAATTTCGTTTTGGGGACTTGGGATCATCTAAGTTTAGGGACTTAGCATTATTCAGGTTTAGGGACTTGTAATAATTTCTATTTATAATACTTTCTTAGAATAATTTTGATTTAGAGATTTTTAATTATTTATATTTAGGGACTTATAAATAATTTTGCTGCATAATTTGGTTGAATAATTTTGCTGCACGTCCGGCAAAAACATTTTTTCTCGCCACAAACGCAGAAAAATTTTATACGGCCCTTGTCCATAAATAAAGTATGCCCTAAATCGCAGTCGGATTCGCCTTTGGAAGGTAATTTAGGTGCAATTTGGGCCATTCTTTACTTTTCTGGACGCGAGCCGTAAATATACTATTACTTTCTACCTGTGTTCAAAATTTTCTCTATTTATTCCGAAATAATGCAAAATAGGAAAATAAAGTCAAAAATAATTTTAACAACTTTCTGTCAAATAAAATATTGTAAATCTGTAGGTAAAATTGCTCATATATGAGTAAACAAATCAAATAATTTCTAAGATTATATATAATTTAGGGAGTTTATTTAAGCAGAAACAAGGGTTGAATTTATAAGTAGTCTTATTAATTAAAAATAAAAGTGGATTTATACTAGTATAACTTGTATTAAGTGTACATGTTTTTTATTTACAAAATTCGCCAATTTTTTTTTACCTTTTTTTTGTTGTTATTTATAGTTTTGTTAATGTATTAAGTATTAACACCCTTGCTAAAAAAAACTCAATTAATTTATTATACCTACTTTTTTTCCTCGGTTACCTACAATTGAATAAAGTAGTATAGTAGACAGAAAAATATATAAATTGTTATAATAAGAGAATTTATGTAATAAATATATTTAGTTTCGTGAGATAAATATCTGATATATCGTTATAGAGGTTAAATTTTGAACGAAAGGTATAAGGTTATATTTAATCCGGATGTTGCGTGGCGCGGTGTATAAGGAGAAAAAGAGGAAATGTTATATATTTGGCATCAGGGGGTGGTTGGATATAACTTTAAGGATACCTTATATATTATCTTTTATATATAAGGGGATGATCTTTTTTCATATGTATTAGTTTAAAACATTTCTGCATGTATGATAAAGTTAAGGTTAGGTTCGTCAGTTATTCGTCTAAAATACGACCGATCGTAAATTTCTAAATGTCCTATGGGAGAATCCAATGAGGCTAACCTGTGAGATGTGTTTTAAAGGGTGTTTGCATGTATTCATGCTATGGTGTACGTTACTAAGTATAGATTAGCCTGGGTTGAAATTTAAAAAATGTTCTAATTTATCAAAGATCTCCTGGTCAGATTCAGATTCGGGTTATGGCGCGAGGTGAGGCCTGTTGGCTTGTTTCTGATCAGACTGGGCATGAAAAATAGGCAAAAATGACTTTTGAAAAATGAAAATTTTAGCTCTAAAAAACTATATTTATTAAATATTTACTAAAAAAATTTATTTTGGACCTTTTTTGTACTTCGAATTAACCTTGCCCTACAAAACAAACTGGCGGATGCTGCCTTAATGTCACGCGGCCTTAAGGCGGAATCCGCCGGTTTGTTTGAGTAGAGTACACTTCCAAAATCAGCCAAGGAAATGATGTTCGAAAGCAGATTTTCACCTTATCTATTAATCTTTTATCAAGGTCATAAATTTTTTTGACTAGATAGCTAACAACTTTCTCTTATAACATTATTAGAGACCAATATATGGTTAAAGCAATCTCTCAAAACAACGTCTTGGCTAATATATGATATTTTATGAGCAAAAACACCTTGGACGTACGTAAATATATAGTTGTATGGGGGGTAGTTAGATTTTCCTACATATATATATACACTAGAAAATACACATAAAGGAAGTTTATCCGATGTTGAATAACAAAACGAAAGGGAAATGTGTTATACTATCTAAAAGCTTCGTATTTGCTATATTATTATACATGTGTGTGAATATATAGAGACAGTATTATTACATAAAAGTTTATGGATATAAGGATACACAAGATTCTCTTTTTTTATGGCGGAAAATAGGATTTTTGTTATTTTAAATTTTTATAAATCTATTAAATCTTACTACTCAAATATTAAATGGGCTTTTTTATGATAAAACCTTAGATAATACCATTGTTATTTGAAAATTTTACATTTTTATGTAAAAATGGTATTTGAAATGAGAAAATTTATGCTTGTATTATAAAGTTTTATTACTTTCATCCTTAATCGTCCTGAATATAAAAAATTTCATGCATAAATTATATTTAGTTGATTGATTGATTTTTTACAATTTTGGGCCTAAAATATATAAAAAAATATTAACGGTGGAATATATACATTTATATTGTAAGCTCGTATTCACAAAAAATATCTTATTTAAGATAAACATAAAAATTTCAAAAGCTTTGGCAAGCCACTTTTGCCCAAGCAAAAAGTTTAAACTTTACGCACTTGTCACGAAATATACTATTTTTGTAAGGAAATATAAATGTTATTAATTTTATGATTTAGCTGAGCAATATAAATATTTGCTTTTTGAACAGTTGCTTTTGATTTTATTCCATCATATTTAACTATTCGGTATTTGAAACTCTCCCCTAATTAAAAAAATTTTTAATTTGCATTGCGTAATTTTTTAGAACATTTTTATTATCTGTGTTTAATTCAAAAACTATGTGTTATTTTTCAAATTAATATAGGTTTAATAAATCTCATATATACAAGATTTCGTGGGTTCCCAACTCTTTTAATAAAAAAATATTTTTTAAAAAATATTAGCATAGGTACACAAAAATTTAAATAATATTATAGCATTCTCATTTTTTACAGCGCTATTATTTAAAAAATTTTTTTTAAACAAACATTTTTTAATATTTTTAAAAAAAATTATATACTTGATGTTGATAAGGTAGATACCCTGTAAAAAAATTTATTTAATTTTATTATTTTTAATTAAAATTTTATTCCAAAAAATTATTTAGGCAATAGAAATGTCAAATATAAAAAAAAATTTTGATAAAAAATAAAAGTACAATAACTTTTTTCAACCACTACAACTTTTAACATTTCAATTTCTTAAAAGCGGCCGTAGCTCAATGGTATATCGTTAAGACTCTTATACCAAAGGTCCAGCGTTCAAATCCCCATTGGGATATCATTCGAATACGAGTTTTTTTATTTCATTGATTTTTTTAAAATTACATTTTTTTCAATAAAAAAAAATATAATATCGAGGCCAGAGTCGTTTGCTATGACTAATAAAAATGTTTAGTGAATGCTTTCTAGGTGCTCGTAGAATACCTGAGATCAGTTCTATGCCCTGGGTAAGAATGTTATTTGTTCATATCCAGGCACCTCAGTTCTGATACATTTTTTTTTTTTATTTAAAAAATTAGTAAATTTTTTATGAAAATTATTTTTAATTATTATTAGAAATATTTTGAAAATTATTTTAGATTTTTACAAATTGATAAAAGAAAAAAAATTTTTTTCAAGCAAAACCAGCTTGTAAAAAAAAGTATTAAATAACGTTTATCTGATCAAAAGAATGTTAAAGTCTCTTGAAAGATTATGTAATTTTTACATAATAAAAAAAAAAATTTCTATTTTAAATTATGGAAATTAATTTTAATCGTCTTCTTAAATTAATAATACAAAAATTTTTATTAAATTTTTTGTTAACAGGCAAGGATGTCGATGACAGGCAGCCTGATGGGTTATGAAAATAATAACGACGTACAGCATTCAATATCAAACAAATGCAATAACAAAAACAATAAACAATTAAAAACCTTACCAATAATATCAAGTGTAAATTCAGCTGGTATAACTACGTCTTTAATTGGTAATGGTGGTACTTCAACATCAATGTCTTCATCACCAAGATCAAATAGACACAATAGAAGAAATAAAAGAAACAATTGTGGACGTGGTCATATAAATAATTTATGGTCAGTTTGGTATGGGGTTATTGCTGTTATATTTCAAGCATACATTGCACTTAGATGTACAAAAAGATTTATGAGTAAGTATAGAAACTTTAAGTCTATAAAGTCTTAATAATTGAATAGAAAGTAATTTTCAAATTTCTTACACACCTGCTAAACTAATTTAGCCTATAGCTAAATATAACTCTTTCAATTTCCTCAAAACTTATTCTATTAATATATTGCGATCGCAATTGAGAATAAAAAGTTTTTTAATTATATTAATTCTGTTTCTTTTAGCATATTTGTCATTACCATGGCCTGCAGATGCTCCACCACCAAAAATAGAATTACATTTATGTTTAGCATTAGCTGGTGCTGGTGTTTTATTATTACCAATATTATTAGCAACTGCAATATTTAAAGTTGGAAATCTTGCTAATGATGGTATTAAATTAGGTAGACATTTGTCAACTTGTACTAGAGATCCTTCATCAGCTATTGTTACTGGTAGCTCAGAAGGTAAATATTCTAATATTAACAGTTAAATTTTCATTTTTTTAAATTAAAATTTAAAAAAATATTTGTTTTCAGGAATTGCTTATAACTTATGGAGGCATGGAGGACCAACAGCAGCATTTGTACATTTATGCACTGCAATGTGTTTCTTATTACCATCTTTACTTATGGAAGCTAGACTTATACAAGCTGGATTTTTGCCAAAAGGTAAGTAATATTATAATTTTTTTAATTTAAAATTTTTACTACACTATATACTGGATATATTTTTCACTATAATTAAAATCTATTCAAATTTTTATTGGTACTACTTTTGTTTTTAATTAAAAAAAATCTCTGAATAATCCTAAAATAATGAAATACACATGCAATGAAATTTTAATTTTGATTACAGAACAAAAAAAAAGAATTTAGTTCAAAAAAAATTTTCATTTTAATACCTACCCCTATAGGTATGGTATTAATTGGTTTTATATATAAAATTCAACAAAAATGAAAATTCCATTATAATTATGTATTCTGTTCTCTGATATTTAAAATACACAAAATAATGAAGAAAATGTAATTAATTGTCATGTAGATATAGTTTGATGACAATGACAAAGAGATTTTAATATGATAATTTTTGTGGTCACTTTTATTCGTTGTTCATACACGTGTTTTATAGTTGTACATGACATAAAACCCTATAAATTTTTGAAAAAATATCGAATATAATATTAAATATCATGTGCTGCCTACTAACAATTATAATAATTTATTTAATGTACATGTTTCTATCTTAATATTACCCTATTTTAACTGCTATCTCTGCTAATAATTATGAATATATTTCATACTCCAGCAAATATTATACAAGCCATTATAACATTTATAATTATAATAAACTGCCAAGCTTCTGCATATTATATTTGTTTTATTATAAATGAGAAAATATCTTTTGCTTTAGGTAGCTGTACGTAAGATAATAATTATAATGTGTGAATTTTATTATTTTAAGTTTTAGTAGGTGTTATCTTACAAATTTTCTGTGTTTTCATACATATTTTTGGTAGGTGCATATAAAATATATATGGCTCATTATCGTTTTTTTGCTAAATTGACGTACAGCACGTTTTTGACTACCATTAATTAAAAAATTTTTTTTTTTTAATTTTTAATTTCAATAAGTTTTTGATGGTACACCATAAACTACTATAAAACATAAAAATATAGCAAAAAAGCTTTTACCATTCCCTGTCACAAAGGAGATTCCTATACTTTGAGTGTCTGTCACTCACACCTATCAATTAATTTTCAAAAATTTGTAATTAAAGATTAATTGCTATATCATAAGGTTAAACTTTTTCCATATAGGAAAAATTTAAACTTACTTTCACTAATTATTACAAGGGTGAGAAGGTGTGTCACACGATTTTACAAAATCTGTACGTAAATTTATATTAAATTTGATTTCTCTTCATAAAAACATTTTTAAAACCTTTTAATCGCATAAATGACAACTTAAATATATAAAAAATAAATTCTTGCACCAAGAGCACTTTAAGAGATCGTTAAATAGGAAAAAAAAATCAAAGGGACAAAAAAAAGCCTTTACCGTACCCCCATGGATCTCCGATTAAGATGCGTTGTAATTAAAATATTAAAAACTTAGCAAGTTTCAATCATGAAAATACTTTACTTTCCAAACGGAAAAGTTTTTTGTTCATTTGTCTACAAATTATTTTGATTTTTCTATAAAAAAGCCTTTACCGTTCCTCTTTTTTTTTTAAATTATTAAATATTTTTAAAATTTACTTCCAAAACTCGTTTTTTTAGTAAGAATTATTCAAAAATATATGTTATTGTTCTCTAAAATACAAAAAACCTAGAGAAATTCATATATTAAGGCCGTATATGTAACGATTTTGGTTTTTAATGGTTTTAAGCTGTTTTTACCTTATAATTATCAAAAAACGTAATAAATTGATGTAAAAGGTTCGTTATGGTGATTTTTATGCAATACTGAATAACTATTGGTGAAAAAAGTCTAAAAAGCCTTGTTTGGACTTTAAAAAAGGAATTTTTTATTTTTAGTTTTTGTAAACTATTTTTTCAAAAAAAATGAAAACGAGCCATATATATTTTATGGTTTTAAAAGTATTTTTTTATTTAGATTAAATTTTACAATTTATTTTATGAATAGTTTTATATTTTTTTTAATAAAATAAAATTTTAAAAAATAGTATTTTAAATTCAAAAATCTTAACTGAGTATATTTAAAAAATTTAAAATAGGGATCACGTGACTTCCTTTTATAGAATTTCTTCTGCTAGTGTAGCGTTTCTTTGTTATTGTTTTGCTGCTGTACAGGGATTTTTTACTGTTCTATTAATTTCTTTAATAGTGTCTATAAATAATAATCTTAATTATAATAAAAAAAAGTTTTTATTTTTATTTTCATAAACAATTAATATTAATTATTAAACAAGTAGGTTTTACTTTTTATTTTTTATTTAACTTAAACATAACCAAAAAATTATACTTTTTTTTATATATTTTAGTGTCTCTTGTAATTCAAAATTATTTTTCATTAATAGCAGAATCACGTGGATTTAAAAAAGTTGAAATTAATATTGATAAATTAGATAATGACAGTTTAATTCATATATTTAAATTTTTATCGATAAAAGAAAAGCAAATTGTAAGAAGAGTTTGTAAACGATGGAAAAATTTATTAAGAAAATCATGGTCAACAGTTAATCATTTAAACGTATCGAGATTAATAAGACAAAATATACTAAATAATTTTAGTCATCATGTTAACAAAGATAATTTAAGTTTCTTTCGTGATATTTTGTATAATTGTGGACCTTACTTAAGAAGTATTGAAGTTGTTTTTAGTGATGATCTTGATGATATTTATGAACATGAGTTTAGGAAATTTAATTTACCTACTATTGGAAAACTATGTCCAAATTTAGAAATTATTGATATTAGATCTTCGCATACAGTTATGTATTATGAAGTTAAAGCATTAGCCGTTCATTGTAAAAATATCAAAGTGTTGAAGTTACTAGATACTAATAAAAAATCTGATCCAGGAAAATATATTGAAACATTTGATTATGATATGTTTATGTTACTTCAAGTGAACATAAAGTTAAGAAGCTTACACTTAAAATTTATTTATTTTAAGCATGCAATATTTTTTTCAAATTTAACTTACTTAATTGAAAATATTAATGTATCACTAAATGGTAATTTTAAGAATAGCTTAGCAACAAATTTACCAAATTATAAAAATCTTGTATCATTTAAAATGAATTTTGTTTTGAATATACATATTGATGATTTAAAAGATATTTTACGCTCACTACAAAGTTGTCATAATCTTGTTAATTTAACTTTGGATTTGCACTTTGTCTATGATGATTGTATCGAAGAATTATTGTCAGAATTATTTAAGAAAACATCAATTAAATCTTTTAGATTAGAAAATGGTAATATCACTGGTAAATGTTTATTAGATTTAAAAGAAGATGTTATTGAAAGTTTAAAATTTGAAAATTGTCGATATATTGATTACTCAAATTTACTAATTTGCTTATCTCATTTTAAAAAATTACGTGTACTTAAATTTATATATCTTTCTTATATTAATGATTCAACTATTAAAAAATTTAAAAGCTTACAAGATTTGGAGTATTTATGTCTCTGGAATACGCATCATCAATTAGCATGTAGTAGTATAAACTCCATTCTAAGTTTAAAAAACTTAAAAACTCTAAAATTAATGGCAATTTTATTAGTTGACGATGTTTATTTAAGGATGATTGCCAATCAGTTAAAAAATTTGTCATATTTAGATATAAGATTTTGTATTAATATAAATGATGAGGGAGTTAAATATTTATGTCAACTTCCAGATTTAAAATTTTTAAAAATTAGTTACATAGAACATTTAACAGGTGAAGGATTACTAAATTTTAAAAAATTAACAGGATTAGAATGTATTGACTGTGATATAATGAAAAAGTATATGATACAAGTTATTCAAAATTGTGAAAACTTGCAGTGGCTAGATATTTCTCAATGTCGTAGAATAAATGAAGATTTTATTGAACGTACAATGAAATTAACAAAAAAAAGAACAAATGATAAGTTATTAACACTTAATGTTAATAAATGTAAAATTAATTTAGATAGTTTAATAAATAATTCACAGTATTTACAAATTATCACAGCTGATACATTTGAAGTAAAACCATTTAAGATTGAATAATTTAAAATGAAATATCATCAACAAGCAGCTTTAGAAATAAAATGTGTATTTTTTTGAACAATTATAAAATTATTAATTGCACCTATTATCGATTATGTTCCAAAAATGCTAATCAGAGATTACTTATCTGCTATTATTTAAAGTTATAACATAATTACGCGGGTTTTAAAACACGGTAATTTATAATCTATACCGTGCTTTTTAAAAAAAGTTTGTTTTTGTTAATAACTCATATACCTGTAAGTTATTACAATTAAAAAATAAACTATTTATAATTAATTTATATTCTAAGTATAAAGTTAAATTTTATCATCTTTTATGTCAATAACAAATTACAATAAAAAATACATAAAAGTAAGTTTATTTTATATTGCAAATTCGGAGTTAAGTGTAAACATAACCTGTAAATAAATTTTGCTATTTTTCTATACTTTATTTATTTATTTTTTTGTGTTTTAGTGTCATTGATACAGGAAAATTATTTCTCTCTAGTAGCCGAATTATATTTGAAAAATCTAAAAATAATTAATAAAAATATTGAAGTTAATGTTAATAACTTGGACGATGACAGTTTGATACACATTTTTAAATTTTTAACAGCCAAAGAAAAAATGAAAATTCAAAGAGTTTGTAAGCGATGGCAAACTTTGTCAAAACTATCGTGGTCTTCATTACAGCAACTAAATGTATCCACTTTAATTAGAAAAAATATATTGAATGCAATAGACTATTTTGTCAACAAAAACAACATAGAATTTTTTCGTAACATCTTATCCTATTGTGGCTTTTATCTTAAAAGTGTAAAAGTTATTTTTAATATAGATCTTGAAGATGTTTATGAACACGAACAAAAATTAATTACATTTGATCTACCAATTATTGGAAGCCTTTGCCCTAATTTAGAGTCAATAGATATCAGATGTACAACTAAAATAATGTTCTACGAAGTCAAAGAACTAGCGAACAATTGTAAAAATATTAAAGTTTTAAAGTTAAGAAATCTAGATGGGATTCCCACTGAAAAAGAGTTTTATGAAATTGAATCTGATTTATGTAAATTATTCGCAAATAACCCAAAAATCAACAACTTAAATTTGAATTCCATTTATTTAGAATATGGATTTTGTTTTTCATTTCTGTCACATTCAATTGAAAACATTAAAATTCAACTTCAAGGTCATTATTTGTATAGCTTAATATTGAGTTTTCCTAATTTAATAAATTTAAAATTATTTAAAATGAATTTTTTTGCTGATATTAAAAGTGAAGGTATAAGTAAAATTATAGATTCATTACAAAGATGTCATAAACTAAATAAATTAAGTTTAAATATGAACATGATCTATGATTCTTCTATCGAAGATTCATTATCTGAATTATTTAAAAAAGTTCCTTTAAAGCATCTTAAATTAAGAAATTCTTTAATTACTGGGACATGTTTATTAAATTTAAAAGAAAATTTGATCGAAACTATGAAATTAGAAAGTTGTAAGCAAATAAAACATAAAAATCTACAAATTTGTTTAACGCATTTTAAAAATTTGAAAGTATTTAGATCTTTTTATCATAATGATAAAGTTTTCAAACAAACTACTAACTTAAAGAATTTAGAATGCTTAAGTTTATTCAGTTACTCGTGGAATAATTTGAATTCAGATGCATGTTTAAATATTAATTATATTTTGAATTTAAAAAATTTAAAAAGATTAAATTTGTGGTCTCTTTGTGAAGTTAATGATGACTTTTTAAGAATTATTGCAGAGCAATTAAAACATTTGTATCATCTAGATTTAAGTTTTTCTCGCAATATAACTGACTTTGGCCTTAATTTTCTGTGCAAATTTCCAAATTTAAAAGAATTATATTGTAATTATATTTGTCATGTTACTGGAGAAGGATTAATTAATTTTAAAAACCTTACTCATTTAGAATGCTCAGGCTGTAATTTAAAAAAGAAATTTATGATATACGTTATAAAAAATTGTCAAGATTTGCAATTATTAGATGTTGCTGAAAATGAAAGAATAGCAAATGTTTTTCTTGAAGGTGCTGTAAAATTAACAAAAAAAAGAAAAAATGGAAAATTATTAACAATTAATGTAGATAATTGCGACGTTGATTTTGATAAATTAGTTAATGATTCACCTAATTTACAAATTATTTCTGTACATAAAACACAAGCAAAACATTATTTACTTGAATAATAGATAAAAAAAAAACATAATGAATATAATAAATATTTTTTATATTCTCATTTTTAATGTAAAGAGTGTATAATTACACATAATAGAATTTTAATTTTACAAGATATAAATAAGTCTATTACTTAAAATATAAAAAAGGTAAAAATATTTTTTATTATAAAAAGTGTATGACTATGTATATGTACCTATAAAAAAAAACAAATTTACATTTTTAAAGAGGTTTTTTTTAATCTAAAATATTTAAGTTATGTCCAAGAGTATACTTGAAGCGTTGATAAAAATAAGAGCTCGGGAAAAAAATATAATTCTTTCCCAGCAGCGTGTTGTGCTTTATTTCCTGACTTTTTTACACAATATTTTACCCTCTTTTAACTTTTTTTTTATAGGTATACCATTTAATAATAAAAAAACATGTAAAATCTCATAAAAAATGTATAGAGGTTTAATTAAATTTTATTTTTTTTTATTAAATTATTACACAAAAATAAAAAAATGTTTTTTTTTTTGGAATTTTTATCTGTATTAAACTGAAAATAATTCATAAGAAAAACAAAATTATTTTCAAGCAAGGTATCGATATAAGTAATTTAAAATATTTTTAAAGTATTATTTGGCATAATTTACTGAATTTAAATTTAATTGATAAGTAATTACAAATAAATTTTTAATAAGATAAATTAAAATAAGTTTACTTAATGATAATAAAACTATGATTAGTTTAATTTTTTGAATTGATATATAACTTATATCACAGTTTTCAAATAGGTATTGAGTCTCACGTGACTGATTTTTGGAGTAAATGTGTTTATAAAGTAAATAAATAAGTGTCTGCAAAATTAAATCTCTTTTATTATACAAGATTAGTATCAAAATTTTAAAAAATACTAATATTTTGAATAAAAATTAAGAAATAATTAATACTAGTAAAAAAAAGTACGTTTAGTTTAAATAATAGTTTATTTATTTTTATTTATTGAATATAACCTAAAAAATTCAGATAGAGTTAATTATTTATTTAAATTTTATAGTGTCTTTTTCGGTAGAAAACCTGGATTCAAGTGTAACAAAATTATTTATATCAGATGAATTAGAGCAAAATATAAATAAAGAAACAAGCATAGACATTCTGGATAATGACAGTCTATTGCATATTTTTAAGTTTCTATCTATTAAAGATACATTAAAACTTCCAATTGTTTGTAAGCGATGGCACACTTTATCCAAATTTACATGGTCATCTTTTCCACATATAAATTCATCAACTTTGATTCGACAAATTGTACCAAATAGCAGTAATTTAATCTATACCATCAACAAGAACAACATAAATTTTTTTTGGTTTATCTTATCAAATTGTGGTCCTTACTTAAATAGTATCAAAGTTTTCTTTGATAATGACTTAGATTATATTTATGAATCTCGTGCTGGGACATTCATGTTACCATTAATTGGAAATCTTTGCCCAAATTTAAAATCTGTAATAATTACATCTTCTCACATAGTCATGTATCATGAAATCACAGCATTAGCTGAAAATTGTAAGAATATTCAAGTTTTAAAATTATTAATTACAGATCATTTTATTGAAGAAAATCATATATACATTATAGAATCTGAATCTGAATTATTTAAATTATTTAAAAATAATAATAAATTAAAAACTGTAAAATTAAAACTTGTCCACTTAGAGTCAGGATATTGTTTTTTAGGTATATCCAATGCAATTGAAAATATTTACATTTATTCTCATGGAGTTTTTGAAGAGTATTTAGATAAATGTTTAATAACTTGGAAAAATTTAAAATCATTTAAGATCAAACTTTTTCGAAACATGAGTTTAGAAGTTAAAAAAAATATAATAAAAACTTTAGAAAATTGCCATAATCTTAGCAAATTACATATAGATTTTAGTTTTTCAACTGAATCTTCAATTGAAAATGCATTATCTGAATTATTTACAAAACTTCATTTAATAGATTTAAAAATAGAAAATGCATGTATTACTGGTAAATGCTTATTTAATTTAAAAATAGATTTAATAGAAAATATTAAACTAATAAAATGTGACCAAATTCAATTACAATGTTTAGAAAATTGTTTATCTTCTTTTAAAAAATTACGTGTTTTAACATGTTTATATTTCTCTTACGTTAATAATACAGTATTTAAAAAGATAACAAATTTAAAAACTTTAGAAATCTTGAGCTTATGGGAGTTTCCGTTTCAACCTATTATATTATGCAGCAACATCAGCCCCTTAATTAATTTAAAGAATTTAAAAATATTAGATCTAAAAAGTACTATACTTGTAGATAACAATGTTATTAAAATGATTTCTAATGAATTCAAAAAATTAATACGCCTGGATATTAGTTTTGCTACAACTGTAGCCGAAGAAAGTCTTGCTTTATTGTGTAAACTTCCAGATTTAAAAGAACTAATTATTATGGGTTTATTTGTAACAGGCAAAGGACTTTTAGAATTTAAAAATTTAACAATTTTAGATTGTGCTAATTGTAATTTAAAAAAAAAATTTATGATTTATGTTGTTAAAAATTGTAAAAATTTAAAATATCTCAATGTTACTTCTAACAAAAGAATATGTAATGAATTTATAGATGGTGTTATCAAAGTAACTAATAATCGAACAAATGATGTAATGTTAACAATGAATGTATTTAAATGCGAAGTTATACTTAATGACATAAAAAATTATTCGCCAAATTTACAAATTATATCTCATGATTCAGTTGATGCTAAAAAATATATCAAAATTTAATGCATGGAGAAAACTTTATCTACAGTTAAAAAATATTTAAATAATAGGTTTATATAAAATTATTAAGTTAATTTCATTTAAGTAAAACTATTCATTGTAATAAAGAATTCAAAGGCTTTAATATAGTATTAAGTAAATTTTCAAGTACTTAGAGAGTAAGTATATATTAAGTAAACAATCTCGTCTGACCAAAGTTGCTAGTACTCTACTTTATGCATTAAAGTCAAATAGTATAACGTGTAGTTTACTACCATACACTCCTTTTTGGAATTTTCATGTGTTTAAACACTCTAAAAATAAATTTAAAATCTGCCTACTATTTTTAATTAAAATTTTTATTTTCTTTATATGTAAACCAAAAAAAAGAAAAGCTATTTTATTTTTCTCGATATCGTAAAAGTGTAAAAAGAAATTGTTTTGGTATTCATGTGAGAAATGTAAAATAATAGATTCGATAGAATAAAAAAGTACTATAACAAGCTGACAATGCAATAGTACATTGACTTTAAATTTGTTTTATTTTTTTTTTAGCTCTCTATAAAAGATAAAGTAAAGTTTTTTTCTTTTTTTTTTAAATTTCATTCAATTTTCTGTATATATAAAAAATTGTGTAGTACAGTATACACTTGAATAAATTCTGATAGCATAGTTCTTTTTCAGGCTACTTTAGATTTCTTTTTTTTTTTCTGTAAAATAGAAAAATAACAATAGATGGAATAAATGTTTTACAATTTAAGATGGAAAATTGTAATTTTATACTTAATTTACTTTTTCAAGTTGTTAGGTAATTGTAAAAAAAAATTTAATTAACTAATTTTTTAATTATTTTCTGTATTAAAAAATCAATAAAATTAATTACTCGTACCTACTTAAAGTTTGATTTTTTTTTCAACTCTATGTCTGCTTTTAAATTACTACTTTTTTGCATAAAATTTTTCATATAAAAAAATAGGTCAAGTATAGCTTTTTAAAACTCATTTTTTGAACATATAAATCATAAGTCATTACAGTCTCTTGTACTTAGGTACTTGACGTTACTTTGATATTAATAAAACACTTTAATCCATAAAAATTTTTTTTTTGTCTTTTTTTAAATAAATAAAAACTAAAGAAACATAAATTTTACTTAGGTAAGATTACTTTTAAATTTATTATTCTTATACTGACATTTTTGCACTGACCCTTAAGAAAATATAAAAAGTGTCATGTCTTGAATTCTATCCTATAAAGTTTTTAAAAAATTTCTATGAGTAAAAAATTTTTCACTGTCTAATTATTCAAAAAAATACTTCAAAAAACTTATCAGAATAAATGAAACAATGAAAAATAAAGAATTGTAATTTAAAATGCAAGAAAAAAAAAGTCAAATAATAATAGATTGATTAAAAAATAAAGGAAATAAAAAACTTAAAATACTGCAGATTTTTTATTTTTTTGTCTCTACTCTTAACGAAGTACTTCTTGAACTTTATATATGTTTTGAAGAAAAAAAAAAGTTTTCATACAAGTTTAAGTTATTTGTAGTTTCTGTTAAAAAAAAAGGAAGAAATTCTTTTAAAGTGTACTATAGTTAAGAGTATTTCCTTTTTTTTTCTTTAATTTTCTCACTTTTATTGTACTTTTAAGTTAAAAGAAAAAAATTTTAATTATTTGTTAAATTTTATAAAGGCAATTTTAATTTAATTAAAGATTCAAGTAATCTTTTTGCAATTAACTGTAATTTTAGAAAATAATCAAAAATTAATGAAGGACTGATAACTTAAATAAATTACAAAATTTAATCAATAAATTTTTTCATAAAATTGTTTTACCCAGAGAGAATTATTGAACACAGTTAATATCGTTAATCTTCAAAGACAATAATTTAGCAAAATTAAAGCAAAACGTTAAATATTGATTTTAATATTTAATTACATGTGAATTACAATTGTAATAATTATGAATAATAAAGCTGTAATATTTTACAAAAGGTTATTGATTTCAATGAAATTATTTTAATTTACAATAATTTAATAAAGCAAACTTTTTACATTTAATTAATATTAAAGAATTTATTTTAAGATTTATTATAAAAGCTTTTATTTTTTGTGTTTAATATTTATGAGAATGCGACAGAAAAAAAGAGCCAGGGCTAGATAAAAATCTTTATTTTGACTTTTATAATAAGATAAAAATATGTAAATTTAATGTGACTTTTTATTTACTAAAAACATTTATTTAATTTTTTTGTATTAAATTTGCTAGGTAAATAGTGAGCCCAGTTTTATTTGCTTTGCTGAATTTTTTATGAATTTTTCTGAAAATTTTCCTGATTTCTTCGTTCATTGCAAAAATGTAATTTTTTCTCAGTGTATGAATTTAAAAAAAAACGTGCACGTTTTAACTCTAATAATATAAAAAAGAATCCATATAAATTTTTTTATATCAACAAAAACAAAATAGTAAGTTTTAAAATAAAAATTCCAAAACTATTAGAGCACACATAATCTTATTAACTGCTAAAAAAATAAAAAAGAAAATTTAATTTTCATTTAATTTAGTAATCTCCTCACTCTCAACACACACACACACGCAACTACACAGATAAGAAAATAAGTAAATTTTGCTCTAAAAATATGTAAAATAATATTTTATAAAAATTGATATTTTCTTTTTTATATGAAAATTGCATGTAATGTGTCCATATTGCCTGCTTAGACTATTTTCATCTGCGTCGTTTTCATGTTATGTTTAAGGATGAACAGAAAATCCTTTTTACGGTCATGCATATTTTTTCTATCTTATATATATCCTGATACAAAATCTAGAAAATTGCATTTTTACATTATAAAACAAACCGAGGAAAAAAAATTTTTTATTTAAATATTTTTACATAAAAATAGAAGCTAGAATAAAATATTTGAGAATTAATGATAATTGAAGTTGAAATGGGTTATTTTAATAAAATAAAAGCTAAAGAATAATACTAAATATTACCTTTAAAGTAACTGTCACAAAAATAAAAGCTATACCTATCTTTTTTTCTGGATAAAAGAAGGGAAAATATACTGTAATTTTATTTCTTTCTCATCTCATTTACCCCTTTTCAACTTTTGATAATTTAATTTTTTTTTTTCTTTCTTTTAGCAAATATGATTAAAAAAAATAAAGTTTTTTAATGGATTTAAACAGTTTTTTATTATTTTTAAACCTTTTAATATTATAATTTTAATTTCTATTCAAAATACCTAAATAATTGAATTTATTTTAAGTTTAAAAGATGTCCTGCCTCACAGCTTTCTCTTTACTTAATAATCACTGAACCATTGATCTTTGTAAAAAAAAAAAATAAATAAAATGTTAAAATTTTATTAAACAAACAAAATTTCTAGGGTGTATAGAATCCGTTTCAAGAATATCACGACAGTCCGGCTAATTATAGATATTTCTGAAATGGTTTAATAAAAAAAACCACTATCTGACCACAATAGAATTTTTTAATTTTATAAAATACCTCGTAAAATACATATTGCTTTATGAAATATTTAAAATTTTCCTATTTTGATAATTCGCAATTTCATTTGAGTGTCTGGATTTGGTCTATATGAGTTTTTTGGGTCATTAATCACGAATTTTGGGATCCTGCAACTAAAGATACGCGCTTCACCTTTAAATTAGCAAAACTAGCTCTTACAGGGGTATTTTGGATGTATTTCACGTTTTTGCAAATCGAGGGTGAAGTGTCAATTTTTAGTAGACAGGAAATTCGTTATCAACGACCCTAAAAAATCTATTTGGACCAAATCTGGAGACTGAAATCACAAAAATAGCAAAATAGGGATAACATATTAATTTTTCATTAAAAAATCCCCGAAATTCATGAACCCAAAAAACTCATATAGGACCAAATCTAGACACTCGAAGAGCGAATACATAAAAAAGACCCTTTTTTAGGGGTAGATTTTGCAAATTGAAGGGTGTTCCAACAATAACTCCCCGCCATATAACTCAATGGTTTTCAAAAGTCTTTGAAAAGAGAAGTAATAAAAGGTATAAAATATAAATTGCAAAAACTAAAATTATTCCAATTATAAAATTATGCAATTATAAATTTATCAATAACTATCTACTTTAACCTTAATATTCTAATCACTAATTTCTAAATTCTAGAACAGCTAAAAAAAAGTAACTTTATTTCGATTGTTGATAAATATTATTATTTTAATGAAGGAATATAATTTTTGTTGTTAAAAATTGTTATAAAAATGAAATAATTATATTATAATTTTTTAATTTTCCAATTATATATGTCTCAGTACAATAGACATTTTAGTATAATAGACTATTATCCGTATTTTAGAAAAATAAAGCCTTTAAATTCACATCTTGCCTATGATACTAAAATTTTTAATATTATAGCCTATTATTCGTGTTTTAGCCTATAATACTGACGAAGCGCCATATTATAGAAATTAAATTTTTTTCTAGGAACGCTAAAGTTCCATCGATGCGGGGAACGCTAAAGTTCCATCGATGCAGGGGAACGCTAAAGTTAAAACGAAAAGTAATAAAAGTTAATTTAAATATACACGAAATGAATAAATAACATATTTATTTAATATTTGGTGCGCTTGTGAATTTTTACTATTGTAAACTAGAAAAAAATTTTAATTTCTATAATACGGCGCTTCGTCAGTATTATAGGCTAAAACACCTATAATAGGCTATAATACTGAAAATTTTAGTATCATATCCTAGATGTGAATTTAAAGGCTTTATTTTTCTAAAATACGGTTAATAGCCTATTCTACTAAAATGTCTATTGTACTGCGACATATATATTTAATTGTCTAAAAAAGTCTATATAAAACCTTTCACACCATAATTTCTAGCAGTCATTTGAAATTCTAAGACAGTCTGAAGTTAAGACTCCATTAACAAAGTTAGAAAAATGTTTATCAAACTGTTCTTGTTCAAATTTTTAATAATTTTAAATTTTTTTAATGAAAAAATAATTTTTGGATTAGAACAAAATTGGGCTGATTGTATAATAAATCATATTCAGTCTGAAGTAAAAGTTTACCAAATGCTAATATTTGCTAATAAATCGTCCTCTGTTCAAAAGGCTCCAGAATATTTTGAAATACAGTTAAAGTTATCAAGTAAGCTTCCATCAATTATAATTGATATAGAAGAGTATGAAAGGATAAGCAGATATCATAATTCTACTTCATTGTTGCTTAATAATTCTAGACCATACTCGTTATTTATTGTCTTAGAAAATAATCTGCAAGCGTTTTCTTACGAAAAATATTTACTTAAACTTAATGGCGATTCACCAGCTCAAAGACCAAAAATTTTAGTTGTTTTTTTTAGTGAAATTAATTCTACTGATTTTAATTATAAAAGAGTTTTCGAATTTGCATGGAAATTAAAGTACTTAGATTTTACGATTTTGGAAAAAAAGTCTAATAATCAAATAAATGTTAAATTCTTTAACCCATTTAATGAAGTTATTTATCATAAAATCTTGAATTTTTCAACTCTTTTGTTCCCTGAAAAAATGAATAATATGCATAACTATTCTCTAATTTTACCAATTACCATAAGAGAAAGAAACTCTGATTTTCAGAAAAATGATACCCAAGAACAACTGTTCAAAGGGTATAAATTTAATCACTTTGAAACAATTTTCAAACTAAAAAATGCAACTTACAAATTTAACCTTTTAAAGAATATATCAGGTGATATTTTTTTAAATACTATGTTTGATGGATTGAAAAATAATAAATTTCACTTAATAACAAATCCATTTTATTGCAGTAGAATGCAAAATAAAAAAATATTATTTGGAGCACTTTTGGATAATTATGACATTTGTTTTATCGTACCAATTAAGAAAGAATCACGATCTGAAAGACCAAATATTTTTTATCCATTAATGTCAATTGCTGGTTTCATTTTGTTTTTCCGATTATTAGCTAAAATTTTTAAATTTTCTGTTAATTTTTTGAATTACATGAATATTTTCATGCTTACAATAAATCATCCCTTAAAAATTTATCCAGCAACCATTTTACAAAAATTAATATATTTTTGCATTATTGTACTATCAGTCGCTGTGACTGCTGAATTATTTTCAATGTCAAAAACGAATTTATCAAGTAAAAAAGTATTTCTTAATTCGTTCAAAGGTATTGTTGAAGAATCTATGACAGTTTATGCGAGTACCGATTTATACATAAATTTATATTTGGAAAAAAGGAATAAAATAAATTTTAATAATAAAAATAAAAAAATAAAAAAAATAAGTGACGAAGATTGTATGAAAAAATTGTTAAAAAATAATGATTGCATTTGTATGATTTGGGAACTAGAAGCTAATTATTATGCTGAAAAATTTCGTTACAAGGATGATACAAAAATATTAAATAAAGTTTGTGTTGATGTTTTTAAAGACTTTGAAGCTATTGCATATGAGAATGCTTCTCCTTTTGCTGAAAATTTTGAAAAAAATCTGCAATTTATAACTGAATCTGGCATTTCAAAACGCTGGGAATTTATGGAAAATAAGATTGAAATAATTGATAAAAAAGAATCAATCGAAGATGAAATGAGGGATCCATTTTTAATATTTCGATTGATAATTGTTTTTGCATGTGGTTGTCTATTATCAATTATTATATTTGTCATTGAATTATTTTTTGACTCATCTATTTTTATGTATTTTAAAAATTTGACCTCTAATAATTAAAATTTTATCCTATGTAATTGTCTAAATGTATAGTTTTTAAAATTTGAAAAGTGATCAATGTAATTTTGCATTATAAGAATAATTAAATAAAACAATTTATCAATTTTCGAAGCAATTCAATTAATTATTTAAAATTTTATGCCTTTGATGTCCTTATTATGATTAAAAAAAATTGTCATAAAATTTTCAGAAATTAAAAATTATCGAATAAAACATAAATTTAAATAATAAAATAATTCCAATTTATTTTTTAGTATACGTTTTTTCTCATTTTAATAAAATTTCATCAATTTTTACACCTACTTTTGACACTTACTTTTGCCCTTAAAATTTTATTTATAACAGCCACAGTTTGAAATTCCATTTGGAAAAGTACGTTTAAAAATGTTTTTATTGGGGCTGTTGATTATTATTAATATTTTAAGTGAAAAACTAATTTTTGGATTAGGCTGGTCTGATTCTATAATAAATCACATCGAGTCCAAAGCAATTGTTTATCAAACCGTTATATTTATAAATCAATCGTCCTCTGTTATTAATGATCCAGAGCATTTGGAAATACTGTCAAAGCTATCAAGAATGGTTCCATCAATTATGATTGATATGAAAAATCAGTGGAATCAAAAAAATATTACCTCTGTTCTATCTTCGTTACGAAATCCAAGACCATATTCTTTGTTTATTACTGTAGAAAGTAATGCTGCAGAATTTCCTTACCATAAGATATTGAGCAATGCTGTTAAACTTACTGGTGATTCACCAGCTCCAAGACCAAAAATGTTGGCTGTTTTTCTCAATGAAAGTTGCCTAAGCGATAATTATTATGAAAACATTTTGAAATTTGCATGGGAATTGAAATATTTGGATTATACCATTTTAGTAAAAACTTCTAACAACCAAATCAAAATTATCTCCTACAATCCATTCAGTAAACTTTATTCCAAAAAAATCTTGAATTCACCAGAATTATTATTTCCAGATAAATTAGCAAACATGCATAACTATACGTTTAAGTTACCTTTTTTGAAAAGGAAACTAATTTCATCTGAACAAAATGGAAGTGATACTCTTCAATCCTTGATAAATGGGACCATATTTAAACACTTTGAAGCTATTTTTGAAGTTAAAAATATATCTTATGCACGCAAGATTTTTGAAGATATTTCAGCAGAAATTTTATACGACACATTGTTTTTTGGATTGAAAAAAAATCAGTTTCAATTATTAACAATGCCATTTTTTTGTCATAGAATCCAAAAGTATAATTTATGGTTTGGAAATATTTTGGAGAATTCAGATATTTGTTTTGTTATGCCCGTTAAAAAAGAGTCTCAGTCTGAAAAACCAAATATATTTTATCCAATAATGAGTATGGCAGGTTTTATATTATTTTTCCGCTTATTAGCTAAGATTTTGAAGTTTCCTATGGAACAATGGAATTTCACGAATTTGCTTAAAATTATGCTCAATCATCCATTAGATAATAATCAATATTCTAACAAACAAAAACTAATATACTTTTGCGTAATAGTACTATCAGTTGCAGTAACTGCTGAATTATTTACTATTTCGGAAAAAAATTTCCATTCTGAAAAAAGATCGCTTGAAAATTTTGAAAAAATTCTTGAAGATCCTATGCCTGTTTATGCATCCAGCGATTTATACATTAAATTATTCAATGATAAAAGGAATAAATTGAAGCTGGACGGAATTAATAAAGAAGTAAACAAAATAAAAAATGACGAGGTATGCATTTCAAAATTATTAGGAATGAGTGAACTCATTTGTATGATGTCCGAATTTCAAGTCAATTATTACGTAAGCAAATATCCGAACAAAGATGGTACCAATGGGTTTAATAAAGTTTGTTCTGATAATTTTAAATATTTTGGAGCAATACCATATGAGAATGCATCGCCTTTTGCTGAAAATTTTGGAAAGCTCATACAATTCATAATTGAATCAGGAATTCCAAAACACTGGGAATACATGGATTTTAGAGCAGCAGTAATTAATCTTGAATCAATCGAAGTCGAAATGAAGGACCCATTTTTAATTTTTCGGTTGCTTACTATATTATCCATTGGTTTATTATTATCAACAGTCGCATTTATAATCGAGTTAGCGATTCATTACTACAAAATTCTAAATAATTAGCCGAATTCGTTTGTACGACATCTCGTACAATAATTTTATGATAATTTATGATACTGTACATAAATTATCGTAAATAAAATTACCGATTTTTAGTTAAAAAAGGAATATACCCATATCTATTAATATATATTGACATCTATTATTTTGATTTGCAAAGCATCATGTGAAATTTATTATTGAGAAAATATTTTTATTCCAAAAATTTTAATTTTCAAATTTTTATCAATTATGCTAGAATCTAGATAGTGCTCCAGTAAAATTGTAACTGTAATTATTAGAACCTTGAAATAAATATTAAAATTCTATTTTTGAATATTTTTTAGGACAAAAAAATTATTTTTTATTATTTGAAATTATAATAATTAGATAGATATTT
Organism: Anagrus nilaparvatae; assembly: GCA_022575985.1. Lineage (NCBI taxonomy): Eukaryota > Metazoa > Arthropoda > Insecta > Hymenoptera > Mymaridae > Anagrus > Anagrus nilaparvatae. The sequence goes on from JAKSXM010000137.1 coordinate 26,366,273, forward strand.
AAAATTGCGCTTACTAAAAATAAGGAAATCGAAAAACGCAATTGCAATTGTCCTATTTTATTTTATTTTTTTTATTTCTTTTTTATAATTCTGGCCTTAAATTTTTGTTTCATAAGGTAGTTTCAGTTCAAAATTCCGCTGTATAGCTAATAAAGTTTCTATAAAAATGTTCTTGTTTCGACTTTTGGTTATTATTTATATTTTTTATGGGAAATTAATTTTTGGAACAAAACTGACCTGGTTTGATGCTGTTATTAGCAAAATAAAGTCTGAAATAAAAGTTTATCAAATTGTTATATTTACTAGTAAATCATCATCTACTTACTTGAGTAAAGAATTTTTAGAACTTGAGTCCAAATTATCCAGTGAGATTCCAACAAGGTTACTGATGAATACAGAAGTATATCTGTGTGACTTGAAGAATGCTACTGTTGATTCATCCTTGATAAATAATCCTAGGCCATACTCTTTATTTATTGTTTTGGAAAGAAGCGTGCAAGACTTTTACAATAATAAAATTTTAGCGAAACTAACAAGTAGTTCACCAGCTCCGAGGCCAAAAATGATAGCTGTTTTCCTCAGCGAAGGTCGCCTTATTGAGAACTTGTATGAAAAGATTCTGAAATATGCTTGGGAATTAAAATACTTAGATTTTACGATTCTAGAAAAAAGGTCCAACAACCAGGTTAATTTAATATCTTACAATCCTTTTAACAAAATTTTATCCAAAGAATTATTTAATATGTCTAGTAGATTATTCCCAAATAAAATAAATAACATGCATAATTATCCTGTTATCATACCATTTAGCAAGAGAAGTGAGAAGCATAACAACAAAGAAATATTCAAAGGATACATGCTTAAGCATTTTAAAACAATTTTTGAAATTAAAAATGCAACCTTTATGCCCATAATGGCGAAAAGTAATGTTAGTGATTATTATTTCAATGAAGTATTTAATGGCTTAAAGTATAACCAGTTTAATCTTGTGACTAATCCTTTTTATTTCACTCGAATACAAGAATATAAAGTTTTATTTGGAGATCTTTTGGATTATTTGGATATTTGTTTTATTGTTCCTATTAAAAAAGAATCTCAATCGAAAATTCCAAATATATTTTATCCATTAATTCTGATTTTAGCTTTTACTTTATTTTTTCGATTGTTGGCTAAGATTTTGAAATTTCCTCTTGAGCAATGGAGTTTCATAAACTTGTTTAAAATTATTCTGAATTATCCGTTAAAAAGATATCAGTATTCAATTGTTCAGAAATTAATATTTATTTCTCTAACTGTTTTATCTTTTGTAATTACGGCTCAAATTTTCTCTGAATCAAAAAAAAATTTTCATTACGAAAGAAAATCACTTGAGAAATTTGAAAAAATCCTTAATGATTCAATGCCAATTTATACAAGTAGCGATTTGTATATTAAATTATTTAACGAAAAAAGATATAACTTGAATATGAGTTACAATAAAAAAGAAGTCATAAAACTAGAGACTGATAAGGTATGTATTGCAAAATTATTAAAAAATAAAAATTGCATTTGTATGATGTGGGAACTCCAAGCTAAATTTTTTGAAAACAATTATCGAGAAAAAGATGGTTCAAATTTATTTAAAAAAATTTGTGTTGATATTTTCCAAGATTTCGTAGCCGTGCCATATGAAACAGCGTCTCCATTTGTTGAAAGTTTCGAAAAGATTTTAAAATTAATCACCGAATCAGGCATAGGGAAACACTGGGATTACATGGATTATAAGCCTGAAATAATTGATCTGAAAGAATCTATAGAAGATGAAATGAAGGATCCATTTTTAGTTTTTCGGCTGTTTACTGTATTTATTACTGGCTGCTTGTTTTCTGTTTTAGTATTTTTAGTCGAACTGTCAGTTTATTATTATAAAATTCTTGTTGTTAATAACTAAACTTATTAACATGGAACATGTTTATAGGGAGGGGATCCGGGTACCTCAGAACTTGAAACTTAGAATCATTTCAATTTAGGTACTTTGAAAAATCTGTTGTTTAGGGACTTGGAATAATAAGGATTTAGGAACAATAATAATTTGGGCTTAGAATCTTAACATCTAGGTAATAATTACATTAGATAATAATTACTTAACATAAGGTAATAATTACAAATTATAAAATTAGAAAATTGTATTGTAATGTTGCGTAACATTTGCATTATCACTAGCCCTCAGCTGGAAGTAAACATGTTCCACGCATGTAGGTTATGTTTACACAAACCTGTTATTATAAGTTTCTTTTAATTAATAAACTGATTGCCTAAAATTTTAGTCAGTTTCACTTTAGCAAGCGCGTCTTTTATTTATTCCTTGCACGAAATTTGAAAATGGAGTAATTTTATTTTAGTGATATAAAATAACTGGACAGGATTTTGATGTAGCTTTAAAAAACGATTAAACTAACTATTTTACTAAAAAAACTGAATAAGCTTCGAATTAAAAACGTTTGTTTTGATAAAAATTGTAATTTTACTATTGTGTATCATTTTACTAAAATTTAAATTAAAATTTTGTCTACATGTAAGTCTTTGAATGTATGTATGTAAAAAAAAATTAAATAAAGTCGAAATAAAAAAACTTATTCCAAAAGTATACTTTTTTATTTTAATTCATGTATGAAGAAACACATAATACATCTGGGTATATGGCAAATAAATGAATTAAACCAAGTCCAAAAAAAAATTGTCTAAAATCTATCAAATGTGATAGAACTCGAATTGAAATTTAATTTCTCTTTTTATAGATATAGAAGAGGAACAATTGAATGGATAATTAAAAGAAAAAATAAAAAAAAAATTTGATACCAATATAGTTTTTTCTCCAATTTCCAATAACATTTATTTCAAGTATTTTTTTTATTTTTTATATTGAAATATTTAACGTTCAATTTTCAATATGTATACTAAAAAAAGAAAAATTCAGATCTTATAATCTGGATAAAATTGAATTACATAAAAAATATATATTTTTTTAAATATTATGTTGAGTTTAATAATATAAATTTAGCAAGTGGATGATAATCGGAAAAGGGAAACGACATGTGGTTAAATTTTTGCTTCCGGCGGATAACAAAAACGACTCATCTCATTTTAATACAAAAAATCTTTACTTACAAATGTATAATTAAACTTTCCCTTTTAGTCTGTCATTTTGTTAAATTTTAGTTAATAAGTAAGTACGTTAAAAAAATTTTTTTAATTGCTCGGTTTATCTGAAATTGACCTAGTTGAAAGTACGTAATTTTTTTGTAAAAAGAGGCAGACAGTAATATAATTCAGAAAAATGAGATTTATGTATATTAAAAATGAAAATTAAACATTTGAATTAAATTCAGAGGGAAAAACTGGAGAGGAGAATTTTATTAGGTACTTTTTAAAAAGCAGAAAAATTTACTTTTTATGTTAATTTATATTTCTAACCCCTTTTCTTTTGTACCTTATATATTTTTAATAATACACGCATAAAAGGGGAAAAATAAATGTGATATAATTGACCGTTGCTTCAAAATCCGTTAAATATGCGTTACTGATAGCAGAGTTTATAACTGCTTGTGTAAATAATAGCCAGGGAATAAATTTTTATAGACTTTTTTTGTCTTTATATTCTAAAAACTGAATTTAAAGCTGTCATAAATAATTTACTGGGGAGTAATAATGGAAATTTGTGGGATAAAATCTAAAGATTTTCGCCCATGGTATTACCTGCCTAGGCCCGCAGTTGCAACTTTTAAAATAAAAACGAATCCAATTTTTAATATTTTCAAGTCTGCAAACTCATAAATATATTTTCAAAATTATTTTATAGTCTAAATTATGATCTTAAATATAAAACTGCTCGATAAAAATATTCTAGAATATTTTCCTTAAAAATATATATTTTTTTAATTATCATTTTCCTTCTGCTAGAAAGTTAATCGTGAATGAAAAATATTGCGGTTTTTACATTGGTGTATAAATTTAAGTTGTTAACATATAAAATAAAATAAATCGGTATCATTAAAGTTGGGATACACTATGGTGTAATTTGCCTTTTCAACGTATTTTTTAACGTACTTTCTTTATCTTACACACGCAAAGACTATTAAAAAAAATAAATTAGTTTAATTTGTCTTTGTGTATTTATATTATTTCTTGAAAAATGCTAAAAATATTTTAAGAAAATTCTGAAATATAATAATTTATTCAAGATAACAAAATTGGTATTTTACGTAAGTGGAAAAAAAGTTTGTTTTTTGCTTGGATTTTAATAGCCATTTACTGAAATTTTTTGAAAAAAATTTTCTTTAAAATTTATTAAACAGGCATTCACTGTGAACTCACCATCCTGTCAAATTTTCTCTTTATTTTTTAAAAATACGAATTAAAAAGATCAATTCTAAATAACAAAAAGTATCAATAAAATAAATTAAATTTTCTCCTTTATACATAAAGACATAAAACTGTACTACAATATTGAATAGTTCATTTTCCAGAGTCAATTCAATAAATGCATTCTCAATTTCTTTAAATGCAATTTTCTTCTTCTTGTATAAAGTTTAGTTTATTGAATGCAAAGCACAAAGCATAATATAAAATCAATTTCCTTCTATAAAGTAAAATTGCAATTGCATTCATTCAAAAATATATATCTCTTATTTTCTATACATTTAGCTAACAAAGAAAATATGTCAAATACAGTTACAGGTTTCATAAAAATGAAGATACTTTGAAATTTATATTTTATTTTGAAATTATTTTTCTTTTAAATAAATAATTTAAATTTGATTTCATTTAATATATTTGAGTTTGATGAAATTGTCTAAGTTTATTTGTTTGCTGTAAGTTTGTTTATAGTATATGGAGTATTTCGTGTCGTTTCGTTTATTCTGTGCCTGCGTAGGTCAAATAAGTTTTGATTAAAATTTTCATCAAGCAACGAAAAGTCAATAATACCCTTAATAATTTTACTCAATTTAACTTAAAACATATAAGAAACCTCCTAAAGATTTTTCATAAACTGCATTCTCTACACACTAAACCTAAAAGAATTTTTTGTTACCCAGAAAAGAATTAATGATTATTTAAATTACTTTGAGGTTAATTCTCTTCAAAATTAATTAAATTGAAAATAATTTTTTTTTAATGAATCAACCTCAAAATAATTCCTCTCTAATGGGGAGGGGGGGAGGGCGCCGAAGTAAAAAGTTATGCTTAAAAGAGCTCCACAAAGATTTAATATTTTTTTAGGGAAATTGAAAAAGTTTTTAGAAAATTTTTTTGAAAATTAAAAGTTAAATATTTTTAAGTATAAGTGGAAAAAAAATCAAAGCTCCGGGTCCAAAATTTAAAAAGAAATTAAGAAATAAAATATTGAGAAGAAATTATGGGTTATGTTCGTTCGAACGCATGGAGAATTATAAGCATATTTGGAGGGAAGGCGTCGAAAAAATTTTTTGCACAAAATTAGATTTGTTTTATTAAATATTCAAAAAAGAAGCAATAGAATTAAAAAAAGAAAAAATTATTCAAATTTCAAGATAAAGGACATCAAAAGCTATAATATATCGAATCAACCTGGTTCCCAGTTAACAACAGTATCTTCATATAATAGTCTATCTAAGTTAAGTAAATTTAACATGTACAACACAAGAGCTTTACACATAAAAGCAATTGATATAATAAAAGATAATGAAAACAGTTATAAAAATAGTTCTGATGGAAATGCCATTTTTTGCTTAAAATACACGTTGAATAGTAAAAAAAAAAAACAGGGAGAAATCCCAAAAAATATTAAAACAGGAAAGTGGAAAATGGTAATTTTCATATAAATTTCAAAGTATTAATGAAAACAGAGCAAGTAACTTATAAACTTTATCACATCATTTTGAATGAAAAAAGATGAATTTATAAGTGAGCAGCAATTTAAAAAAGTATAGACAACAATATATAAATAGCTAAATACATGAAAATAGAAAATACAAAAAAGATTCAAAATAGCAACAAGAAATAGATCTGAAGATTCAAGGAGTGAAAAAAAATTGAATGCCGAATGGGGAGAGAAATTTTTTCAAATTTTTAAATTCATATAATTTTACTATAAATTAATAAATAATAAAATATTGAATTTTTGTTTTTAAATTTTCAAAATGTATACTTTTTATAAGCATATATATAAATGTAATGAATATTACTTGAAAGTTTATGTACATTTTTTGATATTTTAATTACTAAATAGGTATTGTATTTAATTTCTTATTTTTTCAAAACTAGTAATTCATAAACAAAACATAAGATTTAAAAAAGAAAATGTAAAAAATATTATATGTATCTTGTAACAATTATGTAAATGATTATAAGCAAGAATAAACTAACTACTACTAATTCCTCTCTAATGAATTAAATAAAAAATTGTTTCTTTTCTGGATAACAAAAAGTTCTTTTAGGTTTAGTGTGTATATAAGAAAAATTTTATTTTTATGAATCGACATGAAAGACTTTATATCCATATCAGAATTGTTTGAATAAGATTTAATTACATTTAGTTTAAATTAAATGTATATCAAAGTGATGTGCCAAGTTTCAGGAAATTTAAGTTTAATATATACTTGATAATCTAGAATATGTAGATGTAAAATGAGTAAGACATATTTCTATGCTCAAGATGATAAATTTATTTTCAGCTGTTGTTATATAGATTAGATACTTCATAATTATTAATGATTATATGTTTATTTCTGTTTATAGTCTGTCAGAAATTTTATGAATAAATTTTTAATTTTTTATATTTCATTCGAAAAAAAAAGTTTTTCACTTGAAAATTTACTTTTATATTGACTTTCTCTGTTTATTTAAGTCATGTTTTTAGTAACTTTTTGTGTATTCAACCATTTAAAAGATGTTAAAGTTATTATTTTTATAAGAAAAATAGCAGGAAATTTGAAAAATTGATTTTTTTTATTATTTTTAAATTATAATATTTATAGGGAAGCTTGGGATAAAATGGAGTACTCGTATTTTTCATATTTTCAAAATCTTTATTTGAATAAAATTATTTACTTGAGGATTTAGGCTTGTGGGCCAATGTTAAAAAAATGTTCTGGGGTCCTTCCTAATAGCTTAATTTGTGAGCGCCTGTAGGCCGATAATTCCGGAATTTATTTCCCTTCTACTTTTTATTTAATCAAAATTTTGTAGAATTCTACAAAAATTCTTTATGTTGCAAAATTTTTTCATTAAATTTTTAGCCTTTTTTAACTTTTTAAAATATTCTCCACTAAAATAATAAACCCGGTCTATATATTTGGGGCTAACAATACCAAAAACTCCTAAATATAACCTAAATTGCGTTTTCCCTCATCCTTCCCTATAAACTCTAAAACAGCAATATAAGTTTCTTAAAAGCTCTAATTATAAAAAAAATGGTTATATAAAATACATACCTCTTAAAAAAGAACATTAAAGTAAAAAAATCAATATAGTCAAGAAACTGGAAGATTTATATAATGATATATAGGCGTAAGAAAGTTATATTGGATAAAATTCGATTAATAATTGATACAGGAGAGTTTGAATTTGATAAAGGAAGACACTATATATATTTATCGAACCGCAACAATTCCCCTCAAGGAAGCTATGATCAATAATAATAATAATAATTATAATAACATAGGATCGAGATATCTTAAGTATCGTTTAAGGGGATATTCAAATTATTACGATATGCAAAAAATAATCTATCTTTGAGGAAATATGCTACGATGATGATAGCATAATCATTTACTTTTAAAAAATATTATATTATCTTATAGGTATATTTAGTAACTTGATGTTTATTTATTATATATTATTGATACTCTTGGTATAGCTCCTGGCATGAGTTTGGGGATGTGTAATTTTTAGTCTAATAAAAGTTATGCTCCGGAAATGAAATTCTGGATCCTGCAAAACTGTACAAAACGTTCTTTTGATACTCGATTCACAAGACAGCTTATTAAATTCATTTTTAAAGGAGCTCTCTTACTTTGTAATTTTTTTAAGTGAAAATCTTTTTTTTCTAAAGATCAATTACTCAGCAAATTATAAACTCAGACAGACAGGCAAAAAAAAGTTTACTTAACTTGTTTAAATCAACATAACTTACTATTAATTTTTAATATTTCAACAGCTATCATAAAAACTGTAACCTCATTTTTTTCCTTCCTTTCTCATAATATCTTTCATGTTAAAGCTTTTCTCCTACAATAATTAATCGCCTCTTACATTTAAGATGTTTTATTCAGACATTTTTATAAGACAGAGAGAGACAAGAAAGTTAAATAAAAGAAGAAATTTTTTTTTTAAACACAATAAAATATATTTTTAAACATAATGAGAGAAAAAAGCATGATACTAATCTAGCTTAAGGCTCTGGATTTTTCTTCTACTTTTTATCACGTATTTATTTTTTTTTTAACTTCCTTTCTAGTGATGAGATCACTTCTTTTTCTCATTCTTGAGGATTAAGAAAAAAAAATTTATACGAAAAAGCAAGCTTTTTTCATTTTAACGAAGTGTGTAAAATATTAAATCTTAGACACGACTGTCCTGTAATTTCATGCTTAAGTAAATATTTGACTCTTTTTTTTATATAAATAATTAAATTAAAACGTAGACAGTGGTAAAATTTGTCTTGGTTTTGTAAGGATAATTCTAAAAAGATAAAACACAAAGATTACATTTCGCCATGAGATACGTTCTTGTGGCTAAGTAATTGATGATCCCAAAAAAACATTTCTTATACTTAGGTCCTTAGAAATCTTGTTATTTAGTTAAATTATTACATAAACTTTATTAGCTGAGTGAACAAAAAAATTATTTCAAGTTAATTTAATTAACTTTTTTGCACACGTGTTTAAGTACAAAAAAATTATATTTTTAGTAAAAAATCGATGTGAAAGTTCAGAAAAATAATTAAATATTTTAATTATACCTTCTGCTATCTCGAAAAAATAATTTATTATACATTTTTTTGCAGAATTTTATTTTTTTCTCCTTTAAATTAAAAAAAAAGTATAAGGTACTGCATAAATGGTACAAAAGATTTTTTCCTTTGTTAAATAATATTTTACATTTATTTGGTCGTTGAACTTTTTTTTTTATTGCAAAAAAAAAAGAATGAGGTAATCGTTTAGCATAGCAATGTTTCATTTCTTTGGAAAATAAAAAGTATTTTTCTTTAACAGTCGTCTTTCACGCCTTTGGTGCATTTACAAACCCATTTTCTGCTACTTTTCTTTTGGTATTTCGACCAAAGTGCAGATAATGGATCTTGAGCTTTTTTTTTCCTTCTTATAAACTTCTCTCTTTTAGTTGTGTAATTTTTAAAGAACATTGACTTTCTCTGTTTTGTTGGGTTGGGGTGTCTCTGATGTTGTTATTGAGAGAGTTTTGTGTATCTGTTTTTTCATGATAATAAAAATTTTATCAAAAAAGTATATCATTTTATATCTTTTATTCATTTGTGCTATCATTTATGATTTTATTTTATAACGAAATTGTCTGGTTAAAGTATGAAAATTTGATATTGCAAATTGATTTTTGGAAATTAGACTAATGATTATGAAACATGTTAATAAGCTTAGTTAAAAAAGCCCATCAAATTTTCAATCCAACACTCCAACAAAAACTAATAAATCAAATTATTAATTAAACTTCCCATAAACCAAAAAATCAATAAAAAAAAGCATAATTAAAAAAACTGCTCAAGATAATTAGCCATGAGTAAATTACACAAAACCTTTAAAAAAAAAAAGGTAACAAAATCTGACACATAAAACTCTCTAGAGAAAAAATAAATAAAACAGTGTATATTTTTAAAAAATATAAATCGTGTGAATCATAATAAAAAGCTTTTTTTATAAAGCTAGAAAGAGAGAAAAAATCTTATCGAGTGCTTATTTGTTTGCTAGACAGGAAAATACGTGTAAAAATTTATAGCGAATTAAAATTATTTTATACCTGACACTCTCCCCTTAATCACTTTTTGTAAATCATAATTTTGAAATTTATTAGTTAATTTAATGTTTTTTACCCTGTGTGTATAAAACTAATAATTAAATTTAATTTAATCTAAAAATAAGTTTTTCTTTCATGTTAACTTTTTTATTTTTTTAATTATAAAAGTTTTAATTCCTCTGCAAAGTAAAATTAAATCGTTTGTACGTAAATAAAAAAAAGCTATTTTAAAACTATTTTTTTAATCAAAAAAACAGTGTTTTAATTCTCCATTACACAAATTTTATATATACTGGCTGTTTGTAAATGGAAATTTCAATTGAAAAATCAAAATAGCTTGTTGAAATAAAAAAACATCAAAAGAACAATAAAACAAAAATTAAAGTGTTCTTTTTATAATTTATTTCGGTTTCAATAGCTCTTTTTTAATTTTGGACTCATATAATTTCAAAATACTGTCGTCTCGATATAAAAAATATCTGCATTAAAAAAAATTGAGTTTACAGTGTGCTTAAAAGACAAGAAAACTTAAAAATTCTCTTGAAAGAAAAGTTTTCTTTTTCTTTCTTATCGTCGTGTTTAGATAAAAGAGAACAATATGTCTAAAAAAAAAACACCTTAAAAAGTTCATATTTACTAAATGTTTAGAAACATTTTATATTTTTTGTTGAAAAAAACCAGTATACAAGTAATACATAAATGCATTTCATGAGAAATCCCTTTGGTATTATAGAAAAAAAGATTTTTATTTTTTAAGAGAGAAACTTACCGGATAAATATCTGATATTTCTCCTTAGAGCTTTTGTTATTTTTTAGAAAAAATATATCCAGTAAACTATAAGTAAAACGAAATTTATACTTGAAAGAAACTTTTTTTCTTTGTTTATTACAGAGATGATTTGGCGTACAGATTTAGATTGGGTGCTGGAACACCGAGATCGTTTAATTGGTTTAAATTTTATGAATCCATCAGAAAATTTAAGTTTGAGTTCATCGAATCAACAAATATTAAATTCAACAATTGGCTATCCTTTATTTTATGATAACGAAGATGATGATGATAAATTATTAGATGATCTTGTTATCAATAATAAATCATTTGATAATAAACAATCGACACCATTTTTGTCGAAAAAATTTGATTTTCCCAGACTTGAAGATGATTTACCAAATTTTAATGGTAATAATGACAATGACGATGATGATATTGATACTGATGACTTTAATGAAGATGATCAGGAGTTTTCAAGGTTAGTTTTAATTTAAAAACAATTTTTTCTTTTCTAATTAATTTATGAGTAATTCTTAGTTAAAAACGAAGGTCGAAGTCTAAAATTTTGAAAAAACCGATTGGCTTGGTTATAAGGTTTTAGATTTTTTCGGTTTTTAAAAATTCTCAAATTTGAAACTAAAATCTGAGCTTAATTTTGAATTTTAATTTTTCTGCGCTCTAAATAAAGCAAAAAAATATTTTCGATATTAAGGGGAATAGTAATAGTAAAAGGGGAATAGTAAAACTAAAGACGATCCTGCTATTAGCTTTTTGGAAAAATGAATGTTGGTAAAATTCTTAATTCAATAATTTTTGAAATTTTAAGTTTCCTAATTAAATATTGGAATATTTACCTTGTAAATCTAAATAAGTAGGTCCCGAAACCCAAATTGACTAGTCAGTAACATCACGAATTTATTAGTAAATTTTGTTGAACGTAAAATTATTAAAACAGCTTTTTAATTTTTTCAAGATTTCCTGAAGAGACGTCAGAAGCAAGTACTACAACCACAACAACAACTACAACAACAACAACTACAACCACAACTACTACAACTACACCAACGCCAATAATAACAACGAGTAAACCATTAAAAAGGCCAAATCGAAATCGCAATTCCAAAAATTCAAAATCAACTAAAGTAAAAAACAAATTTAGTGGTAACATGACTGCTCACAGTTTACCACTTGTATTTTCAAATCTAGCAGATTTAGATCGTAATGAAAATTCAAACCTCGAACTAAATGAATCATGTAAGATACAAAAGTATTAAAAAAAAATAATTTACATTGACTAATGAATTTAATGAATTTTTTAGGTGAGGATTACGGCCCGATAACATTAGAATATTTAAATTATGCAATGGCACTTGGTGTTTATTCTGTTAGATATCCATCCGTATTTTGGGCAAGTAATAAAGCTCTCGGTACTATATTTAGTATTCAACTGGTTTCTAATTCACTTCAAAGTCTTTTGGCTTATGCTGGAATGTCAATCCTTTACAAGGTATTATCGTAATTTTTTTTGAAAATTTAATTATATTTAATTTTTAATAAATTAATTTTTTTATTTCTTTCAAAAGGTTCAAGTTGTAGGGCCATTAAAAGTTTTACCAATTTTAAGGCATCGTACAATATCAACTGCTAGTACACTAACAACATTTTTAGGTGATAGAATATTTTTACTTAATCCACATGTTACCCTTGTACTTTTTGGATTATCGACTCTTTTAGTATTATGTTCAAGTATGGTTATGTATCTTTATGCTTACGGAAGGTCTGATTTTAAAATTTTGCCAAATAATTTATAAAAAACTTGTATAAAAAATAAAATTCCTCTTTTTTCCGCAGATTCGTTGCATTTTTAAGTCACGAACGCGAACGTCGCGTAATATTACCAAAAGAAGATCGTCTAGACGGTGGATGGAGTTACATGACGCATTCAGCAGCATTATGTTTATTTTTAGCGATTGGAATTTGTAGTGCACCATTATTATACGATTATACGATGGTATATCGTGGTAGTTTAGATGGTGTTGTATTGGCATGTGTTATTGGTACAATATTACATTTAATTTTATGGTTAATTTTATGGATATTTTTAACGATAAAACAACATTGGATATTTAAATTAAGAGTTACAATAGCAAGAGCAACATTAAGATCAGCTAGATCTGTCAAATTAGTTACTGATGTTGATTTGGTATCTGGTTCAAGATATAAAGATAATGATGATAATAGTACTGCACCATTATTAATTGTTGGTAATGGTAGAGCTTATACAGTTTCTGAAACCTCACCTAAAAAAGCTATTATGAGTGTTGTACAAAAATCTGCTATGGAAAGAAGGGCACGTTCACAAGGTTCGTTTTACTTTCACATAAATGTATTTGACTAAAAAATTTTTAATTTAACAAAATTTTTAGGTGGAAGCATCGACAATGGTGACTGTGATTCATCGGCTGATGGTGACGAACAAATATATTGGCTAAGGCCAAAAGTAACAAGACCAGTACAAACGAATGATAGCAAAAAAACAAAACAAAAAGTTACATTTAATGATCTACCTAGTACGTCTGGCTCTCGGTAACTAATCTAAAACCTTTTTCTATTGGTGTCTTTTGTCTATATATGTGTCTAGAAAAATAAATATGAAAAAAAGAGCTTGTATTTATTGCACTATATTAATAATTTTTTTTTGTTAATTAAAAATTGGTAAGCTAAAAAAAATTTAATTAATATTTCTCCTATGTATGCATAAATATGAAATTATACATCTCGTGATTTCGTTCGTTAACAAGGTTCTGTAGATAGATTAGTTTAACATTTCACGCTTATATGTCGCGTGTTGTAGTAGTTACTCTTGTCACTCTTACTTTTCAATACATACAGCAGAGTAAATAAATGTACACTTCCCCCTGCTTGTAATTTTGTCCTGTCAGAAAGTATGTGTATAGATATAGAGAAACTAACTTTTACCCTCTTACCTTTACATACAATTTGCTCCCTTATTCAGTATATATGAGAATATTTTAACTTTTATATTCCAACAGACAACTTAATGGTATTTCCTTTAGCATTATATAACTATCAAGTCGGAAGGTATATATACGAAGTATTATAAATCGAATTTCAAATTCGTAATGCACCAATTTTCAATTCTCTATAGGGATTTATACATTTTCCGCGGATGAAGCCTCTGCTGCTCTCCCTTCGTCAAAAAACTTATTCAATGATATTCCAAAAGTCCGAATAACGATTCTATAGTATTTATATACGTAAAGTTTAATTACTGACTATTTTGTTTTTCTCTTCATTTTATTGGATACACATAGAAATAAAGTCTATGGAATAGTTTTTCAAGAGATTTTGAGGAAGCAAGTTATGTGTGAATTTTAGGGCTCATTCGAGTAAAGTTGTATGGAAATGGGGTTACGAAATTTAACATGATTTATTGTAAAAAAAATGAACATTTCACCTATAAAATATCATAACTGACCAAACAATACATAACCAAAAAGCTCAATATTTCCTTATTTAAGCTTCATATCACCTCATCTCCATTTATTTTTTTTAAACAAAATTACAAATTCAGAACCTGAGACTATACTAAAAAAATTTTTTGATTTATCAAAATTAATTAAAATACTCCATATATGTTTATTTTATATATAAAGAAAAAATTGGTTAGTATAATTTTCGATTAATTAAGCATTCTCACAATTTTCTTTATGTAAACAGTGGGTACAGTTAATAGTTATTATTTTTACATTATATCCTCTTTTTTTCTTTTTTTCTATAAATTACCAATAAAAAGTTTTCTATTTACCTAAATTGTTATGTTCAGGGGTGTAATGTATTCGTTCTATGATTTAAATTTCATAGAATATTTAGAGAAAGAAATTAAATTATATTTTTATTTATTCGATTTTCATTTGTTTTTATTTACTTTTTAAAATATAATTAATTGATTTATGGCTATATGGGTAAAATACGGATTTGGGATACTACTTTTTGCAGAATAAACTTTCTCGGTTTTCGGTGGCATATTAATTTATATTTATAAAATGTGATTTTTTTAGGATATCAGCTTCCTGGACACGGAAATTTACGAATAATGTAATGTTTTTCGGACTTTTTAAATATTTTAATCGCCTTTTTATTCCGCGCATCCTTTAGGGTACTTGAATTTTTATGGAAAGAAAGAAAGCTCGCGTCGCTTCTTTCAGAACAGTGAAGTTTCTTTGATAAAATCAGTGCACGGTTCGCTTCGTAAATTTGATGTGTAAGCATTAATTTTACCGGTAAAGTTAAGGCTGGTTCTAAAAAAAATTATAATAAATCCAGATTTGGCGCTATTTAAACTACTTTTCCGCCCGGTTTTATCTATTAATTCACGCGTAATAAAACTGAAAAACCGAGATAGCAAAATTTCACAAAAGTTTTGTTTTGATCCCTGATTCCATTGAATCAGTTTCTTAAATAACTTCTCTATGGACGTCGGAAAAATATTAAACATTTTTTTCTTGTCAGCGGCCAGAAAGCACGTATTTCCCGGCAGCTGCGCGACCGGAAAAGACGCGTTTTCTCGCCACTGACGAAGAAAAATCGTATACGACCCTTGTCCATAAATAAAGAATGGCCCAAATCGCAGTTTACCAACCTCGTTTACTTTTCTGGACACGGGATTGTAATATACTATTAATTTATCTTTAACTCTTTTTAACTAAAAATTTACGAATTCTAAAAAAAGAAAAATCACATTTTATAAGTACGAAATAAATGATATTTGAAAAAAATCAGAAACAAAATTCAATCCACGTATTTTTACTCATATATAATTCACTAAATTTCTGAAATCTATATAAAATTTAAACTTTTCCATCTAAATTGATACTTGTTTAAAATACTTGATATAATTAATTATTTACGAATCGTCAATCTTTTTTTTTATATCAAATTATTTAATGGTTTTTGATTTGGCTAATATAAAATAACTTAGTAATTTATTTATGATAGCTATAAAAGTTTATTCAACTTATTGATTTATTTATATACTTTAAAAATAGAAATATTTTTTAAAGTTAACTTTATTATTATTATTATTTTTAAATAATTTAACGAGTAATTTACTTTAAATTTTTATTTAAACTTCAAAGCTTTCAAACTTTTTTTTAAATTTTACTCTAAAAAAAAAAAAAAAAATTTTTCTGCATGTTTTTTTTTCCATTTTCGGGGTAACATTTTCCTATATATATTACATATAATAATTACATAAAACTAACATTTTTTTTAACGATATAGCCTTGCTTGATTAAAAAAAAAAATGAATACCTTTTTTTTTAATAATGGTGTGTGTTGCTATGTAGAACAAAGTATATATAAAATTATCTTTAAAAAAATTTTTTTTCTGCTTTGATGTTTTAAATATAGTAATAAGGGAAAAACCAGACGAGGTACCGCTGACGGGGGTCCAGATGACGATGGGGATTATGCCACATTACGCGAACTTCCATTAAATTCATCTATTGATTTAGCTGACGATTCGACATCTGAGGAAAATAAAGTGAGTATCATTTGTAATTATTATATGCAGAATCTTTGTATATTATTTATGATTTAAATGTTTCCATTAAATTTTTTTTTAATGGGGCACACTTGTAAATCGGAACTCCTACACTTGGGCAAGGGATCTGATCAACACAAAATTATTCGACACATCAATAATTCTACACAAAAAAGTTTTGCGGAATCGTTCTACACCGAAAATCCTTGTGTCGAAAAGATCAACATAAATTTTTTCTAATCAAAATATTCAACACACTGTGTTAAGTGATATTTAATTATGCTAGTACACGAAAGAAATAAGTTATTTAATATTTAAAATGGCGTGTTGAATACTTTGACTAAAAAAAATTTGTGTTGAACCTTTCAACACAACGGTTTTTGGTGTAGAACGATTCCGCACAACTTTTTTGTGTAGAATCATTGATGTGTCGAATAATTTTGTGTTGAACAGATCCCTTGCCTACACTTGGCTTGTGTTTTAGTGTTCCAAAATATAAAAATTCTTAAAGCCAGGGTTGTTAAATTTTAGTACTTCAAATTTGATGTATAGAATAATATAAATTAGCTTTAAAATAAAACTTTAGATCAAAAACTATTTTCCAAAGTGAAGTTTCCTGCAAGGCTAAATTCCACGTGTTGCTTTGACAAACCAATATATGAACATTTCTTTTTGATTCGCTAACCATATTGCAAAATTAATTCTGATATGAAAATTTTATTTCCGAAACACACTTTTATAAAACATTTTCAGTTTTTGAACAGTTATTTTAAAAGACTGTAAAAAAACTTCAACTGTTGCACAGTCATTTACTAAAAAATTAATTGAAATTTGGATATATAGAAAGTTGTTGGAGATTTAAAATTTTAACAAATGAGTTTTTGCATTTTGGAACTAAGATACTAAAAGCCTAAATCCCTGTGAATATATGCACAGCTGTTTAGAAAATAATTTAATGGAATTAATAAATTTACAAAATATTTTAATCATAGGGTAAAAGAAGATGATAAAATTAATAAAATTCTTTTAATTTTTTCATAAAGCACCTTTTTATTTATAACTTTTTTTTTTAAATAAATGACTAAAAAAATTAGACTTACAAAAAGTTTCCAAACTTGTCTGACATAATACAGACTTGAACTACTGAATTAATTTTTTTTTTTAATTTTAATTTAAATGCACATTTATTATAATTTAAAATATATTTTCTCACGCTCTAGCGTTGGGGAAGATGGTTATCATCACATAGACATGGCATTCCAGTTATTGAGGATGTAAGGATTTTATTTTTAGTTTTTTGGGTTGTTTTATGGTTTCTTTTCTTCTTTATCAGTGTATTTTTTGTAAAAAACTAACATTTATTGGTATTGTCAAAATATGACTAATGATTATAATAATTTTGTATACTTTTTTGACAATATCTAAAATAATTTTTATGTATTTTTTTAAATACTAACGTTTTACAATTAGATACTACTTATTAGACATTTACTTACCCTACTTATACTAAACCTAACACTAACAAAGTTTTTAGTGTTTTTACAATTAGAATATTTTATCTAATACATAGATTAGTGAAATTTCATACATTTTAACAATATTTACCTATTCAATACTAACAATAATAGTTATAACAAAAACATTTAAAAATATTAATAAATTAACGTAACTAACAAATGCTTTTCATTTTTGTGTTTTAAATTAACCAGCTACTGGAATGCGTTAACGATGATCAAGTAACATATTATGCTAGTGGTAATCGTGATCTTCAACCATCAGAAGGTGAACCTTCACCAATGATAACCCCTGATCCTCTGCAAGATCCTCAAACAGTTGAAGTATTACCATTACCACCGCCATCCCCAACACCTTTGCCCGTCGCTGGTGATCTTTCTACTTCCAACATTTCCCAGGTATTAAGGATCATATGTTTGTGTACTAATTTCCTATAAATATTTTTTATTTAAATTTTCTAATTTTTATTATTATTATTTTTATTTAGGCGACAAGTGGAGGTACTCCCAGATGTCTTCGTCGCACCGATTCCGGCATGTCTCATGATGAATTTACACTACGTTCTGACTCTTCGAATTCTCCTCCCCTTGATGCTAGTAACTGTTCTAATGGTAATAATAGTAACAACAGTAGTAATAGCGAAACTTCTAGTGGTGTCCACAGTAATGGCAGTGGGTCTCAACGTCGTGCTAGCAGTGTTGAAGATTTGACAAATGAACCCAAAGAAGAAGCACAATGGCGAAGTTGTTCTTTACAAAGAGGATCACAGCCACCAACTGCAAATACAGCTGGTGTTCAATATAATCCTACTTATAATGGAATAACAGAAACAATGGTTACAGCATGTCCAACTGTAATTATGGAAAATGCCACCGAGGTGGTTATCAGACGAAAAAATTCTAGAACAAAGCTTCAAGAAACTGACAGCATTGACGAAGAACCATTTGGTCGGTCAACCAATATGAGAATGACGTCATTCACCGATGGAGATTTTCGTGGAATGCAACCTGCTTCTGCGACTCTACCACATTACCCAACGCAGCCTGCTGTTAGTTACCCGCGTTGTTCCACAATGCCGTTACCTCAACATGCATCACATGCTGGAGCAGTCGTTGTTGCAAATGGAAATGGAACAACAAGCGGTAGTTGCGGTTCAGTACGACCCAGACTAATCTCACCTGCACCACAAATAATGCAACACACAACATTACCATCACATCAAAACGGTTTAAGAATATTAATGCACGGTGGAGCAAATCATTTCACTAGAAGATTTCCAAATGCACAAATAGCTATGAGTCAACCATGGCCACAATTACCAAATTCAATAATGGCTGGTCATAATAATATTCATGGTGGTCATCATACTTTTCCACAAGCTCCATTATTACAAGGTACAAAACTAGTACCATTACCTTCACAAATAAGGCATTCAGATAGAGATTCAGCTAATTTTTCAATGGCAAGTAGTGGTGATTCAGATACATGTTTACCCCATTAAATTATTATTATTATTTGGCTAAATTAATTATTTTTTTTTGTTGTTGTAAAGTATGTATAGTATGATTGTAATTAAGATATAATATGCAGAAAAAAAAAATTAATCAATTTTGCCTGACTTTTTAAATGTATAATATGCAAGAAAAAAAATCATTTGAAAAACATTTATTAGTATAAAGTTAAGAAATTTGGTCTTATTGTTCGTACCAAAAGCATTTAAAAAAAAGCTGCTTTGCATATTATAAATAAAACTTAAATTGTATATTTACTACTAAACTTATAAATTGTTAGTATATAAATTATATAAATTAAGCATATATTATTATGATGAATATGATGAATATTATACAATGCAATAAAAAATTAATTTTCAAAACATATCCTTCAATTTTTTCTAAGCTATAATAATAATAATAATATGGCAAATTATCATATTTACAAAAAAACACAGACTTATGATTTAATTCTAGTAAAAGTATAAGCAAAAGCTAATTAATACAAAGATATTGATAAATATTTAATAAAGTATCGATAAATTCATTTTGTATCGCTCTCTTAAATAAAGGTTCGTGCATTTTATTAGAAATATAAAGAAAAGTGGTAGTTAACTATGCTTGTATTTATTACAGTCTGGAATTGGTTTGATTAAGGATTATTGGGTACCAAAAATCCTAATAAAAATAAATTTAAACAAATTAACTACCTAGTCTATTGTATATTATGTTGCTAAGTAAAATTCCTATGTAAATTATTATTATTATTAATTAAATATATAGGCTAAATACTCTAGTAACTGAAGATATCATAAAAATTAAACAGTCTAGAGAAATTACTCGAAATTTTTACGTTATGCGAAAAAATATAAAAATAAAAGTTCGTAAATTTAATATTTAAAAAGAATAAAATATATTTAATTAAATAGTTTTTCTCAATAGTTAATTTTATTAAAAATAAAAAAAAACTTAACTTTTATAAATATTGATTAAAAAATTTTGTTATTTATATAAATTTAAAAAAATATTTATGTAAATTTATGAAAAAGAATATTTAAATATTAACTAAGTGTGTGATTAATTAATTAAACTAAAAAGTTAACATACTGCCATATAATTATTAAATTTTTTTTTTTAATTAATTAATTTATTATTAATCTTTAAGAGATTTTTTTTTATCAGTGTAAATAATTTAATTAGACTATACGTTTATCTAATAAGTATAAAGCATCCTATTTATTAAATATTACAAATGTGAATTTAAATAATAATAAAATTATGATTAAAAAAAAAAAGTAGAGACAAAAAATTAAATTTTTTCATGATCAGACAGAAAAATATTAGATTTTTAAAAAACGAGTGGTTTTTAAATATAAATACATATCAAATATGTTGGACCAGCTTGAAAGGTTTAAAAAAAAAATTGATTTTTTATATCCTATACTATTGAATCAGAGAATGAAAAATTCGGATGACATTATTTTCTGTCAAATTTTAAAGTAGTTAAAAAAATGGAACCAATAGAATAATAAAAATTGAGTCTGAAAAAATAATCGACAATAGAAATACTATTTTAAAAAAATATAAAAAATACCTACCTCGGTATAAAATCCTCATCTCATTTGTATTTTTCTCATTATCATTATCATCCCCTCCATATATACCTCATTAATTGAGTCTTATCATGAAAATAATGAAAAAGGGTAATGACAGTACATAATAATGTAAAAGGTGTGGAACAAAAACAATAAATATATAGAAAAAATAAATAAATTTTTTGAAAAAATAAAAAAATATTTTTTTACCAATTAAAAGAAAACTTAAATTTGACATTTTTTAGAAACGAATAGAAGATTTTTTTGTTTTTTGAAAAAAGAATAGAATTTATTGATAATTAGATAAAAGAAAAGATATTTTGTCATGTATTTTGATCATAATATTCGCATTAAAAAGACTATTGTTCGAGTTGCCTTTTATTTGTGTCTCTTAGTACATAAATTTGCTTATAAAATATCATTATCATCATCAAAAGGTATAAGCAATTTTTGCAATAAATAATGCATTATTACTTATTTTAAAAAAAGGATATTGTAAATACTTTTTAAGAATTAACATGTAAGATTATTGTATAAAGACTGATTAGATTTGCTAAATATGGTAATTTTTTTTTTAATAGATTTACAAAAATTATTAAAAAAATTACCATTTTAGCTTCCTTTTTTTTTTATTCAATGATTTTGACACTTTTTTTTTTTATACTTAGTTGTAATATTTAGCATTTAGTCGTATGTTTAAGAAATTTTTTTTAAATAAATAATGTAAGCGTTGATGATGCTCGCAAAATGAAATTTTAATTAATTGCCTATTTTAAATTTACAAAAAAAATGCGCAAAAAAATATTTAAGCTTTATAATTTTTAATTATTTTTAGGTATTTTTTTAAAATTTAGATGAAAAAATGAATTTTTTAAAATTATATGTTTAAGAGAAAAAAAAATGTTAATATTATTGACATTATAATAAAATAGTAATTAAGAAAATAATAACATATAAACAGGCGCAAAAGAATATTATAAGCTAATAAAAAAAGCGACATTATTAATAACGTCACAACGTACATATATAAAAAATATTATTTAAAAAAAAAATAAATAAATAAATGTAAACTTTGTATATTCGTTTACCGAAAGAAAATAAATTATTCATGAATATGACATTTTTTTAACTTTTTATTTATTTATTAAAATCCTTCTAATTTTAATTAAATAATAAAAATTAGTTTTCATGGTTATAGAATTGTTTTTCTGGGGAATAAAAATTATAACATGCTTTATAGAAATTTTCCATTTCATTACTTTAATTAATTTAAAAAATGACATACTTATTAATATCACGTACTCTAATTACAAAAAAATTTCCTTATTCTCTTGCTTTAAATAAATGCTGACACAACGTCATTTATTTAATTATATTCTTTTAATATTTTCAAACAGATAGCAGCTTATAAAAATAAAATTCAACTGTTATCTAAATTTTTAAATGATAATTAAGTGGGTTGTAAACTTAAAATTACTATAAAAAACTATATTTACATGATTCGCATTTTTTTTTCGCTCAGAATTTATTAAAAAAATTACGTATATTAATATCTTATCTCATTAGTAATAAAAATAATATTTTATTTTGAATAAAATAAGAATTTGCAATAATGTTATTAAGTAGTTGATATTGTGGAATCATTTTTCCAGCAGCGAATTTCTTTATTATCAAATAATCATTTCTTATCTTGTTTCAAAATTTAACTTTTAAAAATTAACCTCATTAATTACAATTTGTAAATAATTAATTTTAACAATAACGTCATTAAAAAAATTTATTTCTTTGAATAATTTACCGCTATTATATCATTCAAAATTTATAAACAATAGTAATAATTACATACTTAAATAATTTATAAGTTACATAAATTAAGGTTGTTCTTCCCAGGGAGATTCCGAATAAAGGTATACACAGTTAGTTAGAGGAAATTCTCAGGAATCGAATGGTATGGGTCTCATAATATATAGTCGTGCATAATTTTGATATATCAGGGTACAGAGATAAGTAAATATTACAATAGTCTTATGGGGGAAATTTCAGAAGTTAATAATTTTTGCTACCAAATCGCGAATTTTTCAATTCAAGAAAATATTTTTAACATAATTTCATAATTAATGTGGAAAATATTTTCCATATTTTTCACTCAACGGGTTCGGATTCCCGGGTAGAGTGACCTTAAAATAAAATGATGTAATTTATATAATATTATAAACAAAAAGAAAAAACGATATTGTATTCTTACAAGGAAAAACTAATAAGAAAAATTAAACTAAGAAGAAAAATTAAAAAAAATTAATTGATATGTAGATTTTAATAATTTATCACAAATAATCCAAATTTTTGTCATTATTGCAATAAATTATTTTTGAAATTCAAAAAATATTAATTATTTGTCTGTTTTACAATTATACGTTTTACGTCAATTTTTACTTTAAATTTTTATCCTTACTTATATTGTCGACATGAAATATTTTAATATGGACAAATATACGTAAAACGTATATTTTTAAAACGTATATTTGTTATATTACAGTGACTTAATAAATTAATTATCGTTCAGCCCATTATATTAATATAATTAAAATTAAATTAAATGAAGAATTTTTGGTAAACTGTAAAATTTTTGTGTAGGATACTCAAAAATAACCTAAATTAAAATTCATAACAAAGACAGAACCTACTCAGTTTTTTAAGTTTATTAAACTATATATCTCTCGATTTTGTAAAATTTGTTGCTCCCAGTTAAAATTTTAGTTAGAAGATATTTTAATTGGATGAATAATATGATTTTTGACAAATATTCTTTTTTAATTTTTATTTAAATTCTAATATTTATAAGAATTTAAAAATGCCTATAATGTTCAAGCGATGCACATTTAAGGTGTTTTTGTTCATATATCTATATTATTTTTTTATCAATTAACATTAATATATAATATAAATATGAGTTCAAATTCAAAATTTAAAGGCAAAACTATATTAAAACTATATATTAACAATTCACATAAAAGTAATTTAAATTACTATTAAAATAACTAATATTAATGATATTAATTTTTTAATGGTGAGCAGAACAATTAAAAATATCGTTTAAACAAATTAATACTTATATATATTTTAATTGAACAAGGATACATCAAAAAGATAAATTGTTTAATACATAAACTTTAAAATCTCTAAAATTTATTTTGACAAAAAAATTAATTTAAAAAAGAAGAGAAAATACAAAGGATTTGCTTTAAACAGGTAATTTTATATCCATACTAGTTTTCCTCCTTACTCGTTAAAAATGTACTTTGATTTAATTGAAACAAAATTAGTGACGCATCCAAGCTTTGTTTTTTGGCTCTAGAAAAAATTTAAGACATACTTTTTTTGATATATCTTTATATAAATAACTTTTACGACAAGAATAAAGTATTTAAATTAAAAGGCCGTTTCTTTTTGATTTGCCAGTAAAAATAGATCTTAATCATTGTCATTTAATTTATAATGATTAAATAATCGTTATGATTTTTTTCAGAATATAATGCAAAAAAAGAAAAACCCTCAGTGAATTTGACAAAAAAAGTAGAAAATTTAAAGCTAATAATTCGAAAAGTTTTACTATAATTTATTTTTTTTTTAATGTTATCAAAGTCTACATTGTTATTTGATATTTTGTTACTATTTTCTAAATAAGTTTATTTTTATGTTTTTTAATTTTTTTTTAATAGGTGACAAGAATATTTGGAAAAAAGTATACTTTTAAAAAATACATTTTCCTTTATCCATTCTCCTTACAAAAATGGAATTTAAAGGAATGAAAATATTATTGTTAAATATATCTATGTTGATAAAATAGAATTTAAATAAAATGAATTTTCTATTGTTACACCTGATACGAGCTACTTTTAATGCAGTATACTCTCAAGAAACATGTTGGTGGACAGGTTGTCAAGATAAAAGCTGGGAGGTTCGTGGTTCCGAAAGTTACAATAGAGATTAAAAAGATATAAAACGATATACTAATGGAAACCATTTTTATTGTTGTCCAAAATCATCCGAAAAAGATGAATCAAATAAACCTCCAAATAAAGACGATTCTGATCAATTTATAGACTGTTGGTGGACAGGTTGTCAACAAAATAATTGGGCAGTACGTGGCTGTGATAGTTACAATAAAACTAAAAGATATAAAGAAGATTGTGTTGGTGGAAACGAATATTATTGTTGTTCAAAAAAAGTTGCTAATGATGGATCAGGTATTCCATCAAATGGTAATAATGATAATGAAAGTGGAGATTGTTGGTGGACAGGGTGCCAAAAAAATGATTGGGCTGAACATGGTTGTGATAGTTATAACAGAACAGAAAAGGAGGTCAAAGATTGCGAAGACGGAAAGAAATATTATTGTTGTACTAAATCACCTTATGACAATAATAATAATAACGGATCGGCAGGTAACAAAAATTGGGAATGTTTATGGTCCCCTTGTCAATATTGTAATTGGACCACAAGAGATTTCCCATCAAATATGATTCAAGCCGGATCCCAATCTTGTGATGAATATGGCGGTGACATAGTTGTAAACGAAGTCTTGTGGCTACTGGTCTTTGCGATACGGATAGTGGTAAAACTAAAAAAGGTTTATCAATACCTTTCTTGTTATTGGAAAATGGTGTGCTATAAAGATGAAAATTCTAAGGAACAAGTTGCTGGATTTATTGCGAAGAATACCAAAGTAAAAGGAAATAGTGCGAAAAACGCCAGGTCCAAAGAAGTATACACTGTTTATGATCAGAAAAATATATTACCATTGTTTTCTGGCGGCAATCCTTGGATTCTCTCAGCGACAGAGGTAAACAAAGGAAGATCAATTCAAGTAGGTACTGATGCAACTGTTTGGTTTCCAGTTAATCCGTTTGATTGTGCCAAAGCACTTAGTCTATCTGAAGAAGAAAAAGATGCCTGGATTGAGTCACTAACCAGATTTCAGAAAGATAAAATAACCAAACCTAAAAGATGTGTAGGTAGATCTAAGAGACAAGCCCAAATAATAAATTAAAGAGAGGGTGTACAAATCTATCAAAATTACAAAATATGTTGTTACTCATGGGAATTGGTTCAGATGGAGATACTGAAGATGGAAATTCTGATGACGAAATTAATAATGGGCAAGCTCTAGTCACAGTTCAAAATTGTAATAAATGTGTTGTTGGATATTATACATCTTGGCTAGATAAAAAAAATAATGGATACCACTTGCAAAGGCTTACACATGTAATTTATGTATTTTTGAAAATGAAAGCTGACGGTTCGATAGACATAGGAAGCGCAGATAGAAAAAATGCTGTAAATGTAAATGAAGAAACAAACAAATGAAAAGAAAGATTAGTTAACTTAATGAGCATGGCCTCTGCTTACCCTCATCTTAAGGTTTCATTTGCAGTAGGTGGTTGGGAAAATTCACAATATTTTAGTTCAGTTGCATCTGACCAGGGAAAAAGAGTTAATTTAATAAGTTCAATAATTAAAATGATTCAACGTTATGGTTTTGATGGCGTGGATATAGATTGGGAATATCCTGTAACTGGAGGTGCTAATGAAGAAATATCTCAAGACAAAGAAAATTATGTACTTTTGATGAAAGAAATTCGAGAAGCTCTCGATACTTTAGCTTCCGAATCTGGTAGGAAAGAAAAGTTTCTGCTGAGTTTTGCAGGCGCTGGATCATTCCGCCCAATGGACGCTGGATCCAGGATTCGATTTACCAGGATTGTTTGAATACGTAGATTTTGCAAACATTATGTCTTATGACTTTTTTGGTACCTGGGCAAGCAAATGGGGAGCCTATACTGGACCTCCAGCTCCACTTTATTTTGGTATGCCCACAGGATTTTCGGGTAAAACAAATGTTGATTGGAGCGTCAAATTTTATACATGTAAAACAGGTTTACCTCACAAAATTAACATATGAGTTCCATTTTATGCAAGATATTGGAAAAACGTTGGCGATCCTGTTGATGAATGGTATGTGGCGATTAGCAACAGCGGTAAATGGAAAATTTGAAGGCGGTTACGTTCCTTATGACAAAATATCTGAATTTCTTAGTAGTGGAGGTTTTGAAGAAAATTTTCACGAAAAAAGCAAAACTCCAAATGCTTAGAACGCCGGAACTCAAACATTTTTGGGTTATGAGAATGAAAAATCTTTAGAATTTAAGGCGAAATATGCAGCAGAAAAAAATATTGGTGGTCTAATGATATGGGCATTAGAATAAGATGACGATAGTTTAACATTGTTAGATATTGTTTCTAACGCAGCTCTTTTTGATAAAACGGATCCTAAGGAAATTAATTTTAAATGTTAACCGATTGATGATAAACGCTGGTGGACACCAGAAGATGGCGATGACAAGGCTGGTCTATACGGTAAATCAGCGCCACTTTATAAAGGATATTATCCTGTTTGCGATCCAGATGATCCAGGATACAGCTGTTGTGGATCTGCAGGATATTGTGGAACTGGTCCCAAATATTGTGACTATCCAACTTGCAAAAATTATATGGACCTAATAAAATTCTCGATGAACCAATAAAGCCATCTATACCAGTAACATGGTATTTATTAAATAATCCAGATGGAAAAAGAGGAAGATGTGGCAGAAAGATTCCAAAAATTAACGGGGTTTTTTCAACCTGTAATCCCGATGACGAAAATTCTTATTGCTGTTCAAATGGAGGTTACTGTGGTAACACTGACGAACATTGTAAATGTAATGGATGTATCAATTTTAAAGATAATCCTAATTTTAAATTTGGTCCAAAAAAATGGCGGGATTTATCTGACGGTGATGAAAATGCAGGTAAATGTGGTCCAAAGGCTCTAATAGTAGATGGAATTTATGAAGCTGAATGTGAACCAAATACGAAATTTAGCTGCTGCAGTCCCAATGGATATTGTGGTTCTGGAGCAGATTACTGTGATTGTAAAGGCTGCAAGAAATTTACTTGATGTTGAAATTAATGGATAAATTTTAATTTTAATTTTAATAATTTCTATTTTTAAAAAATTATTATTTTTTATTTATTTAATATTCAATAAGAAAAAATTAAAGGAATAATTTGTATAAAATTAAAAATTATTTAGGACCTTAATTGAATAAAGAATCGATAAGTATCTGTAAAAAGCATTATTTTTGGGAATAAAAAATTTTAAAACCTTACGAGTATTTGTTTTTTTTAACTACTAGACTATAGCGGGCTCACGTTGTTCGCCCGCATTATACTTTCCCCTTAGCTTTATTAAAAAAATATCAAAGAAATATTGGTTATAACCTATAAAGAAAATAGAAAAATTTAAATTTGTAAACAAACAATTTGATTGGTCTTTATATTGTCCACAAGATGGCGGCCCCCATAAAGCCCATCAATTTTTATATAATAGATTAATAAATTAATTATACAAATTAAAATATTTTATTTATTTAAATTTTTGATTCAGATTTTTATGGAATGATTTTGAAATTGAATTAAAATAGCCATTGAAATTTGTTAGGTTAGCACCCTTAGCACTCTCTTTTTATTAACTCTTGTTACTTTTATACTTAATCATTAAAAAACAAATAGCTAATTCTATACACCTCTACAAAATTAAGTATTAAAAGGATTAAATCAAGTGAATGCTTCAACATTTATAAGCAAACGCTAAAATAATAGTTTATATGTAATGGACCTGAAATGCGAATTGATTAATTAACAACCAGGTTGGCTAATTCAAATACTTTTATTTTCTAATTGATTATTTAAATCTAAAATAAAATTTTTGAAATATTTTTGGGTAATGAACACGATTTTTGACTTTAAGATACGATATGTAAATGAACTCAAGGTATAAATTGTGGTAACAACAAGAATATATAAAATGTAACATTCAAGAAGTAATAAAAAAAAACTACTGTTTTAAGATACAGAAAAAAAAACTATTTGATAAAACTATTTGACAAATAATAACTTAAAAAACGCTGCCAAGTAATTGGCATTGTGATTGTATATGGTCGTAATGGTTAGTATATTACTAGTAATGGTTCCTCATGCATTAGTAATAACAATTGGTCTATTTTACCTAACAAAGTATAATGTCATAAGAAAAACTAAAAATGATATTTTCCTTGATACTGACAGTTTAAGAACTCATGGAAAAAATTAGGTTTTTATATAAAAAAAGTACATAATAATCTTCTTTTATGATAATTATATCGGCTAGACAGTTTTTGGTGTAGCTAGCGTAATTATATCTTACAGACATAATAATATATAATACTATTACGCTAAAACACAAAAAGAAAAAATTTGTACTATTTTTAAATTGAGGAACAAATTATGGAAAATATATTGGTGTTAAAACGATACTTCTAAAACTAATACTTCCATATAAAAAAATTAATTACTACGTCCATAAAAAATAAAAAAGTTGTTGTTTTTTGTATCTTTTGGTGGCAAAAATTTTGAGAGAAAAAATTTCCAAAAATTTATTATCAAATTCAAGAAATACAGTAAAGTCGATGTTTCTAAAATTAATAGATTAATGGAGATATTGAGTAAAAACTATAATTCTTGGTATTAGTACATTCATAGAAACATATTAGATACTTTGTCCAGAAAAAAAAAATTAGCGTTTTTTTTATGTTTTAAAGGGAAAATTTTTTAGACAAAAATTTTCAAAAAATTAAGTATAATATTGGAGATATCGAGTAAACAGATAATTCTAGTTATTAATACTTTCATAAACAAAAATGAAGTACTACGTCCAAGAAGAAAAAAAATATTGCCTATTTTTTACTTTTTAATGCAAAAAATTTAAAGAAAAAAATTTTCAAAAAATTAATAAGATTCAAGATATCGAGTAAAAACGATACTTCTAGATATGAGTACTTTATGTACAAAAAAATGTGGCATCACATGTGATGCATCCAAATAAAAAAAAAAAGAGTATCGCGAGATTATTTTGTAAAAAAAAATTACTTCTTCAAATCATAATGGTTGTGAAAAATCACCAGTTACAGTCATACATGTATACAGAATGCATACCATGCATACACATACACACACACGCATACAGACTTTTTTTAAAACACGTTTTTTTTGTTTTCTGAGGCTCAAAACGTGCTTATATTCCAATAAATCAGAAATCAATTTCACCTAAAACAATGGTTCCTCTATGAGAAACCAAAATGTGTAATTATTTATTAGTCTTCATTAAATTATCTATGTTTGCATGATTTAAATTTTTATTATATATTCAAGCTAAAATTATCATTACATAGTAATTTTATCAACATGCGTCAAACCTATATTTACTGAAATTTTAAAAAATATTTGACGCAATTTAACAATAAAATGTAGGATACTAATACAGTGCAAATATTATTTGAAAGATTTTCTTTTAATAATTAATATTCACAAAAAAAATCTTTTATTTTAATCAATTTGCTAATCATAATTTAAAATGCGCATTTTAAATGTCATTAAACTTAATTAGTGAAGTTACATTAACAGTAACCATATATGAAAAAAACAAATCAGTTCTTTATCTGATGGCAAATGTAATGTATATTCTACAAAAATGTAATATCAAATGATCGTTTTTATCATTGATATTTAATATAACTTTTAGAATTGGTAAGTAATATTACAGATTATATTTTGTTCTAAATTATTTAATTTATTGTATAGTTACTAGTTTTTTTTTTAAGCATTGTATAATATAATTTAAAATTTTTTACAATTTTTGCAATGCTTAAGTTCAAAATTGAACATAATTCATTAAAATTGTAATATTAAGTTTAATAATTGTTTAAACTATTTGAATCTTAATTTTTTTTTAGTCGTTTCCTTGAGTTTAATAAACGCGTTATCATATTTTAATAAATGCCAAAAAAAATTACAATAACTTCACCTATATTTTAAATAAATAAAATTCTAAGAAAAAGCAAATTAAAAAAAAAAATAATTTATTACTTTTATTTGAATGTAAATTTTAATTAATTTATGTGTATTAGATTAACTGCTCTTTATATTTAATTATTGGAATTTCCAAGATTTTAAAATTAAATGAACTATAACATTTAATATAAGACTTTTTTTCTTTTTTTTTTATTATAAATTTACTCAGTTTTTTTTCTTCAGAATTATGATATTTTTTTTACATACCGTATAACACAAAGTATTTGATTATATACTTTGCTTTTCGTGTATCATTTTAAAATAAAATAAAAAAAATTGAATATTTTCAGAACTCTCAGAATCATAATTATTTAAATTTTTTTATAAATTATTCCTATTTATCGTTCACAATTTTTCAAATATTAATTAATGATGGATTACATTATAGCGACGAATACTAAACAAATTAATTGTATTTAAACAACTTACAATTTAATTTTACAATTTAATTTTTTGGAGAAAGAGACAGAAGTTGTATGAAAACTGATGTTTTTAATAACTCTAAAGTTGGCCTTAACAAAAAGGTGGACTTTAATTCTGTTTTACAAATTAAGTTTAAGCTTATCCTTAATATAATATGTGATCGAATTCTACACTTCTTACAGTACTTTGCATTAATTTAAATAATTTAAAATATTAATTTAAAATTAATTAATTTAAAACTTTAATTATAAATTCATTTTTCACACTTTGAAATAATTCTTTTAAGGAAAACTAATTAAAAAAAAAATTTTATTTTATTTGTATAATTTCTTAACTAAAAGATAAAATATTCATATTCTTCTGCAAAAAATTATATAAATAAAAAAAGAGTCTTATGTTTGTTAGATAATAACCAGTTTTCATATCTTTAACATCGTTTTAAAAATTCAAACATTTTTTTCTTTCCTCTAGTAAAAACAAAATATTATTTTTTTTACCCCTTAAAACGTTTCGTAAGTTAATAATAAGCTCAAAATTACTTTTTTTTTTATTTCTATCTTTTTTTTTCTACTTATTTTAATCAATTTTTTTATATTTATTTTATTAAGTATGTACATAGATTTTTTTTTAATTTTGACAAATTTTTCAGAGGTTGCAAAACTAGAGGATACGGATAAGATGTCTTTTACGGTGACTATGCCAATTTAGAATAATATTCAAAATAAAAAACAATCCCATACGTTACAGTATTTTTTATATATAACGTTTCCTAGTGCTCTTATTACAAAGTTACCTAAAATTATTCAAACATTCAAAGATTTTAAGGTGATCGATCTATCGTATTTTCTCGCATATTTTATAATCTAAACTGGCGCAATTTTGGTTATCTAAATGATATCTTCTACTTTTGCTACCTCTTAAAAAATTGTTAAGCAAAAAAATTATTATAACCTTGAAGACTTTTTTATTAATAAAGTTAAAAAAAATCGATCATGTCTATTATAAAATTAGTATTAAAATATTGATAAAAAATAAATACTTTTTAGCCTATAAAAAGTAGATACGTGCCTTAACTTCAGGTTAATTTTCAAAACTTTAATTTTTATGAAATCATGATTATATTTGAGTTTTATAAAGAATTTGTATTAATTTATAAATAGTTATTTATGAATATATTGCAAATAAGTACCTATAAACTCAAAATATACAAATAACTTTGTAATTTGGAAGTAAGTTTTATCTAAAATATATCAGATTTAAAAAAATTATTTTTAGTACTGTATATTTTACTTTATTTCTTTACTATTATTTAAATAATTTGTTAAATTAAAAATAAAAGAATTATAGTCCAGTGCTCGCTCATAAGGCCTGTGTGCATGGTGGATTCTGAAGGAAGAGACCTTTGATACTTAAATTTTTTGATCCTTTTCCCGGAAAATGGTCACATTTTTCACTACAGCCCACTTTAGGGCATTTTTGGCCATCCTTTTAGTGTTTAGAGCTCTAGTAATAAAATAAACTTATCCTAGCGACCAACAATTATGTTTTCTGCTAAGGAGATTGTGAAAATGTTGGTCATATTTCCAGGAAATGTTTTTCACTGCAGCTCATTTAAGCGCAATTTGAACAATTTTTTTACTATTTCGAATTCTGGTCATCAAAAAATTAATTCTAACAATTGAAAATTACGTTTTTTGGTACTTAAATTACGGAAATGTCGGTATTTTTTACGAAAAATATTTAGTTTTTTCACTGTAGCCCATATTAGGGTATTTTTACCCATTCTTTTTAATTTTTTTAAAGTTTTGATTTTTAGTAACCAAAAAATTAATACTAACAGCTAGAAATGATTTTTTTTGTACCTAGATTTCGGTAAATGTCGGCGTTTTTACAAGAACTCGAAACGCTAAAAAATGGCCAAAAGTGCCCTAAAATGGACTAAAGTGAAAAACCTGACAAT
Source organism: Anagrus nilaparvatae (assembly GCA_022575985.1). Classification (NCBI taxonomy): domain Eukaryota; kingdom Metazoa; phylum Arthropoda; class Insecta; order Hymenoptera; family Mymaridae; genus Anagrus; species Anagrus nilaparvatae. The sequence continues at coordinate 26,399,592 of JAKSXM010000137.1, forward strand.
TTCCTGGGAATATTACCAAAATTTTCATAATCTCCTCACCAGAAAACATAATTGCAGGTGATTAGGATAAGTTTATTTTGTTACAAGAACTCTAAACACTAAAAGAATGGCCAAAAATTCCCTAAAGTGGGCTGTAGTGAAGAACGTGTCCATTTTCAGGAAAAAGGAGCAAAATATTCGTAATCAGCACACCGAAAAACTTAAGTATCAAAGGTCTCTTCTTTTAGAATCCATCATGCACGCAGGCCTTATGGGTGGCCCCAGGACTATTACTTTTTATTTAAATAAATTTTTTTATTCACCTTATTCAAATTTCATAACTTTTCAGCAAAAACAATAAAGAAAAAACCTTTTCAAAAATAATTACTAATCAAAGGAGATATTCAAGTATTCACTTAATATTTAAAGGGTAAGCATAAATTATATTATATTTTACACTGTACCTGTATTTTTCATTATTTCATGCATTTAATGACCAAAAAACAATATTGGTCACAATAATTTTTATAAAAATGTTCCCCACACATACTCCAGTCAAAATACGGGTTTGGTTGTATTTTCACTGGCGAACACGAGATTTGCTCTCCTATAGGTTTTTTGCCCTTAAATTGGCAAAAAGTACCCACAAAAAGGGTTTTCTTTACATATTCGTACTTTGAGCGCTTAGGTTTGCACCATACGGGTTTTTTGGGTCACTGATCAAGAATTTCAACTTCTTTTTCATAAATAATCAATATTTCACCACAAAAAAAGGAGTCCAAATTCTTGAATAGCGACCCAAAAAACCTATATGGACATATCCTGGATGCTCAAAGTGCAAAAATAACAAAAACATTCCTTTAAGGGGTAGTTTTAGTTATTTTAAGGATGAAATATTTATTATTTATGAAAAAGAAGTAGAAATTCTTGATTAGTGAACAAAAAACCTGTATGGGCATATCCTGGATGCTCAAAGTACGAAAATAGCAAAAACACCCATTTTAGGGGCATTTTTAGCTATTTAAAGGGTGAAAGTGTGAAACATTGATTATTTATGAAAAAGAAGTCGAAATTCTTGATTAGCGACCCGAAAAACCCGTATTGTGCAAATCTGAGCGCTCAAAGTGCGAATTTGTAAAAAAAAAACCTGTAGTCGAGCAAATCTCGTGTTCGCCAGTGAAAATCACCCCCCCCCCCCTCCCGTATTTTGACTGGAGTAACCGAGAAAAAATAAGAGATGAAACGTCCGTAAATACATGGGCGATTCGTCGGTATTATAATAGGAGACAGAACGTCGGTACAGAATTGATGATATGTCCACATAAAACCGACGAAGCGTCTGTATTTCAATAAAGAGTCTTTCTCCGATCGATTTCCTACAAAACGTCGGAATTTTTTCAGAGGCCTCTCACATGCGCGAAAAGTACTCAAAATAAAAATTGTATGTATTATTCGCCATACCACTTTGCGCGCAACTATGAGTCAAGTGAGACGTTTCATCGGGATTTCTGAGAGTAAATGTCTGATTAACTATTCGGACGGTTTATATCAATATATATACTATGACAATTATATTATGAGCGCTGTTTGATAGGCTAAAATTTTGGTTGGAATTAATATTTTTTGACGAAACTTGGCATGAATCATCAGTAGGGTTGTAGAAATGAAAACTCGGAAAAATGGGAAACTGCATTTTCGAAAAAATCGCTATATCTCAATTTTTTTTTTAGAAAATCAGGATTTCCTGAATGCTAAGCAATCAGGAATTTCATGAAAGCTAAGCAATCATGATTTTCCTGGACGCTGAGCAATTAAGGTTTTCCTGAAGCAATCAGGATTTTCTTGAATACTAAGGAATCAGGATTTCCTGAATGCTTAGCAATCAGGATTTTCCTGAATGCTAAGAAATCAGAATTTTTCTGAATGCTTAATAATCAGGATTTTCCTGAATGCTAAGCAATCAGGAATTTCCTGAATGCTAAGCGATCAGGGATTCCCTGAATGATAAGCAATTAGGATTTTCCTAAACGCTAAGCAATCAGGATTTTTTATTAAATTGAATTAATTTTTTATCAATTACTCAATTCTAACCAAAATTATAGCCTATCAAACAGCGCTCATGATGTAATTATCGCAGGTTATATGTGGGTGGTTTTCACTGGAACTGTATATTTTTTTATTGATTACGGCGCAACACTAATTATATTTTTTTTTTTTTTTTTTTTTGTATTTTTATGTTTATCAAGGTTCAAAAACCTAAAATTTTCAGTGGTACTGCTACAAATGTAAAAATAAATTCTACGTGTTATTCTTATGGAATTTTTGGTTCCTCAATGAGGAACCATTGTGATGGGTCAAATTTTGGTTTTTGATTTTTTGTCATTTAAGCGACTTTAGGAAGCTAAAAAACCGGTTTTAAAAAAAAGTCTATGTGTGTATGTGTGTGTATGAATGTAATCAGTGTTATTCTACAAACATTGTGGAATTAAGACCTAATTTTTTTTTTTTTTAATTTTTTTACCAAATACCTTTTTTTTTTAAATTTTGATGTAATACCTCATTTATTCCCATGAAAGTACTTATATTCGAAAGTATGATTTTTACTCGATATCTCGAATCTGATAATTAATTTTTTTTTTAATTTTTTCCCAAAATTTTCGTCACAAAAAAATTAGAGTTTCACGATATCAATACGTTACGATATTTTAAAATATCGAAAAGATAATTTATTAAATCTAGATATTAAAATGCCAATAAATAACGCACCATCAGAAAAATTAACAACTGAATTTTCAAAAATGCAAAATAATTTATTAACTATACTAAACAACAATCAGGCCAAATTTTCTTTTGCGGTGGACGGGTGGACTGCTAGGAACAGACAATCGTACTAAGGATCGTACTATCCCTTTTATTGATAAAAACCGATATCGATATTATCGAAATATCGAGCCTTTTGATATCAATATCGTATCGAAAATAAGACGTCAATATTGTTTTTCGATACGATATCGATAAAATATCGAAATGTCGTGGAACTCTAATACAAAAAACACCAAATTTTTTTTTCTTTTTGGACGTAGCACCTAATTTATTTCTATGAGAATAATAGTTTTAGAAAGTAAATTTATAGTAATTTTTTGGATCTGATACCTAAATTTTTCAAAAAATTTTTTCAAAATTAAAAAATCAAAAAAATTAAAAAAATTGTAATATTTTTTTTTTTTTTTAATTTGGATGTAATACATCATTTATTTCCATGAAAGTACTTATATTTGAAAGTATGATTTTTACTCGATATCTCAAGTCTGATAATTAATTTTTTGAAAATTTGTTCAAACATTTTTGAACAATAAAAAAAACTTTTAAAAGTTAATAAAAATGTATGTATGATTCCATGCTTGCATAGTCGGTGATATCTGTGGCATATTGCAGTATTAAGCTCATTTTTTGAGGAACCTTAGTGCCAGCTAGTTGGCAGGGTACTTTATTTATGCAGACGGTGGCAATATGCATAGTGGCAACATTTTGAGTTTATTATTGAAATAACTCTGTATTGAAGCCATCAAATTTTTTCAAACTTTGGGTACCTTATTTTTTCATCAAAACACATAACTGAACAAGATATATTAAGTATTATATGACATACACTTCGAGAAAACGACATGGACGGAGGCGAGATTTTTTTTTCGTAAAAGCGTTTTAAAAATTTAATAGGTTTAATTTTCATAGTTAGAGCTTTCATATTTAAAATTTTAAGTTTTCCACGGTTCATATATGAGGGGTCAAGTAAGAAAAAATACCCTGCCAACTAGCTGGCACCAGAGACAAGGTTACAGAGATAGCTCACGGGATAGGCGAAGCTGCGACGATTTTATTGTACATCGCCCAAACTATCACGTGGTTTGCCTCTAGTCTCTTTGTTTGTCACTTTATTTTTTACATAAGTCTTTTCTTGTTTTTAGAAAGTTTAAAATATTATATGGTAGGGAGCCTGGCGGAGAAAAAAACAAGAAGAGACTTACGTAAAAAATAAAGTGACAAACAAAGACACTATAGATTAACCACGTGATAGCTAGAGCGATGTCGACTTTTTATTTAACATTGGATGATCTATCTCTGTAAACCTCATCTCTGCTGGCACTAAGGTTTTGATTGATTGATTGATTGATTAATAAGTTTATTTATACAAAATTGTACAAAATGGTGAATTACAATGATAAATAGAAAATATTGCGCGAGCACGTTTTTACAATATAAATAAATTTAAAATTAATAATACATAATAAAAATAATTTGAGATAAAGTTTTTAATAAAATATAATTTAAAATGAAAACAATGATAAACTAGTAAAGAAAAAATTAGAAATACAAGCTATTTACAAGAGAAAGATTTGGAATCTTTGGATTTGGGTTTAGCATACAGGTTTTGGGGTTTGTGGGTAGGGGGCGAGTAGCGAAGTAATAGGAAGTAATCGGTGGAGGGCTAAGGACTATTAAATATTAGGATGAGAAACTTATTTGAGGCGGGTGGAGGAGTCATATTGTAAAAGGTAGTGGTAAATATTTTGTTTGAAAGAATCTAAGGAGGGGGCGAGACGAATATTTTCGGGGAGGGAGTTCCAGAAGTTTAACATATATACTAGGGAGGAATTATTGTATTGGGAGCATTGGGAAGTAGGGACTGAAAGATGAGGGCGTAGATGAGGGCGTAGGTCTCTTGAGGGGATATAAATATTGATTTTTTCTTTTAGATAAGAAGGAGTATGAGAATTTAGGATATTGTATATGTAAACTGAGCATAAATATTTTTGACGTAACCTGACGTTCAGCCAACCTAGTTTTAATCTAGAAGGGGAGGTCCTATCAGGAAATTTAATGTCGGACACATACCTGACTGCTTCATTTTGAAGTTTTTGTAGCCGGTCATATTGGTACCCTAGGAGCTTGCCCATGGGAAAGGCGCCATAATCAAAGAAAGGGAAAATTAGGGAAGTGACTAAACGTCTGCGGAGTGGGGGGGAGATGAAATTTTTGAAGTATCTGAGCCTGTAGAGAGTGTAATTCAGGGATTTTGTCATATGATTGATTTGAGTTTTCCAGCTCATGTCTGAGTCAAGGTAAAGGCCAAGGTTTTTTACAGATTTAGTGATTGGAATGTGGGTACCGCTGAAGTAAAAAGTTGTATTATTGAAGTAAAACTCCTCTGTTTTTTTGCCAAATATTATAAAATTAGTTTTTTGCTTGTTGAAGTAAAAATTGTTCTGGGAAGCCCAGGTTTCAATATTCCTCAAGTCGCTTTGTAGAAGAGAAATCCCTAAATTGTAGTCTTTCTTGGGGATTTGGATGTAGATTTGAAGATCGTCGGCAAAAAGTAGTCTTTTGGCAGTTTGAGGTTCCTCAAACAATGAGCTTAATACTTCAATCTGCCACAGATATCACAGATAACAAGCTTGCGATGATACATACATTTCTATTAACTTTTAAAAGTTTTTTTTATTGATCAAAAATTTTGAAACCAATTTTCAAAGTTTAATTATCAGATTCGAGATATCGAGTAAAAACCATATTTTCAAATATAAGTACTTTCATGGAATTAAATGAAGTATTTTAGAACTCGATATTTCGATATTTTCGATATCGATACGATATTGAGTTAAGCGATATTTTTCGATATCGATACGATATTCCTAAAAATATAGTATAGTATTGATATCGTGGAACTGTAATTTTTTTGCGACGAAAATTTTGGGAAAATTTTCAAAAAATTAATTATCAGATTCGAGATATCGAGTAAAAATCGTACTTTCAAATATAAGTACTTTCATGGAAATAAATTAGGTATTACATCCAAATTAAAAAAAGAAAAAAGTAATTTGAGATTATTCGATGAAAAAATTTTTCAAAAAAAAATTAGGTCATAATTCCATAATGGTTGTGAAATATCACCGGTTACAATATTTTCAGATATTAGTAATTTAAGGTCTTACGTACGTCCGAGGTAAAATGCAAAAAAAAAGCTAAAACTTGGAGAACGTAAAGTAAATATAATTAAATTTTACACGTATTTTTTTTTTTATAATTGACCGAACAGTTTTTGAGAAAATAAATAAATAAAAAAATAAATTAACACAGGCTCTTATGGGGAATTTAAAAAAATGAAAAAAAAGCATTTAAAATACAAAACTTAGATATTTTTTTTATGATTGATAAATAAAGTCCTAATAAATATAAAGAGACCTTAAAATTTACAATCGACCGTCATTTTTTGTGGTTTTACTTAAAAAAATGTATAAAAAATAAACGTTTATTCTGCTATTGAGGTAGAGTCATTTATTATATTTTTTTATTTATTTATTTTCTTTATAAATAATTAAATAATAAATAATTTATTTAATGCCAAAATTAAGTTCATAAAATTTATTTTTAAGCTTTGAATAGTAATAATTAAGTATTACTATTGGAAAAACTTTTTTATTTATTTGAAGTTGCAATCCGTACTTTTATACATGTGTAAGACAAAGATGCCGATAGGTAAAAATCCTGACGTACGGAAGACCTTAATGGAATTAAATGAGGTATTACACTAAAAAAAAAAATATTGTAGTTTTTTGTAATTTTTTGTGGTGAAAATTTTGGGAAAAAAATTTTCAAAAAATTAATTATCAGATTCGAGATATCGAATAAAAATCGTACTTTCAAATATAAGTACTTTCATGGAAATAAATTAGGTATTACATCCAAATTAAAAAAAAAAAAGTAGTTTGAGATTTTTTGATGAAAAAATTATATGCTCCAGAAAAATTTTTTGTTAAGTTACCGATATATGTGTAGTAGGTTGTGACTTTAAAAAAATATTATTCATCAACTTATTAAAAGAAAAAAAAGTGCAAAAGAGCTTTGGTTTCGGATATAAGTGAGGGGGACACTATGTATATCGTTCCTGTGAAAAGCACCCATATATAAATATTGTTAGTCAAAATTCAAGGTTCTTTCTTAATAAAAATTAATTTTATTTATTTAAAGTTAATTGATTTCTTTGTTTCTTTTCATTAAGATATTTTTCAATTTAAATTACAAAGAAGTTGTTTGTCCTGATAAAAATTGAATATTTTGCCGCCTAACACAATTGCTTCGTTTGCTTGTGCCTAATTATGGCCCTGCCAGTGATGGAATTTGTGCATCTATTTAAAATACTTACCATGCATAAACTTACATACTTTAGTTAAATAAAGACCTAAGATAATTAAAAACTTTTTCCATTAATTTTATCAACAATTTATTTTCTTGTCAGTGGACAGGAAGCACGTATTTCCTGGCCACGGTGCGATTCAAAAATACGCGCTTTCCTGCTACTGTCGAAGAAAAATTATGTTTTGTCCTCAGCCATAAAAAAAGAATGTCCCAGGTCGCAGTTTATCGCACATTCTTTTTTTTTCTGATCATAAACCATAATCAACTATTGCAAAAATAATTATTTTTTTCTTATTTTCAGTTTTGACAAATGAGAATGTAAAAAATTGCATTTATTTGGATAAGAAACGAGTTTTTTTATCAACATTACCAAAATGTCGTACATTTGAGGATAAATTGAAAAATCTATAAGCCTAAATCATTTAGTGATTACTGAAATGAATTTTCTATTTGTGCAATTAATCTTTGCTACCTTTACTACAGTTTATTCCCAAGAAAATTGTTGGTGGACGGGATGCCAGAATAAAAATTGGGCTGTAAGAGGTTGTGCTAGCTATGATAAATCCCAAAAAGATATAAGAGATTGCAAGGATGGAAACGAATTCTATTGTTGTCCAAAAATAACTAATAATGATCAACCCAATGTTTCTAAAAACGATATAAAAAATAGTGACACTTCTGATTGTTGGTGGACAGGGTGTCAGAACAAAAATTGGGCAGTACGTGGTTGCAGCAGTTATGATAGATTGCAAAAAAATATTAGAGACTGTGATAATGGAAATGAATATTTCTGTTGTGCAAAATCAGTTGGCGAATCTGATTTCAGTAATATTCCAAAGAGTAACCTAGACGAAAATCTCAAAGATTGCTGGTGGACGGGTTGTCAAAAAAATAACTGGGCCATACGTGGCTGTGATAGTTACAATAAAACACAAACAGATATCAGAGATTGCGTTGATGGAAATGAATATTATTGCTGTACAAAAATTGTTGATAATAATGTATCAAATGCTCCTCCAAAGGTTAATAATAGTAATGAAAGTGGTGATTGTTGGTGGACAGGTTGCCAAAAAAACAATTGGGCTGTAATTGGTTGTGATAGTTACAACAGAACTCAGAAAGATATCAAGGATTGCGAAGATGGTAATGAATATTATTGTTGTGCTAAGTCACCCAGTGATAATAATAATAATAGCAACAATAATAATAATGTTGGTCATGACAATAACGGTGCTGATGATAAAAAAAAATTAGAATGCTTATGGTCCACATGTCAGCTAAGTAATTCGACAACAAGAGGATGTCCTTCTGGTATGACTGAAGCAGGAATTCAATCCTGTAGTGAATACGGTGAAGGTGACATGTTTCAGTGTTGTTCTGATAAAACTGTGGAAACTGATAACAAAGATGAAGACATAAACATACTGACAGGAGAGTCATTTTTAAATTATGCTAAACATTTATTGTTAAAAAGCAGAAATTTTACGTTAGTACCTGATAGTTTACCCTGTTTATCTCTTGATACTGATAAAGAATCCATTCTTCAAATAAAAGACGAAGGAATCTATACCTGCGATTTATGTCCAAATTTTCCACATCAAAGACTGGTTAACGTATTTCTTAATAATAATCCTTTAGAAATTCGTTCTAATATTGTATTTCCAGAATGTTTTGGTGGATGCTTTGATCGCCCTGATTGCGTCGCTTTTAGCTACGATAATGTAGATCATTACTGTTACATGTACAATAATACAAAAGGAACTTACACTACAGAGTCAAAATGGGTAACAATTTTAATGGCACAACCTGTTGGTATAATAAATGATTGGAGCTATTCTCGCCACACTGAAATAACTGGTGAACCTTTTGTAACATTAAAAGAAGATTTATTCCGAAATTGCTTGGAAAAATGTGATGAAAATAGTAATTGTAATTATGTATCATATTCTTTACAGAATTCTGATTGTTTAATGTTTAACTCTTTGGAAAAAATTAATTATATAGATTTGAGTTATGCTATAATTACTGCATTCCGAATATCATCAATGCCTGTTGGAAAAGATTCAAGTTCAAGATTTATAGAAGAAGGCGACGATTTATCAGCATCAAGATCTAATCAAATAACAAATTCTGATAAATGTGCCTCCTCTAAAAATAATACACATTCAGCATACTTTTCCAAAGATTGCTACACATCAGGAGCTCTTGGCTGCGATGCAATATCAGGTTGTAAATCATGTTACTATCCAGAAAAAGTTGACTCTCCATACAATTTAATTCCATGCCCTGATAGCGAAACCGTTTTATTAGAAGAAGTAAAAAAATCTATTCAATCTGAGATGGGCAATTGTTTAAATGTAAAAACCTGTATAGGCATTGGTTACATGACAAAATCTCAAGAGGTTCGTCAACTTACATTTGGGAACGCAGCTTCAGATGAATATTCAACAAGGTATCTTTTAAGATATCCAATAGACAATTCTGAAGATCATGAAATTATGTCAGATTATGATTTCTTATTTGGATATGATGTGCTTAGAATATCTAACTCAGAAAATAGTTTTAAAGAAGTACATGGAAAAGAATTAAAAGACTGTTTACAGCTATTTAAATCAGATAAAAATTATATAACAATGTCTTTTTCAAACTCAGTATGCAAATTATCCTCAAAAGAAGTTGGTTTCATTTCAAAGGATAACAAGTTTTTAACTGTTACTAAAAAACCAAAATTTACCTCACCACTAATTAACTATGTTAAAACACCGGGTTATGCGATTCCGCATAACAAAGCTAAGGAAAGTTTAAATCAATGTAAGGATAATTGCGATTCTCTTTGTGCTCACAAATGTAACAAAGATTATCAAGACTGGTGCACTCACTTTTCAGTTGAATATAATAGTAACAATAATGTGTGCTTCTTTTATGATTTTCTTAACGAAGTTATTGCCGTTAACATTAATTTAGAGCAAAAGCAAAACGAACAAGTTTTTACAAAACAAACAAATCTTGATTTCAGCCTAAATTCATTAAATAATTTAAATCCATTTCAATCATCTGACATTTACAATTGTTTTAAAATTGATTCAAGCTCAGAGCAAACTCAAACTTCTTTATCTGTAGTGAACTCTAACAACATAGATTCAGCAACATCTTTAAGACGTAAACGAGGATTTTGGAGTTCTATAAAAAATGCATTTAAAAAGGTTGGTAACTTTATAGCAGATACGGTTAAAAGTGTCGTGAAACCCATAGTAGATACAGCAAAAGGGGTCGTGAATACTGTTAAGAATGTTGTCAAAGGAGATTTTAAAAAAGCGAAGGAGTCGTTTATGAATATACCAGTGGTAAAAGATGTTAATAACGTGGTACAACTTGGTAAAGCTGTAGTAACTGGAGACTGGGAATCTGCTAAAAAACGTGGAGCAGATCTCCTACAATCCTCAACTTTAGACATTGCCACTTCTTTTATTCCAGTTGGAGGAAAAGTACTCGGTACTGGTTTAAAAGCAATCGGCAAGCAAATTGGCAAACAAACAACGAGAGTTAAAAGAGGTGCAAAAGGAAAAATAGATAAAGTAAAAGGTAACGATAAAAAAGTTAAAAAAAATGAACCAAATAATAAAAAGGATAAAGAAATCGATGATAGTAGAAAAAAATGTAATAAAAAAAACCGCCGTAAAAGAGAAACAAGAGGTAAAAAAAGAAGGCATCCCGGTGACTGTGATGAAGACGAAGATGACAAGGCTACGTGTCCTAAACCAATTATCAATAATGTGATAGAAGAATCAATGTCGCAATGCAGAAGAACAGTTAGAAACGCAATATGTGAGTACGAATGTTTGCCAGGTTATGATGAGCCGAGTAAAAATGTAAAATGCCTAAAAGAAGGAAATAAAGACGCATTTTGGTCTCCAAAACCAGATTGCGATCTTGTACATTGTAAGACCCTTCCGATAATACCTTTACATACTCCTCATATATCAAGCTTTGGTAGTATTGAATTTGGTAAGCATTTAACTGCTTATGTAGTTTATTTTAACGTAAATAGAAAACTTCCTGTATGGTCTATAGCTTTACATCAAAGTGATCAATTTCAAAGCAAAAATTATAATGCATTGCAAGCAGAAAATAGAGAAGATGATTTTAAACCATACCCATGTCCAGAATTAAAAAATCGACAAGGTAGATTAGTAGATTATAGAGGTAGTGGCTGGGACCGTGGTCATTTAACGCCAGCTAATGTGGCTAGATGGTCAATTAAAGCTTTATCAACTACTAATTTATTTATAAATATAGCTCCGCAAGATCCACATACGAATCAGCAGCCATGGAAATTTTTAGAAGCTCACATTGAATGTTTTAGTAAATCAAAGCGTAGTCTTGTAGCTACTGGTCTTTGTGATACAGACCTAGGTAAAACGCCAAAAGGATTATCAATACCAAGTTGTTATTGGAAAATGATTTGCTACAAGGATGAAAATTTAAAAGAACAAGTCGTTGGATTCATTGCAAAAAACTCGCATGTAACCTCAAATGCGGATAAAATAAAAAGAGGAAAAGAAATATACACTGCTGTTGATCAAAAAGATATAAAACCCCTATTTACCGGCGGTAGTCCGTGGATGCTTTCAGCAACAGAAATCAACAAAGGACGTCCAATACAAGCTGCGACATCTGTTTGGTTCCCTGTTAATCCCTATGACTGTGAAAAGGCACTTACTATATCTAAAGAAGAAAAAGATGCATGGAACGAAGCTTTATTGAAATTACAAATGGATAAGCTCAAAATAAACAACAGAAAGAGAAAAGCTGGAAATTCTGGGGGAGGAAATTCCAGTGGTTCAAATAAAAAACCAAACAAAAAACCAAAACCAAACAAAAAAGGTAGACGGAGAAAGAGACAAACAACAACGAAATTAACAAGAGGTTGTAAAAATATGTCAGAAATGCGAAACATGATTTCACTATTAGGCATTGGTTCAGATGGAGATAGCGAAGATCTAGATTCTGAAAACGATTTTGGCGATGGTAAAGCATTAGTAACGGTTCAAGGTTGCAATAAACGCATTGTGGGATACTACACATCTTGGCTGGATAAAACTATTGATGCATTCCAGCTACAAAGACTTACTCATATAATTTATGCATTTTTAGAAATGAAAGCTGATGGATCAATAGACGTAGGAAGCGCAGATAGAAAAAATGCCGTAAACGCTGACGAAGAAACAAATAAATCCAAAGAAAGATTAGAAAATTTAATGCAAATGGCTTCTACTTATCCTCATCTTAAGGTTTCATTTGCAGTAGGTGGGTGGGAAAATTCGCAATATTTTAGCTCAGTTGCTGCTGACCCTGGAAAAAGAGTTACTTTTATCGGTTCAATTATTAAAATGATTCAACGCTTTGGTTTTGATGGTGTGGATATTGATTGGGAATATCCGGTAACTGGAGGAGCTAATGAAGGAATATCTCAAGATAAAGAGAATTATGTTCTTTTAATGAAAGAAATTCGAAATGCTCTGGATACCTTAGCTTCTGATTCTGGTAGGAACGAAAAATTTTTATTAAGTTTTGCTGGAGCTGCAGGCCAATGGACGCTGGATCCAGGATTTGATTTACCAGGATTATTTAAATACGTAGACTTCGCAAACATTATGTCTTATGACTTTTTCGGTGCTTGGGAAAGCAAATGGGGTGCTTATACTGGGCCACCAGCTCCACTTCATTTCGGAATGCCTACAGGATTTTCAGGAAAAACAAATGTAGACTGGAGCGTAAAATATTATACTTGTAAAACTAGTTTACCCCACAAAATAAATATGGGAGTTCCATTTTACGGCAGATATTGGAAAAACGTTGGTGATCCTGTTGATGGAAAAGATGGAATGTGGAGAAAAGCGCAACAAGTAAATGGAAAGTTTGAAGGTGGTTACGTTCCGTACGATAAAATATCCGAATTTCTTGGCAGCGGAGGTTTTGAAGAAAACTTTCACGAAAAAAGTAAAACTCCTTATGCTTGGAATCCTGGTACTAAAACCTTTTTGGGTTATGAGAATGAAAAATCCTTAGAGTTCAAGGTAAAATATGCAGCAGAAAAAAATATTGGTGGTCTCATGATATGGGCAGTAGAACAAGATGACGACAGTTTATCATTATTGGACCTCGTATCTAATGCCCCTCTTTGTGATAAAACGGATCCGAAAGAAATTAACTTCAAATGCTCGCCAATCGATGAAAAGCGTTGGTGGACACCAGAAGACGGAGATGATAAGGCTGGGCTTTGCGGGAAATCTGCTCCCCTTTATAAGGGATATTATCCTGTTTGCGATCCAGATGATCCAGGATACAGCTGTTGTGGACCTGCAGGATATTGTGGAACTGGTCCCAAATATTGTGACTGTCCAACTTGCAAAAATTATATGGACGATCCTAAAAAAATTCTCGATGAACCAGTAAAGCCGTCTATACCAGTTACATGGTATTTATTAAATGATCCAGATGGAAAAAGAGGAAGATGTGGTAGAAAGATTCCAAAAATTAACGGGGTTTTCCCAACCTGTAATCCCGATGACGAAAATGCTTATTGCTGCTCAAATGGAGGATATTGTGGGAATACTGATGCTCACTGTAAATGCAATGGTTGTGTTAATTTTAAAGATAATCCTAATTATAAATACGGACCAAAAAAATGGTGGGATTTATCTGATGGCGACGATAAAGCAGGTAAATGTGGACCAAAGGCTCCAAAAGTTGATGGAATTTATGAAGCTGAATGTGAACCAAATACGAAATTCAGCTGTTGTAGTCCCAACGGATATTGTGGTTCTGGAGCAGACTACTGCGATTGTAAAGGGTGTAAAAAATTTACTTAATGTTTAAATTTTTAAATATATATCATACAATAAATTTTTCTACGCTGTTACTTGGGTGTTCTTTCTTTTTTATTTTTTTTTTTTTTTTTATCGAAGAAAGTTTCCACCGATCTAATTCTAATCAAAACAGAATAAAATCCGAATATTTTATAAATAGCGCGTAATATTCTGAATAAACAGAAATTAAAAACAATGGCATAAATGTGCATAAGTAAATAGGTATTACGCTTTTATACATATATACATTACCGGCAGACTAATCAACCGTCAAAAACAAATTTATTACATATGCACCTAATACTTCTTAACATTATTCTCTTGCTTTCATAAAAGAACACCTAATAACAGCTTTCAATAAAAAAAACTATGTATTTCAACAAAGCATTTTCGGGGATGAATAAATGATGATTGTATTTCGTCAACTCATTTGCAATCATTTCCTTTCATCTTTTGTAAAAAAAATATATATTATATTAAAATTTAATTTTTTTATTTTAACAAGTTTTAAATTTATGATTATTATTTAAAATTTATAAAAAAGTATGAAATACTATTTATGTTCCCAAATTATTTAAAAGAATTAATAATTTTCTTTTCTAATAATTTATTAATTCTTTATGATTATTATTATAAGGCATAAGATTAACTCTTACTAATAATCCAATTTAAACATAATTGAATATATTTCAAGCAGAATAAGTACTTATTGAACGATAATCAACGAAATTTTGTATTTGTAATTATTTTTTCACTCATTTTAAAATTATACTTTCAGGATACTTTTAAAATATTTTTCAGATGTAATTTGAAGAAAAAATAAAGTTTTTATCTTTTATTTGATACATTTAAATATTTTCATGAAAACCTATTGACTTTTAAATTCCATCGACCAAATTTTAAAAAGTTTAAATTTGCAAATAAAATTTAAAAAGGTATAAGTTAAAGGAAACAAATCTTGATTATTTATTTACAATAATTATAATTTATTTTTTTTTATGTCAATTATTATAGTAAGAAATAAAGTTTCTTTTACATAAAAGCTAATAAAAATAGACAAATTGTATTATTTATACAATTTCTTATACATTTTTTTTATTTTATTTTTTTTTAATTTTATCTTATTTTTAAAAAAATTATTAACGTGTTCAAAGTTTGTTATTCAAAAACATGGTATTTTAATATAAAATATCAATGATTTGATATGTCATTTTAAAATTTTACTGAGTTTTATAAGTTTTTAAGATCAAGCTTATATTTAATTAGTAGAAATATTTGTGCAATATTTATATGTTCTTAAATATAAAATTGCCCAAGTTAACGTTTAGTGAGTATTCGAAAAGATCCGAAGTAATTTAAATTTTTTAGTTTTATTTTTGGTTTATAAATTATGAAAAACTTCTAAGCTCTCTTTATTAATTAAAATATTTATCAGTTATTAAATTTTTTTATCAATGTATTTTTTCTTTTTTTATTAACTTTTCCCTCGCCTTTATTTTCCCCATGCAAACGTCAAATGAAACCTTGGTGAACAAAACATCAATTAATAAGGTAAGTAAAACAAATAGCCTTAAGTTACCTTCTTTCCTCATCTCTATTTAACTCTGTAAATTATTACAGAATTTCAAGATGCACTTCAATACATCTTTATACCATATATTTAGTAAAACCCAACAGTTTTACAAATAAATAACATCAACTAAGTAAACGTTTTAGTTATTACAAAACAAATAGTGCTTCACAAACAATTTGCCAAACAAAAAATTTTTCAAGTGCACATAATACTTTTTTTCTCAAATAATTTCTTGATATTTTATAAATCAATAACTAATAAATTATCAATAAATTAATAAAGAGAAAAATTTCAAAATTTTTTGTAAATTTATCTTTGCATTTGAAAACTTTTAATGCTCACAAAACGCTAAAATTTTTATTAAACTTATAAAACTTAAATTTTTTTTAAAATTTATATCAAATAATGCTATTTTTTTAGTTATAAAAGTGTAATATATCTCAAGTTAATTAATTTACATCATCAGTCTAATTTAATTTTTTTTTATTCGATATTTAAAAAAAAATGTCAATAATTTTATACAAATTTAAATGCTTTATACGAGTTAGCACAAACCAAAAGTTGAAATATATTTACAGATTGATAAAGATTCTTTGTGCCATAATTATTAATTAAATTTATTCAATAAAATTTTAATAATTCAAAATTTTCCTTTTTTGTAAATTATAAAAATATAATTATAAGAAAATTTTTGTTTTTTTTTTATATTTAAAATAAAACTCTTTAACCATAAAAATTAAGTTTGAATATTTGAGTATTAAATTACAATTTAAATATTAGTTAGGTACCATGGTATCTAATTTGTATCTAAGTTTATCTAATAAAAGTTATTTTAAAAAAATTTTTTAAATATGATTTTTTTTAATGATTTCTGTTTAGAAAGGATGTTTATCCTCACTGAAAAAATTTGGCTATTCACAAATTGCGTAACGCAATTTTTAAAACTTTTAATGATTTCCCGTTCCAACAATTCAGAAATTGTAAAAAAATAACGCAATCTCTCTTCGCGTTGCGCATTTTGTGTACAGCCTTCTATTATATTATTATTATTGTTTAAATTTAACAATAAAATTAAATTTAAACTAAAAATTAATCTGAAATCTAAATATTTTGATGATTTATGCAAGCTTACTTGTCATAATAAATTTACAAATTAATTAAGGTAGAAAATACTTTTCCTACATTTAGATTTAACTATTTTTTTTAAATTAAAAAAAAAAAAATTACTGTCAATTTTCATATAATTATATAAAACAAATAATTTTTGATTACTGTTAATTTTCACATAATTATATAAAATAAATAATTTTTTTTTTTTTATTATTTGTTTACAAACTTAAAATTATATAATGGCAACCATAAGTTGTCTAATAAAAACTGAATAGATTTTTTTTCTAAAAATATATCGCGTTAATTTATTCATTTTTGAAAAGCTTCTTGTGGAATTTTTCCTGAAGAAAAAGCTTCTTGAAAAGCAGCTCGGGCAGTATCATAATTCCATTGTACTTCTTCTAAACATTTTAGACTCCATTCTATGTTCATGTTCGTTTCTTGACTTAAATTTAAAGTCATTTGTTTTTTTACATCTTCTGTCAATGTTACATTAGGTACTGAATTAGGTACTGAATTTTCTGTAGCTAAATTGAATTCTTTTTCTTGAGTGTGAGTTGGTTCGCTAATGTGTAATTGTTCATTTATAATACAAAAACCAGTTCCTACTGGTGCAATAATAAATGTTCTGTTGAAATAACGAATATAGTCTTTTTTGTTTTTAGAATTATTTAATTCTTTAAATAACCCTGTTACTGTGACTAACATCATCCCTTCCTAAAATCAAATTATTTAAGTAATTTCTTTTTATATCATATCGAAATTTGTGTCAAAAAATTACTTGAAAAGGGCATCTTAATAAATCCATAGTACAACTGCTCAAGTCATGCTTTGTTTTGGGCAGTTGTGAAATAAAAGCAACAATCTGTAGTTTTCCCCTGTGTAATAACTCATGACGACGAGTATTGTCCAACTTCAATAAATTTCTATTATCCTTATTATATGGCTGAAATCTGATTTAAGAAAAATAATTAACTTTACAGAACCAAAAAATAATAAGCGAAATTTGAGAAGAAAAATTAATTTACTTATTGGTAGGTGCAGGAGGAACAGTTAAACTAAAACTCGATTCTTCATGATAAGCATCTAAAAGTGGTTGTCTGTTATCACTATCGAAAATCAGGAAATATTGATGTAGAAATTGACTAGCATGTTCCTTTGCGACATCATCGCAAAAGAAAATTTTTTTAGTTGGCCTTATTTTTAACTTGTCATCTGCTAAATCAAATTTGATTGGAGGTGGTAATGTGATATCATCCTGAAAAAATTCATAATCACCTATTTACCAATACCTATTTATAAAAATACTTATTTTTTCAAAATAATAGTTTAAAATTTAAATTCTTACCAGCTTCAAAAGTTGCGGAAATCTTTCTCTAAAGTCCCTATTACCATGAAAAAGCCAGAGGCGCAGAAACTCAGTTGATTAATATGTAAAAATGTTCTTTATTAAAATAAATTCACAAAAAAAGTGTTTTTTAAGGTATTTGTACCAGTACATGAACGGTTAAAGATTTTCGTTCAATAAAATTATAATATTTAATCTTATTAATGGTAAAAGTTTTGTTTTTAATGATAAATTCAACTTCTTACTAAAACATTAACACAAAAATTTTGTCCCAATTAGGATTTTTTTTTGTGAAATTAAAAGATATTCACGACATGTTTTTTGCAACAGTACTTGAACGACCGAATTTTAAATGGGAAAACCATGTATCAGAAAATGCTCGAGTACCTGGACTACTTAAAATTTTCAATTCTTTAGTTCTCAGCAACTTCAAAAGATAATCGCTTAAATTTTTTTTTTAATTATGCGGCAATCCTTCAGCTTCAATATTTATCCATTTTTTAAATTCAAAATTATGATATGAAAAAAATCAAATACTGAACGATCGTTCAGGTACTGGTGATAGTTAATGTACTGGTACGAGTACCTTATTCAGTGATTTTATAAAAATGTATTCTAGCTTGTCTATAAAATTTGAAAAATCCCACAAAAAAATTATTTATGAAATAAAAATTAATTATGTAATTATAATTATTAATTTTTTAGAAAAAAAAATTATATTAATTGTAGAGCCAAAAATAGTTTTAGCTAAATTTAATTTTTATTTTTATTTTCACGATTTCAAACTAATTTTTAAGTATTCTATTATTCAAAAACTGAATTAAATAATAAATTTAAAAATTGGCCAAATAAGTATACCTGTAAGTAATTTTAATTCCACTTAGTCTTTTTTTTTATAATATTTTTGTTTGTTTGAGTATTTTAAGAATACATTTTTAATAGCTTTTTAACATTTAAAAAACGCTGAACAATATGTTAGCTTGTGCCTAGATCCACAGAGTGGGAAAATAAAAATAAAAAATAAAAAAAATCAGAATTAAATATTGAATAAATAAATAAAAAGATTTTTTTTCAAGAGAATGCTTTTTTTATTGTTCATAAAATTTAGAGGTTTCGCAGTATCATGACTTCCTCTTCAATACTATAAAATAATAGTGTCAGATTAAAAATCAGATGATTAAATATAAATAGGTAAATAAAAAAGTATACAATATATTTATAAAAATTATAAAGATTGGATACAAATAGTATAAACCGTGTCATGAGTTACCGTAGAGTTACAGTAGATCAATGTCAGATCACTACTGACACGGTTTACTATTTGTATCCAAATCAATGTCAGATCATTACTGACACGGTTTACTATTTGTATCCAGATCAATGTCAGATCACTCATGACAAGGTTTACTATTTGTATCCAATCTTTATTATTTTTAATATATTGTAATTTATAAAACTTTTTTATTTAGCTATTTATATTTACTCATCTGATTTTTAATCTGGCACTAATATTTATTGAAGAGGAAGTCATCATACTATGAAGCCTCTAATTTTTATCAACAATAAAAAAACCATACTCTTGAAAAAAAAATTGTTTTTATTTATTTATTCATAAGTAACTAAATCAAGTGTATAAAAAACTCATTGTAATTAAATATATATTTGAATATATATTTAAAAGCAAGTGATTTTTGTTGCGTTTGCGGTTTCATGCGTTATCGTGCAAATTTTTCTTTGTACAATAATTTTGTTGTACATTATATTGTACCATATACGCCAAGCCATATGCTCAAAATTATTTATTTGAAATAATGTGACTTTTCAGGCCTTCATAGCTCTCGACAGGCCTGAAAAATTATTATTCGATGGAAACATTTTTATAGGGAGGGATGCCCCAGAAGACCTGAAATTCGAGGGGGGGGGGTTACATAGGACTTAAGAGGGCTGGATGTCAGACATTTTTTTAGGTCTCGACCAATCAGATGCTAGGTAAAATATTAATTTTGCCCAACAAAATACAGCTTTAATTTTTAATTAAATTAAAAAAGAAAATTGCCAAATGAATATAAATAGAATGAAAAATGTGGCTGTGCATTTTCTAGATCAGAATAAATTTTTCTCCTCAGTTAAAAAATAAAAGCTGCAGTGATTTCTAACCAAAAAAATGAGTGAAGCAGACGACATTGGGGTTGCAATTTCATTTAATTTTTTAAGAAGGAAAATTTTCTCAAATCTAGGACAAGCACAGCCACTTTTTGCATTTCATGTAGAATAATTTGGCAAATTTCTTTTTTAATTTAATTAAAAATTAAAGCCGTATTTTGTTGGGCAAAATTAATATTTTATCTAGCCTCTCATTGGTTGATACCTGAAAAATTAGCTGACACCCGGCCCTCTTAAAATAATTCGCGTTTAAGGACTTATATTAGAATTTAAGGAGGTTGACTATCTTTTTTGTTTGAGTACAGATTTTAATAAAAATTGCTATAAATAACAAGGTCATATTAAAAAATATATATTTAAAATTTGAAGATCCTAGGGTAAATCCTTTATTGTTAAATAAGTAAAAATAATTTTGCTTTTTAAAGCTAAAAATTTTGCATAAAATATAATAATTAACATTAAAAACCATTTTATAATTAAAATAAATATTTAAAATATCTATTTTAACGATTCAAATTTTTAAAAGGGATGATAGGTAAATATTGTTTACGTTTTCAATTCTAGCCGAACCCAAAGTTATATCCGTTTCACAAAGCCAATTTTTTTTTTTAAACAGAAGAAGGACTGGACTTAATACACGTGATTCTTATGGGCCGACACTTTGTAACAGAAAATTTTAGTATTTTTTTAGTACAGTTTTTGATAAAAAAATTATAACATATGAAAAAAGTATCGTAGAATATAATTGTTAAGTTTATTTTCGATTAGGGTGATTTGTTTATAAAGAAAATGTTATTTATTTAAAATTCTATCGCAAAGTCGTGCCCGCGCAGTAAAAATAATATGTGTTTGCAGTCTGATGAGAGCTAAGAAATTATTTTAAATAATTAATATTTAGCTTATTTTTTTTTAGCTTATACACGCATATATTTATAGCATAAATACAAATAATATTTAATTTAATTTTATATTAACTGGCACAAAGAGTAATGAAATTTTTATCAACCCATGCAGTATTCTGCAGAACATCATTATTACTT
This sequence comes from Anagrus nilaparvatae, assembly GCA_022575985.1. NCBI lineage: Eukaryota > Metazoa > Arthropoda > Insecta > Hymenoptera > Mymaridae > Anagrus > Anagrus nilaparvatae. Next base: position 26,420,868 of record JAKSXM010000137.1, read on the forward strand.
CATAAATACACACGGAAATAATGCTTTAAAATACAACTTTATAGGTTTAATACATTAGGTTTAATATTTGAAAGTACATTAGATGCATTGTGTAACAACTAAGGCTTTTTCTTCTCAAAAAATTAATTTAGAATAAAAGTATAACATGATCAAGCTCAAAAACAAATTTTCTTGTAATTTTCCAATGTGCTTAATTGGTTATTTTAGCTAGTTTTGTTCAGCAAGTAGTAAAATTATCTATAATATTTAGATTAATATTATATTAAGCAAAAGGTTCTAATTTACAAAATTTCTTTGCTAAAATGTATACTAAACTCTCGACTAAACTGTAACTTATTTGTCAAAACGAGTATCAAAAATACTGGGTTAACAGATGGAAATTTCTATAGCATTAAATTTTAAGTGTACCGATTTTCAAATGAAAATTGTAAAAAATATGCTAGAATTATTTTAAAAACGTTTAGATTCTTTAAGGACCTTTTTGTCATTAACAGAAAATTTTTCTTCTTCCTAGCGGGTCAAAAACACTTTTTTCGACCCACGACGAGATAAAAAAAAATGCGTTTTCTCTCCACTGAGAAAGAAAATTTTCGTTTTATCCATGGGAGCAAAAAAAAAAATACCTCAGATCGCTGTCGCGATCCTCGATGATATTAACGTGCGATCTAGGTCATTCTTTTTTTTTGCTCTCTTGGTTAAGAATGAACTATTTCTTTAATCAGAGATAATTTTTCTAGCATGTTTTTTATACATTGCGGGAAAAAATTAAATTTTAGAAACGTACGTAAATTAAAAACCTTGAGCTTTATTTTAAGTTTGTTAATAAAAGTTTACTTTTACTTTCTTGTAAAAGATGTTTCTTGTCAGCGGCCAGAAAGCACGTATTTCTCGGCCGCTTATCGACCGTAAAAAACGTGTTTTCTTGCCACTGACGAAGAAAAATCGTATACGACCCTTGTTCATAAATAAAGAATGACCCAAATCGCAGTTTACCAACCTCGGCTTCGCCTCGGATGGTAATTTACGTGCGATTTGGGCCATTCTTTACTTTTCTGGACACGGGCTCTTAATATACTATAAAAACTGTAATCTTAACCCTCAAAACTCCTACAATTAATTTTTAGTTTTTTGGCCATATAAATATATATCAAAAATACCAAAAATTAGATATTCAAAGCTAAAACAACGTATAGTATAAATACTAAAAATTTTAATTTATGTAAAAAGTCAAATTCATGTAGGATTTGAGGGTTCATACTGAATTAAATTTTTATTTATTTGAAGGTCAGTATATAATATCAACATTAACTGTAGAAAAGTAATTTAATCGCAAATATTCAAAATATCAACTATTCTTTAGTAGACAAACCCTGTTAAACAAATAATAATATTGTTAAGTCAGTGAATCTTTATTCAAAACAATTCATTTTAACCTAATTTAATGAAAACCAACTTTTTTATCGACTTTAGTCATAGTCTACATTTTACATGCAACCCACAGAAACTTTAAGCTTGTACATGGGCGGTATTTTGTTAGTAAAGTACAATTAGTCAATTATATTCACCTACGCAGTCTGGTATAAAGGATTCTGACAAACAATGAGAAAAGGGCACAACATTTTTATAACATATATAAACTTAACTTTCACAGGGTGGCCACGGAACTGAAATTTTAAAATTCCCTGACCTTCCCTGACTTTCTAGACTATTTTTTTAAATTTTTATCATGTACAGAACCTAGCACAACTGGTTCTCTTAAAATCCACTTTCATCTAATTTTTTGGATGAATTTTATTCAAAATTGCTCAAATGTTGATTTAATTTTGAATACACCATATTTTGTATCCAATATATTAAATATGGGCTTGCCCTTGTACATAAATCAACAAGAAAAAATATAATTTAAAGCTGATAAAAATCATTTTTGCTCTATTTAATACTTTTTAAAATACAAATGTAACTAACATTAATTATAATATGGAACCTATATCTCACCCAAGTTGTCAGAATCCTTATGATTCTTTCAAAAATTACTTTTTTATCATTTATTCAAAGCTTATCTGCAATTGAGTATTTGAAAAAAATTTTAAAGGTACAAGATCCAGAATCAAAATTTATTTTAGAAGCAATATTTTACAAATGCTTCAAAAATTTTAATTTTCTGCTACCAAGAGTGTACACAGAAGAAACAAGAAAAATTAGATTTAATTTTTTATAATTAAATATAAAAAATTTATATTAAATATAAAACGTCGTCCTAAATAATCATTTATCACAGATAATTGTTTAAATAGACTTAAATAAATAAATTCTTAATTAAATAGCACTGACTAAATATAATATTGAATTGAATTAATGATAAGATAAATATTAAATAAATGATCCACATTTTAATTAGCTGCATTTTCAGGTTATCTCTATTCCTATTAACTTTAAAAATGTTACTTCCCAATATATTAAAATACAACATTACCTAATATACTGATCTTGTTTTCCGTTGTATTTACCACATATGGGATTCCCTGCGAGCCTCAATTCCTCAAGCTTAAGATTTTTTAAAGTATCAAATTGAACCAAATCTCGTATCTAGAAAATAAAAAGTTTTAAATGTAAACAAAATTTAAACTTAAATATAAAAAATCTAGTTTTTATTTACTTTATTGTTAGCTAGATGAAATATTCTTAATTTTGGTAATTTAGATCCCAAGTAAGCAAGTCTGTCTACATAAAATAATTTATTTTTATCTAAACTTAAAGCCTCTAAATTTGGTACGCATTCAGCTACTACATCTATGACAGCTGATAGAACGCTCCACCTTGACAATGGACAGAATACCTCATCCACGATATCTAAAATGTTAAATTTGTCATTTAAATTTTAAACAAACTTTTTATAATTAAGCATTTCAAATACCAGGATCAAGGTGAAACTCTGAAAGATTAAGGGCATTGGTTTCTTGAACAAAACGTTTGGCTAAAACTATTTTAAATTTATTTTTCAAATCATTATCAATATCTGTATACGGCGCTTCTGGTCTAACATCGATGCACAATTTAACACCATTATTATATGTGTATCTTCCATCACAATCTTTTAATTCTTTAGCAACTTGTGCATCATCAATGTAAAACACAGAACTTTCGCCAACAATTTTGTACTAAAAATATAAAATATAACCATTATATTTTTATTTACTAAATATTTCATTTTTGTTTTTAACTTACCATTATAGGAACAAAAGTTAAAGGTGCTATATAACTTGAAAGATTTCTAATTACAAAATCTTTTGTATAATTTTCACATCTTATTACCTAAAACAATATTTTCATTTATTATCAATTCATCAAATTTATGGGAATGGTAAAAGCAGTAAAAGTCAAGAATTAAACATACCCTAACTTTATAAAAATCACTATATTTTTGTTTAGGTCTATCCATCATACTACTACTTCTAAAATCTCTCGTGATTGGGCTGCTTCTTCCACGAAAAAATGGTCCACCTCTTCCTCTAAACATGAAATTTCTGTTATTGTTATTAACTGCACTACTCATTGCTATATCATCTTCCATTGCTTTCCGCATTAGATCTCCTCGCATAGGTTTTTTTCTTATTATATGGGGTTGAATTTTAAAAGACACCCGTGCTCTATGTAAATTAGGGGGAGGCGGATATGGTAAATGGTTTCTATTTCCTGATCTATCATCATGATCTAAAATATTTTAAATTTATAATTTAAGCACTGCAAAGATCAAAAATATTTTGACTTACCATAATAGTTTCTTGCATTATCAGATCTCAAACCTCCAACCCTTCGGATCCAAGGGGTAGCATTAGTATTTTTAAATGGTCTTTTGGACATTTTTTTTAACAATAAAATACGAGTATACAAAAAAAATCTAGACAAATACTATATTTTTATTTTAAAATCCTCTGAAAAATTTAGAGTTCTCCAAAAATGGAGTAGCCAGCAACTTTATTTTTTTCAGATTATTTCAGATAACATTCACTATATATTTCATTTTATTTTCCAGCATTGTTAAATAAAAGCTGTAATATGTGAACTACTCTCATTTTTATTGACTTCATGTTTATATACGTATTATTTTTCTATATATTATTATTATTTATTTATTGCTTTCTTTTACATCAAGGTTACTACACCACCATCGGAAACTCGCAAAAACAGCGCCTATGCACTGCGTTCAATATATAATCATGCGTGTGTGTTGTATGTCGTGTGATGTGTCAGCAATAAGAGAACTAGTAACTACCAACATAGAAAAACATGCGTGAATACGATTACCAACATATTTTCCGCCTTAATTTAAATTTAATAGTATATTTGCAACTCGTGTTCATAAAAGTAAAGAATGGCCCAAATTGCACGTAAACTGCCATTTGGGGCATTCTTTATTTATGGACAAGGGCCGTATAAATTTGTTCATCTTTCTTTTTACCATGTTGCGTTGTTCTAATTTCATTTTTAGACAATAAATAAGAATATATAATAAGTTTAATTTTACAATTTCCTTAAAATTATCATTCTGATGACTCTATTTTTGGAACAATAGTATTTTATTTAAGAAAACACATAAAAATATATATATATACTTTTAATAAATAATATACATATTATTCAGCCAAAAAAATTAATTTTATTTTAATAATGTTCATATAATTATTACTTTACACAATATTTTTACAATTCACTAAAAATCGCATTTATATTTATCATTATATAATATTTATGAGAATAAATCCATTATATATTTTTTACTCAGGAATTCGATGAAACCACTAGTTTTTTTATCTGGGATTTTCTAAGATCGTGTTAAGATCTTAAAAAGATCGTTTTAAGTTTTTCCGGGGGTATCTCTATCTGATTGATTCTTTTGTATTCAGAGGGTGATCGCATTTTTAAAATTTGACAAAATTAATGCATTTAGAACATTTTTTTTCTAGAATATTTATTATGTTCCCATTTTTAAAATTTATTTATGTTGTAAAATTCTTTTAGCCGAAAAAAAAACAATTGTAGGTAATAATAAAAAAACTATTTAATAATTTATTAAAAATGTCGAAGTAATTTTGGGCAAGACCAAATTTTCTAAAATAAAGCATCAAATTTTTTTTTCTTTTAATAAATTATAGTTCGTTTTTTAAGGGTGTCTATACATAAGGAACCAATATTATTGTAAATTAAATTATTTATTATATAGTAAATTATAAATAAAATGTTACATGTTAAAAAAAATGAAAATAGATACGAAACAAAAAATTAATAATTAGACCTGAAGGAAAATTGCATTGGAAAGACTTACTTTGGGAAAAAAATTGATTTCCTCACATGATAAGAATAAATGTACAGTAAATTTGCAGAGAAAAAATTGACTTCAAATTTAGTATTTAGTATAATTTTGTATTGAAGTTTAATGATTAAATTTATTTTCTTAGTTTATTTTATTAAATAACAGTATTAATTGCGCAATATCCTTTTTTTAATGTAGAAAAATTTAATTTTTTTATAATTGATATGATTGATATTAACAATATATAATATATATAATATATATATATACCTATACCTACTCAAATGTTATTCAATCTATAATTGTAAAATCTAGTAAATCTAATGTGTTGCTCATTATTTAATTGTTTAAAAAAAAAAATAGTAAAAAGTAATTAATAAATATTTTAATTTACTATAAAAAAAATTATAATCTTGAAATATTGACAAAATATTGGTAAGCATATTTGTATTTTTCAATAAAATTAAACCCATATATTTATCACATTACACGTGTCGCAAAAAAGTTTATTTTTGCAAAACATGGACCTGAGGACAGTAATCGAATTTGACACATTTAACTTTTTATAACAAGTTTACTAAGATATTTTCTGTATAAAGCACAAAGAAGAAACGTCCCACCAGGTCAGAAATTAAGTAGTCTTTTTTGCCCCAGATATTATAAATATTAAATATATTGACATAACATGTATAGGTTAATTATATAATTTATAGCAAAAAAAAAATTCCGAATAAAAAGTTTAAGGCATTATGAAAAATTTTAGTTCCTTCTCTGACAAAATTATCCCTTTTCATTCTGTTCAAGTAACTCAAAATATCCCAAAAATGTTTGCATAAAACAATTTTAATTTTTCCTTAAAGTATTTTTCTCTATTGATAATATTATCTTAATTATGATATCAGAAGAGATTTTAGATAAATTCTTTTGTCTTTTTCTGCTTTTTTTAAATAAAATATTTTAATTCATTTCTTTACTGAATTTCAAGTAACTTTTTAGGTAATAAAACTAATTATAATTTTAAATTATTTATTTGTTACCGAGGTATTATGATAATTTAAAAAAAAAACTGCAAGGAGTTGGTTTGATTTTAAGGTAATTTATCCATTTCAGGAGTTTGAGACCTACGATTTTGGAATCACTGACCTACTTTTGCAAAATTCGAATGTGGTCTAATGAGCTAAACATTTTGGAAAGCACTGAATAAGAAATGTGGTTGTCACTATCGAAATTTTGGTTTTAGCAGCCAGAACTTTTTCCTGAAGAAAAATTAAGGAAAAAAATTAAAAAAATTTTTTTTTTCGAGTCACTTATTGGTCCCTCCATGACACGGTCCTCGTATTTCAAATGAGTAACTGATTTTTTTTTAATTTTCTTTACTTTTCAATTTTCTAAATTAGTTATTTTTTTTTTTTGGAAATAAATTATTTTTTCTTAATTGCTAGACTAACATACCGTATTTTTAAAAATAATAATTAAATTCGTGCATTAAATCAAATGAATCTAGCCTAAAAGTATATGAATTAAATTTCTTTTTATCAAAAAGATCTTTAGAATTTTTCAAATAAAAGTCGGGCTTACATTATCCTATCCAAACAATTTAGAATTATAGTTGGTTTTATTTTGATGGTCTGAAAGATAATTCTTTCTTATTATTATTAGAAAATTAAATTAATCTTTGAAAAATAAAATTCCTTTTTTATAAGCTTTTGAGCACTGAAAAAAGTACTTGAATTTAATTAGGTCAATTTTATTTAGTTTTTTCAACAATCAATTATAATAATTTATTTAAAAAGTTATATAAATAAAAAAAAATAAAAAAAATATTATTTGAATAACGATAAATACATAAAAAATTACAAAAACATAATTTTGATTATTTGTTAATATTCACTATAAGTAATTCAATATTATTATTAATGTACATTATTTTAATTATTTTATCGTTTATTTTTATTTTTATATCTAAACTATTAGATTACGTATACTTCCTGATGTAATTTTATTTTCGCGTTTTTTTTTAATCAATAAAAATAAAACATAATTTGAGTCATTTAAAATTTTGATTATTAAAAAATTTTTTATATATTGTTGTACTAATTCAATACTATATTATACACATTTTTTTTGCTTGCTGCGGTTACAATTGATCAAATTTTGATATTAACAAATTTTTATTACTACCTGGAGCAGAACAAGGTTATTTTTTTGCCTCAATGGAAAATATTTTTACTATTTTTAATAAAATATTTTTGAAACAAAGTTATTTTTCCGAATTTGATTACTGTCTTTAGGCCTCATTAAACCATTTGCATTCGAAAAAAATAGACTCTTATACATGACGTTTGTCATAAAATATTGATACCTTATCTTATCAACTATTTTTTAAGTAATCGTTCATTTTCCTTAAATTTCAAAAAATAAATTTTTGTCAGTACAGAATCGTAATAGATTAGTAATACACAAACAAAGCATAATATTTGATGCTAAAAAAATATTATTATTCGAATTACCCATATTTCTGATAAAATTATCAAAATTCTCTTCGCTATATATTGAAACATTTAAAATAATAACAGAAACTTTATATGAGTCTTTCTTTGCTAAAACAGCAATGGTGGGCAGGTCGGGTCATCGGATCGGCCTCAAAACTTCCCCATATTTTTATAACATAAAGATAGGAAAAACCTGAAATTTTTAGCCTTCTAGGTCTTAAACAGCCCGAGTTATGGCCAATCAAACTCATTAGGTGGCTCTCGACCAGCGTTAGTGCTTTTCGCGGGAAAATGGTTAAAATTCATAAATAAAAGCTTGAAAAAAAATTCTGAAAGAGTATATATGTTGGAAAACCTTCAGTAAATCCATTTCTGGCATTAGTTTTTCGAAAAAACCCCGGGAAATTCCGGAAAATGGAAAAATGCGTTTTAAGACAAAACGCAATATTTTATTTTTCGCCATTTTTTTTTTGAAAAATTTTTTTTGAAAAATTTTTTCAACCGAAATCCCATCGATCTGCCCGAAAAAAAATTTTGATTTCGGCCATTAAGGTCGTTTTTAGCCTGTTTTAGAATAATTTCACATTTTCAATACTTCTTTATTTAATTTTCCATAACGGGTTGAAATAATTGACTTTTTTGCTTTCAGAATCGAATAGCCAGGGAAAAAGTAGTCCTAAATGAAAAAAAAATTACTATTTTCGATGAAAATTAACCAAGTTATGGTCAAGTAAAGATACTGTCAAAAACTACCATTTTTATACTAATTCCAATTTGAGGCTCTAAAACGACATTATAACTTGGAAAATGCATAACTCGCTTAAATTTTATCGTAAAAAGAAAAGTTTTGGATTATTATCGAATATTTTTTCCTTGGCTATTCGTTTATCCAATAAAAAAATTAATTTTATTGACAGAAATTTATTTTTTTTGTTAAAAAATGATAATAATCAAAAACAGTCTTTAACATGTTACATTAGTTTTTGACCAAAAAAAAACTTTTTATCGACTAAACTAATTTTTTTCTTGCATAAAAGAATAGACAAGGAAAAAATACTCTATAATAATCCAAAACTTTTCTTTTTACTATAAAATTTAAGCGATTTATGCATGTTTCAAGTTATAATGTCGTTTTAGAGCCTGAAATTGGAATTAGTATAAAAATGGTAGTTTTTGACAGTATCTTTACTTGACCATAACTTGGTTAATATTCATCGAAAACAGTAATTTTTTTTTCATTTAGGACTACTTTTTCCCTGGCTATTCGATTCTGTAAGCAAAAAAGTCAATTATTTTAACCCCTTATGGAAAATTAAATAAAGAAGTATTGAAAATGTGAAATTATTCTAAAACAGGCTAAAATCGACCTTAATGGCCGAAATCAAAATTTTTTTCGGACAGATCGATGGGATTACGGTTGAAAAAAATTTTCAAAAAAAAATGGCGGAAAATGAGATATTGCAATTTTTCTTAAAACTCATTTTCCCATTTTCCGGAATTTCCTGGGGTTTATCCGAAAAACTAATGGCAGAAATGGATTTACTGAAGGTTTCCCAACATATATACTCTTTCAGAATTTTCTTTCAAGCTTATATTTATGATTTTTAACCATTTTCCCGAAAAGCACTAACGCTAGTCGAGAGCCGCCTAATGAGTTTGATTGGCCATAACTCGGGCTGTTTAAGACCTAGAAGGCTGAAAATTTCAGGATTTCCCTATCTTTATGTTATAAAAACATGGGGAAGATTTGAGGCCGATCCGATGACCTGACCTGCCCACCATTGCTGTTTTGGCAAAGAAAGACTCATATATAATTTTTAAAAAATATTTTAAATCTTTATTAAAATAATTTATGAATTTCAGGAATATTTTTTACAACCAGGAATGCTACATTTTTCTTTTGGGAATCGCAAAAATTTTATTATAAATACTCTTATTTTTATTTATAAAACATGAATAATATAAAGTAAGTGAATTTATATAATGGAAAATTAATATAAATTATTTTTTATTAAACAGCACAAAAATGATATTAGTACATCATTGCAAAAATCTTCAGTTTTTAAAAGTTTGTAAAATTAAAAAAAATGAATTTTACATTTTTAAAATTTTTAATCGTAATACAATTACTGATTATAACATTCACTAAAGTATCCTGTTATGATCATTGTTCGTGGACTGGATGTCAAAAAAAAAGTTTGCAAAAACGTGGTTGTGCTATTTCAAATAAAATTCAAGAAAATGTAAGGGATTGTGAGCATGGAAATGAATTTTATTGCTGCTCAAAATCTTTTAATTATGACTACTTTTGTAATACGGTGTCTTACGATTTTAAAAGTCTTTATAGTAATAATAATAATAATGAAGATTGTTCAATGATAACTGAAAATTATGATTCTATTGATTACAAAATAATTAATAGAAACGATAAGACTGGTGACTGTTGGTGGTCAGGATGTGAAAAAAATAATCCAGCATTATGTAAAAGTTATAACAAAATTCAAAAGGATATTAAAAATTGCGTTGAGGGTAATGATTATTATTGTTGCTCAAAAGATATAAATTTTAATTATTCAAATATTTCTAAAATTTATAATAACAGTAATCAATTTGGAGATTGCTCTTGGTCAGAATGCCAAAAGACCAATTTAAAATTAGGTGGTTGCAATTTTTATAATAAAACTCAAAAAGATATTAGGATATGCCAGGATGGGCATGAATACTTATGCTGTTTAAAATTAGATAATAATAATGATAATTTTATGAAACCTGAAGATATTAACGATGAAGAAGAACTTATAGAATGCTGGTGGTCAAATTGTCAAAATAAAAATTTGACAGAACGTGGATGTGATATTTATAATAGAACTCAACTAGGCATCAGAAATTGTGAAACAGGTAATCAATATTTTTGTTGCCCTAAATTACCTATTGAGAGTGATACTGATGATGATGGCATCATTAATACAGAAACTGAAAAAACAGAATGTTGGTGGTCTTCTTGTCAATATAGGAACTGGACAACAAGAGGATGTCCTTTTAATATGAAACAACTTGAAACTCGGCCGTGTCTAGATAATGAAGGCGATGTGTTTCATTGCTGTTTAGATGAAAATAATGAAATAATAGATGATGATTCGGGATTCGAAAATTTTCCGATAATTGATTTACCTCCAGACTCTGCTGTAGATGATTCATTAATTGATTACGGGAAAATAAATTCATTCATCAATTATGCAAAGTATTTAATAATGAAAGGAAAAAATTTTACTTTGATTCCTGACAGATTACCGTGTTTATCCATAGATCCTGAAAAACAATTTATACTTCAAATAAAAGACGAAGGAGTTTACACATGCGATTTATGCCCTTATTTTCCACATAGGAGAATTGTCAATGCATTCTTGAACAATGTTCCTGTTGATGTAAAATCTAATCTCTTACTTCCAGAATGCTATGGAAGTTGTTTTGACCGACCTGATTGCGTTGCTTTTAGTCATAATACTGAAGATTATTCATGTTATATCTACAATAACACTAAGGGTAACTACGTTCCTGATTCTAATTGGCTTTCAGTATTAATGGCACAACCAGTGGGAATAATTAATAACTGGAGTTATACTCGTCACACAGAAATCACTGGTGAACCTTTTGAAACTTCAAAAGAAGACATTTTTCAAAAATGTCTGTTGAAGTGTGATGAGAAAATTAATTGTAATTATTTATCATATTCATTTAGAACATCAAATTGCTCGAGGTTTGATAGCTTTAAAAACGTCAATTACATTGACTTGAGTTACGGATCAGTTATGGCATCCAGAATACCACAAATAGCAGTTGAAAATGATCCAAGCTCGAGATTTACTGAAGAAGGTGATGATTTGTCAGCTGGAGAAAAACTGGATTCGATTTCAAGCAATAACATATGCACCTCATTAAAAAATGAAACACACTCTGCATTTTTTTCAGAAGACTGTTGTACGTCTGAAGCAATTGGATGCGACCCTATAACTGGTTGTAAAACTTGCTACTATCCAGAAAAATCTGAAATGCAGTATAATTTAGTATTTTGTCCAGATAGCGAAATAACTATGTTAAACGAAGTCAAAGAATTAATAATATCTGAAATGAGTAAATGCTTAATAGAAGCATCTTGCATAGGTATCGGATACATATCAACAAAAAATGAAATTCGTCAACTTACATTTGAAACTATAGCCTTAGACGATTATTCCACTACGTATTTACTAAGGTATCCTATAGACAATTCCGAAAATCATAAACTAATGATGGAGCATGACTTTTTATTTGGATATGATATTAGTCAAATTTCTAGCGTCGCTGGCAGTTTTCAAGAAAAGAAAGAGAAAAAATTAAAAGATTGCTTGAAATTGTTCAAATCTAGTGGCAATTACATTATCATGTCCTATTCAAACAAAACTTGTAAATTATCTTCAAAAGGAGTCGGATTTATTCATAAAGCTGGCAAATTCTTGACAATAACTAAAAAACCAAAAATCACATCTCCACTAATAAACTATGTAAAAACGCCTGGTTTTGCGTTACCAGTTAATGAAGCCAAACAAAAATATGATCGATGTGAAAATGAATGTGAATTAGTATGTGCTAAAAAATGCAGTCAAGCGTTTGGTAAATGGTGTTCTCATTTTACCATAGAATATGAAAGTGAAAAAAATACATGCCTATTTTATGACTATCTTAATGAAACAGATGCAGCCAATGCTGAATTACAACAGAAGTTCAATGCGCAAATATTTACCAGACAAACCAGTTTTGATTTCACCTTGGATTCATTTAATAAATTAAATCCATTTCAAACGTTGGATGTTAATGATTGTTTTCAAACCAATAATCCAGAACAAACTCAAACATCGTTAACACTGATTAATTTTAACAGTAATAATAATGGAACAGGGATTTCATTAAGACAAAAGCGGGGGCTTTTTGATTTTTTAAAAAAAGCAATAACAGCAGTTGGAGAGTTTATAGCAGATACAGTGACGAGCACTGTAAATACTGTAGTTGATACAGCAAAAGGAATTGTTGATACTGTTAAAAATGTTATCAAGGGAGATTTTCAAGCTGCTAAAGATGCGTTTATGAACATCCCCATTGTAAATGATGTTAAAAATGCGGTTGATCTTGCAAAAGCTGTTGTTAGTGCTGATTGGGAAACTGTTAAAAATCGAGGAATTGCATTATTGCAATCGTCAGCATTAGATATAGCAACATCTTTTATTCCTTTCGGAGGTAAATTTATTGGCAAAGGATTAAAATACATTGGTAAACAATTAGGGAAAAGATTATCAAAGGTAAAGAGAGCCATAAAAAGAAAAATGAATAAAACAAATGGTAATAACAAAAATTTGAAAAATCAAAAATCAAAAAGTAAAAAGGACAAAGATATAGATGATAGCAGGAGTCAATGCAAAAATCAAGCTCGCCCAAAAAGGGGAGTTGTAAAACCAAATAAAAATAAGCCAGGTAAATGTAATAAATCTGATAAGGACAATTTTTGTCCAAAGCCAATAATTCAGCATGTTTTAGAAAATTCAATGCCTAGATGTAGGGGAAGAAATATAAATGCAGTTTGTGATTTCGAATGTCAACCTGGTTACGATGAACCAGAGAAAACTGTTGAATGTAAAAGACCTACAAATAGACCGGCAGCTTGGACTCCAAGGCCAAACTGCCATTTGATTCACTGTTCAAACTCTCCATTCCCGTTAATTCCATTACGTACGCCGATTGTAAGTTCTTTCGGTGCATTGAATCTTGGAAATCATTTTACTGCTTATGTTGTTCTATTTGATAAAGAGAAAAAACTTCCAAAATGGTCAATTGCCTTACATCAGAGTAAACAATTTGAAAGTAAAAATTATAATGCGTTTAAAAAAATGAAAAGACAGGATGATTTTCAGCCGTTCCTATGTCCAGAATTAAATGGTTATCAAGGCAGAAAGGTTGATTACACAAACAGTGGCTGGGACAAAGGGCATTTAACACCAGCAAATGTAGCAAGATGGTCTACCAAGGCCACTATGCTTTCAAATTTATTTGTAAACGTAGCACCTCAAGATCCGTATACAAATCAACAACCATGGAAAAATTTAGAACTACTCGTAGAAGAATTTAGTGATGAAACACGCAGCATTGTCGTAACTGGTCTTTGCGATTCCGATATTGGAGAAACGCCAAAAGGTCTAAAGATACCATCTTGTTATTGGAAAATGATATGTTACAGGGATGAAAATTGGAAAGAACAAGTTGTTGGTTTTATTGCTCAAAATACACATCCTATTTCAGACGTAGAAAAAATGGAAAGAGCATATGAGGTATATACCCCAGTTAACCAAAAAGATATAAAGCCACTGTTCACTGGCGGAAGCCCGTGGCTTATTTCAAGTACTGAAATAAATAAAGGACGACCAATAGCAGTAAGTTCTTTTTGGTCAAATACAGATAAAAGATCTATTTGGTATCCAATAAATCCTCTCGATTGTGAAAATGCTCATACCTTATCTACCAAAGAAAAAAATAAATGGAAAATTTCATTATTAAAACTACAGTTAAAAAACTTAAAAACAGGTTCTGAAACAAAAAAAAAAGCGGCGAAAAGACCCGTCAAAGTATCTGGTAAAAAACGTCCACCAAAAAGACAAAGAAAAAATCCGCCTAAAAACAAAGGTAAGAGCAGAAGACATACAACTACCAATACTTTAAAAAAAGGATACAATGAAATATCTAAATTAAGAAATCGAATTTTTCATCAACGTTTATCTGGTAGCGATGAAAAAGGCGATTTCAAATCTGAAATAGATCTGAACTCTAAAGTGGATTCAATGAGTAACCAAACGTGCAATAAACGTATAGTTGGTTATTATACATCTTGGTTTGATAAAATAATTGATCATTCTCAATTACAAAAACTTACGCACGTTATTTTTGCTTATTTAGAAGTAGATGAAGGTGGTTTTATAGATATAGGGAGTATAGAAAATACTGAAAATAGTATTAAAGAAATAAATAAAGCCAATGAAAAATTGATTGATTTGATGAAAATGGCATCTTTACAATCACATCTTAAAGTTATGTTTGCGATAGGAGGCTTGGAAAACTCTGATTATTTTAGTTCAATAGCAGCAGACCCAGAAAAAAGAAGTACATTTATTGGTTCAATAATTAAAATGATTCAACGATATGGCTTTGATGGGGTAGACTTAGATTGGAGATATCCTGAATCTGCGAGGGATAAAGAAAATTATGTTATTTTAATAAAAGAAATTAAAATTGCCTTTGATAGCTTGTCTGCTGAAACAAACAGAAACGAAAACTTTTTGTTGAGTTTTGTTGGCGCTACAGAAGAACGAATTCTTGAAACTGGGTTTGACATACCCAAATTATTCAAGTATGTAGATTTTGTTAATATTCTATCCTACGAATTTTTCGTTGCTTTAGTTAAAAAATGTGGTACGTATACGGGACCCCTGGCTCCTCTTCATTTTGGGATGCCTGCTGCGATTACAGGAAAAGCCACTGTAGATTGGAGTCTGAAATATTATATTTGTAAAACTGGGCTACCTCAGAAAATCAACGTTGGTGTTCCATTTTACGGAAGGTATTGGCGTAATGTTGGTGATGCCATCGACAAAAATGATATGATGTGGAGAATGTTAAATCTAAATAAAAATTTGGATAGTGATTATCTTCCATATAATGAAATACCCGAATTCCTCAAGAATGAGAACTTACAAGAATATTTTCATGAACAGTGCCAAACCCCATATGCGTGGAATTCGAATACAAGTACATTTTTAGGATATGAAAATGTAAAATCATTGGAATCTAAAGTAAAATATGCCGCAGAAAAAAATATCGGTGGCATTATGATATGGGCAATTGAATTCGATGACGAAAGCTCGTCTTTACTAAATGTTGTTTCAAATTCACAATCGTGTAAAAAAATTATAGAATCAGAAATAGACTTTAAATGTTTGCCAATCGATAGTAGACGTTGGTGGGCTGCAGACGATGGAAATAAGGCAATGCTTTGCGGGAAATCAGCTCCACTATTCCAAGGATATTACCCCGTTTGTGACCCAGATGAGCCTAGTTATAATTGCTGTGGATCAGAAGGCTATTGTGGTACTGGGCCAAAATATTGTGACTGTCCTACTTGCAAAAATTATAAAGAGTACCCAAAAAAAATTCTTGAAAAACCAATAAAACCAACAG
The DNA here is from genome assembly GCA_022575985.1 of Anagrus nilaparvatae. Classification (NCBI taxonomy): domain Eukaryota; kingdom Metazoa; phylum Arthropoda; class Insecta; order Hymenoptera; family Mymaridae; genus Anagrus; species Anagrus nilaparvatae. The sequence goes on from JAKSXM010000137.1 coordinate 26,436,927, forward strand.
TCCCTGTAACATGGTATTTTTCTAACGACCCAGTAGGGAAAAAAGGAAGATGTGGTAAAAACATACCTAAAATTAATGGTGTTATCCCAACATGTAATCCGGATGACGATAATGCCTATTGTTGTTCAAAAGATGGTTATTGTGGAAATACAGATTCTCATTGTAAATGCGATGGCTGTGTTAATTATAGAAACAATAAAAATCACGAGCATGAATGGTGGAATTTATCTGATAACAAAATAACAGTTCCAAATATTTTAAATAATGAAACAAGCCCTACTACTCTAAATAACGAAACATTACAAGTTACATTAAATAATCAGACAGATAAAAATATTGATGAAATATGTGACTTGTACACGGAAAATACTTTAGATTTAATTCTATGCATTTGGGGTAAAATTTTAAAAGTTTTGTCGAATTAAGCTTATAAAAAAAATGACAATATTATTAAAATAAAAAATTTAATGTTGTTTGTTACGATTATTTTTTTATTATATATACCTTATCCAAATATATATTTATATTTATTTATTTAAACAAAGAATTATAGCTCAGGCGAGGCATATATTAATATTATTATTATTAGTATTAGGCACTATTAAGTTATTTTGCTAAAAGTTTATTCAAACCGCTTGAAAATTCAAGCAGAGTAATGAGCCATTCAATAAATAATAATTTATAGTTATCAATTACTATACTTTTTAGGAAATTCAACATTATCTTCAATATCCAAGAAAATATTAAAAAATCTTTATGATGCATTGGTTTCTTTTTTATGTTTATGCTTTTATTCGTTTTTTTTTTTTTTTTTGGTTCCTCGTAGAGGAACCATTGTGATAGGTCAAAATTTTTTTTTTGATTTTTTGGTATATAAGCACGTTTTGAGACCTCAGGAAGCTAAAAAACCGGTTTTTAAAAAAAGTCTGTATGTGTGTATGTGTGTGTGTACGTACGTACGTATGTAATCGCTGATATTTCACAAACATTATGGAATTAAGACCTAATTTTTTTTTCAAAAATTTTTTCACCAAAAAAGCTCGAGGTACTTTTATTTTTTTTTTAATTTGGATGTAATACCTCATTTATTTCCATGAAAGTACTTATATTTGAAAGTATGGTTTTCACATGATATCTCGAATCGGATACTTAATTTTCTGAAAATTTTTTTCCTAAAATTTTTTTCACAAAAAAATATAAGAAATACCAATCTTTTTTTTCTTTTTGGACGTAGTACCTAATTTATTTCCATGGAAGTACTAGTTTAAGAAATATCGTTTATTGTAATTTTTTGGACCTAATACTTAATTTTTTTTTCATTTTTTTGTCAAAATTTTTGTCGCCAAAAAATACAAAAACGCCAAAATTTTTTTTATTTTAGGACGTAATACTTAATTTTTTCCTATGAAAGTACGAATATCTAGAATTATCGTTTGTAACGGATTTCTCCATCAGATACATAATTTTTCGAAATTTTTTTTTAAAAATTTTTTACATAAAATAATTAAAAAAATACCATAATTTTTTTTCTTTTTGGACGTAGTACCTCATTTTTTCCCATGAAAGTACTGATATCTAGTTTTTACTCGATATCTCGAATCTTATAATTTATTTATAGAAAATTTTTTTCTCAAAATTTTTTTCACCAAAAAATACAAAAAATACCAATTTTTTTTTTCTTTATGGACGCAGTTCTTAATTTATTTCTGTGGAAGTACTAGTTTTAGAAATATCATTTATCGAAATTTTTTGGACCTGATACTTAATTTTTTCAAAATTTTTTTCTCAAAATTTTTGTCGCCAAAAAATACAAAAACCGCCAAAATTTTTTTTATTTTAGGACGTAATACTTAATTTTTTCCTATGAAAGTACGAATATTTAGAATTATCGTTTGTAAAGGATTTCTCCATCTGATACATAATTTTGCGAAATTTTTTTTTTTTTAAATTTTTTACATAAAATAATTAAAAAAATAGCATAATTTTTTTTCTTTTTGGACGTATACCTCATTTTTTTCCATGAAAGTACTAATATGTAGAATTATCTTTTTAACTGGATATAAACAATCTGATACCTAATTTTTTTTCAAAATTTTCTTTTAAAATTTTTCACATAAAAAAGTTAAAAAAATATCTTTTTATTGATGTTTGAAAATTTTTTGGGTATCAGGAGAAAGTTTATCCACTTTCTTTATTAAATTTAGAATATTTGGCACAATTATTCTAATATTTTAATTTTTTATTAGGTAAAATAGAATATTGACAACATTTTGTTATTGCTAATGAGGAACCATAGTGCCAATTACTTGGCAGGGTATTTTTTTTTTGAAATTCCGTTTATGCAAATTATGTTAATATACAAAAATAACATCAAAAATTAAAATATGTATAAATGTGTTTATTAAAAAATGTTATTCATATAAAAAGTATCAGTTATTACAATTTTTTTTGCATTTTAAAAAATTTTTTCATTATAAAAAATAATATTTCACTAAAATTAATTAACAAGCGGATAGCTGGCTTGAGTAGCAATACCGCAATTATTCTTATGATTTCTGCTCATCATGATGTATCCTTTTTCACCCCAACTAACTCCCCATGAATTTTTCACCAACCAATAATCTTTTTTAGTTTTTGGATCTGTACCATAACCAATAGCAAGTACTCCGTGGTCTAAATCATTTTGAGAGCAACTTGGTTCGTAGTAGACACCTGAAATATTATTAAAATAATTGTTCAATTAAAAAACTTTCGCTTCTGTATTAAAAAATTAGTCTAATTTGTACTAATTAACAAATAATTTAAAAAAAAAAAAAATTTGTAAAAAAAAATAATAAAATTTTCTAAATGTAAAATGTTTCAAAATTTACAGGGTGTGTGCCTAGCTCATATACTAAAACTAAAATTCTGTATAATGCTAAAAAAATTAATATTTGATAAAAAATACAAGGTTCTATTTACATATACTCAAAATGTTATAATTTTTGTTATTATTGCAGTACCTGTCAAAACAATAAATTAATAATTTTTAAATAACTATCACTTTAACATTTAATAGATTTTTAATCACCAAGTGACTAATTTGTTAATTAAGTTAAAAATTTAACCATAATAATGATTTTCAATTGTTTACAATAATTAAATTCTATTAATTATAATAATAGGCTTAAATATGCATCGATTATTAATGAGTTATAGAGGAATTATATATAACTCAGAAGAATTTTATTATGATTGTTGATCAGTAAAATCGATGATTATTAATATAATTATTGAATATAAATTATTGAAATTTTAATTTGAAAAAATTATAGATCAATGCCCGATTTTTTCACGCATTACAGCGTGCAACAAAAATATTGGCTCTAAAAAATTATTTTTATTCAATTTTAATAGCAAATAATAATAACCAAATTTCTAAGTTTTAATATTTTTATGCAAATGTTTTTTAATTTTTATAAAAATTAAAAATTGAATTTGAAAATTAATTTATTTAAAATTCTATAAAAATTAAAATTATCTGTATTTATTGCTTAATTTTCTTACCTCCTTTATAAAATTGAAATCCTGGCCCACTAGCATCGATGGCCACAGATATTGGTCCAATTGTAGCAACTGCTGCCTGTAATTCAGTTTCCGAATACTTTTTAATATCAACGTAACCAGCATCATCTGCTCCAACAGTTTTAGGATTAAAGTAACATCTTCCGTCGTGACCTTTGTAAGGGTAACTTTGCTCAGTATCGATTCCCTTATTATACTTAATATATGCAAAAGCTTGATCCATAAGACCACCATCGCAACCATCATTGCCGAATTTCCCACTGCAATCTACTAAATTTTGTTCACTCAAAGAAATTAAAGTTTTATTATGTCTAAAATGCTGCCCTTCAAGAGCACCAGTCTGCGAAAATGAAATAAATTTTCAAAATTGTAAAATAAATTATAAAAAACTATAATTGTTTTAAACTTACAGCTGAAAAAGCCCAACAGCTTCCACATTGTTTCTGATCTTTAACTTCGGTAACGGCTCCACTTTCCCTCCAATCAATTTCGTCAGGTAGTGTAACATGAGCTGGTTCTACATACTTTGCCCGAATAATTTCATTATCATCTTTAAAATAATAATGCTTATTAGATTTCTTGAAACCATTCATGGTTTTAACAAATTCGGCATTTGTCTGAAATAACAATTTTTAATTAAATAATACTGACTACTTATTTATTTAAAAATTATTTTAAAAATTATTTTTACCATATCACCAAACTTATTTAACTCCACGTTATAAGACTTTTCGTCATTTTCGTATTTTTTATTATGATTCAAGACGAAATTTCTATTCTCCATATAAATAGCGAACCTCGCTTGGTCCTCTTCTTTGTCGTATTTTTTATTATGGGTGGTCTTTAAAAAATTAAAAAATAAAATTATTTTCAAATCATTCAAAAAAATTGATAATTATAAAAATAATAATAATAGTTAATTAAACTACCTTATAAAGCTCCCATTCATCGTTCAATGATTCCTCATACTTGTTTAATAATAGGTGACTTGAAACAAAAGCAATAAAAAATATGCAAAACACAATTGCTACCTTCATTTTTAAAATTTAATATTTTTTGATCCTTTTAGTTAAGATTATCAAATACTAATGAATAAGAAAGTTTTGGTCAAAAGCTTTTTATTCTTTTAGAATCGTTCTTTCTTATTTTACTTCTGATAAAATATATATAAAGGGATATTTACCCAATGGGAGTGTAAATAAAGTGGGGATAAATAATTTTATGATTAATTCAAACTGCGTGCGTTTTGATATAGCGATTTTTTTGTTTATATATAATAGATAAGATTATTAATTATAAAATTATTTTAAAAGTTATTAAAAATTTAAAGCACGTAAACTACGATGATTATGGGTATTCTCAACTTTGTTTATGTCTAAGGGTTGGATGTCATTATTTTTCTTCAGAAGCAAAAAAATACTCAACGGTGCAAATATCACTTTGAAGTTTTGGGGCATTTTGATCATGGGCAAAGATTGTACACGATTTTTCTTTGTCAACTCAGCAGAAAACGTGCTGGACATTGATGAGAAAATTCGTTTTTTTGCAATATTCATATAATTTTCATGGTTTGAAGAACATTCTTTATATACCTTGATTATAGCAATATTAATTCCTTTAGTTAAAATCCTGCTATACACATAACGAATTTACAAGAATTTAGAAACAAAATCTTCATATAGCGAGGGGTGACCGTGTATACTACTAAAATATTAATTAATTAATGTATATATCATTTATAAAGCAACTCATTAAAGAGAAAATTTTACTTCTAAATTAAAAAATAAGACAATTATTAAGCTATATTATAATAATTATTAAGTTCAAAATGTTAAGGATTATAAGCAAGTGAACATCAAAATGAAATGCTCTCTACAATTAAAAAAAAAAAATAAACAAACAAACAAACAAACGGAATCCCGTTTGCCGCAAGCAGACTTTCCATATGCCACCTACCCGCTTGTGGGTAAAAATTTTGGCTTTATTTGTATAAAACCATTTGAATTGGCTAAAATTCCTTATAAACCAAGTTTTCTAACAAAAAAAGTGCTAATGAAGTGGGCAAACAAGATTTTTTTGAAAATTTTTATTTTGGCCAAAATCGAAAAAGAAATGGAAAAATGGAAAAATGTCCGATTTTTTTTTTTTTTTAATTTTTAGTCTTTTGGCACTGAAAAAGGTTTGAAATAGCTAAAAACTTATATTAATGTAATTTACCGGGTTAAAAAGCTCAAAAAACCTGATATAAATGGATTTAAAAGAGTTTTAAAATATTTTCATTTTTAGAAATTTTGGCTTTATTCGCATAAAACCTTTTGAATTGGCTAAAATTCCTTATAAACCAAGTTTTCTAATAAAAAAAGTGCTGATGAAATGGGCGAACAATATTTTTTTGAAAATTTTTATTTTGGCCAAAATCGAAAGGCGTATATATGGAAAAATGTCAATTTTTTTTTTTTTTAATTTTTCGTTGTTTGGTACCGAAAAACGTTTGAAACAGTAAAAAACTTAAATTAATAAGGTTCACCGGGTAATAGAGTTCAAAAAACTTGATAGATATTTTTTTCTTGTGATAAATTTTGAAAATAAAAATAATAATGGTTTTTTAAAATTATGAAAAAAGTTCATTGTTCGGAATCGGCATGTTATTGTATCTACAATTATTTTTATTTCTGAATTGAGCCACAAGTTTATTGCAATTAAACAATTAGTAGTAAAGAAAAATAAGGTGCACAGTATCTATAAACAATGTAAAACATTGCACATAAATGAAAAAAATCTTTGTAAAAAAAATAATTTGCAAACACAGGATTTCCAAAAGCTCACTTTTAATATTAGCCATTCAATTCTATTTATAAAAAAAATCACATGATTATCTTTATTTTATTACTAAAAAAAATAAATAATAATTTAAATCAAAAAGTCATGTATGTATAATTCTTTTTATCTTTTTAATCGTAAAATAATAAACATTCGATTCAATGACAATTTATAAATAATATTCGATTTTTAAATAATAACAATTTAATTTTATTTCAGTAATTTAAAGGAGGTTCTAGGTTTATTAAATTTTAAATTCGCGTTTTTTAAGAAACAATAAAAGTATAATTTTCTTATATTAAATAAAACTATTTGATTTTTGAGCTAACAATTTGCTTTATTTTTCTTACTCCATACGACGGTGATTGATAAACTATCAGATTTCTGAGCCAGTAGGGGAAATGAAATATTTTTCATTTTATTAGTTTTTCTTATCAGTGAAAAATTAAAATATAAAATTAAAGTTATTACCAGATTGATGTGGTATTTGAATCAACAAATAGTATAACTTAAAATCATTGAAAACGATTTATGAAATTTGAAACCTCTAATTTACAAAAAAAAATTTTTTAGTTGTGGTCTGATATAGATTTTTTTTACGAACTATTAGCTTAAAACCTTTTTATTTGGTAATATTTTTTATTATTTATTAAAAAAATATAGATAGATTATACTTAGCTGTATTATTTTTTTTCCTATTAGGATCTGATATTTAGAAAAAAAACAAAAAATCAGAGTTATTGGCAGTCATCCCAATAAAAATAGTATATTAGGGTCTATAATCTCATTTAGTAAAAATAAACGTTTCTAATAAGAGCTAAAGAACTATGATGTAGCCATATTATACATTTTAAGGGCAAAGTCATGAACCCTTAAGACTTACGTGATACAATGTCTCAGAGTGTAAAATTTGGGATATGTGTAATATAACTATACTGGGAAAAGCTCAAAATTTATTTTTTATGAATAAGCCTCAACAATATTTTAATTATATTATTTTGCAAGCTTTCTGATTTACGTCATGAAATTTTATACACCTTTATACATTAATAATCCAGAATATTATCCACTTATTTTTTAATTTTAATTTCACGAAATTATTCATATATTAAAATAAATAACTATATGTATGTGTGTATATATAATATTTGAAGAAAAAAAATTATATTGAAATACAAAACCGACAATTAAACAGACTAAACATGTGAATTATTAATGTAATATTATATTATAAAATATAAAAAATCAAAATAATTAAATTTAATACTGTATATTTAAAAACTATTTGATTTTTTATAGGCATGCTAAAAATTTGCGTTTAAATATTTTTGTGCTTAATAATAATGTGATTCATATTCAAAGTGGATAAAAGCTTTAAATATGCTGCAGATATTTAAACGTGGATATAATAATATTATAATATTAGAGTGATTCTTTTTTTTTTCGTATAAGTATCCAATACCGAAATTCTTAAAAATGGGATTTTCTTTAAAATTTAAATTTTTCTACTTAGTCCTGTCGCCAGCAATGCTATTTAATGCCATAAAATGCCATAAAAGTTCCATGGAAAAAAATGGGTGGTATTTATGTTTTTTGACCCGCTAAACACGAATCCGGGGTCTATTTTGGGAAATTCGTGGTCAATTTTTTGTTATTAACAAATAATTGCAAAATTGGACAATAATTTGTTAATAACAAAAAATTGACCACGAATTTCGCAAAATAGACCCCGGATTCGTGTTTAGCGGGTCAAAAAACATAAATACCACCCATTTTTTTTCATGGAACTTTTATGCTATTTTAGGATTTTATGGCATTAAATAGCATTGCTGGCGACAGGACTAACTGATGGATACCAATTGTGTTTTAAATTATTTTATAAATGATATTCCATAGTATTTTTCCCCTTTTATTTTAGCTTATGACCATGTTTTATTGAAAAAAAAAAAACGATTTTTTTTTTTATTTTTAAGGTCCGAATTTCAAGAGGACAAATTTTGGAAAAATTTATTTTAGATTTTAATCACGTTTTATAGGAGAAAAATCGATTTTTGTTATTTTTTAGGTTCCCAATATTCAGAAGATCAATTTTAAGAGTTTTTTAAATTTCAGGATTTTTTCTGAATATTATTTACAGAAAGACTTACGTATTTTTTCCCCAGGAATCCAATGGAATAATTTACTTTTCTCTATTTGCGGACAATAATAACTATATTCCAGTTTCGAGAGGTCATCATTGCCCTACTCGTATCGAAAAATCCTGTGCAAGCGTTGTGCACAACTCGCGAAATTTTGTGCATAAAATAAAAAAAAACTTAATTTTAATAAATATGGACGGGAAACCGAAATATAGTCCTCCAGGAGTCCAGGTAATACTCAGGAAGGTATTATTAATTAAAAATATCATTTACCGAAAAAAGGGTCTAAAAGTTTTTCAATATGGCGTATCCGAAAACTCTAAAAAAACTCGAAAATAAATTTTCTGCATTAGATTTGGGTTTTCAAGATGAATAAAAACGAATTTGAGTTGCAAATTTTCTTGTTATGACCGTGCAAATATTTTTCGGTTTTCCAATATGGCGGACCCGAAAATTTCAAAAACACCCGAAAATCAATTTTTGCATTAGATATTAGTTTTCAAGCTCCTTAAAAACGAATTTGAGATGCAATTTTTCATAATTTGATCTTGCAAATATTTTTCGGTTTTTCAAAACCCAAATCTAATGCAGAAAATTGATGTTCGGGTGTATTTGAAGTTTTCCGGTCCGCCATATTGGAAGACTGAAAAGTATTTGCAAGGTCAAACTATGAAAAATTACATCTCCAATTCGTCTTTACTGAGCTTGAAAACCCAAATCTAATGCAGAAAATTGATTTTCGGGTGTTTTTGAAATTTTTAGGTCCGCCATATTGGAAAACCAAAAAATATTTCCGATGTCATAATATGAAAATTCGCATCTCAAATTCGTTTTTATTTATCTTGAAAACCCAAATCTAATGCAAAAAATTGATTTTCGGGTGTTTTTGAAATTTTCGGGTCCGCCGTATTGGAAAACCGAAATATATTTGCACGGTCTAATTATGAAAATTTATATCTCAAATTTGTTTTCATTGATCTTGAAAACCCAAATCTAATGCAGAAAATTTATTTTCGGGTGTTTTTAGCGTTTTCGGATTCGCCATATTGGTAATCTTTTAGACCCTTTTTTCGGTAAATGATATTTTTAATTAATAATACCTTCCTGAGTATTATCTGGACTCCTGGAGGACTATATTTCGGTTTCCCGTCCATATTCATTAAAATTAAGTTTTTTTCTATTTTATGCACAAAATTTCGCGATTTTGTGCACAAGCTTGCACAGGATTTTTCAATACGGGTACATAGAGAAAAAACATTCTGAAAGTTGTGTTAGAAATGTTTATTCAACTGAATGCGATTACAGTCCCTCGCATTCACCAAAATAAACTTTTCTAAAACCCGTTTAAGCTAGAACGTAGTATTTTGTTGTTTTTTTTTCGATTTTGAAAACAACTGATATAAAATTTCGGTAGTTTTTTTTTTAATTTAATACATTCATATGAATTTTCGGTTGTATTTATTTTTAAATTTAAAAACACCCATATAAATTTTCGGTTTTTTATTTTTAAATTTAAAAACACCCACATGAATTTTCGTATCCGTTTTTTTTTATATTTAAAAACACCTATGAATTTTTGGTTGTTTTTTTTTTAATTTAAAAACAACCCATATAAATTTTCGGGAATTATAACTCTTTGAGCCAGGGAGTAGTACTACTACGTGGTTATTTTTTTCAGAGAAATACATTTTTATTTAACAAATAGCTATTTTGTATAATATTTCGAACAATAAAATTTATAACCCGCGGTTTGTGTAACTACACAACTAACGAGCATGGAACATGTTCACCCATAACAGTAATAAATCCAAAAACCGAAATTACAATAAATCCTGAAATATATATACTATCCTAAGTCCATAAACTTAAAGTATAACATAAGTTGTTGTTGTTATCAGGGCCTGATCAGGTCCTGACTCCCACTTTCAAATTATTTTAAGTCCCTAATCGAGCATTCAGACGAGAAAAAATTTGTAACCCCCACCTTCGATATTTACCCCTTCTTGTTCCATTCTTGCATGTTAAATAATAAAAAGTGGAAGTAAATTTTGGAGGTAGTGGTTAAAATTTTTTCCATTTCACCCCCCCCCCCCTAAAAACGTCAATTTTTCACCCCCCCCCCCCTAAAAGAGTCACTTTTTCACCCCCCTCCTGCCGAACCAAACTTTTTCAAATACCCCATCCAATGAACATGTTCCATGTTAATAATTAATTACTTTTTAATGAAAATTGCAAAAATGCAGTAATTGTAATAATATAATTTCCCTTGCTTTGTCAAATAACATGTACTTTGATAATGGTACTATGCCGCCTATTTTAATTTTATTAATAATTATAATTTTTTAATTATAAAATTAAAAATTTCATAATTAAATTACTAATAATCAACATTTTTTATTAAATAAATCGTTAAAAATAATAATAACATAAGATAACAAAAACCAAATAAAAGATATCATTACTAACATAAAAAAAATTAGTAAGTTTCATATAATTTTTTTGTGAAATGTACTACCTACTGATAATTGACTTTATTAAAAGTTTAATTTATTTAATTATCATATATTTGATAAAAATAAAATGAATCATTTCTTTTACACATTTAAATACTTAAGATAATGAACTATTAGCAATAAACAATTTTTTATCTAATTTAAATTAATAATTATTTTTAATTTAATTTAACGGTTCCTTGATCTCAGGATTTTTAATTAAAAAGAGAAATTAGAATGTAAATAATATTTTCGTTAATAAAAAAAAAATTAAGGATATTTTTATTTACAAACCAAATTGTTAATAACTTAAGATTTTCTAATAAATTAGTAACGTAAAAAACTAGTATAATTATAGTAAATATTAAATTCACTAAATAAATAATTTATGACACAAGTTTTACAAAAATCAATAATTTATTTATTCATTTCTATAAAAAATATAATTTACCTTTCATACAAGAGAACATTTGAGAATTTATTTTACAAAGTTTCATTATACGTTGAAGCATGTACAAAATCATTATTGTTTAAATTATTTAAATTAAATGCTATCACAAAAAACTTTTAAAAACGCAATTTTTTTATTTAATACTTATAACTAAAAAGTTTATAATGTAATAATGGAGTATCTATTTACATAGTCACATTAACTTTGGAAATAGTTTAATCAAATTTATTAAACTAGAGGGTAACTGGCAGAAGAAGCGATACCGCAATGGTTGTCCTTATTTCTGGCCATTTTAATGTACCCCTTGTCTCCCCATGTTTCAGCCCAACTGTTTTTCACTATCCAATAGTCTTGTCCTTCGTCATCAGTACCATAACCGACAACAAGAACTCCATGATCAAGTTGTTGGGAAGAACATTCAGGTTCATAGTAAACACCTAAAAGTTTAAAATATTTTACAATGAACAAAAATTATTAGTTGTAATTTATTTTCTAACCTTCTGAGTAAAATTGGAATGTTTGATGAGAAGCATCGATGGCTACTGATACTGGTCCAATTGTAGCAACAGCAGCTTTCAATTTTTCTTCATCACCTTCAGGAATATCTACAAAGCCAACATCTTCAGCTCCTCTGTTACGAGGATTATAACGGCAGACGTCATTTTGTGCTTCATAAGGATAGGTGCTTTCTGTATCTAATCCTTTGTTTTCTTTAATGTATTTAAATGCAAAGTCCATCATGCCACCATTGCATCCATTGTTACCATATTTTCCAGAACAGTCTACCAAGTTTTGTTCACTCAGTGAAGTCAAAATTCCAGTTTGTCTATAATGCTGACCTTCAAGAGCACCAGTCTATAAAAATATAAATAATCAATGCTTTATATTCCTCATATATCAATTTCGATTTATAATTTATTATTGAAAGATTATTACCGTTGAGAAAGCCCAGCATGATCCACAATGACCTTGATCTTTAACTGGGGTAACTGCTCCTTCTTCACGCCAGTCAACAGAATCTGGAAGATCAACATGAGCTGGTACGACAAATTTTGAACCCCTTGGTTTTTCTATGTCTCTAAGTAAACTAGTTTTTGATTTGTTGAATCCATTCATCGTACTGATAAAATCATGATGTAACTATAATTGTCAAAAATGTATAAATAAAAAAATTCAAAAAATATTTTTATCTCATAACGAAAATTACATACCATATCAGCAAATTTATTAAGTTTTAATTTATAACCAACTTTGCCTTCAGCATATTTGCCATTATGCTTTTCTATTTTATGCTTATTATCCATGAATATTTTCATACGAAATCTTTCCTCGATTTCAGAGTCATAATCTTTACTGTGTTGTAACTGAAAATATATAAATATGTAGATTTGAATACTTATAGTTAATCTTTTAGAAATTTTTCATCCACTTACTTTGTAAGTTTGCCATTCTTCTTTGACTAATTCGAAGAATGAAATAGCTTGGCAAGTGGCTATTATTGCCACTGAAACAATAATTATGGCCTTCATGATTGCTTAATAACCTTTAAATAGAAAAAAATTTTTACTATCTTTGATAAATAAAATTATTTTTTAATCTGTACAAAATAGAGTAATAAAATATGAAATTTTAGCTTTACAAAGTTTAAAAAAATTGAAACTACAATCATGCAGAAGTTATGTATTTAAACAATTATCCTGCTTTATGTTTATCAGAGTAATAATTATTAAATTATTTTATTATAATGACTATATATCACATGACACATCTCACTTGCATCAATAAAATATAAAAACACAATATTATAATTTATTCATCAAGTTTTTGTTTAAATTTATATAAAAAAAATGGCATAAAAATAGTATATATTTATTACTGTTAAAACCAATTATCGTGTTACGAATTACGCATCATTTACTTTGGCAAAAGTTTTGAGGAATAATAAAATCGTTTTTACTGCGCAGTGAATTTAAATCCTTTGTGCGTTATGTTTTTTATTATTCACAATTATTGTAATACATATAAAGGTTATTATTGACCTCATTTTTTTTTTTTAAACAAAGAGATTGTTTTTTATACTAAAAAATTACTGTTAATTAAATATAAGCCCTATAGTTATTGGCAATATATAGACTGAATCACTAAAATAAATAATGAAATTGCGTCATCTTTTATTGTGAATAATAAAAATAACAAACTCCGAAATTCAAATTTGATTAATCAATTTTTTTTTACTGTTATTAACAGTATGTTAATGGGTATTGTTTTAATTTTATTTTATTACTAACCTGAATAAACTAATGTTGTTAATACTCGATGTGGCAGTAATTTGAAAATTATTTAATCCCAAAACACAAAAACTATTCTAAGCTAAGTTTGCTCCGACAAATTACCATCAATGCCAATCTCTCCACCAGCTCTCCACTTTATACAATGATGGACTTGTCGTTTCTCTTTCTACATTTATAACAAAATAATAAACATTTGAATAGAAGGAAAGTGGAGGCGGAATCACGTGACAAGAAGTATATGTTTTTTTTTCTGCATCTGTTATTTTTGAAATATTTCGCGCGTATAAAAATCTCTGAAAATTACCCAAAAAGGGTAATTCTTTTAAGGACGCTCTGTTCACCACTGGGTGTTTTTTGCGCAGTATATTTGTAACTAAAATATTTTAACCATATATTTATTTATAATAATTTTTTAATGAAAGAATCAATGATTTTCAGTATTTAGTACAAAAATATAAAAAAAAAATTAAAATTGTTTATTTGTTTAAACAAATACGACCTGTTAAAATTTTGAAATTTTCGAGTCATAAAAGCCTGAGTTACCAGATCTGGGCTACTTGGATCAAAATTCTGCTTGGCTTATATTAAAGATCATTCAATTCTAGGTGGAGTTATCGTGGGAAACCTCTTCAGTAATTAGTTACAGCTAATTGTTTATAAAAAAAAAGTTAAAAATTCTCTACAATTTATAAACAAATAGGTATAACTCATTACTGAAAAGGTTTAGTGAACAATTTCCCACGATACCTCCACCTATAATTGAATTATCTTCAATATGAGCCAAGCAGAATTTTGATCCAAGTAGCCCAGATCTGGGAACTCAGGTTTTTATGACCCGAAATTTTCAAAAATTTAACAGGTCGTATTTGTTTAAACAAATAAACATTTTTAATTATTTTTTTTATATTATTGTACTAAATACTGAAAAGTATTGATTCTTTCATTAAAAAATTATTATAAATAAATATATGGTTAAAATATTTTAGTTACAAATATACTGCGAAAAAAACACCCAGTGGTGGACAGAGCGTCCTTAATTCAGAAAAACACTCTATATGGAAACCTATGGATTTTTCCCTCGTTTTCGATCCTCGTTTACAAATGGGTTTCCATAATTTAAATTGTAACAATACAAAACGAGGGAAAAACCCATGACTTTCCATATAAAGAGTTTTTCGGGTACATATTCCGAACATTTTAATACACATTTTTTTAATTATTTTAATTTCCCTTTTTGTGGGATGTCAGCGTATTTTGTTAAACGCTTACATATATCTCTCTGTTTGAAATTTGCTTGAAAACTGGCCCAAGGATCAGCTAGCCCCTGTAAATTGGTCCTAGAAAGCTCCGCGAGCTCGTCCGCTAGACATTCGAGCTTATATTGTTTGATTTCTATAGATTTCTATCCAAATTATTTAAGCGAGTTCAAGCAATTCAAGCGGAGATATAGATATTAAATTTAAATTTTAAAGCCTATCTGAAAAAATTAAAGAAACAATTATTAGAAAAAAGTATATCAATAACGACAAAGTCATGATTAAGCAAAGATTAATTACTGACATTATGGGGAATCTATAGTAAATTTGGGCTAATCAGTTCCTGATTTCCTGTGGCCAAATAGCAATTAGAAGATATGTTCATGATTTTTTTTTTTTTTAAAGAAAATAAAAGTATTTTTTTTATCTTAAACGGAAATATGATATAAAAAAAATTAGGGGTCAATGACTTAGAAAATACGCAATATTAAAAATAATTATAGGTAAACATTTTTACATCATTTTTTGTAATTTTTGAACGTCATTTTCAGATTCTTTTATGCAAAACTAAATACATGAGCCTAAAATACATTGAAATTATTTTACAAAAATCATATAAACAAAATGTTTACTTGAAGCAACAGTAAAATAAATACTGCGTATTATTTTATTCATATAATTATAATAAAATTAAATTAAAAACCTGTTATTTATACCACAAAAAATACAAAAAACTATAGAAAGTATGCCTTTGTTTTTATTTTTTAGTGTGAATAACAAACATTTTAATTAAATGAAATTTATATACGCGTTGATAAAGAGAGTAAATCCAGCACGTGCTAAAAAAATTAAAATAAAAAAAAAAATTTTATCAATAATATAAATTTGATTGATGTAGCAAAAATCATGTTTTTGAAAGTGATAAATAAAATAAGAGATTAATAAAATTTGTCGTGAACTGAATTTTCATGATTTGATAGGCATAAAGAGAAACATTAAAGATAGTGTGTAATTTATATATAAAAATCATGTGTGCAAAAATATGTATAATCATATGACTCAATATGATCACAATGTCATATGACTATGTTTATTTGTTTATATAGGATATTTAATTTTTATATCATCAATAAAATATAGTTCAATATGTATCATTTCTCATTTATCAAATGTCTGCAAATTACATTATAATATATATATTTTTAATTCATTTTTTCCTAGTAGTAGTTATATTTTAATATTTTAGGATTTTTTAAAAGCTCTTTATATGTGTAATTACCCGACGAACTTTCGATATATCTAAATATATCTAAATAGATCTAAATATATATATTTAGATCTAAATATATCTATTTATATCTCCAATTTCAGTATATCTCATTAGATCTAAATATATCTATTTATATCTAAATATATCTATTTAGATATAATTAGACTAAATCAAAATATTTTTTTATAACATCAAAAACCATGGATTACAAATTTAATTTTAGCTATTTAGCCATCTATTAGAGAGTCAGTTGACAACAGGAAGAGAACTTTTCACTATTTTTTTTTATTTTTTCTTCAGAAAAGCTTTTAAATTATACATTTTTTAATTTATCAATAGCAATTATTATATTATATCATTATAAATGATAGGTTTAATTAAAAAGGGTAAGGAAAGGAATTATTTTTTATAATTCCATAGCAAATAATTTTACATAAACGAAATTAAATTTATATTTATAATTTACTTAAATATGGCTTTCTAAGTAAAATTAAAAAAAAACAGTTACATAACTACATTATATCTATTAGACTGCAAAAAAAATCGACTTTTCGTTTTTTTAAAGTGCTCAAGCGTTTTTGGGTGTCATTTAATGAAAAAATAAGATCTACGTAAACCGCATCTAAAAATATTTAGTCGTTGGACAGCGCCAAAGCATTTTCGATATTTGAAAATGGGCTCAGGAACCTCGGGAGGGACTAAAGCTACTAAGCTTAAAAGGCAACGTAAAAACAAAATTTCGGGGGGTATTTCGTAGTTTTTTTGGTCGCTAAAAACGATGAAATCATTTATTTTGAATTATTTTTTTAAGGCAAAAAGTTATGAGCTAATTTCAGTGGTAAAAATATCAAAAATTGGACAGTTTTTGACGTCAAAAACTTGCTACGGACTACAAAATGTTTAGAAATTATTTTAAAAGAGCATTCCGCATGTTTTTTGGGTCACTAAAAACTATGAAATTGTTTATTTTTATTTATTCTTGACGGATTCAGAGTTATGGGCCAAACATTGTAGTTTGAATTTCCAAATTTAGCATTTTTTTGAGTTAAATGACTGTTAAACGTGCAGAGAACTTTTCTGAACCTCTAGAATAAGATAAATTATCATATTTTTGTGATTTTCTAACTAGCGCAGAATTAATTGCTCAGATTTTTTTTAAGGGTGCTACTTTAGTTCAGTGTTACCACAATGTCATAAAATATGGTTTTCAGGCAATTTTCCAAATAATGCTGTCATCTTGCAATTCAACCAAAATATTTCCAGTTGGTCTCATTTTTTTTGTATAAAATACACCTTTCAATCCCCGTAATTGGCAATTTTTCACCACCGATTCTCTCATCTTAATAGTTAAAAAACCGAATGCCCATTTTCGGCCCTAAATGACCAATTTTTAAATTGGTGTTAATATTTTAATTTTTGATAAAATTGAGTTTAGAGGTTGTATATTATTTTGCCTTTTTGCTTTCAATCCTTTATCATCATTTGGAGAAGTTTTATATTTTAAATGATCATACCATATTTGTCTTTTTATTTTGTTTGCTATTTCAACACCTAGATGTGAATTTCCAGTTACGGAATTTCCTAAAAGACCACTTTTGTTCTCAAAAATAAAAGCAGACGTTGCCCAAAGGGGACCATAAAATAAATATATAATTTTCAGATTTTGCAAGATATGTTGGAGATAAAAAGAAATGGTCAAAGGCATCTGATGAAGAAATTTTCAGAGCGATAGCTCAAAAATTACAAAAACTTAAAAGTTTAATATTTAATGCTGAACAAAACAATACTTCTTGTGAATATTTTTAACTATTTATCAATTCAATGAAGTTAATTCTTTAATTATTGTTTTATTTCTTGATTAATTTTCACAATTTATATAAAGTGTTTAATATAATAAATAGTTATATCTTCCGAACTAAAAAAAATCATTTAGCTTAGTACCTTATTTTATTTTAAAATTTATTTATTTAAAACCGCTATAAGTGTTAATCATAATTTTTTAATTATATCAATTCATTAAAAAAAGCAGTTAAATTAATTTTATGTAATTTTTTTGTAATTAGAAAACAAAGATATTCGAATAACTTATTAAGAAACTTTATAATCATTACGATTATAAAAATATTTTATTTATTTAAAAATCAATTGTTAAATTATAAATTTGAATCTAATATCGTTTATGTAAAATTATTTGCTATGGAATTATAAAAAATAATTCCTTTCCTTACCCTTTTTAATTAAACCTATCATTTATAATGATATAATATAATAATTGCTATTGATAAATTAAAAAATGTATAATTTAAAAACTTTTTTGAAGAAGAAATAAAAAAAAATAGTGCACTAAAGTATTCGTTTATTTTATTAACTTGAAAAGTTCTCTTCCTGGTATCTTCTGACTCTCTAACAGATGGTTAAATAGCTGAAATTAAATTATTAATCCATAGTTTTTATGTTATAAAAAATATTTTGATTTAGTCTAATTAGATCTAAATAGATATATTTAGATATATCGAAAGTTCGTCGGGTATATATATGCGTATATGGGTGGTTTTCACAGGAACAGTATATACATAGTGTCCCAACCTCGTATATCCGAAACAAAAGCTCTTTTGTTTTTTTTTTCTTTTAAAAAGTTAATAATTGAGTTTTTTTCAAAGTCCAAATCAACTGCGCGTATATTGGTGAGTTAAAGAAAAAGTTTTCTTGAGCCTATGTGTTCAAAATGTCAAAAACGTCCGCTGTCCTTTTGCTTAACTATAAACTTTGAGTAGTAACACACGGCTTAAAATTTGAATTTAAATTTTCCTGTTGGGTGCATATGACGTACGTATTTAGGTCCCAAAAATTCATTTTTTTCCACGAAAAAAATTTTTATGCATTGCTCTTAGAGTATCGTCGTATTCAAGTCTGTCCCACGGTTTTAGCTATTTTTAAGCTTTCCACCATTTTCATAGTGCGCAGTCTATATTTATGCTCTTGAAAGCTCTTTCGTAATTTTTTTCCTACTTAACTACTCATATATGAACCGTGGAAAACTTAAAGTTTGGATAATAAAAGGTTTAACAAAGAAAATTTTTAATTTAAAATTTTTAAAACGCTTATACAAAATAAAAATGTCAAAAACGTCCGGGTAGTTTTCTCAAAGTGTATGCAATATTTTACTTAATACATCTTGTTCAGTAACGTGTTTTGATGAAAAAACAAGGTAGCCAAAGTTAGAGAAAATTTTGTGGCTTCAATTAAAAGCTATTTAAATATTAGTCTGGAAATGTCAAAAACGTCCGTGTCAAAAACGTCCGCAAAAATAAAAAATCCTATATAAGAATAACACGTAAAAATTTATTTTTATGTTTGTAGCAGTACCATTGCAAATTTTAGGTTATTTGGACCTTGAAAAACATAAAACTACAAAAAAAATTGAAAAAAAGATAATAAGTGTTGGGTCGTAAATGATGTTAAAATATACTGTTTCTGTGAAAAGCACTCATATATCACTCTGCAGGGGATAAAGGATTTCTAAACCAGTTTATTAATTTACATGAATAGCTAAAATGTCATATACTTACGTCATGAAATATGGCTTAGAAAAAAACTAGTTGTAAATGCGTATTAAATTTTTATTGAATTCTATAAATTTACTTTTAAGATTTTTTAGGTACAAAATAGTTTATTTAAGTTTTTTGGAATCAAAAGCTTTTTAATATATTTTTTGAGAAATGCTTTTATTATAATGAATCTTCGGGTAACAATGATACTAGTATAATTTCCAAAACTTTAAAAATCAAATATCAAAAATTAAACGACATCCTCTTATATTAGTTAAAACTTATTTCTATAACTTTTAGGTAAAACGCGAAAATTTATGTTAACTGACAATAAATTATAATTATTAATTAGATTTTACGTATATCTCGGTGTATCTACAAAAATTTACTGAAAAAAGACTCATAACTTGCGAATTTTACTACACACCCTTAAAAAGGCGTGTTTTTTAATAACTTCGGAATCAGTGAATTAGAAATCCCTTAATAGAGTCTCATCTTGGTTGCCTAAAAATTTATAACCGGTTTGTGTAACTACACAACCAACGAACATGGAACATGTTCACTCGTAACAGTAATAAATCCAAAAACCGAAATTACAATAAATCTCGAAATATAAATTATCATAAGTCCATAAACTTTAAGTATTCTCCCTAACTCCCACTTCAAATTATTCTAAGTCCCTAAATCGAAAATATTCTAAGTCCATTTCACCACCCCCCCTAAAACGTCACTTTTTCACCCCTCCCCCTTTCGAGCCAGACTTTTTCAAATACCCCATCCAATGAACATGTTCCATGTTAAAACGACCCCCCTCCGTAGTTAGATTGGGGTATTAAATACCTTTCGGCTAAAAAAATCTTTTTAATTGTATAAAACTTCCCTCGAAGTTAAAATACTATTTTTTTAAAATATTAGTATTTTCACCCCAACACTTCCTTCGTAGAAAATTAGTATTTTAACCCCTCAATTCCCTCGTAGAAAAATATTTTAGCCCTAACACTTCCCTCGTAGAAAAATAGTATTTTAACCCCAACACTTCCGTAGTAGAAAATTAGTATGTATTTAATCCCTCACATCTCTCGTAGAAAATTAGTATTTTAACCCCAACACCTCCCTCGGATAAAATTAGTATTTTAATCCCCAACACTTTTCCCTAGTAGAAAATTGGTATTTTAACCCCTCACATCTCTCGTAGAAAATTATTATTTTAACCCCAACACTTCCCTAAATTTTAAAGTAATATCCCTGGATTCCTTGGTAGCTTTTTTGCCCGTAGTATACAACTACGTAAAGTAAAACGGCGGTAAACAGTGTACGTACTCCAAACGTAGAACGGAGCCTCTACTTGCGCGAGAAAATGCGCACATTAATTTTTACAGTTACTCCGCGTTTTTATGGGGGCTTTTATAATGTAAAGCATATGGAAATAAATTAAAAATTTTAATTGTAAAGTAATTAAAAAATATTTTTGCAAGTAATTTATATGAAATGATTCCGAATAATTTGTTTTACAATATTCAATAAAAATACAATAGTCTATTTAAATAAATTTTAAAAATATTAATAGTTTTTGTAAGTTACTTTGGTTATGTGTGATTTTGTTTGCATTGACTACCCTTACTATAATTTGATTTTTTATTCATTTTATAAAATTAAAAAATGTCTTTTGATACTATTTTTAAGTGTATAAATAAAATCTACTTTTATTTAAATGCTTTTAGATACTTGAAATTGGAAAAATAATGAAAAATTTTAAAATTACTTGATATTTTTTTCATTTTCCATGTTAAACAGTATAAAAAGCCCCGAGTAGCTAGTTCAGAGCCTGCCACCATGAGCGCTTAGGTAGATTTTTTCATCGCCGCGCCTACTTGCACTGCAGTGAGCGAATTCGCTTGGGACACGGAGGTAGAAGGGAGAATTGAAAAATACGGTGCTGCTCGTGGTGGAGAAATATACCGATCGGGGGGGCCGTTTTGCACACTTTAGTATGGAATTTTTTGGTAAATCTAAAAAATAAAAAAGAAAACACTATAAAAAGATAAAAATAATGTTATGGGATAATAGTTAATCTTATTATTTACAATACTTAAAACAATTTACAGATAAATTTTTATTTATAAAAAAAATATAAGCAATGCAAATGAGGATTCCCATTGAAAGAAATGAAAAATATTGTGTAAAGCGGGTTGCATATACGTTACTTATAACCTTCTTAACATGAAAAAACTATATTTTTGAAAAAAGATTTTAAAAGTATACCAAGTATTTTATGAAAATTAGTTTCTAAAAACAATTTTGCATAAGTAGAAAAAAAAATTTGCAAAAATCGACCAGAAATTACTTTAAAAAACTGAAATACTAAATTTTCATGTACATTTCATATGAACAGCGGAGCTGTAATAATTTGGCCCGCAGAGGAAATTGAAAATGAAAATTCGAGCAGGATTTTTATATAGGCGATAGCGCGTTGCTATTTTATGCACGAATCTCGATTATCTCAATAGCGCGTCCAATATTTTCCGAGAAAATGCAGTTTTTCCAAAAGTTCATCCCGCGGTGATTAAACGCTGTTATCACTGCAAAAAATAATTAAAAAAATTTTGTTTTGTTGAAAATATCAATGTTTTTGATAGCGCGTTCATCCCGCCTAAGAAAGAACCATTAAAAACAATAATTTTGTTAATTATTAACAAATTTTAAATAAATAATAAAAATAGTGCACGCCTGCGCGTGGTTGGAAAAAATAGTGCAGTTAAATTTCTTTCTCATAGATGTCGGCTGCTGTAATTTCGCTAATATCATATATGGGTAACGTATTGTAATGTATATATGCTGGCTATAGCACATATATTGTATGAGTATGTATTAGTATTTGCAATTTAGTAACTTTTGGGTAAAACTGTTAAAACCGACAACAGGGCGGTAATTTAACTTTTTATTAAAACATAGGTAATTCTGCATTTTAAAATATTATAAAGCTCATTGCTTATATGCCCTTTAATTTTTCGCTAAAATATATTTAATATTAAGTTACATAAAAATATATAAATAATTAAATGTTACTTGAGAATATTATAATGACATAATATAAAAGTCACAAAAATGTAAGAAGAATTTAAAACGGTAAATAACATAAAAATGTAAATGAGGATGACTTGTCCAGGAAAATCTAAAACAATTACGTCACAAGTTGTTTGTCGGCTTCTCATTGCAGCTGCACTTATCGAAGCCTCCAAAAACTAGAAGAGATTATTAAAAACAATAGGGCCTGTCCAGGGGAAGGGATGGATCTCAACGGCAGCATTCCAGAAGGCACCGACGACGCGGCACTTCGTATCCGGCTTTCAAAGAACTTACATTCATCTTAAAAGTCAATAAATAGTCAATTACATTTTAACATAAAAATACGAAGTCTCTTCATTTATAAAATACCTAAAATTATTCCCGTACATTAGAGTTGTAGTTTTCATACTAATCGCGAATTGAACAATTACGCGCTCTTTTGCAAAGTAACTATAAAATAAACTAGCCAAAATACCGAACATAACAGTATACGTGATAAAAATCTCCCGGAAGTTCGGCTTTATAACAAAAAGCGCATAATTCAAATATTTATTAATAA
The DNA here is from genome assembly GCA_022575985.1 of Anagrus nilaparvatae. Lineage (NCBI taxonomy): Eukaryota > Metazoa > Arthropoda > Insecta > Hymenoptera > Mymaridae > Anagrus > Anagrus nilaparvatae. The sequence continues at coordinate 26,460,382 of JAKSXM010000137.1, forward strand.
AATAAATAAATAATGCTTGTTTAAAAATTATTTTAATTTTTTTCTACTAATTTCTTAATAGTAGAAAATATAACGTTAATAGTTTGGGTTTGAGGTTTGACCATAAAATATTGTACGTGTTAAAAAACTTCAGACAGTTCTAAAGGACTGCTTATGCAATTTAAAACCAAATTTTTAATAATTCTAAGCCCAATTTTTTTATTATTATTATTATGAATATTTATTTGCCAACTACAAAATATTTTAACACACTCAATTGTCAATTGTTTACAGAAAGTTAATATAATTTACAATATATATAAATAATAATAATATAATTTTATTTATTCAAGCTTAGGATTTATTATGTTGCAAGTTTTTTCTTATTTTCAAATATATATTATATAAATTTATTTCATTTAAATAATAATTTTTACAAGTATACTTATTAAAAAAATAGTTCTAGTTGTCAATTAATAAAATATCTTTATTTTTTTATATATTTAATGAAATATGAATATTCAATAATGTTGAATATTTCATGGGTATATATTTAGACTATCTGTAAAAATATATTGCTTGAATTTTAAAGCATTTGCTAGCTGTCACGAGGACAAATGTTTATTAAAATGTTAAAAATTCATGCTGATCACCACAAAATTTCATGATTTTAACATCCATACAAAAAAATTTATATTATAATTATAAATAAATTTTGCTTGAAAATTCAAGCAATTACTTGAATATTCAATTTATTTTTATATTGTAAATAACAAAATTCAGAATTTTTTTTCCGTTACTTATTACTTAGAAATTCTAAATAATTTTTTTCATTTTTAATAAATATGTCTTTTATGTATGCACACCTCATAATGCACCTTGTTTTAAATGGGGTTTTTGTTTTTTTAACCTGCACTCTTTGCAATGTTGAACCTGCTTGAACAATTACTAAATGTCTTGAGGAAAAATCAAAGAAACTGTTACTGGTTAAACAGAGATTTGAATACGTATATTTTTGAGAAATTTTCTTCAAAAGATCAAAAAATTAATTTTTTTTTTTTTTTAAGCTTCAATATAGTTTAAAGTTGACGCATTTTTAGGGATATTTTATTTTTTAGTTGAGTTTAAAATTGACTTTGCTGTACAAATTATAAGGGGAAATTCAAGTATCTTTGATTTTCTCTCTTTTCAATATTTAGTTCCCAATCTGAGAACCTCTTCAAGATCTTTATTTTTTAAAACAAATTTTTACATAAATACAAAAAATTACATAGACTTATTTTCAAATTGCATGTATATTTTGAACATCTTATTTAAAAAACTTAACTTGACATATTCCTATTTTTTAAATTATAATGTATAAAATATTGCTATTTCATATCGTGAATTTATTATTGGCAAAAATAATTTAATATTATTAAAAAAAAAAAAACAACAAATGTTACTATTGTATTTGGGAGTTTAAAAAACTTATTAGTTTTATATCAATTTTAGTCCAGAAAGTTTTCAAATAAATGCATTCAGGCACTTGAATTTTGGATCGTGACTTCCTAGCATTTACCCATAAACATAAGTATTTTAGCAGGTGGGTTTTATCTCCCATAATTAGGTAAAAAACAAATTATATTATTTTTTTGCTTAAAATTGGTTTAAAAAATTATTACAAATATGTTGGGGACAAAGAAACCAAATTACAATCCGAGGCAAAGCGTTTATATATGGACAGGGGTTGTATACGATTTTTCTTTGACAGTGTCGAGAAAACAAATTTTTCCGACCATTTAGCGGAAATTAGTGCATTTTTACTGCTGACATGAAAAAGTAATTCTAGAGTTTTTATAGAGAAGGATTGCATAAGATTTTTCTTCGTCAGTTGACAAGGAAAAAAATGTTCCTGGTCATTTTTTATTTTATTTTATTATTATTATTTTTTTTGTGAGATATTTAACCTATTTTGGAGGATAATCTGGTATATAACACTGAAAAACAATAAATATAATTTATCCAAAACCACAAATAGTTAGCTAATATAAGTAATAAAAATTTTAAATAAAATTTTGGCCTAATGAAATCAGCTGGACTTGTACATGTATATTCCTTATAAAATCTAATACACAATCTTGTATTTACAAAACAATTTTCTGACCCTTTTGACAATTTTTTAAAATATAGTTGGGGTCTATGTGTATCTATATAAAAAAAAATAATATAGGGTATTAATAGAAATTAAGTATAAAATTTTTTTATATATGTTTATGTTAAAAAATTTTATTTTTGTATATACGCTACGGTTAAAGTATAAATTTAAATATATATATTCTTGGATTTGCGAAGCCTTCGGTTTAATCACGATTCATATATGTAACTGTAATTAAATCATGGGCTAACTTAAATAATAATGTTTTTCAATTGCTTTTTCTTTTGTTTTCATTATAATTAGAAAAAACGCCGCAAAAAATAAATGCAAATATAGAATAAGTTTTCTTAACCATGACATATATATTACTTTTAACAGATGATAAAATTTCACACGAAATTTTTTTGTGATGTTCTCATAAAATTTCATGATAATATTATATTATATGGTCCATTCCGCGTTTAATTAAATATTTTTACAAGAAAAAGAACTGAAAAATGATTTAATTTGGACCTTTTTTTCAGAAGATACAAATTTTCATGTTTAAAAAAAATTTCTTTTTCTGTACGGTAGCCACGAAAGTACGATTTCCTGGCCGCTGCGCGGCCAAGGAAATCGAATTTTCTCGCTACTGTCGCAGAAAAATTTTATACGACCCTTGTCCATAAATAAAGAATGCCCCAAATCGCAGTTTACCACCCTCGGCTTCGCCTCGGAAAGTAATTTACGTGCGATTTGGGCCATTCTTCACTTTTCTGGACACGAGTCGTAAATATACAGAAACTTATAGCAAAAATTAAAAATTTTTTTTTTTAAATTTGTCCACAATTTATTTTAAAATATATAAATATATATAAATATATAATAATAAATTAAAATAAATTGAATAGAGTATAATTATCTTTATAGTGGTATTCTTTCTGAAAATATTAAAAATTTTAATGATTTATTAAAATTAACTTTATATTTCATTAATAATTATTTTTTATTTATATATAAACGACTTAATGCAAACTTTTATTATTTTCACCTATCTTATTAAATCCCAAAAGCTGACCGAAACAGAAGTTGCGACATGCATTATTTGAGGTTCTTTTAAAATTAATTATTAATCAAGTTAGCTTTTCTTAAAAACTTGGAATATTTTACTTGAAATTTAACTCTTATTATGAATCTATGTATTCATAAAGTATTATAAATTTTTTTTTTTTAAACATTGTAAATAGTAACATTAAAATTTTGTTATTAAATTTTATATATATACTTTTACTTTACAATTAATTTATAAATCAATCATATATATAATTATTCATATTACGTATTTAAAATTTATTACAAAAGTCATGAAAAGCCTGTTTTTTGGCATAATCTGAAAAACGAGAACATATCCTGTAGTATTCTCCAATGCTGATACTAATTTTTTTATCCTGATTTTTTATATAACCTCCTAATTAATTATTATTTTCCTGCAATTTTCAACACCCTAGCTCGAGTACAGACTAAAGCCCTTTCTAGACCTAATAATTTTTTTTTTTTAATATGTGCTTTTACTATCACAAAAAGTATTTATGGCACACAAGATTTAAAAAAACGTATTAGTCTAGAAATCTAATAAACAATTTTTTAAACCATATTTATTTATATTTAATTACTTTGTTTCTAATAATTAAATTAACTTTAAAATAAATTCAGGTATTATAAATCAACAAAAACAAGATTCTTTTGCATAATCTTAAAAAGATTCTTTTGCATAATCTAAAAATCAAATTTTATAATAAACTCATAAAATTAATTTAATTAATTGGAACGTGAAACAGTATAGTACCTATATACTGTTTCTTCAATATAAATCAAAGTCTTTTAAATTATTTATTAAGTTAGCACACTTCTTCAAATTCATAAATAAGAAAAAACTTGCAACATAATAAATCCTAAGCTTGAATAAATAAAATTGGGCTTAGAATTATTAAAAATTTGGTTTTAAATTGCATAAGCAGTCCTTCAGAACTGTCTGAAGTTTTTTAACATGTACGATATTTTAAGGTCAAACCTCAAACCCAAACTATTAACGTTAAGAAATTAGTAGAAAAAAATTAAAATAATTTTTGAACAAGCATTATTTATTTAATTATTTTATTAATAAATATTTAAATTATGCGCTTTTTGTAATAAAGCCGAACTTCCGGGCGATTTTTATCACGTATACGTTACCCATATATGATATTAGCGAAATTACAGCAGCCGACATCTATGAGAAAGAAATTTAACTGCACTATTTTTTCCAACCACGCGCAGGCGTGCACTATTTTTATTATTTATTTAAAATTTGTTAATAATTAACAAAATTATTGTTTTTAATGGTTCTTTCTTAGGCGGGATGAACGCGCTATCAAAAACATTGATATTTTCAACAAAACAAAATTTTTTTAATTATTTTTTGCAGTGATAACAGCGTTTAATCACCGCGGGATGAACTTTTGGAAAAACTGCATTTTCTCGGAAAATATTGGACGCGCTATTGAGATAATCGAGATTCGTGCATAAAATAGCAACGCGCTATCGCCTATATAAAAATCCTGCTCGAATTTTCATTTTCAATTTCCTTTGCGGGCCAAGTTATTACAGCTGAACAGCGGCCCCCCTAAGATTAAAAATACCACGTGATAACGTAAGCCGCGCCTAGTGTCACAAGCGAATATATTTTTAACGTTTCAAGCTTAAGTACCAGGAAGGACCGAGCTCCGCTCGGGTTATATCTACGTTTGCCCAGGAAACACGAAGATGTTCTGCGGACATCTTTAGGACATGTCAATCCACCTTAAGATGTCTTGATAGAACATCCTAGGGACAAGTATATGATGTGTTCAGGACGTCATATTCCTGACATTTTGGACGTCCTTAGAGTGTCTTCGGCGGACAACCTGGGTACACCTAAAACATGTCCTATACATGTCCTAGAGATGTCCTGAATTATAAATTTTTTTGAATGTGTTAGGGTATCTGTGTAATATATTTATGAATTTGTGTGAATTAAAATTTATTTCTTTTGTAAATATATTATATTTTTATTAAAAGTGAAAAAATTACATAAATATTTTAAGTCCATTGTTTTTTATTCAAAAATTATAAGTCAAGAATTGATATTTTTACTATAAGTAAAACAATTAATAACTTAAAATATTTATTTAATTTTTTCTCTTTTAATAAAAATATAATATATTTACAAAAGAAATAATTTAATAATAGGTATATGGTTTATTAAATATATTCAAATGCATATTATTTAACTAATAAAATTATTAATTTATTTTTTTACAATTTTGGATACATTTTTTATGCCACAGATGTAAAAATTGTACAAGATAATATTAAATTGACATGCTTAATATTACAATTATAATTAAAATATTATTCAAATTATAAAATTGAAAAAATCGTTTTTTTTTTTTTAAATATTTGAATATAATACTAAAAACATAATAAACTAATAATTCACTATATTTTTTTTAAAGTTTTTGCCCAAAATTATTCTTGAAGATTTTTTTGACGATTGTTGAAATAGCACTGTGGTAATGTTAATATTATTCTAAAATGTGTAATGCTCAAATGAATAAAAATACTTTTATTAAAATGAAAAAATTTTAAATATTACAGTAAAAAAACTTATTATTTAAAATATAACTAAGAGACGCGTATTGCTCATCACCATTCACTAACAAACATTAACCGTCCACTAATACCAAAATCACCCCTACTTTTCAAAAAATATGTAACAGAAAAGTGCGCACGCAAATTTTTCACCTTCAGATGTCTTTAGAACGTGTTTTTAACATGTCTCTTGGGTACCTTAAAAATGATGTCTCTGAAACATCTAAAAATACCATGACATCTCTAGGACACCCTAGAGACATGTTTTTGAACGTGTCCTAAAGATACCTGAGTTAAGACATCTTAGAGACACGTTGCGGACACGTTGTGTTCCCTGGGTGGGTTAAGTCACATTTATTGGCATCGAATAAGTTTTCAATAAAACATAATGTAGCCCAGTACTTTTTATTATAATTGCAAAAAGTTGACCGATTTTTAAAAATCAAGTTTTGTTTTCCTCAGCCTCAAAAATTTTTCAATAATAGCATTGTTTCAACAATAGCATTTTTTTTATAATTTTTAATTAATTAATTGCGTTTATTTATTTACTTACATTTTTTACTTTATTATGTAAATTATATAAAAACACATTAAAAAAAAAAAAAAAAAAAAAAAAACTAATAAAGCAATAAAAAAAAGGTCTTTTCAAGTGGGATAATAAAAAAAAAAGAACAGATGTCTCATACATAAACATTGAAAATTAGCGAAAACACCGACAACCCCTATGTATAAGCATATGAGATGGCTGAATTAGGAAAACTCGCAGAAAACGAATTTTCACGAAATTGTGACCTATACCGATGGATTCCTTTGTTATGAAAAACTCGGAAATGCTTGATCTGAAAAAAATCGCACCGTTGGTTCTTGAGATAGCCGATGGAAACATATAGATATGGCGCCGTTGTCTGTGTTATTCTTTGTTATTCTTTGTTATTGTTTTTATATTGTTAATTCAATTTTAAGAATTTAAGAAAAGTTTATAGAAATTGCGAAGATAGCAAAAATTTTAATTTAAATTTATTAAAATAATTTAATAATAATGCAAATACGGTTTTATATCTTTTATGCACCGAAAAAGAGTGTTATAATTATAAGGCATCGGAATCGATCTACTGTTGAATTATTTATTTATTTGTTTAAAAATACAGTGACACAGTTTTACGAAAAGTCTGTTTCAAAAATCTATTTCAAAATCAAAATTAATAAAAAAAGGCATTAAAATAGTATTGTTTATATGCAATATGGAAGGATACAGCATACTTAACCTTACTTTTGCTCTATTTATTTAAAGTATTTACTTTTTCTAATTTTTTAGTTTTACTTTAATTATTATTTTTAAAATTAAAATTAAAAAAAAATTGGTATAATATACAAATTTGGTTCATTTTTTTATTAACTCTAGACAAATTTAAGCAGATTAAGATAGTTCAATATGTAAAACGTGATTTTAGAGTAACTAGTGGCCGTGCTACGGACTGGAGCAGTAAATACATGCGAAATACGGCCGTCCTACATTTATTTTGGCTACCAGGGATGTTATTTAAAAACCATACGACATGCCTGATAACCAATTGGGAAAGCTTCTGGGTATATGTTGTCATAGATATTTTTCAACCTTAATCGTTGAACCTTATTCTCAGCTGTCAGATAGCTTAAAAAAAATGAAAAACCCACATAGTAAAATTGATCAGGCCTGAAATTGATTAAAAATGAATAAGCAGGATTTGGAAAATAGTGAGAGGTGTATTAAATAAAAAAGTCTTTTTTTGACATATAGGATGAACGTTATTAATTATTTTTTGTTCTACTTACATATTGCTGTATAATTATTACGTTTACAGTAAAATTCTTATACAATAATATTGATATAACCTATATATACCTATATATATATTTATATAATAAATATGCAATATTCTTCATATGTTAATTATTATTATACTTATTTTAATTAAATATATTTCATATTTTTTTTGACAATCATTCTCTTAATTCTATCAATTATACAAATATTATTTTTAGTTTTGTATCTTTTTTAATCAAAGTCGATTTTTTAATTATTATAGAGAAAATAAAAATGATAATATTTTTTTTTTTACTTGTGTACAATTATTATTATTGAAAGCTCTAAAAAAGTTTATTATTGTATTATTTTATGATAAAAATTAGTTTTTTATTTTTATACTTTCCTTTTTAATTATTTAATTCATTTTTTTTTTAAATAATAATAATGAGTACACGAGTATCATTTTTTGTACATCATGTTTTTTATTATCGACTTTTTAAACTTAATTTTTATAAATTATTATACTTAATTTTTTAAATTAAATTTCATTTTTTTTTACGCTCACCTGTGGTGTAATTTTTTTATTTTTTTTGAGCCTCTTTCAATAATACAAATTATTTATTTGGACTATTGATTTATTATTATTATTTTTATTAATATTTCTTACATTTTAATTATTATTGTTATTTAAAGTTACTCTTATGATTAAAAATTTTCTTAATAAATTTTTTTAAAATTATATAAAAGCACTTTTCATTGCTTAAGTTATTTTATTTATCATACTATTCTCATTTATACGTATTATTTATCGCATCAGTTTTATTAAAAATCAAACACTTATAGCACATTATTTAACTAATTTCAAAAAAAAAGCATTTTAGCATTATTTTATAGAGTAAAGGGTGTTTTATCACTTTTTTTTTTGTTGTTCAATATTATTTTACACATTTTTTTGAGATTATTTCACGCAACTTTTTTTTCCCATTGTGCGAATCTCTAATTAATGTGGCAATATTATGGTCCACTATATTTTTAATAAATTCAGTTTTTATTATTTTATTTAGAAAATATACGTACGTTTGTTTTTAATTATTATAGTTTGCACATTTAAATTAATTAGTTTTTTTTTTTTTAAAGAGGATAATTTTGCATTTTTTAGACATTTATAGGCGTATATATTTATAGAAAAATGAAGGAACGATACGATTATTATTATTTTTAATTGTCATCTTTTTATAATAATCACACTATTTTTCAATAATCAGGTAGATTTTTAATTAATCGTTATTATTGTTATTTTTATTGCAAAAAAAATATGAGATAATTCATGTTTACTGTGGTGTGTGTCTGTGTATTTTTTTGTAGAACGTATATTTACTTTTAAAAATTAAAAAAATAAAACTTATTGCGGCTCTTTTTTAACGAACTTTTTATGAAAAAAATGATACTTCTTTAATAAAAATATTGAGTACAGTTTTGGTATTATGAAGCACCATAAATTATTTTAAAATTGAGGTTCTTATTTGTGAATTATAAAGGTTACGTCAGGTAAAGCTAACCTCAAAAATTTTTTTTTCGCGCCTATTTTATTTCGTTTGTAAAATAGGATTTTCGGCACTTGTTTTGAAAATAACTATTTTAAAAAATTTTTAGAAATTGCTTGTTTTTCATTAAAATTTTTAATTATTTTCATTTTTTTTATAAAATCTGATTACTTGCAACTCTATAAGGGTTAAGTTTACCTAACCTCTACCACTCAATAATCCTTAATTATATCCTAAAATTAATTCAAACACATTCACTTTTATTAAATCTAATTATACAAACGCTTATACACGAAGAATGATTTTATTATCTAAAATTTTATTTATTTTTAAGGATCTTTATTATTATTTTTTAAGTGTCACAGTTATAGTTTCGTTTTTTTTTTGTTTTTTTTTTTAATTTGATTAAAATTTCTATTCTTTTCAATTCCGATTGTCATTAATATTTTCGTCTCTTTTTAAGACTAAATCGATGTAAGGTTTTCTATTTTACAATTTAATTAAAAATTCATTAAAATTAACAGCAAACAAATCAAAAATTATGATAAAACATACACACTGACCAAACTTTTTTACTTTCTTTTTCAATTTTTCTTTAATACTGTGATTTTTTAAAAGGAAGCACATTATTTTACCTTAAATGCCAATTTTAATTTTTAAACGTAACGAATCACAGCTCAACAAATTTTTTTAAACTAAATTTACCGATATTTAGAAACAAATTTTTTATTATATTAATCAATGATTTTACCTAAAACGTTTTTTTTTTATTTGTTATTTTGTTTAAAAAAGTACACTAAATTACAAAGATATAATTTTTTATTTATTTATTGTATAGAGAAATATAAACGTTTGTATTATGATTATTTTTTAAAATATTTATTAGATGGAACACATAATAAAAAGCGTTTATTTTTATTCATTTTTACAATTTTTTTTTTTTTTTTTTTTTTTTTTTTTTTTAATTTTAATTTCTCAGGCACTATGTGCTATTTTTTTTATTAATAATTAACATAATTTTTATTTTAATTATTCAGATTATTGCACTTTTTAGCATTAAATTTTAAAATTTTAAAGGCTGCGGTTAGTTTGGTGCCATTTGCTACGTTAATAAAAGAGTTTTATAGAAGAAATTGCTGCTGCTTTAATTTTTAAACTACACTGAGAACAAAAAATTGTAAATTTACCATACTTTTTTGTTTACAAATTTTTAACATTTCCTTGGTAAATAGTAATTTTTATATAATAAAGTAACAACCTTTTCGACGTATAAAACTCATAATCAAGCTTTCCAAACGAGCACCAAGTTAGCAGCCCCCCCCCCCAATTTTTTAGCAATAAATTCCGCATTAATTAAAAATAACATCTAATCCTAAAAAACCAAATAAATTTTTTATTAAATTTATATCCTAACACATTAATATTAATTATATTAACTTGCAATTGAGTAATTATGCAATTATGCAATTGAATAATTTACAACTAATTTATTTTTGGATACTATTTTTTATATAACGAACGTTTCTTTTTTTTCAAATTCATACGATGCAATATGAGTCGTTGTCAGAGGAAATAATCTTTCATAAATTATTTCCATATTGTTTATATTTTGAGGTATTTTATAAATTTTTTTGCAAAATATGATTTATTTAATATTCTACAATGATTATTAATATTTTTACGATACTTGCTATCTATTCGTGTTTAATTCAGTGAACTATTCTGTGATTCCGCAGAAAAAAGAATGTTTGATTTGATAGTAAAATGTTTTTTTTTTTGGTCATAAAGTATACTACTTGGATGGAATTTTATATTATTTTTTTTCAATGAATTTCTCATTAGTTGAATCTTGTAAATTTTTATTAATTTCAAAATTTTTTGGACGTATATCCTTATTGTTATTTATTTTCAAATTCTGTCTTTTTATTATCTATTAAAAATTAAAAAAAAAAAATAATTTTTAATAATTTTCATTTCCCAGATATGTGAATCACCTACTCTTAATTTAAAACAATAGAAAATTCGATTTATTTTTCTATAATTGGATGGATTAATTATACTATAAATAAATTTAATGAAATATTTTTTTGATAATGCAGACTGGATTTGATATTTTTTTAATAAACAAAAGAAATAATATTTTAAACAGATATTTGCACAAAATTTGTACATTATTTTTTTTTCTTTTTTATTTTCATAATGAAATGTTATTTTCATAATAAAAAATTGTTATATTTAAAAAAATATATTATTATATTTAAAAAAATTGGCTACGAATGTATTCATAAAACCCCATAGAGCAGCTTTCATTTTTATTTAATTGTTTTAAATATTTTGTCATTAACTAATATTCTTAAAAATTTTAGTATTTTTTTATTGTTGCACAATTACAATAAATTATTAAAGATTTTTTTAAAGCACTTTTATTTACATAGGCGGGATTACGGGGGGGGGGGGGCATGGGGGGCACTTGCCCTCCCAATATTTCTGGATTACCATATAAAATACGCGTAAATTTATTTAAATATACTGTTTTGCCCCCCCAAAAAATTTTCTGAAATCCCGCGCGTGTTTATTTATTTTACAGACTTCCTTGCTGTTAAAAAAATGCATATTGAAGCTAGACCAAATGTTCCAAATTTTAATAGGGGATAAAGCATGGAAATAATAGCGAAATATTACCCCTTTCTTTCTGAAAATTCGGAACAGGTGCCCTTGCTTCATTTTTTCAATCATCGTTTTTCAGTCACTAAAATTTATAAAGGTTATATGGCTTTACAGGCTATGTGAATTTCATGAAAAATTAGTTTAGTTATCATACATGAACGACATTTGAGGCATTATATAAAAACTGTGTTCTAAAAAGACCAGTATCAATAAATTCGATTAAATTCTGAGTTATATCGAAAAACTATCAGTTTATTTATTTGGCCAATTACTCAATTTTCTTCTGTTTTTTAACATTTATTTGACTTTATTTATTGAATTGGAAAATGAAGCACAATACTCATTTATATCGATATTATGTATCAAATATCGAAATACTATATCGATATTCGAATATAAAATATCGAATTATATCGCCCCCTTCCAGCAATATTCTAGTACTACTTGACTGTTGACTGAAATATTCGAATTTTTGGCGTAAAATAATTTTCTCACTTGTTAGTTCGAAATTTGTTCAAAAAAGACAATCATTTTTGATTATTGAATGTTTTTATTTAATTATATTTTGTCTACTTTCATACTTGTATGATATATCGATATGATTGATGTGTAATTGTATCCTTTTGAAAATCTTTCGATTCTCATTAAAAAATACTATTTTTCAAAAATAAATAATTCTTATTTGTATTAAAATTGCGTTATTATTGCTTCACTTCAAGAAAAATTGTTTTCATTTTATGCTATACCTTTTCTCACCGTTTTTACAATAAAGGTTATCATTGAAAAAAAAAAGATTTTAAAGCTAACATTTATAATATATATTTTACAAAGAATGTAATAGCTAAGTGTATTCTTATTGGCGTGGTGCGTCTTTTATCACGTGGTACCTGAAATTTTTTTAAGGGCCGCGTTCAATGCAAATAGTATAGGAAAATTTTGTATTTCATACTTTAGGGACATTCTACAATCAACCGTCTTACGCGTGCGGAGTTGCGCAGTAAGTAATGCGCAGCTACACAAGGCCTTACGTGCTGCGCATTACTTACTGCGCAACTCCGCACGCGTTAAACGGTTGATTGTAGAATGTCCCTTATAAATATTAAGGACATGTTCGCTCGGTAAATCGAGCATAACCCCTAAAACTAATTTGAGCAGTATATTTGCTAAAAAAATGATTTTAAAGAAATTTTATGAGAAGAGGCACCTCAATAATAAAAAAATTTTGCAAAATTACAAGCTACAAAATGCTATATTTTCCAAAAAAGTCACTTTTTTCGTAAATTTATGAAAAAAGCAACTTTTTCGAAAAATAAAGCATTTTGCAGCTTGAGATTTTGTAAGTTAATTCATTTTTTTATTATTGAGGTGTCTCTTCTCTTAAAATTTTGTTAAAATCATTTTTTGAGCAAATATACTGCTCAAATTGGTTTTAGGGGTTATGTTTGATTTACCGAGTCGAAAATTTACCAAAAATTTGTATACCCAAAAGACAAAAACCTTTTAATAAACATTTTTTTAAATACAATAATAAGAATTAGGGCCTAATTTTTTATTTACAGCAAGTTTTTTTATGTTAAAAAGGTTACACCGACATAAAAAGAATACATACACCAAAGAAGATTCCCCTTCTTTTCTACTTCTTTGTACATACACATACAAAACCCTGTTCATTTTTATGTACTCTAAGCATGGAAATTTCGCATTTTAAAAATTATAAACAATAGAAAATCAGTTATTGCTGGTTTTTTATATTTGTTAATAATATATTAAATCATTTATAACTTATTTTTTGCATTTTGTTTTGTTTAATTAAATTAAATATTAAAAATAAAAAAATTTCATATGAAAGTGTATACATAGCGGATTTTTTAATCGGATTTTTTTGCCACCGCGAGCAGTATGATCGAATTCAATTCTCCTTCCACGTCCACGCACCACGCCAATACTATTGCATTCGGCTTGTGTAGTAGCCGAAAGCTGTGAATTCTGATTAGGTGGAAATAAATGATAGCAGCTTTCGACCGTTTAATATTCTTATCAGCATTATTTATTAATCACAATAAAGATAGCAAGTTTTTTGTTTTAATAATTTTAAACATTAATTTAACATTTATCCTAATATTTTTTACCCTTGTTTATTTATTTACCCGGGCAGAAATCAAAACTGGCATGTTACGCGGCGCTTAATGGGACCAACTAGGGCTCTGCGACCTCTGCCTGGTCTATTGAAGCGCTGCGTGACGGCCCGGTACCAATTTCATTTCTAGCCGGCCATAATTACTCTTATTATCAATACAAAGTACATTTATATAATTATTATTATTAATTTTTATTAACATATTGAGAAATTTCTCATTTTTTTCAAATTTATTTCTTATAATCAGCAGGGCATTCATTATTTTATAACCTCAAATTTCTAAAATTCTATATATTCTATACTTATACTTTTACCGTTTGAAAAAATGGAAGTATTTTAATTTATTTTTTTTTCGAACTTGTTATTTGTTTTTTGTAATTATTATTTTTTTTTTTGGATTTTTAAATTATTTTTTTTATCATAAAGATCATATGTGAAATTACATAAATACGTGCTAATTTATACTACAGTTTATACTTATTTATTTGCCTTTTTTTTTCGTTTTTTAAAAAGAAATTTTTTTTAATTGGCTCAAAAATTGTATTTTTTTAAAAAATTAGTGAATGATTGATCCATATATCTTAATTATCTTAACAAATCACTATGTCACTATTATATAGTTCATATAAATGACATAGATGGCACAAAATACATCACATAGCATACTTTATTACTTTGAGGTTAATTTTAATATTCTAACCTCTAAAAATTCATTTCAATTTATTATATATTAAATATTTGTGTCCCATTATCGTTTTTTTATCTAAATTTTTTCCTTAAAAATACCTAAACATTTATTTTATAATAATTTTCGAAAGTAAAAATTGTGCCCCCATTATATTTCATTATTATAGGGTTTTATTTATACTCTTACATTATAAAAATTAAAAAACAAAAGGAACAGTATAGTATAATATTGAGCCTTTTTTTAAAAAATATTTATAATTACATTTAATTATTTTAACACACGAAGATTTTTTATTACATTTAATAATATCGATAATAGACTTTTACAAATAGGATTCGTACATTTTTAACTTAACTAAATACATTTAATGCATACTTTTTATATAGGTTAGGTGTTTAATGTTAAATAGGCGCAAGAAAAAGCCACATTATTTTTTTATATTAAAAAAAAAAAAATGTATTAATATAATAATACATTTTTTTTAGAATTAATTCAGGGAATATAACCTTACATTTTATTTAAATAGGAATAACCCATTAATTTGAGGAATTTTCCCATTTACTGTGTTTTAACATCAGGAAAATAATTCTTTTTTTGTTTATTTTTACTTATAAAAACCACAATTTTTTTTAAATTGCAAATACTTACTTAGATCATACAAAATTAATGTATTTTTTTTTTTGACTTATTTTTTTTTTAATGCACACATTTTTTATATTACTTTAATTGATAAATATGTATAAATTATTAGAATATATTATACTCAGCTTAAATTTAAATTTTTTTTGCTTTTTTTTTAAATATTTTTTTTTTTTTAATCTAAGTACATCAAAAAAATGAATTTTTATGAGTTTATGCTCATCGACAAGGAAATTTTTTAAAAATGAATTGATCGAACCCACAATATTTTATTATCATTGTAATTTAAAGGCTTTTATGTATTATTTGAACAAAAAAAGTAAGTTAATCGAATAGCAAAAAAAGGAAAAATTATTTATTGAATTGTCATGATTTTTCATTTATATATAGATATGTTAATTTTGATATATAATTAATGTATTAAAAATTGACATGAATATGATTATTATAGATTTTTTTTTATAAAGCCTTTTGTTGTTACATTTTTGTGTGTGTTAGTAGTATATAAAATAATTAAAAAATAAAATATAATTACTTACTTTTTAACTACTTATTAATTTTTGATGCCTAACAATATAAAAGACTATAATATAAGGCTAAAAATTCCTATATCACAAGCACACAAACATTTTATTTTTTTGAAATTCTTTATTTATATAGGAGGCACACAAAATTGAGGCCTTTTTATTTTATTATATTTTAAAATACTTAATTTTTTGGTAACTTAAATCTTATTTTATTATTAGCAAAAGAGAAAAAAAAATTTTAATGAGAGCATATGATTTTTTATCACCATTTTTTATGCATCTTATTTAATAATACACTTATTAATGAACACTTTTTTATTTGATTCTTTCACACATATTAATAAAAGGCTTATAAATTACTTTACTTACTTTTGGAATCATTCATTTTTACATTTCAAAAAGGAAGTTTATTATTTTCTCGTATGAAAATCATATTGGCAAAGAAATTTTCTTTTTTTATACATAAAAAAATATTTTTTAAAATCTGTTTTGTAAAAAACTTTCATACTAAAAACTCAAAAGACAGATTTTCATTAGAATATGTTTGTTAGTTGTATTAACATTTTGTTAAAAAAAAAATTATTTGGTGTTTTTTTTTTTTTGAAATTTTTTTTATTTTTTTTATTAATAATAATAATAATATATAATAAAGCAATATAATAACTAATAATTAATTAATTAATTAATAACTAAATAAAATTAAAAATTAATAATAAAAAGTATATAATAATAATAATAATAATAATAAAACTTATAAAATAAAATATAATTTTTTTTTTAAACTACTTAGGTACAGCTGCTTGATACTTAATGATCATATAATTAATATATCTTAAAATTAATAATTAATATAAAAGGAATATAAAGAAAAAAAATAATCATTTTTTTTTAAAACTCAAAATTTTAATTATAAATAAAAAATTCGTCATTCATTTATTATCTCTTTTTTTGTATACAAATAAAAATTTTTTGTTTTTCTGACGAGTTAAAAATTTATAATTTTTTGTACGCACATTTTTTCAAAAAAAAAAATAATAATAATAATAAATTGTTTAAAGATTAAAAATTATAAAATACGTAAAAATTGGAACTAAAAAATGAAAATAATTTTTTTTTAAAATAATAATAAGAAGCACCCTAATATTTATTATTATTATTTTTTAATTTAAAAAAAATCATTAATTTATATTAACAAAATAAATTTAAATATTCAATGATATTTAATTTTACTTTTTATTTTTAAATTAATGAATCAGTCGATTCCGGTAACAAATATTAAATAATAATAATAACAATAATAATTCATTGTTTTATTTATTCTAATAAATTTTTTTTTTCAGAAAAATCAACCAAATTTTTGAGTTTCATTAAATTAACTCCTCCAACAAAAAAAGTTTCATATATTTTATGGTGTTTAGTTTTTATAATATAAAAACAGCCTGTACACTGAAAGAAAATATTTTTGTTTAATTTTATAAGGCCTCATCAGATTTTTTAAAATTTGGTTGATTTATTAATTATTATTACTGTTGTTACCGTATCGTTTCTAGAAAAAAAATTATTGTTATCATTATTATTTTTTTTTTATTTATAATGATTTTTATTTAATAATATATAATTTTTATTAAAGTTATCATCACCACTCATTTTTTAATTACTAATTATATTTTTAACACAGTATACTCCTTAATAATTAATAATAATAATAATATTACACTTAATTATGATATAATAATTACTTTCCTATTATTTTTTTTTGTTTTTTTTTTATTTTTTATTTTATTGTATATTATTGTAAAATCATAGATATTTATTAATTATCATTATTTATTCTTTTGTTCTATGATTTTCAATATGATTTTTTTTTCTTTTTTGTACATAAAACATGTTATTTATTTTAATTACATGTTTAAATACAAATAAAATTAATAAGTATATTAAGGCCCTTTTTTAATAATATTTTGAGGTTATATTATCCCTTTGGACAGAAAAAAAACAATTTAAAGCGCCCTCTATACACATATACAATAATTTAATATAGCAATTTTCAACTGTCCCATTCGGAATGGAAAATTAATTTAAAAAAAAAAAAAAATCATATTTTTTAATATGAAAAGGATCTCCTTTGGAAGCTTATAATTTCTTAATAATTATTTTTCCATTAATTATAAAATCTAATAAATATTTATATAATTTGTGTATTTCTCAGAATAAAAAAATGGAAATGCAAAAAAAATATAACCTATAATTGTTAATAAAGGTACAAACATACCGAAGTTTAAAAAAAAAGAGAAAAAAACTAACCATATTCCCCTAAATTATTCAAATTTATTAATACCTATTTTTTAATTGTAAAATATACACACATAAATTTGAAAATTTATGCATATATATAAATCTAAGATTGCACAAAATGAGGTTTTTTTTAAAAATATTAATTACATATTAATTATTAAATATAGATATGCAAGTATCTGAGTTATTTTGAAGGCATACAACAAAACATTTTTTTTATTTAATCTTAGGTTAGGTTATAAATATATATAATATAATTGTATTATATTTATTATATATATGTAGTACGAATGAGACTCTTGTTTTTTTAATTAATGGCTATACATTTATATTGTGTAATTTCTCATTTTAAATTTTTTGGCCAACATTTAATCATATATTAATAAATATATATGATTTTATTTTTAATTTTATTGCTGTATATCTTCAGATTTTTGTACAAAATATCAAACACGTATTTAAAAGTAAAAAATTTAATTTAATAAAATGGTTTTCGTGGTTTTTCAATTAAAAATGAGAATGTTACATTATAGGTTAGGAATGTTCAGGGAGAGGAAGCAATGAGATACACGAGTAAATATTAATTTATTACAGAACTATCATAAACTATATAATATAGGCTTTGTTCGTATTTAATATAGTTCGAATAGACTGCAAACGAATAATTTTAAAAAAAGCCTTTGGAATTGGATCTTACAATAAATTCACAATCATTTCATGAACACCCGCAAATAATTTCGCATATTTTTTGAGAGGGCGGTAAAATCGCTAGTTATCGTCGGTGCCACGAAACGATTAGTTTATCCCAGTGCTGCCACCTATTTTTTATCTTACACCGTAACTATACCTCATTTAATAATCACGAAGCTATAAAAAAATATTCTAAAATTAAACAAAATCATTGGGAAGTGGAAAAACTGATACAAAATCTGGCAGATGATACTGAAACTACTGGTTAATGCTTAACCTAAAAGAATTAACAAGTAATTTTTTTCAATTTAGTATCCTACAGTAGTCACAGAATCAACCACCAGATGTCGAATCAATAATTTTTCTCTCCTAAACGAAAAATTTCAATTTTGAAATTAAAAGCAATTATTAATTAATAATTATTTGATTATAATCAAAGCATTGTGCGTAAAAACTAAGAACACGATTAATTTTTTTTGTTTAATAATTTTTTTTCATTCGTAAAAATTATATAAGTATAGGTAGTATTATTATTTTATTTATTTTTTTAAATACATTTATTACAATTATTATAGAAATGATTATTAAAAATACTTAAATACTTTCACAAGGAGCTTCGTTTGCATTATTTAATTATATTTTTTTTTTTATTCTTATTAAATATATCTTTTTTTTTTAAATAATATTATTAAGTAAAATATACAAGAGATATAAATTCCTCTTTTAATTTTTTTTTTCATTAATAAATTCTATAATTAATAAAAAAAAAGAAAAAAAAAACATCGCATGACTCGAATGTTTTTAATTAATATCATTAGTTCTATGGCTTAAATACAGTCTTAATTTTTACAAGGTCTTTGCTTTTCTAAACTTTTTTTAAATATAATTTGCATTAATGGTAACGGAAAATACAATCTGACATCTTGTGGTTAGAGACATTTTACATGAGGGATGCCATTAACTTTTATTGGTAAATCACTAAATTCCACCATTCCAGAGTACTAATACCCAAATTCAAGCCCAAGGTATTTTGTGAAAAGACTCGACAGATATCTTTACACTGACGGTAGATTTTCTTTCTCGGCCAATCAAATCTCGAGTTTTAGGGTCCGGTACAGTCACATACGACAAAATCTGCCAAATGATTGACCTAGAAGTGAATACTACCGACAGTGTAAAAACAAATATCGAGAACTTTACTTAAACTATGCCGTACTAATTAAAGTCTTAGACAATATCCAAAATATCTATAACCACCAAATGCCGAATAGATTAATTCCAACCAAAATATACACGCAAAAAAATAATTTAACATTATGTAAAAGACAGAAAAGCTAAACCATTTATTGTATTATTATTTATTTAATTAATTTTTAAATAATACAAAAAGAAAAAGATAAATTCTGATGAAGAATTTTGATCTTTAGTCCATTTTGTTTGTTTGTTTGTTTTTTGGTCTACGAAAGGTATATTTAACGACTTGGATAAGAAGAGAATATTATAGGTTATGTTTAGTTCTTCATAAGTTTATAATATAAATTTAATTTGTTCTCGTTGAAAATGTGCGTCGTGTCGATAGTTTTCTAACATATTTAATTAATAATTAATTATTCTATAAATTTTTTTCTGCTGATATTTTCTTTTTATTTACGAAATCATTCTATCACATTGTGCGACTAGTTGAGAACACCAACCCCATCCCAAAATATTTTTCATTTTTCAATTAAAAAAAAATAAAACCTTTTCTATTCTCTTCTTATTATTTTTAAGATCTATTTTAATAAAACTAAATTATTTAACTTTAACGAGTATGATGACAGCCGAAGTTTTTTATATTATTTTTTAATATAATATTTATTACTAATTTAATTTCACTATATTTAAAAAAATTTTTTTTTGTTTTTTAATTAATTTATACAATCATCAAAGTCGTTAAAGAATTTTTTTTCTTTTTATTTTGCTATTTTATTTTAATTTTTTTTTTATTGTCAAGTCTTTTTAACATGATCATTTTGTCATGAATTTTGTTTTTATTTTTTTTTTTAACAATTATTTTATTTTATTTTTCAAACAATTTTATTTATAATTAAAGAAATAATAATAATAATTAACCGTATAGATCAAAGAACAGTTGAAAATCGCACCCGTTTTGATTGGAACGTTTATATTTATATATTTTTATAACACGCAATGCATATTTTACTTCTTCAGTGTTCATTTTTTAATTGGAAAAAACTATTATTTTGATTTTAATTTTATTTTATATACGAAAAAAGGTTATGTTTTACATTGATCGAACGTTCCCAAATTTCATGTTCGCTATTCCTTCCCCCCCACTCCCTATACTTTTTTTAATACACATGCGTTTTATTTAAACGTACGAGTACGTTTTAATTTTTTTCCCTAACAAATTCGCTTATTTATTACAACCTTATAACCTTAAAAATATTTCTATACCTATTTCAAAAAAAAAGAAAAAAATATAGCCTATTTGCTCACAACACAAATAATATGCATTATTTAATTTTTTGCATTTTTTTTATTAAAAATTATAGGTTATGTTACAAAAAAAAACATAATATATAGTAATGTCAATAGTAAAATAGTGACGTATTTTTAACATATAATAATATATAAATATAACCTAAAAAAACGACTTTTTAAAAGAATTGAAAAATAAACAATGATTTTTGCATATATAAATATAACTTTTTTTTGCTTCTTTTGTGTTTGTTTTTAATAACAAAAAGCATTGATTTAAATTGCATTAAAAATTAATTTAGTACTTATTATTTATATATATATATTTAATACTCGCAATATTATTCCTATTATAAACGTAATTGGCATTCAATTTTTTTTTATCCACACTCGCAATTTCCATTTATTCAATTATGTGTCAGACTGATTAGTTTTTTTTTTTTAATATTAAAATGTATAGTGACATATAAACATTATTTTATACGTTTAAGGTTATGTTTTGTTTTTGTTTTGTTTTTGTATACATATAGATGCGATTAAATATATTAATATTAAATATATATATATATTTATATAGAATATTTATTTTATTTTATTTTTTTTTTGTATTTTTTGTTTTTTATTTATTTAAAATGAAAAAAATTGTATATTATTCGTGCAATAATTAAGTTTTATTTATATACGATAAAATATATATTTTAACAGGGATGTTGGCGTTTCACAGATTCGTTTAATATTTTATATGGAAAGAACACCGGTTTCACAATAATTATTTAAACAAAAAAGCATATTCATTTATAACCCATCCATTTTTTTATTTTTTTTTTTTTTTTATTTCTAAGTAATGTATTACTTATTTTTATACTTAAATAGGATTTTTCTGTATTTTTTTTATTTTTTTTTATATTTTTTTTTATTTTTTTTTTTATTTTTTTTTAAATAAGTTTATTAAAGTAACAAAAAAAAAATTGAATATTATTCATATTATTGCAAAAATATTTTGTATATTTTGTTTCTAAATACAAAAACTTTGAATTTTTGCAACATTATTTTTCATTAAATATATAGTTTTTTTGACATTCTTAAAACTGTCCCTTAACCTCACTTTTAATAATTATAACCTTAAAAAATAAAAGACGCGTCACAGCTCAGTTCTCAAAATCGCATATACATACACATAAAATATTTTATTTATTTTTTTATTTATAATATAAATAATCTATATTATTCAATAAATTAAAATTAATTAATATGTATATACGTTTTGGACGCATTAAAATACAATTATTTATTATTATTAATATTCACATTCTTTTATACTTATTTATTAATTATTCTTAGAATTTACATATATAATACGCGCGCGATGTAGTAGTCGAGAAACATAAGTAAATATAATTATTTTATTATTAATTAAATAGAGGTACTAAGAAGCTCGAAAGAAATATTTATATAGAACAAAATTAATAATAAAAAGAGTATATTATTTTTATTTTTTTATTTATTATGATAGTTTATTTATTTAATTCGTATTATTATATATTTACTATTCGCTAATATAAAATTAATATTATTTATTTTTTTAAATTTAATTAATTTAAAAAAAAGGCGCCCCATTTTATTTATTTTTTAAAAAATTTTTTTTTCATTTAGTCATTACACAAAGTGACAAATTAAAATCCTAACCTTAAAAGATGATCACATTTTGATATATATTTGACACGAATTTCGATGAACACCGTCGATCAGAGAAAAATCTTATTTAACTTAATATTATTTTATTGTTTTTTTTATAAATAAATTTATTTATAAATAATTGATCGATGTTAAGAGATCTTTTATACATATTTTATTTATATATATGTATGTGCTTTATTTGTCTCAAAATTTAATTATTTTGTCGCTCTGCTCTGATATTTAATTTTTCAAACATATTTATAGGTTATGTTACATTATTTTTTTACATATTCGGTATAACGTCATTTAAAACGTTTTTAAATACGTTTGGAATATATTTTTTTATTTAGACTAGTCATTTGGTTGTACATGGTTTACTTATTCTTTTCATAAATTTGTTTATTTCATAGTGTACAGTAATTTTTAATAAAAAAAGAGGTTATGTTTTTGATTAAAGATTACATCCAGAGAAAAACAATTTCATTGTTATAATTAGAACAAAATAAACTTTTAATATTTTTGATTAATAATTGTGCAAACATTCAATATGCGTTTTTTTTAAGTTAGAAAATTTTTTTTAAACAGAATTTTAATTGGGGGGAGTGGATAGGGATGGAAAAAGGTACCGTGCTTTAAGGTCACTTATTATATCTCAATACCATTAAAAAAGTCTTAGATTTATCTAAAATTCACAAGATTTTCTCACACTTTCAATTCGTATTTTTTTTAAAATAGGTTCTCCCTCGCTTAAGGACTAGAATTAGGCAGGTTGGTTTTTTAAAGTTTTTTTTTTTTTACGTATTATTTTTTGTTGTTATTTTTTCATTTATTTTATTATCATAGGACATGCATACATTAATAGGTACAAGCAAGGGATTGTCCAAAATTATTAATTAATAATGGGGTTTGTGGAATAGCCGTGCGTGAGGACTTCACTCTGCACTTTCAAAGGTTAGAAATAAAAATATCTATAGTTTACGTGACTTAAACTATACATTTATTGATATGATGTATTTATTAGTCACATAACCTATAATTGTGCACAAAAAAACGTAACCTATAATTAATATTACTAAAAAAAATAAAAGTAAATTTACATTTTTCAGATCTTAAGTAAATTGTTGTAATTTTAGGAATATTTTTCTTTAAAAATGCATGAAAATAATGACTTTTTAGTGCAGATTGAAAAATTATCACGGTTTTGTTTTCTAATTATTTTCAAATAATTTTTATGTACATTTTGACATAAATAGCATGTATGATTAAGTATCATTTTGTAAAACAAAAGAAAATTTTACTTTCAAATTTATTATTTTATCATGTTATCCTTAAAAATATAATATTTATTATCACTTTCTCACTCAAAACACACATTTTTTATTAACAAAATAATTATTTTTTTTTTGAGTCACAAAAAATTAAAAAAAGAAATTTACAGACTATATTTTATTTATTTTATACTTAGGCACTGAAACATGGAATTTCTGTGATTTTTACAATTTTTTATTATTATTATTTAATATTGTGCTCTGGAAATTTATTTATTAAACTCGCTTAAAATAATTTCAAAAGATATGTTCTTTTATGAGATGAATAATAATAATTAGCGAGACAATTTTTTCATTTTTTTAGGCTCTTTCTTGTGTTTAATATAATTTTGAAATTTTAAATGTGATTTATTTCTATAAATAACAGTAAAAATTTTTTTTACTGTTCAATTTTCTTATACTTTTTTTGTTATTTATGAAATACTTCATATTTTTAATTATGATTATGATTATTTTTAAAACTAAAAAAAAAATTGACCTAAATTGGAAGACTTTTTCTACATTTATTTGAGAACTATATCATTCGATGTTGGTAACGAGCAAAAATTTTAAATGAAATTTAAAAAAAAAACACTTACAAACGGAAGAAATAGTCTTAAAAAAATAAATGGGAAGGTATTAATATATAGTAATATACAATTATTAAATATATACTTATTTAATTGCACCTTATTCTTTTTTTTGACAATTAATTAAAAAATACCACAGAAAAAATTGTACAAGTAGATATTTTTGTAGGTTATGTTATTTTTTTTTGTTTTTTTGGATTTTTTTTTAAATTGGAATTACACATTTATTAAATATAGGTACACTTATATGATTTTCTTTTATAATTATATTTAGAGAGATACTTAAATCTAAAAAATGATTTTATTAAAAACTAATTTTATTAAATACATTTATTGGTATTATTTATAAATTATATAAGTTTAGAGAGAACAAAATACAAACAACAATTAATTAATTAATTAATAATAAACGCGAAATTAATATACTTTTTTTTTATTTAATAAAAATTTATATATATTTTTTTTTAGGTTATTTTATTAATTATATTTAAAAATTATTTAAGTTTTTTTTATAATTAATGTGATTGGCAACACAATTAAGCGTATATCAGAAAGCTAAGTATAATATTCACGATTTAATAAAAAAAAAAAAATTTTTTTTAACTTTCCCTCCAATTTTCGAACACATTTTTTCTTTTAATTCATTGTTTTGTTTAATTTCTCATAACGAATGAAATTGTTTTTCTCTTTTGTATATAACTTTTAATTTTTTGTACACTTTTACTAAATTGATTTTATTTTTTAGTCTCTTTGTCATTAAATTGTTTATCACAAATTTAAATATTCAAAAATGAATTACTCCATTTTTTTTCACCATAATTTAGAAATTAGGTATATACTGAGCTGTATGACGCTGATGAATTTTTGAGTCTATATTTTTAGTTAGGAATAGGTATTTTTCACTACGTGGTTTCATATTTCGCTGTATCAATGTTAGGTGTTTACTGATTTTTATTTTGATACTGTCGAATCTCAGTCTATGAATTTTATAAGTTTTTATCAATTTACATGAATCTGAGATAATATAAACTTTATTTTTTATAATAAATTATTTACTAAATTGCTATAACCATTATTTAAAACTTGCGCGTAAATATTGAAAGTGCACTAAGAACATTTATAGTATAAACAAGAAGGAACATGGAATCTAGAACTACTAAATTTTTTTTTTGTTTTATATTATTTTATTTACTTATTTGATGATTATTTAGTATTTAAGTTCAAAAAAGTTCTATTTTTTTATAATGCCCAAAATATTATTTAAAAAAAATTCAAAACAAGTATTTTAATAGGAAAGTCTAAATATAGGTTATGTTTTACAAAAGTTTTTAATTTGTGTTTGGTAATAAAAGAGCTACTTAAATTTGTAAACTGTACAAAATTATTGTTGAAAAAATATACTTTATAAGTACGAATATATATTTAATTGTTGATAATTCAAGTTTATTTTGCTCCCTCAAAACAATTGATTTTAAAAATTTTTATCTAATTTAATCCAGTTTTTAGTGGTGTATTTTGTCATTTTTTTAATTTTTTTTCAGTCCTTTTTATGATATTTCAAAATTAAAAAACAAAAAAACTAAAATGCATTGTAATTCTTAAATACATGCTGCATTATGGATAACCTATAAACAATTTTGTATTTTTAACTTACATACTTAAAAATTGCACAATTTTTTATTATTAACCACAATAAATATGGTAATGTGAACTCAAAAATTTTCTATTATTTTAATAACAATTATTATGTAATCGAAAAGAATATTTTTTTGAAAATTTGTTAAATATGATAACAATGAAAATAATTTTTTTTTCAGGTACTATTAAAACAAAAAGCTACCGAGGTTAATAAAGGGTAATGACTCAGTGAAACAAGCAACAAATTATTTAAAACTAAAAACATTTTTGACTAACTAAAAATAAACTATCGAGTATTCTTTTATTTTTTTTTCTCTCGAATTCAAAAAAGAAAAAAAAGCTGACTATAATTAATGTTCATATGCAATTAAGTAACTGCAATATTTAGATTTAAATTGAGTTTTTTTTTTAACATTAAAATATATTTTTTTTCTCTGTTTCATACTTTTTTTTCTTAATTTAACATTTTTGTCAATTTATAATGCATATTCACAATTATTAGGATATTATTGTTGAGATCACAGATTTAAAAGAGCACAATTTCAGTATGTATTTAAGTTACATTATAAATTTCGATTGAGTTTTTTTATCTAGTAAAAAATATTGATGTTTAGTATTCATTTTTTTTTTTACTAAATTTGCAAATATTTATAAATGCTCGAAGGTCTTTAAGCAGTAATAAAATTTTGTAAATGAATGCTAGATTTTTCGTTTAGAATTTGAATAGCTTATCCATATAAGCTATTCAAATATTATCCATATAAGCTACCTTTATAACTTAGAAGAAAAAAATTGATTATCAAAAATGCCCTTTTGCAATTACAAAATATAATCAGGATTTGGCATCTTAAAAAATACATATTAAAATTAAACTTTTTGAATAATTATCAGTGCTATAATTATAACTAACAAAAAATTGTGTAACTTTTTTTTAAACTTTGGTCAATTAAATTATTTCTTTCTACTTATTTATAATAAAATATGGCCAATTGGAATGAAAGATTTTTCTTTTCTCTATATAGGAAAAATATAAAATATTCAATGAAAATATATCTAATATATACATAAATTAGCACGCTCTCTTGCTCTCTAGGCACATTTTCATACAAACTAAATACGTAGATTTAATTATGCTGTAGATTTAGAAACAAAGAATTATAAATTATAAAAAAATACAATTTTATGATAAAATATATCTAAACTTTTTTATTTACAAGATCATTAATTTATTATTTTTGGAACTTATTTCATTAATAATCACCAATTACAAAAAAAAAAACAAAAAAAAAAAACAGTCTGGTCAAATTTTTATTAATTAATAAAATATATATTATTATGACCAATCTAACTTATCTTACACATTTGGGCTTTTATGCACCTTACCATTTATTTTAGTTTAATACTTAAAATATTAAAAAGATAATTAAAGAATGTTTTATTTATATTGTACTGAAAATAAAAAGCAACGTTGATTTTACAAAAATGATTTTAATTTAATGTTAAATCACAACTGTGGTTCTGTTAATTACTAAATTTTTCTTTTTTTGTTTGAGTTCACATTTTCCATTTTTATTGTTTTTTTTTAAATATTATTCCACCGTTCCTTCTTATATTTATCTACATTAAAAAGCATACAAATGTGTATTTACAGCTAAAAAAATGTGCACGCTTTAGCGGAAAAATGTTTAAAGGAACAAATTTTTATAATATGAAATTGAATTTTTTTTAAATACTGAGTTTATTTCTATTTAAAAAAAAAAAAAACTATCAATAAAATAAATTGATTTAGAAGCATTATCAAATATTCTGATATCAGTCTTTCTGTGAAAAAGTCGAAAAATTGTTTTTTGTATTTTAAAATAGATAACCGTAAATTCTTTATTCTATTTTGTATTTCAAAGTTGTTATTCAAAATTAATTTTGTTATTTTAAAATATTTTTGATTTTTCTCTGTTTTTAAAAAAGAAATTTAAAAAATTTTTAATTAGGTATGTTTTGTACTTTACTTTTATCATTAAAAAAAATAATTTAGTTTTCCTATAGTATGCACTGGTTTTAAAATAAATTTTTTAAGTGCTAATGAGACAGTCATAATGAAAAATTAATTTCAAGACTTATTTAATGCATGTATACCATTTCAATAGAATTTCTATTTCTAATCGACACTTTCAACAATCATAATAAAAATCCTGCTATATTAATAAGGAAAATAAGCATAATAAAAAAAAACAAATCTATTCAGACAAGACACAAGAATATCACATAGAAGGCATTTTTTTTACATTTTAATTTCTTTTTTTTACCATTGTAAAATCTTATACTGCTTTAGTACATGAAAATATATTTTTAATTAAGAGCTTTTTAATAACTCCTATAGAATTATGTAAAAAACAACTTCTTTCTTAAAAATATCTTATTAAACGTAAAATTAAACAAATATTAATTTGTCGATCAAAAGGTTCATTATTAGAGTAATCAAAATTAATTTTTAAAAAAGCTGTGTGTCTTTAAAAGCAGTTAATCAGTATAAATAAATAATCAAGTAATTTATATCGATTGAAAAAGCTAATTGGTACAGAGGATTTTATCTAAATGCATTTTTAATAGTTATAGGAGTCATTAAAAGTTTTCTAAACAAATAAAGAGGTATTTCCTAAATCCTGTATGTTTTATTTTTCAATGTTTATATGAGTCAAGTTATTGTATTATCACATCTGATACCTAATATCTTTGTCTTTGATTTAGTTAGCTCGTTTTAAAAAATATCTATAATAATAAAAAAAGTATCAACTTTAAAATTAACATCAATATGCATTGTTGAATAAAGTATAATTTTTAATGTTTTTAATATAAATAAAAGGTGTCTTTAAATAATCAGAGGAATAAGAAGTGAAAAAAAAGTAAACAAAAAAAACTATAATAAAAAATAGAAATATTATTTTCTCATATATATATGACAATATTAAAAATAAATCAATTACTATACATGTCGCATTATAATATAATTTGTTTTTTTGTGCGACTAGTAAATATAAAAAAAAAAACTTTTCTTCTTCAAAATTTTCATTTTATAAATTATAAAATATAATAAATATAACTGTAGGCAAAAATAAAACAAAAAAAAAAAAAGAAGAAAAAAAAATACTATAGTATTTGACAGTGTCTCAAAGCAAAATTTTTTGTTTTTATATTATATTATATATAAACTATATATTGCATCCAATTTTCAATTAAATACAGTTTTTTATAATACAAATCAGAACTTTAAGTTACAAGTCTATTTTGGATTATTTTTTTAATTAATATATACATATACATACATGCTAGTCAGGAAATTATATTATTTTTAAAAAATGCTGATTTTCAATTAAGAGGGCTGGATGTCAGCCATTTTTTCAGCTCTCAACCAATCAGAGACTTGGTAAAATATTAATTTTGGCCACCAAAATACGGCTTCAATTTTCAATTAAATTAAAAAAGAAAATTGCTAAATTAATCTACATAAAATGAAAAACGTGTCTCTGCTTTTCCTAGATATTACAAAATTTTCCTAATACTCAAAAAATTAAATGAAATTGCAACCCCAATGTCGTCTGCTTCACTCATTTTTTTGGTTAGATTGTACTGCAGCTTTTCTTTCATTTTTTAACTGAGAAAGAAAATTTTCTCAAACCTAGGAAAAGCAGAGCCACATTTTTCATTTTATGTAGATTAATTTGACAATTTTCTTTTTTAATTTAATTGAAAATTAAAGCCGTATTTTGGTGGCCAAAATTAGTATTTTACCCAGTCTCTGATTGGTTGAGAACTAAAAAAATGGCTGACATCCAGCCCTCTTAATGCTCAAAATCAAGTGATATTTTCAAGAAAAAATATAAGATTTAAAATTTTTAGCTTTTAAATGCTGACATTGATTGCAATGATTCCTATAAAGCAAATTTTCAGTCCTATTAGAAACAATTTATTTTTTATGCATTCTCTGGTTGCATTTATATGCTAAAAATTTTTGAACTTTTATTTTCGTGATTGACACCTAATTTCTTTTGGCATTCGATAATCCAAACAGCTTTTTTAAATAACTCCTAGGCTATCAAATATATATATATATATATATATATATATATATATTATTTCACAAATATTTGTTTTTTAAGTAATAAAATAAAAAAAAATTTTATTTTTTGTTATTCATTAGAATAATTTATATTTATAAATACTCACGTTACGTATGTAATAATTAAAATTAGAACAAATTTATTGATGCAATATTATATATTTAAAAAAAATCATTTTAAATGTATAAAATATAAGTATCGCTGATGTAAACAATGATTTCTTTTAAATTAAAAGATCAAAACAGGTAATAATTTTGAATATATGTATAAATTTTTTCAAATATACCGTTATATAAACAATTAAGAAAAAAGTAAATAAAAAAAATTTCTTTTTTAAATGTAAAATATACATACATGTTTCTTTTCAGAACGCGAGGATTAAATATATTTGGGAACGTCAAAAATGCGATCGAGTTTAATTTGATTATAGATAATAAATTTTATGTCACCCTTTTTAATCACTCTGTTTATACTAATTTTATTCCCTTTTTAATATAAATATTTAGATCAACGTCTTTAGCTCTGTAACGAAATAATACCACCGTTATTTATTTTATTAATTTCATATTTTGTTTCCCCTGAATCTGCTTATTATCATTCTTTTAAGAATAGTTATCTATATGTACACATATTTTTTATTGCAGATATTGTTTTTATGGTTTTTTTTTTTTTGTGAAATGTAAAATTATTTTTGTAAATCGTCCATTTAGTTAACTTAATTTAATTAAAAACGACTACGATCAAATAAAAATCATTGGCGTAACAATTAAATCAAGAGACGCATGATGTTCGCGCAAATTAATAGCACACACATTTTTTTTTACTTCTCCGCTTCTCTCATACTCCCTTCCATAGCCAAGCGAAGATTTTAATTTAAATTACATTATATATTGCTAAATACCCTCCCAATTAATTACTAATACCATCATATATATATGACCTACCCTCGTAAAGAAAAGAAAAAAAATTAAATAAATTTATCACTCTTAAAATGGATTTGTTTTTTTTACATCCCTATACACTCTTAATTTTTTTTAAAATAAAAATCTACATTTAATAATAATAATGGAACAGAAACACACTAGACATTGGCACGACAGGTGGCATTTATATATATATTTTTTAATTTTATTTTTTTTTAATATATAGAATAAAATTTATACGTTATTGCAATAACATTTGGTATCGTAGCATCGCTGCCCGCTTTTATACTTAATATTTTTTTATATTTACACAGATCACCGTTTTTTAACGCATTCTCACATAAAATAGAATTATTATTTGGAAAATAAAAAGCTAAAAACTACTTAAAAATAGCTCAATCACACAATATTTTTTTTTCTTTTCCATTTTCTTTTTTTTTATTCTTACTAAAATTTTACTTTCCTTTTAATTGGAGTATCAAGTTTATTATGTGATAAACTATATTTATTTATATTTAATTATATCTATATACACGCAAACACACTCTTAATAATAAAATTTAATGATTATAATAAAAATAATAATAATAAATGGGCCCAAGGCGGACAGCGACGTTAAAACAAAGTTTTAAAATTTTCTTATTATTTATATGCTTTTTGTGTTTTTTTTTTCTTTTTTTTGTTTTGATTAGATTAGTACAGTCTAAGGTTTGATGCTCACCACAGTCTTTGAAAGGCCGGTGGGGAGAGGAAATACGGAGAAGTATTTATATTGTGATTTAAGCATGGAATGCTAATATTTACTTTAGTTATTTTTTGTTTTGACTTTAAAGCCAAATAGTTTAGCAAGTTTCTAAACATCACAACAAAAGATCTAAGACTAGGGGGCGTTAACGTGATTTAGAAACAGTTTAAATTACATTTTTTTTTGTTAATTACTTGTCATTTCTCCTTTAAATTACGCTCTTCTTGATGTACTCTTTACATGGACTCACCTCCTAAGAGGTCACCAGGTAAATAAGAATTTAATGAACTTGGTGTTGCTCTTTGTTGATCGGCGCTATCAAGTCCGGTGCTACTCCATAATGAATTTCCTGTTGGTGCTGCACCCCATAATTGACTTGGGCCAGAAGGCCATGCATCACTTGAGCTTGGTGGTCCAACTTGAGATGTATTCGATTTCTGACGTGGAGCACCCCAACTTCCACCAACTCCAACATTAGGTTGTTGTTGAGGTGTTTGACCAGCTCCTCCACTTAATTGTTGAAGAAGTGAATGCACATCATTATCAGCTGGTGATTCAGCAAAAATAGTCGTGTTTCCAAGAACACAATTATTTAAAGCACCTTGAGCCTGAAAAACGAAAATATTTTACTTTTTATTAATTTTATAAATTTAAAAAAATGTTGAAATTTTTGCTGTTTATTTGTACTATATATATTTGAGTTTTTTTGCTTGATTTTACAAAAAAAAAAAAAATTTAGTTTGCAACATGAATTTTACTCAGGGATATGATAGATTTATTATTAAATAATTATTCTATACAATACCTTAATTGCTTCTTCTCTTGAAGAGTATTTTGCTAGGGCAATTCCATGATTGAGGTAAAGTCTGAAGTCTTGAATGGGTCCATGCTGCATGCATAATGTTTTTAAAGTTGACCCATCTATTTGAGGTGTTAAGTTACGTAGCAGCAACCAAGTTGAACTTGAAATCCATCCAGCATTAGGGGTATTTGATGGATTGGATTGCAATCCCCATGTATTTGATCTTCCACCAAGTCCTGTCCACCCATTAGTAACACTTGATGTATTGCCAGCTGCATTTTTTGAACCAAGCCCTGGTGGTGGTCCTCTGCCTGACTTATTCATAGGTGCACCCCAAAGTTCTGATGTTACTGCAGTAGGAGGTGGGGCTGAGTCTCCCCATGTATTTTTAGCGCTAATAAAAATAATATATAATATAATGATATAATGTTTATAGTATAATGTTCAATGAAAATTATTTCTAATGTGTTAGTTCTTTACATCATCAAAAAAAAAAAAAAAAAAGGTTTAAGACTATGATTAAATTTGGTAGTATATTAGTATATAAAATGTATATCTGCTAACCTTGCAAATGCACTGTGGTTTGTTACTGGAGGGTTAAAACTCCATGTTGAATTGCTAAGACTGGGTATAGATGTATTATCATTGACGACCTGAGGTGGCGGCGATGTTTTATTTCCAGATGAAAATATTGTATCTGTATCCTTAATAGCTGCTAGTGAAAGTGGGGATCTTACGACTGAACCAGGAGTTAAACTTGGATCATCTTCAATTGTTTTCATCTGCGTGCCCTACAATTGCATGAAATACACATGGACCAAGACATAGCTTAATTACTAAGAAAAAACTTTCTCTCATGTCAAAATAATTATTTTAATACATTTTTTTAATTAAATAATGGTTTGCATTATTGTAATAATGCGTGAATTTAATTATTAATTAATTCTTTATTAGCCTACATTTTGAATTTAAACCCAAACTATCTTCTTTATAAAGTACTTATTATCAATAATGTAACAGTAAGCAAATATATGACATTTCTAATCTTTATAAAATAAAAAAATAAAAAAAGAAATAAAATTATTATTTTTTTTAAAACGTCTTTTAAATCTAATTAAATAAATGATTTCTTAGGTATAAATAAGTGTAAAATAATAATCATCCTGATTGAAAGTATATATTTTTAACTTAATTTAAAATTTGTTTTAATCGACCACATATGAAAATACTCTGAAAATAAATATTACCTTCCATGGTTTTCCAGGTTCAAATTCTGGAACCAAATCAGTAAAAGCAGCTCCTCCAGTGACGGATCCTGGCTGCCAATCTTTTCCATCAGTAGAATCATTATTGCCAGCATCTGGCCAACCACTATCCCCCAAACGACTTGACCAAGTTCCATCACCTGGTCCAAGAAGTGGATTCATATTAGGACTACTGTGAGATTGTATCAGTCCACCTGGTGTTGGTGGTTTAATACTAGAACTACCAGGTGCTCGTGAAAATTCATTTACTGATCCATCAATATCTTTATCCAAAGATGGTAATTTCCATTGATTCAAACGAGACTGTTGTTGGTTCTAAAACGTTTACAGTTAATAACAACTTGTAAGAATACAAAAATAAACTTTTTTTTTTTTTTTTTTTTTTTTTTCAAACTTACCACTGGAGATTCTTTATTCATTGAAAGTTCTCCAAAACTATTTTGCAAAACACTGATTGGGTCATGCACAGGTGGCTTATAATAATCTGATGGCTGAGAAGGAGTAGTTGGATGTTGCTGCTGTTGTTGTTGTTTCATATATGTAGCTTGCTGTACAGCAATTTGATTTTGAAGATTAGAAATCTGTTGCTTTGTTTTAGTTATTTGAACACTTAATGATAAGACAGCTTGACTACTTCCTTTAAGAGAATTCTGAACATTGTGCTGTTGGTGTAATTGTTGAAGAACTTTAATCTGTTGTAATAATTGATTCAGTAAAAGCAATGTTTGTGGAGCTAAAGCTTGATTCAAAATTTGATGGTTAAGATAACCTTCTTGAACAGCTAATTGTATTTGCTGTACTAGCATTCGCAATTGTTGAGTACTTGGTGGATTTTGGGGTGTACGAGAAGCCTAATTTATGTGAAATATAAAATTTTAATTTTAATTTTATTTACATTTTTTTTATTAATTTTTACTTAACGATAAAATTATTGACAACATAAAACAAATTGAATTTTAAATTATTTTATTTATAAATTTATTTTTTAAATTTTAAAAATATTTTTTAAAAAATAATAAAATTCAATAAAACAAGAAATTCCTATTAAAAATAAATTTTTTCAAATAAATACAAAAAAGCATAATGCCAAAAGCTTGAACATGCAAATATCACAACAATTAAAAACAAAACAACTAATATAATTTTTACTTTCATGCAAAAAGGCTGAAATGAAACTCTAAAACTAAAATTTGTTTTGAATTAACATAATATTGTTTCATAAAATATATCATTTTTGCGATAGACAAATTAAAATTATTAGAAATGTTAATTCGTTTTAAAACATAAACTCTCCTAATAGTTTAAACAATAAATTTTATTTTTGCAATTAGGATATATAAAGATAAAGATAAAGATAAAGATAAATAAAATAAAATTTTCAATTATAAATATAAGAAGATAAATAAGTAAGCACAGAACTACCTAAAAATTTAAATTTAACTAAAACAATTTCAATGTATAAATAAAAAAATTAATGACAATTAATATTGACTATGTATTTTTTATTCCCGGAGCAACAGGTATAATATTTCACCTGATTAAAGGGCGGTTGAGATGAATTGTTGCTAGTCTGTTGTTGTAACTGCACAGCAGCTTGCTGTTGTTGCTGTTGCTGTTGGAGCTTGAGCAAACTGGTACTAGATACCGAGCCTCCACTGGCAACTGTCCCACTTGGTACGCCAACCCCCTGAATTTTTTATAATACTAAATAACCCATTTTCACACCCTTATTTTAACGACAAAGCATTTATTTTTAAGTGTAATTTAACCGTTTAGTTATTTAGTTAAAAATATTTATTCATTAACTTGTTAATTTATTTTTTATAGAAAGTTTAGTTTGTTTAAACCTAATAATTTTATTAAGATAAACCTGAACCTTAACAAACACATAAAAAACAAAAATACTGGTTATATTAAAATAAGAATGAAAAAAAATTAAATCAAATGTTTGAAATTTGTTCAAGAAATAAAATTTATGGTTGCTTTTTTTTTTATTACTTAATAATTTCAAAGTAAAGAAAATATTAATTACTTATAGCCTTCACCTTTTGTAAATAGATAACCAAAAGTACCAGTATATAATAAAATAAATTTTGCCAATTAAGTTAAGCAAAATAATTTCTACTTTAATACTTAGGATAAAAAAAGGTAGTTACAAAATTAATAATAACCATTTTATTATAAATATGCATAATCATTGATCCTGTATATAGCTATGGTGATAAATATTAAAAATCTAAAATTAAACTCTTTTTATCTCAGAAATTTAACGTTTTTATTAAATTCATCTGATTGATATAAGAAACAATTTTTCTTTACCTGTTTAGGTGTTTAAAAAGTTTACTTTTACCAAGAAAATGTAATTTTGAAAGTTCATTTCTAATTTGCACCAAATGTTAAAACCAGCATTTTTAAGGTCACAAATAAGTCTATGCTGAATTTAAAATTAGTCATTTTTTTGTGTTTTTGTACAGTGTTTACACATATATATATATTTTTAAAGACCAATTTTAAGAAATCAAAAACAGACTTATGAACTTAAAAATCCTGAGAAAACTTTTGAACGAATGATATTACGCGAAAAAAAGTAAAAATTTTTTTTTTAGTTAGTTTTTTCAAATTTTAGATACTTTACAGTATTAGATCAATCAATTAGAAGTGGTTTTATGAGTTAAAATTTTCAGAACCGTCTTTATTTAATTTAAAAGTAACTATCAAAACCCGTAATTTTCATGAAATTTATGGAGTCTTAAAATAAATAATAAAATTAATCATGATAGTTTGAATCTTCCAAATGTTCTTGAATACAATACCAGAATACTTTATGTACATATACTTTTTTTTCTTCAAAATATTAAAAATAAACTGATTTTTTTGTATGCATATCAGCAAACTTTTTAAATCAAAACAGATATATCACCCTTTCCTGATCTAATCTACAGAGGCGTGTCGCGTTTAATTAATTAATAAAAAAAATAATTAGACTGTACATCACGCAATTTTTTGACCCAGTGAAAAATTGAGTTGTTTTTGCTCAGAGTAATTATTGTCTTTTATTTTTTCTTTAATACATCAATACAAACTACTTAATTTTTTACTGACAAAAGACAGGATTTAGAGAAAATTAGAATTTATACGAATAGTCATTAAAATATTTTTTAAGAACATAAAAAGATTTATGTTTAAGTTTTTATGTAAAGGTTTGCGCTCTTGTATCAAAAAAATTACTAGCATTAAAATCGTTTGCACTATCAACCTGTATTTCTGGGTAAGAAAAATCATGTGACTTGATGAATTTTATAAAAAAATTATCATGAAACGGAAATAAAAATAATTGCTACTATATTATAAAAGGTCAATAATCATGTACTTTTTTCGTATACAAATAGTAGATATTAATTTTCTTATTTAAACGTTTTTTTTTTTGTATGAAAGAACAATTTGTTCAAATTTTAAACTATCTTGATCTATTTAACTAGTTTTTTAGACTCCTATAACTACAAATGTATTTGTTTATTGATCCTAAATAATTATGAGCATGTTTTATGGGTGCCACAAAACCAAATTACAGGTATTAAACATTTTGGAACCTAAATGTTTGTTATGAAATTACATGCTTTAAAAATATTAATTATAGAATGTGTTTTATGTAAACTGATTAAAGACAAAAATTTGTGTAAAAAATTAAAAAAAAAAAAAAAATTATCACACAAAAAGCTTTTAATTTTTAGTTTTTTATTTTAATTTCTATGGTAAAAAATCATGATCATCTATTTTGCAACGTGAACTTTAGCAAAATAGTGAAAATGTAAATTGTACTTTAATGAATAATAAAAATACAAAAAAAAAACAACTCTTGTTTAAAACTGTAAAAATAAAATAACTTACAGGAGGGAAAGACATTTGTTGAGAGACATGATTGTAACGTGGAAATGATTGTCCACCAGCTGATTGATTGGATGGATCATAGCCAGAATGAGTTTCATGGCGTCGCCATTGTTCTTGTACAGGTCTTAATTGAGTTAACAATTCTTGTGCTTCATCGCGATTCATTTCGCGACTTCTAAGAGCAACTTCAACATCTTCTTTCTGGAATGTATTTATTATTTATGTAACATGTTTAAGATAAAAATTTTTAAGACAAATTTATTATAGTAATATATTATAAATATTAGAAACATATAATTCTTATAATAAAAAAATAGATATTACTAATAATATAGAAATAAGCTTTTACAAAAGCCTAAGTATCTCTGTATCAAAATATAGTTAAAATACCAATTTCTCTTCATAAATAAAGCATGTTAGTTAAACATCCATTATTTATAAAGTATCATTTATATTATTCTTATTAAAACTTTTTGTATAAAAAATATCTAAAGGGTTCGTCACGTAAATTTGTTTAATAAATAAAAAAAAAAAAAAAATAAAAAATATTACTAACCTTAAATCCTAAATCACATAGATATCGGAATTCTCGACTACTCCAAATCATTTCTTTAGTAAGAGCAGGTTTTTGACTATGACCCCAACTAGAAGTTGGATCCATATCGGTATCACCCCAATTTCCAGTATTGTGTCCCAATGGTTGCTTATTATGTTCATCCCAAAGTGCTTTACCAGCTCCACCAGGATTCATCATTTCATTAGGATAACGACGATTATTTCGTGGCTTAGTATCTCCCCAACTACCTGCATCAGGTGGTCCAGCATCTGCCCAAGATCCATTGTGAGCAGTTGGTCCACTGGGATGTGACCACATTGGTCCAGGATCTGGTTTCATACCCGATTGTCCTGGCATTTGATTTTGAAGCATTCCTGGTGGACATTGCATACCACCTCTTCCAATATTTTGAGCTGGTAGATCTTTCCAATGTGATACTTTTCCTGGTCCCATAGATCTTTGATTATTAGCACCCCACAAACTTGTACCATCGTCATAATTAGGCATGGGTCTTCTTTGAGTAGGTGGTGAAGGTTCTTCCCATCCTGAAGGCTTGTTTCCACCAGGCATCATATCTTTAGGTGGAGGACCAGACCATTGATTCATTGAGTTTGGTGCAATCATTTTGCCAGAAGCTGGGCCAGCACCTGGTCCTCCGGCTGCACCTGGATGTTGCTGATGTCCTGCTCCTCCAGGACCCTGTGTCATTTGATGATGCGGTGCTACTGGTGGTTGATTCCACATTTCAGCTGCACCTGCACCATTTAATCTTCCGGATATTCCACGAGGATCTCCCCGCATTTCACCACCGCCACCTTGAGACATGTTTCTAGGATCACCTGCGCCATTACCGGCAGCTCCTCGTCCCATTGGTTCCAAAACACGAATATGTTCACGTGGATCTAAAGACATTCGATGGTCCCTGGGATCACGCATTTCGCGAGGATCAACTGAACGAAGCTCACGAGGATCTCGAGGATCAACTCGAGGATCACCCCAATTTGAACTTCCTCCGCCACTTCCACTTCCTCCACCTAAATAACATAAAGAAATTTAATTTTTTTTTTAGAACTAACAAATTAGAAAATTTTTCTATCATGAAAGAGGTCAAGTAAAAGCTCTGTTTTAAAAATGTTTTAAGATAAAAATATAAGAAAAAAAAAATCTATTTTCC
This sequence comes from Anagrus nilaparvatae, assembly GCA_022575985.1. Lineage (NCBI taxonomy): Eukaryota > Metazoa > Arthropoda > Insecta > Hymenoptera > Mymaridae > Anagrus > Anagrus nilaparvatae. Next base: position 26,500,280 of record JAKSXM010000137.1, read on the forward strand.
AGCTTATGCATCAGGATCTTAATTGCAATTGGAGAATTAATAAACAGTTATCAATTACAATAATTTAAAATTAGTAAAGAGTAAATTCAAGAATTAAAAGAAGAGTACAAAAGTACATAACTGTTTCAAAATAAAAGATATACCTCATTAGAAGGCTAACTTTATAATCTAAGTATGAAATATAAATAAATGTAAATATTAAAATTTTGTAAGTTCAGAATCACATGCATTTTTTTATTACGTCTAAGCCATTTCATAGTTAAAAAAATAGAAAAAAAATAATTTAACGGAGCCTAATTCAACCTCCAGGATGATTATAGGCCCCTTTTTAGGCAGCCTACCTCCTTGCCACATACCGGTCTGATTACCGGGTTGCCCAGTTGGCCACTGTGCGGTATTAGGTTGGTTTGGTGTTGGTGCACCTGTCCACATACTTGAACTATCACTTGTGTCATCATCTTCACCCCATGTACCACCAATGTTAGAGGATGGTGTATGTCCCCATGGTGTTTTTGATTGTTGAGGTGGAGGAGGTTGACCACCATTACGTAAATTTGCTTCCCAAAGATCAGTTCCGTTATTAACTGGTGGTTTCCACATACCATCTTTACATGCATTTGGTTCTGGAGAGTTGGGTACATCCCAGTTTGAATCTTGGTTTACATGTTGCTATATAAAAAAGTTTATAAGCAAAAGCAGAAACAAAAAATAAAGAGTAAACAGAACAATAACTTACATATCCCCAGCCATCAGTACTAAAAAGTGCTTCTCTCATAGTATTTAGTTGTTCTAATTGCTGTTTTGTTGATGGAGTATTGCTTGTTGGTGTATTAGTTGTGCTTCCTGAATTGGTATTAGAATTGTTTATTTGATTATTATTAGCAACAGGTGGACCTTGTTGTTGCTGCGGTGATTGTTGTAGAACATTATTACTATTATTATTTTGTACTACAGGTGGAGGATTTGATCCTGGTCCTACAGAATTGTTTGTTTTACTTTGAGTATTCCACTGTCCACTTCCCTGATTTGGTTGAGATGAATTGTTTGCTTGAGATGGCGGAGGCCCAGATGCTGCATTAGCACCTATAAATATTGAATAATAAAATTTTGTAAAATTATTAAAAGTTAACAAAATAAGAATTAATTAATGTAATAAAATAAGAATTACCTGGAGTGATTGGTCCTCCTTGTGGTCCCTGAGCCTGATTTTGATTAGGATTTTGTCCAGTTATAGATCTACTTCCGGTCACTTGTTGCCAGTTATTTGGTGGTCCCGCATTACCTCCAGAATTACCTTGAGTTCCTCCCCATCCAGAGTTAGAAGCATTATTATTATTGGGTGTTGTTGGTTGTGATGATGCCCAATTGGCTGCCCCAGTATTATTAAGTGAGCTCTCGCCGCCCCCAGCAAGACCACTTAATAAACTTGGTATACCCCAACGTTTCTTATAACTTTCTATTGGATCAGTGTAAGTAGGGTGAGTTTTAGTTTCCTTGATTGACGTTTTCTTGAAAACATTGAGTAATTGTTGAAGCTTTTCATAAATTCCAAAATCTTTAGTTTTTTCATATTCCACATACAAATTTCTGCAAATGGATAGTAGTCCTTTTCCATATGGCTCATTATTACTTAAAGACTTATTATCGCTATTTACTATCTCGATGTTATCGTCGTTTTTGTTTATAACAGGTACATTATTATCTTTTGTCATTATCATTTTGAATTGATTTTTGATGTTCAATTGGCGTGTAAGCGTCATTGTAGGCTCACCATAGTTGAAATAATTGTTGTAATAGCAGGTATTAGGTGTAGGAATGTTCACGGCGGTGTCATTATCGTTATTAAAATTATTATTAACAATGTCATCAGACTTATAACTAGACTTATCGCTCGGCGTAGACTTAGACATCATATTATCATTATAATTAAACATTATTTTCTCCTTAAAATTATCATACTTATATTTAACAATAATATTAGGGGACATAATAACGCTCTTAAAGCTATAATATTTTACAGGCTTGTTAGACTTATTATTGTTATCCTGAAGTGAAAGAGCACCAACAGTAAATATTGTTGCTTCGTTTTGCATTCCCATCAATTTAATAATATTAAACAAATTTTTTCTACTCATCTTAAATGGAACACATGATGCGCGTATTGACGCTGGCTCGGCTTTGACCCTTTTTTCATAATCTGATTGCTTTTGCTCTATTATCATAATCATCATTGTAATCATTAGCTGCTTCTGTTGCTGCTGGTTCGGCTCATGTCTTTTGGAAACGATAAGCGTAATGGAAGAACTGGCCGTTTTTCTGATGACGTTGCTCAAGAGCTTCTTAATATTAATCTTATTAATTATATTACTCTTATTCTTATAATTATTAGTATGTAATAGCAATACTAAAAATTCATCACCTGGGCCGTCATTAATTGCTTTTGCCAACGTATTATATTCGTTAAAGTAATAATAATAGTCGTCGTCATTGTAGTCTATGTCTTTGTAATCATAATACTTATAACCTATGAGCATAGGGCCCGAGCCGAGCATTAATATCACAGACTTGGAGTTATTCGGCTTATTAATAAAGTAAGTTTTCTTAATAACTAAGAGACTAATGTTAGCCTTAAGGTTAAGATAAGCCCAGGCCAGGCTTTCAGACTTGGGTAATGTTGCTGTTATTTCAGGTTCATTAAAAGCATAGTAAGATGTCTTTGAAGATGTTGGCATTTTGAACAGCAATAACAGATTATTTCTTAATATTAATTTAAAATTAAAATTAAAACTACGAATATCATCATTATTGAATAATAATCTTATATTTAGTACCCTAGGGTTCCTCCTTTTCCTTTTCATCATTATTATACTTTTTCTTAATAAACTAAAGCTATGAATATTATCACTTAACGGCTTAGACTTAGACTTAGTATTTTTTGCGGTTATTATTATTGATGCTACCGCAGATGCTACTAATGCTGTTTCTGATGCTGTTATTATAATTGAGTTGTTTTTGGCGGCTAAAGTTGGCTCTAGTATGGTTAAGCCGAGCTTATCAGAATGGCTTTTGAGGACGGTTGAAAAGTCATTGGCGGAGGTAGCTTTGGGGTGGCTGGTAATAGATGCTGCCATAATCGTGCTGCTAACAAATTTGATATCACAGTAGCCAGAGTTTAGTTCTGGTCCTTCTTTACCTTCTCCCACCCCACTCAGACTGCTTCCCTCTAATACTACTACATCCCACTTGGAATTTTGTACGAAGGCATTTATTTTTGTAGAAATCTCATGTGAACTAGAATTGTATGGAAACATTGGGCTCAGTTCTTCTTTGGCAGACAATGCATAGAAACCAAGATCTTTTTTTGATATATTTTTATCAGTGCACACCTAACTCCATACCAGTAGAGATCTATAAAAAAAAAAAAAGGAAAAAAATAATTTTTTTATAATTTTTATTTGTATAATCTATTTCTTCATAATAAAAATTTCAATTGAATTTATAGCAATTCGGTTCATATTAAAAGAAAAAAGTAAATGTCATTGTTATGTATTTATTCATTTGTTGGGTACACAATAAAAGATTCCAGGTGTTTTTATTTTCTTAAAAATTGAGAGGGTAGCATTTTATAGAAATCAAGAGAAGCAAAAAAATATAATTTTCAAATGGTAACATACACACACATACCTACACTTATTTATATGACTTATGATTTCTTTAAGAGCATTCCGTATGCTCTACTTCTTTGGCTCTACTATACGTCGATAATCTGGTAAGTTTTAGTAAGAAAAACCCTTGTTTTGCTTTCCAAGTTTTCTCAGCGGAAAAACGTTGGATCAAAATTTCCTCTTATAGGAAGTTTTGTTTTTCAATATTCTCGAGTGCACAAGTATTATTTTTTGGAAAATGAATAATTTTTCGCAAATATTAGAAAATAAAGTAAAGAGGTATTCTGACAAGCATTTTTGCAGAACGCGCGAATGTTAAAAGTTTAACTTTATTTTCTAATATTTGTGAAAAATTATCAATTTTCCAAAAAAATAATAGTTGCTCGCTCGAGATTATTGTAAAACAAAACTTCCCGTAAGAGGGAATTTTGATACAACGTTTTTTCGCTGAGCAAAACAGTGGTATTTCTTACTAAAACTTACCAGATTATCGACGTATAGTAGAGCACACGGAATGCTCTTAAGCAAAATATTTGCATTCATTTTGCATTTCTTAATAATCAATAAAAGAAAATTTTATAATTACAAAATAAATAATTAAATACAATGTAGTATAGGGTATATGCACTAATATTAGAGATTTTATGTATATTTTTTAAGAGTATTAAATTACATCTTATAATATACTGTGTATTAAAAAAGAGAAAAGAAGAGCCACGTGTTAAAATATAGCGCCAAAATTTTTTTATAGGTACCTAAAAATGAACTACACAATATTATATCATTTTATTGAACAGTTATTATTATCATTATTAAAACTTTTTTTACCTACACCCTGATATTAACCAATTCAAGGTTGATTCACAGTATAGCGTTAAGTAATTTGATTTTTAGGGTACAATTTAAGCTTAAAAAATGTGCAAAAATTAACTCTAGGAATTTAGGTCAATAATAAAAAAAATTAATTATTTATTTAGTTAAAAATAAAATAAAATTATAAAATTAATTTCTAAAGTAAGTAAAGTCCACTTCATTGTCATTCAGCCGGTGAATATACACAAATACATTCTCCTTGGGGCAATGTCGAGCAAAGGTATATATATAATTGATATAATGCACATCAACGACATCGCTTACTGTACTTTCCTCCTTCCCTCCCCCCTTTTATTCAACTAACAACACTGAATTCATCCATGCATTTTCTTTTTAAGTTTCTTTCTATGTATTTGTTGATATTTTCTTTATGCATAGGCATACTGACACATAGAAAATGTTTGTCTAGTACTTTCTACAAATATAATTATTGTCAAAATTTTCTTATTTTTTCTTGTTAAATTTACCTACTCTTTCAATGAAATATTATGATAATGAACCTTGAATTAAACAAATTTTTTTACATATTTTTACATAAGATTTAAATATAAATTTTGAAATTCTTTTTTTTTTTTAATTTATAAACAGAATTAATCAAAGAATTAATTATGCATGTTACTTAATTTTTTTTTCTTTCTTTTTTCAATAAATTATTATTGGCAACGATGCAACAAAAAAAAAATTAAATTACACTTAAAATCAATTTTTTTTTATTGTAAAAATTTTAATTGAATAAACAAAAAATTAAAAAATTTTTCATTTCCTTGTATTTTGCATTTAAAAAGTAGGTACTTAATTATTTTTGTCTTTCTTTTTGAAAACGTTTGATTTATATTTTTATTTTTATCACTCATACTAATAATAGATATTTTAAGATTCAGAGCTTTTTTTTTTTAATTACGTAATATAAATGGAGTGTAAAAACATAATTATAATAATAATGATTAAACAAAGAATTTTTTAAAACTACAATAATTAACAATTAAAACGTTAAAAATAAAACAAGTGTAAGGTGTATTATTATAGGTTAGGTAGGTTACATGTAATTTAATATCAAATAAGTATATATATAAAAAAAAATTTCAAAAAAATAAAATTGATACGCACAGTTTAAAACCGGATTTTTCAAAGTAAATATAATCACGCTATATATTTTTATAATGCTCAAACACATACATATTTAGCAATGGGGATTAAATACAAGAGAAAATTTCAAAATAAAAAAAAGAATTAGTTAAAAAAAAAATTAAGCGAAAGTATGCAATAAGATCAAATATTTTAACTTTTTTTTTTTTTTTTTTTTTTTTTTTTTTTTCATAAAAAAACACGAGTATAGGTATATATTGATAAAAGAAAATAAGATGCATACAAAAAAAAGAAACATGAAAGAAATTTGTATAGTGTCTTATATAAAAGTTGACATCAAAAAACAGGATTTAAAAAACATGAATTTTAAATTAAGTCTATTTTTAAATAAGAAACCATGACATATATATATTTTTTTTTATTTAATATTTTGATAAATAAAATTTAAATTTTTTTAATGGATCTATCTATCATGCCTATAAAAATAATCATAATAATTCGAGTTAATAGTCCTTAAGAATTTGGAAAAAGCGCTGACTCCGAAATCAGTTTTTATTAAAAATTCATATTAATTCGCATTTTTATAAAAAAAAATATGTAAAAAATGTAAATTAATTAATTGTAATTAGGTATAAAAAAAATAATTTATTATTTTATTTTAAATAATTTATAACAATTATTTTTCAAGTTAAAAATTATAAATATCCGCCATATTTCTTGCACGAGGTGCACTGGTGCCTAATGCTACCTCAGCGCCTTCTGCAAAAAAATAAAAATCTATCTATCTTTCTTCAACATTCGAAAGCGATCTTATAAACTTCTTTTTTTATATTCACTTAAAAACTCAGTAACATATTATTTTATTGCCCTTTCACTATATACCTTATAATAATAATGATAATAATAATAGCAATAATGCAAAAATATTTTAGCAACAATTTTTCGTGTTTAAAATTAATAAAAGATTTATAGATTTAAAATAGACTTTTAACTACCTTGTAGTAGATGTCTAGGTGTATATCAATGTAAAGAAACTATTCTACATAAATACCTTGTGCATGTATTTGTATTATAATCAATTAAAATCAATTATGTGTGTAGAGGTGTATAAAAAAATAATATAATTTTTACACTAAAATATTAATTCACTGAATAAACACTTGATTTTCTAATCAATTATAATGAACTTTCACAAGTACACTTGTACCATTTTAGAGGTTATGTATGAAATCGAGTAAAGTAGTTAGAATGAAAAAATTCACTTATAAAAGTTTTGTAAACATACGGAGATTTCAAACTTATATTTTTCACTGTTATAAAATAATTTTGTAACTAAGAAAAAAACACTTAAAATTTATATGTGTAAGTACAAATTTAGATCCATATATTACTACACACATACATAGGTAAAAAAAAAATAAATACTTTTGCAATTAAAAAAAATAACTTACGCTTTATATAGTGTGCTCCGAAGAACGGACAGTCTCTATATGTATTTGAATTATTGTTATTGTTGCTATTATAGCAAAGTGTATATTTTTATTTTCGTAATAGTGGGTGTGTGTGAGAGAGTTTTTATAAACGCGCGAATATGTATTATAGAATATATTTATTTACGTGTAAAAAATACGGTACTCGCGCGTCCACATTTGCCACAACACGAAGTTGCAAGATTTTTTTTATTTCTTTTTTTGACACGGATAGCGCGGGATTATTTGAGGCCCCTCTCGCACTCTTCGGCTCTCCGCCGCCGTCTGTCTGTTGTGTTATATAGGTATTATAGAGCTCGTTTACGTTTTCCTCTCTCTTACATGAAAATTTTTGCTTTGCTGGAGCTCACATAGTCACACATAGTAATTTTCCTCCATGTATGTATGCGTTTATATTAAATATGTATATGTATCTATTTTATATGTAAGTAAAACATAATATAAAAGAGAAAGAAAGAGAAGATGAGAGGAAAAACATGAAAATAAAAAAAAAGTCATACACGGAGAGTAGAAGGGATAGAGAATTGAGTTAAAGAAGCGCGCGCATAACCTAAACGGGGGCTATTCTAACGAGCGACATTCCTCCCTGATGTGATCGTCAAAATAATTGTATTGTGTATTATTATACATATTGTAATATTTTTCCACAATTTTATACAAATCTCAAATGCATACGCAGACACACATACACACACATGAATAAATAAGAATAAATGCATAAAAATCAAATATGCATTATTTACATATGATTATCAAGTTTTACATTATAATAAAAAGATAATGGACTAGTAAATGCGAAAATTGTTTATTTATTGCCTCAATAATTTAATATTATTTATTTATTTACATTTTTTATGTTCGTTTTCAAGATCTAGGTATTATTGTGATATACCTATATTTATTATTATCCTACACTGAAATACAATATATTACAGAAAATTAATATAAAATTGCTTTGACTTATATATCATTATAAAACTGCATTATAATATTATATAAATATATAATAATGTGTGTTTGTGCTTTTATCAATGGAGAATATTTTTTCTTCTTCTGTTATTTGCAAATTATTATTTTTTTCATTGATTGCTCCATTTTTTAAACAAGAAATAATGGAATTTTTCGAGGAATTTTTTTATCTTCTTGCTTCTTTATGCGAGAATTTATATTTTTGATTTTTGCAAATTATTATTTATTTAATTTTAAATGTTAGTCAGAGAGATTCTAAAATCCTTTATTTTAAATGCCCACGTGGTTCTAACGTGGTTAAAAAATTAAGGTACGAAATTTCATGCGGGGTTTTAATTCAACACAATAAAAAAGGATGCACGATGGCATTGAAAAAATTTACCGTTTGAAATTCTTAGCAGCCTGCATATTTTACTTTACTCCAAAAAGATAAAAAATTTAATTTTGGCGGGAGACTATTTAATTTAAAATGGTCCTTTTCTTGTTAGTGTCCAGAAAGTGCGTGTTTTCTGGCCGCTGCGCTATTCGAAAAAACGCATGTTCTCGACACTGAGCAAGAAAAATTATGTTTTGTCCTTGGCCACAAAAAAAGGATGCCCCAAATCGCAGTTTACCATCCTCGGCTTCGCCTCGGACGGTAATTTACGTACGATTTGGGCCATTCTTTATTTTTGTGGCCATGGGTAAAAATATACTATTTTTTAAATTGAAACAATGGTTTGATTTATTCCTCTCTTGTAATGTAAATAACTAGTAATTAGTTTACAGTCAAATAATTCTAGGTTTTTTCAAATTAATTTATTAGTTTCATTACAAAACAACAGTAGGTGTAGCTTTTTTATATCTTACCCAAAACCACACTGTATACCACAACAAAGACTGTATATAACTTAAAATTTGATTGGTCTCGGGATAAACGCGATGATAGGTATAAACTGCAGCTGTCAAGTAAATTTGCTGTCTTAATAAATTTTTTGTCAAATTATCTAATTTCAGTGCGGTTTCAATAAACTATATTCTCGACTATATTTATACTATTTTTTTTGTTAAAATTTTATAATATTTATAGTATTTCAAAGTCATTTCATTTGTGAGAAAAATTTTGTGTCCTTAAAAATTGAGCGCAAATTTAAACCTCCATTAAGCTAATTCTTACTCTTAATTTTAATACGAATAACACCCTTATTAGGAAAAGTTTAGCTTTTTACAATAAGTCAGGAGTCAAAGAAAAGAGGCTAAAAGTTCTTTTAAAAGCAAAAGCAAAGGATACATAAATTTTAAAACAACTTGAAAACATAAAATAAATTATCTTATCGAAAAGAAAACATTAGATGGTTTTAAATCTCTCGCATAAATTTTAGATGAAATATTACTAAATTTTAGGTTATGACTACAACTTTCTACACTACAAAATCTTCATTCTTATAAAATTAATTAAATACAATAAACATTATTGATTTTATGAATATTTTTAAAAATTATTATTTTAAATCTTTTCAATAAATAAAAAAATGCAATATGACAATAAATATTTCAATGAAATATTCAATTTTTCCATTTTTATAGAAATTTATATTGATTATTTTTTAATAAAATATACAACAAAAATTTTATTATGTCAGCAACTGCAAACATCAGTAAATTTTAGTCAAGAGTTTCTGAAATTCTAATATATTTTTTATTATATTTATGTTATAAATGTTTATACCTGTGATTATAAAATTCAATATTTTATATAGAAAACATGAATTTAATAAAATAACTTACTGTTATGAATTAAATTTGTTCAGAAAATGAAAAGTTTTGTTACAATAATGTTTCTATAGAATGTTAAAAACTTTCATTAGGTGTATCAAAAGTTTTTTTTAATTCATATTGGAATTTTTATCATTTAAAATTTGAGCGACTGAATTAATATTTATAATAATTTTTTTATAATGTAAAATATAAAACAGTGAGAATTAAGCAAGGAATTAAGAGTATCGCATTAGTCTTAAAGAGAGAAGAAAATTGTGCATTATGACCCATGGTCAGAAAAATAAAAAATGGCCCAAATTAATCGTTAATTGCGTTTTGGGGCATTTTTTATGGCCAAGTGTCTTATAAGATTTTCCTTCAGCCATTTTAAGTGCATATCAATAAATTTTATGTTTTTTGACTCACTGACTTCGAAATATTCCGCTAAAAATTGTAAAAATGGGTGTGAAATCACTATTTACCGCAAATATCTTAATAACCCAACAAAATGTTTCGGGATCTATGAACTCGAATTTTCGGTTCTTTTTTTAAGTTTCGCAGTTTTACACCGGAGTAACTGTGAGGGGAGGGGGGGGGGAAGTAGAAATCTTATTTCATTGCAAATATCACTCCAACACGCCACCAAGCAGAGGATAGTTTAATTTTAGAGAAAATATAAATTCAGATTGCAATAAAAGGGTTCAAAACAAAAATCTGGCGTTAATTCAATCAATTTTTGTAAAACTGGAAGCATGTGTTAATTATTGCACCTTTTGGTGACGGTCTTTGGATCTAGAAACTTTCACAGAATAGGGGTGGGGGGGAGGCGATTCAGTAAAAATTGATAAAAGTTATATTAGTTATTTTATTAATAAACTAATATATTTTTAGTTTTCAGGAGGGGGCGACAGCTGTATCCAAAAATTTGCTGCTGAAGATCTGATTTGTATAAATGCTGAAGTACTCGCTGAAGTATTTTGCATTTAAAAATGGTTAAAACCAAAATGGTTTTTCCCAAGCTAATATTTTCAAAAGTTTTAAGAGTTTTGACTCGATTTTTGGCAAATGGCCCTTTTTCCACCAGGTAATAGAAAAACAAGGAAGTTTTTAAAATGACATTCACACTAATGAGCATGTTTAAAAAATCATAGAAGCAATTCAGTACTTTGTCGCATATAATTACAGAGTATTTATATTTTAATAAGGGTATTAAATAACAATAACTTGCTCAGCTCATATAAATTAAAGGGTACGTCATGTACTTTAAAAAAATGAAGAATTAATATTACAAAGTACTTAGAAAATAGGTATTATTATCAAAGTTAAAAAAAAATTACAAAGGCATTAATACCTTGAAAAAAGTATCAAGTTTTCAAAAAAAAAAAAAAAAAAAAAAAAAAAAACTTGATTCAATTATAGGATTAAAATCAAGTGATTTTCCAGTATTTTATTACATTATAAATAAATAAATTTCACGTCAAAAAGATTTTATTACTTATTATATTTAAATCTAATATTCTAAAAAAAAAATTTAATTATCTCAAAGTCAAGGTTTATCCAATCTGTAGAATATCCTTGAAGATCCTTTCGCATGGTACCACGAACTCAAAGCTGACGAAAAAAAAAGTGATTACAATAATAAATATGACGTTGCAAATAACACGAAATAATAAAATGCATCTTGTGTACTTGAAGGGTGACGGTAGTTTTTTTATTATTATTATTAAAACGTGTATATTATAAAAATATTATTTTTTTATACTAAGAGAGACGCGCACACGTTCGCGATTCCTTTGATGATGCGCTTGCTGAATCGATTTCTGTATGTTGCAGTCCTTCTCTTCCTCTCAGATGTGTCCTTTTATATATAAATGTGTGCAGACCTTAAAAAAACTTTTCACTCGTTTGCTTGCGAGTTTCTATTTTTTTTTTTTACAACTACTATTTAAGTAATATATGCTTCTTTCTTTATTATTATTATTGTTATTATTATCTTGGTTTAATGTATGCTAGTAAAAAATAGTAATATAGGGAGGTACTATTCTTTGTCTTTTTTTTATAATATAAAAAAGATATTACTGTGATGGGGAAGAAAGTTTTTTTTTTTTCTTTTTACTTGCAAATTTTTAGAGGGTGAAAGACTAATACATATCATAAATATATTATATATTATGTCTATTGCTCTTTTCAGGAAATGAAATTATTTTTTATTAAGACATTTTTTATGCATTAACCCAACATTAACCAGTTATTTGGGTAAATTGGTTTTATTTTGGTGAAAATAATTTCTGTTTCAATTTGAGGATTGATAAAATCAATTTTTGTTAATAAATTTTCTCGAAAGAGAAATGCGTTTTTAATGATATAAGTATGGCTATGTTGCCGCTGCTTGGAGTGCAAAGAATAAAATTTAATTTTTAATCATTTTTTTATTCTTCATAAGATTTTCCTGGAGATTCTCACATCTTTTTACTTACTTTTATCATTAAATTGCATATAATTAAAAATTTTTTTTGTTCCTACAATCTGAATGATAAGATTAATTTTTCAATAACTTTATTTTATCAAGCTGAACACTTCAACATGAATTTAATAACAATATCTCTGACGAGATGTCAGATCAGTCAAAACTGAATTAAAATAATTAAAAAATAATTAATTAAACAATAACAATTTTACATAAACAACATGCTTAGACATATAAAATAACAAAGTTTATAACCCTCAAACGACCTAGAAACATCTAAAATACACACACACATAATTAATATTTCCTTTTATTCAATACACACAAAGTTTTTCCCCTTTATTTATTATTTAATACATTATTTTAAAAAATTATTTTTTTATCAATAAACACACACTCGCACACATTTGTATATTAAAACTGTAAAGTTTAATTAATAAAATTTTGATTATTACTAAAAATGAAATCATGTGAATTTACCATTTTTGGAAAATAAAAAATTCTAAATTAATATAAATTGTTACGTGTTTTATGCAATATCTGCTGTGTGTACTTACACCGATTCAAGACAGTATTTTTCTCAATTTTTTTTTAAGTCTGAGTGGTTTTCTTATATACAAATTGGTTAAAATTTAACTATTATCTGAAATTTGATCTTATGTCTTTCAAAATTTTTATAAATTAAAAAAAAAAAGAAGTAAATTTTCTTCAACAATTAAACTTCACGACTCTTGAACAAATTATTTTACTGCACTTTTTTTTAACGTACTATTATTGTTAAAAATAACAAAAGAATTTTTTTTTGTACATTCAGAAAAATTATAAAAAAAAAATTTGTTTTTTTATTTTATTCTTACGAAATGACCTAAATAAAATCTATATAAAAAGAAAACGTCATTAAATTAGTTTTTTTTTTTCTTTTTTAATTTACAGAAATGATGTAGATAAGGAATACGGTTTTATTTTTATGGTTATACTCTTTTTATTTTAGAAAAAATCGTAAGTTTTTTTTATGCTTAATTGATCTTTCTATATTAAATAAATTTTTGCTTATCTAAACTTAAAAAAAGCAAAAAATTTATAAAACAAAAAAAAGGAATAAAAATATCAATTTAATTTTTTTATCAAAAATAAATAACCAATAAAATCAAGGTCACGATATAAAATAAGTTTTGATTTATAATGTGTTTAATTCACTGATAAATTCAATGGTTTTTACATCCTTGAAAAAAAATGTCTTTAAAAAAAAACTAATTTTAAATAAACTAACTAATTTTATTTCTTTATCTAAAAATGATAGAAAAAATTTCTTAATTAATTAATTTTTTATTTGTTTATTTACTTTAAAAAATGTATTATCATGTTTGTTTGTTAATATAAGTAAAATACGAGGTAATATATATATATATATATATATATATACATATAGTGTAGTTTTAATTATCTTATATTTAAATTATTAAACAAGTGTTAATGATCTTTATCTAGGACATTATTTTTAAAAAATGTTAAACTTAAATAAACTCTTGTTTATTGCTGCATTTGTAAAAATGTTTTTTATCTTTTCTTAAAATGTTATATAAAATTATTTATTAATTATTTTATGTAATTTTATAAAAATAAAAATTTTTTTTTTCTCGCAAAAGAAATGCGTTTGCTTAGATATATATACAGACTATATGTTAACAAAATTTTTGGCCACATTTTAAAAAATATCGTTTTTTACTTAACATTTTTCAGAATATTCTCATTTTTAAGGTATTTTTGCAATATTTACAAACGAATTTTAGACCATTTTAAAGGTTTTTGGAACTGGTAATCACGAATTAGGTGCTGCACATAGGAAGTGAGTCAAACACCCTCAAATTGGGAAAAATCCCTCTTATTAGGTATGATTTTTCTATGTTTGCAAATTATAACAAAATTTCACCTTCAATACGTTTTTTAGCTTGCTGACCTCGAATTTCGGGGTCCCGAACGTAAAAATTTCTTAGCATTTAGTAATATTGAAAAAGCACCCCTTAAAAAGGTAGATTTTACTAATTTAAAGGCGTTAAAACAATTTTGGCATGAATAGAACCTCGATTTTCAGAATCAGTGACTAGCAGCCCGAAAAACCTAAAAACCTTAAAATAATTTACGAGTCAGCTTTATTCGATAAAGAATTAGCAGAATAAAAAATGCACAAAAAATGAGCAAAAAAATTTAACAAAAAATGAATAATTAAAGAATAAATTATTTGATTCGAACATGGGGTAGATAATTATTATAGAATCAGAATGCAGATATAGGGTAAATGAGTTAAAATTACATATCAATGAGCGTAGCAAATGGAATAATAAAAATAGTGTTAAGGACGAGTGAATTATTTAATAATATATTACACGTTATTAAAAGATTTATACTCCTGATACGTTCGTCATCAAAAGGGTTTATACATAAAGGAAGGCAAATATCGTAATTTGATTAAAAGATACGAATTAAACACTATATTAAACAATAAGTATACAAATTGGAATGCATATAATTTTTTTGGTTTCTGAAATTCCATTTTATGATCAGAGAATGCGAAAATCAGGTTAGATTTATTGCAATAATAATTAATGATAAATTAATAAGTGCACACATATTTTTCTTTTCAAGGAAAAAAATAAAAATAATAATACATTAGACTTGCATTCCTTATTAGTTGTGTATCAGATATTTCTTCTCATTTATTAAAAAAATTTTCTCTAACAATCTTAAATTTTGCATGAAGCATGAAAATCGAGATTAAATCCCGAGTTAAATCCCTTGATATATTTGGATTTATTGATTGTAAACTAAAATGGTTTAAATTATTATGCTTTTAAATAAATCACTATTTATGTGTTTTTGTTTGGTTCTGCACAATTTTGGACACGCATAAAATACTGTTGTTTACATAAATGCGATTCCAAACACATATTTTTTATATTTAAATAAATGAAATCTTTTGTATTTTTTAAATAACAGAAAAATTTTTATATTTTTTTGCAAAAAAACAATTTTTTATTAGAATAGTGTTACTAATTAAGTATAACTGAGTCATAAAATTTAATCAAAAAAGGAATTTTTGCATTTATTTTTATTTATAATTCTTATAAAATTAATTAATTAACATTTTTTTTTTTTAAATCTTAGTTTTATTTATTGCCAAGTTTTTTTTTTTTATTTTAAAAAGTAATAAAAAATTTTGTTAACTATTAAAATAATAAAATATTATTATGTAACTAACGTTGTTGCAGACAAAAATTTTTTTAAATACACCAATTTTCGTAATTATGTATTTGGATCTTATATTTTTTAAAATTTAATTTTATTGGTCTTATTTTATTTAATAATGTAATATAAAAATTAAATTTTATAAAAAAAAATTACATAATTAGATAAACTAATCTGATATACGAGTCAAAATTATGAATTTATTTAATTAATTTATTTATTTCATATTTATGAAATTTTTGCCCCAAGACCACAAAACAAAATTAGGAATTTTCAGAAGTAGTCAAGACGCATAAATGCATCCAAAAATTTTATCAGCTTGATAATGGATCGACCTCAGTGAAACGTATATATTTTTGCTCGTATTTTTGGTTACTAAAACCGATTTTGAAGTTTTCATCCATTTTCGGATGGCCAGATTTGAGTAATGAACGCTATGTAATAAAAAATGAACAGAAAATTAGCAGGATAGGTAAATTCTTGAAAACAATTACAAATTGAGCCTAATTTGGTACCCCAGTTAGGCTTTTGGGTTCGCTGATCACGATTTTGAAGACAGATTTTTAAAAATCAAAATGGTGGACTCAAAATGGCGTATTTCTAACCTCAGAAACAGTGATTTATGCTGTTTTAAGCATATTTACGTTGTCTAGTAAGTTTAATTATCTGATTCTTAAAAATCTGACCTCAGGATCGTGATCACCGATCCCAAAAACTTGTAATGCAAAACGTTAAAATGCTCGTTAAAATGCTTAAAATAGCATTTATTGCCGATTATGAGGTTAGGAATCTCCACCATTTTTAGCCCACTATTTTGATAACTAGTTTGATAATTAATAATTTATTCATGGGTGCATTTACAGAAAAATTTAAGTTCAAATTTTAAGCAAAATATTAATATCGAAGAGAAGCTAGCGTATCATTCTGTATGCAAAAAATCCGATCGATTGTTTAACTGAAAGGCACCAACCGGATTATAGTTTTTTAACCCGCTTATTCCGAATGCAGCTATTTTTTCTCAAAAACTGGGGCGTTCGCCGCTAGAGGGTGTTTAGGGGAGGGGAGTAAAAACGCTATTTTTGAAAGAAAAAAGCGGTTGACGAGAGTTTGTATCGGAGTCTTTTGAATTAATGTGTTAAAAAAAAAAAATAAATCTAAAGAGTGTTTTAAAGTTTATATGATTTTTATAAAGTTTTTATTTACCAAGCGTAATAAAAATTTTATTTTATTATAGTTTTAAAAAATAAAAGCGTATTAGTGGGACATTGTGCTTATAACCTCACTTTGTGAGGAGGGCCACATGTCCCAACTAACACAACAAGAAATTTTTCATTGTATTGGCACTCAAGGACATGAATTATGTGAATCTACATGCTGTAAAATGCCAAATAAAGTGGATAATTCAAGTCCAATGGACTATGAAAGTGCTACAATTAAAAGACATAGAGATGAACTAGAGGTTAATTTAAGTGACAATGAAGAAAACAAATCTTCTAAAAAAATGAATAAATCAAATGAACAAAAAGTCATACCTGAAAAGCAATCAACAAGCAATGATAACAATACAGGTAAAGGTGATCAAAATCAAGTTAACAATCAAAACCAACCTAAAGTTTATGAAAGACCTGTGTATAATTATGAAAAAAAAATCCACACTGGACCCTTTTCTGTATTCATACGTAAAAATAAAATAAATGATGGTAACAAAAAAGAGGTTGTTTCTGATATAGACTTAACAAGAATGTTAAACAAATGCCAAGTTAATTTTAAAGAAATACAACCAATTTCAAGAAGATGTTGGAATGTACTCATGGATAAGCCTCATGAAGCCAACAACATGACTACCACTGGTAATCACACCAATGGATTAATTTTAAATGAAGGCTATACAGCATATATACCTAAACATAAAGTAATGCAAACTGGAGTTATTAAAGACTTACCGATAGGAATATCAGAAGAAGAATTAATTGCAGAAATTAACAGCCAAACAAACAAAAAATATTTAGCAATTTCAGCTTATAACTTAAAAAGAAAAGACCCAAAAACAAAAGCATGGGTTGCATCTAAGTCATGGTCAATTAATTTTAAAGTTACTGAATTACCACAAACTATAGTAGTATTTTCCATAAGAAGAGAAATTACTCCATACATAGGTAAAGTTGCAAGATGTTATAATTGTGGTCAATTTGGTCACCCATCTAAATTTTGTAGAAATAAATCTAAATGTTTGAATTGTGGAGAAGAGGATCATACATCCAATAAAGAAAATAAATGTCAAAAAGCAGCTAAATGTATTAATTGTGGAGATGCGCATCACTGTTTAGATCCTAATTGTCCAGAATTTATTATAGCTAAAGAAATAAAACAAAACATGGCTATTGGTAATTTGTGTTATGTCGAAGCATTCAAAAAAGTAGTTGGCAATAAAAAGAAAAAATCATTTATTGAAATCATTAGTGCTAATAAAACAAACTCAAATCAACTTAATATTAATGGAAAAAATTTACAAACAAGTAGCAGCAACAAACAAAGTATAAATGAATTGACATTTCAGTTCTCGAACCTTCTTTCACAAATAAATGAAGACATTATTAATCCTAAAGAATTATTACAAAGGTTAGCCAATACAATTCAATTACATATAACAGTTGAAAATAAAAATAATAAAAATAATAATAATACAAAAAAGTAAAATGTTAAATAAGTTAAGAATAATTCAATGGAATGCTAGAAGCATTTCTACCAAAGAAGCAGAATTAATACGTAATAAAGACAAAGCAGAAATATTTCTTATATCAGAAACTTGGCTCAATAAGAAAAGTATAGATTTTAGGTTAAGAAACTTCAAACTTAATGGTTTTGATATAATTAGAAATGACAGAGTAGATAATCAAGGTGGAGGCACAGCAGTATTAATCAAAAGTAATTTAAAGTATCAAATAGTCAAAAATTTTTATAACTGTAATAATAAATTAGAAGCCAGTTTAATCAAACTATACATAAGCAATGAAGAAATATTTATCATCTCCTGTTATAGGCCGCCAAAAAATATCATAAATGCAAATGAATGGTCACTATTTTTTAGCCAATTTAATAATAAAAAATTTATAATTGCAGGAGATTTTAATGCCCATCATCAATGTTGGGGAAATGTCAATAATTGTCTGCATGGCGAAGCAATCTTATCAAGCATAGATACAAATTACCTTGCGCTTCTTAACAACAACCAAAATACCTATATTAACTATGCAGGTAAAGAAACAGCAATAGATTTAACTTTTGTTGACACTGGCTCTGCATTATCTTACTCATGGAAAGTCTGTGATGAAACATGGGGTAGCGACCACTATCCTATATTTATTAACTATAATGTTCCTATACAAATTAGTAATAGTATTAAGTCTAGTAAATTATATAGCAATAAGACTGACTGGAATAAATTCACCAAAGACATGGATAATAGCTTAGAGGAAAACAAAGAATTTTATGCAAATGAAAATAATCCATTAATTCTCTATACAAATTTTACTGCAACAATTACTAGCTCAATAGAAGAGGCGACACCAAAAATAAAAACTAACTCAAAAAATTCGAGAGCAAACAAAAATGGGAAAAATCCTCCTTGTCCATGGTGGAATAGTGAATGTGATAAATATATTAGATTAAGAAGAGCTTCATTTCTGAAATTTAGACATAATAGGAATTTAGCAAATTATATTGAATACAAAAAAATTAGTTCAATAACAAAAATTAACTTGAGGAAAATTAAAAAACAAAATTATATTATATTTAGTGAAACTATAAATAAAAACAGTAATCCATCATACATATGGGAAACGGTTAAAAAATTCAAAAACAGATGGAACAGTTCAGATACTACACATGAATATAAACCAGAGAAAATAATGAATGCTAGACAACTGATAAGTGAACTTTGTCCTCCATGGGTCGAAGAAGAAAAGCCTGATCTGTTATCCACCATTTCTGATCCCTTCTTAGACAACAAATTTACAGAACTAGAACTAGAAATAGCACTTCAAAACGTAAACTTGAAATCCTCTCCTGGGAAGGACCGAATCGATTATAAAGTTATCTCAGCACTCTCATGTAAAGCAAAAAAAATTCTATTATATATATTAAATAAATTATATAAAGAACAAAAATTTCCACAGGAGTGGTCAGAAATATTAGTGCACCTCATTCCAAAGCCTAATTCAGATAAATTGAGACCAATTTCATTATCGTCGTGTATATGTAAAGTATTTGAGAGAATGGTATGTAATAGATTATCTTGGTGGTGTGAGCATCACAATAAATTGCCCCACACACAATTTGGCTTTAGGAAGAGTAAATCGTGTACAGATAATATTGCTATTTTTCACTCAGATATAATAGAAGGATTTAATAATAATAAAGTCACTACAGCAATTTTTTTAGACATTAAAGGTGCTTATAACGAAGTTCGTCCAAATATACTAGTCAATAAACTTAAAAAAATTGGTTTATCAGGTTCTATATTATATTTTATTTATAACTTAGTATCTCTTAGGCACCTGTATATTAGATACGGTGAAATAGATGAATATGCTATAACCAACAGAGGAGTAACACAGGGTGGAGTTCTCAGCCCCTTATTATATGGTATTTACCAAGGCGAACTAAAAGGTATTGAAGATCAGGATTGCAAGATATTACAATTTGCCGATGATGTGGCCATATATATCAAAAATCTACCTCTACAAGCCTCACTAAATTTAATTGAAGTTAAACTTAAAAGATGCCAAAATCTACTCTTAGAACTCGGTTTAGAACTCTCTCTAGACAAAACTAACTTAATGGTATTTAGCAAAAATAAGATTAACAGAAACCTCTCAATTAGAATACAAAACCATCGAATAAATAGTACAAATACAGCAAGATTTTTAGGTATATATTTTGATCCTAATCTTAACTGGAAAACACATCTTCAGGAAATTTTCAAAAAATGTGAAAGTCCAATACGTACTATAAGTTGCCTTAGAAGAACTTGGTGGGGTGCAGACCCTAAAATTTTATTGAATCTATATAAAGCTTTGATACAATCTAGATTAGAATATGGTTGCATTATATTTAATAATTTAACTTCAAAACAAAGTACAGATATAGTAAGAGTTCAAACTAAAGCAATAAGAGCAGCTTTAGGTTACATGATGTCTACTCCCATCAATGTGATTTTGGCTGAAGCAAAAATTCCACCAATTCACATAAGAAGATCTTATTTAGGGTTAAATTATATGTCAAAGGTTTTATGTAATGAATCTCACCAATTAATACCTATACTTGAGAAATTATCTGAAATAGAAGAAGGCCCTACAGCTTGCATCAATAAATTTAAATCACCTTTAGTCGAATATTACAACCAAGTTATTAGAATTGCTCATTTAATGCCTGCAGACAGTAGACCTATCAATTACACATTTGACTATGATTCTTATCTATTTGAACCAGAAGTATATTTTGAGGAAGGATTAAGAATTCAAAAGGCCAATAAACACATGCAAGAATTTGAAAAAATATTTCAACATGAGTTAACCAACTCAACATGTATCTTCACAGATGGTTCAAAAACAAATGCAGAATTTGGAGGCTTTGCCATTACTATAGACAATATTAACCACCAACGACGTACTTCTAAATATGCTTCTATATTCACTTTAGAAGCTATGGCAATTATTGAATCTTTAAATATTATTGATAATACAGACAGTTCACACTTTACCATTTTCAGTGACTCTATGAGTGTTCTAAAAGCATTAGAAAAAATAACAAAAATCAATAAAGAATCACATCTGATACTAGATATCAAAGAAAAAATCAAAAAACTGCAACAGAAAAATAAAAAAATAATTTTATATTGGATTCCTGCTCACTGTGGTATTGATGGAAACGAAAAAGTGGACTCATTAGCAAAAGAAGCAATTAGAATAGGAATCGACTCTCAAATTTCAATTCCTAAAAGAGACTTCATATCAACTTGGAAAGACCAGATGTATTCAAATTTTAATTTGTGGTGTTTAGATTTAGCTAATTCAAAAGGGAAATATTATTTCAATAACTTCTACTCTACTCAAAGGAAACCATGGTTTTATGACTCGATAGCTAACAGGAAAACAATAGTAATGTTAAACAGAATAAGATCTGGTCATACAACATTAAGAAAACACCTTTTTAAATTTAGAATAGTTAATGACTTTTTATGTGAATGTGGCCAAGAAGAATCTATTGAACATATATTTTGGAATTGTGGAAGATTTAGTAAACAAAGACAAGAATTAATCAAGACTTTAAAAATATTTCTCGGTCTAGGACCTTACAGCGTAGAAGAAGTAATCAATACAAGAAATGCAATTATCTTTAGTGCCTTAATTAAATTTATAGACTCATTGAACATTAAATTTTAAGTAAAAACTATTAAGTGTAATTATAATAAACATATGTTAACTTTTTATTTTCTTATAAATAACGATATTTAATCATAATTTTAATTTTATTATCATAATATGAAATAATAGAAAACTGTAATATCAAGTGTAAAAATGGTTGTATGGGCTAGTACCCGAACCTTTTGTATTTTTATCTCTCATTTGAGAGAACTTAATAAAAAAAAAAAAAAAAAAAAAAACGCTATTTTTTGCAGATATCTTAAAAGCTACACGCCTTAAGATACTTAAAACCTGACTTAAAATCAAGTAACTTTCAGGTTCTTGACCCACTGATTCCAAATCCTTAGTTATTTTTTCTCTAAAACTGGGGCGACACGACCATTATAGAGAAAAATTAACTAGACATTCGGAATCAGCGGCTCATAAAACTATTTACGCGTATCTTCCGAGATATTTGCAAAAAATAATGTTTTTACTCCCAGAATGCCCTCAAGTGGTAAACGCCTTAGTTTTAGAGAAAAAATAACTAAAGATTTGGAATCAGTGGGTCAAAAACCTGAAATTTACTTGGTTTTGAGTATCTTAAGGCGCGTATCTTCCAAGATATCTGTCAAAAATAGCGTTTTTACCCCTTAAACGTCCTCTAGCGGCGAACACCCCAGTTTTAGAGAAAAAATAACTGCGGATTCAGAATCAGTGGATCAAAACACTATAATCGGCTTAGTGCCTTTCAATTAAACACTCGATCGGATTTTTTGCATACGGAATGATACGCTAACTTCTCGACTAATATTGCAAAAGGGCAGTGGACGGTGGTGACATTTTTAACACATATGCCCCACAAAATTTTTTTATAACCTTAGTTAAATAATTGCAGTAGGTTGTGACTTTAAAAAAATATTATTTTTCAATTTTTGAAGAAAAAAAAGTTCAATTCGGATTCACCCTCGTGGGTGACATTAAGTACACCGTTTCTGTGAAAACCACCCATATATATTACTTTCAATTTACATTATTCTAAAAATTGCTAAAATAATACCAAAGATATTGATTTTTCTTAATATAAATAAAAAAAAAAAATTAATGACAATAACATAACAATAATAAAAAAACAGCAATTAAAAATCAAATTATATTACATAAATTATAAATTACAAATTATGTACATATAAACATGAAATTAATCTAATTATATAATAAAATAATTATAAAAAAAAAATACAAAAAATATAAATTATACAATTATAAAAACAAATAATAACAATAAAATCGATTAATGAGTTTGCTAATGATTTTATAAAACAATGATTAATTTATTAAAACTTTAAGATTACCAATTTTCAATGTTAAATAAGTGCATGAATGATGCAAAAAATTGTTTAATTCATTCAAAATCATTACATCTATATGGAACAATCCACGTTGATTTGATATTTTCAAGATCTTTGACTTATCATGCAAGAATTGATAATTAAATTGATAAGCTTAATTTTATATTTGTAATTAAGATACGTGACAGTCTGAACGTATATATAAAAATTACTTGTTGCCAAAAAAAGAATTAGTATCTAGAGAAATTTGTTGGAAATTTGATTGATTTTGATAAGGGAATACTAAAATCAAACTAAAGCCCATATGACATCTGGCAAAATAATTTAGGATTCAAGACTTATGACCCCAATTGGAAAAAAAAAGCAAATATCCACATTACCGACGCTATTTTTTTTTATAATTTCCAGTTTAAAATAAAATTAGTCGTAAAAATATTAAAAAATGTGTTTTTTATGTAATAATATTATTGCAAAAAAAATTATTTAAATTTTATAAATTATGAAAAAACATTGTTATTTTAGGTTATGGTATTTGCTAAAACTTGGTTTTCACTGGATAATTAATGATTGAATGTGGTAACTTAGATAAAATAAATTGGAAATATAATCTTTGACAATTTATTTATCATATTTAATTAGTTTCATCTCCCTGTGTTATCATTATCATAATTTTTTTAAGCTCCAAATGTGAATTTCCATAAGAGCAATGTTAAACTGCCTACTTTTATTTTGCAATAAAAAGATAATTAATGTGGTAATAAATGAAAAACCAAGTTCAATTCAACTTTAAAAATGTTTAGCTTTAATAATTTTCATGTTTCATTCAGTTCTGTCATCATTTCCAATTAGGGTCATAACTCCTTAATTTTATGAATTGAAATTTTAAAGATCATTCTTTACTGGCTAATTACACCTTAAAACCCTAAATTTAAAACAACTTCAAATCTTCAGCTAAAAAACCCAAAATCGTATTAAAAAAAAAGTAACATAACCTCAAAAAAATGAATTTTGTATTAATTTTTTTTTTAGCAAACACAGACAATCACAACTTAATGGTACTTTGGCAACATACATAATGTTACATGCACCAACCAGTTACGGAGCAAGGTCGAATCTGATGTGATCCCCACTAACTACATTATTTTTATCTACGCACATTTTATATATAATGAATAATTTTATTCTTATTTATCTAACTTTTTTTTTATTGTTGTTTTTTACCCATCCTAATAAAATATGCAACTGGATCGTGGTCTAAAATATGCTAATAAAACACAAAATTAGATCATCATTCGTGAATTAATTCCCATTTATGAGCTAATATTTATTATTAACCTGAATTTATCAAAAATCAAACAAAAAAAAACGAATTTTTAATTATTTTTTTTTTGCATAACAAATTTTTTTAAATACTAAAAGAATCCATTAATAAAAAAAATAATAACAATAATAACATTTTTGTGGGTAGATTAAATAATTAATACACGTGTGATGTCTTTGTTTGATTTTTTATGTAATTATAAATATTAAAAGTCGAGTTAAAAGTAAAATTTACTTAAAATTTATTTAACAACAAATAATCTTTTTTTTTTAAGTATTCCAATCAAATAATTTATTTTATCAAATCACAAAATAATTAGCTCATTTTTTTTTCATTTATAATTAACATCTCGTCGTTATCAATAATACTTGTTAAAATATAAGTTAATATTCAAAGAATTATTAAGAGGAAAAAAATGTGGAAAATTATTGTATATTAATTCTGATATAAATATAATAATTTTTTATGAATGCTTTGATTTATCGTAAATTTTCTCGTAAATTTTTTAAAATTATTTCTTAATTTATTTATTTATTTTAAAAAAACGGTATTTATAATACGTGTCTGTAATTATGTTGCCTCAGTTATTAATTATTTATTTAGTTGTATATATACGGTTAATATTTTATAGCAATGCAAAATTGGTGCTTGGTATCGTTAGAAACACAAAGAGCTTTGTAGAAACGTCGCACTGATTACCGCAGACGCGAGCTAAACCGCAAAAAAATTTTTACATAGTTTTACTCGAGCTAAATGACTTTTTATTTTGTAATTAAATTACTAAAGAAATGATTGAGTAAAATACTATGATTGTAGTTTTAAATTAAATTTTATAATTTTCTCGAAACTAATGCATTTAGAATACTATAAGTAAGGCTATGGGAGTATTTGATTGTTTTACCTTAATTTTACCAGAACCATAACGGTTTTTAATATTTTTCGGAAAAGCATCTAAACTTAGTTTTTAAAGACTACAGTTTTGTTAATTAAAAATTTTTTTAATTTCAATCAAAATTACTTGCTCTGAAATGCCATTCGAGCAGTAAACACACCAAGTTTCGACAGAGTTTCGAGGAAGGGTGAAATGATATTTATTGGATATTTAACATTTTTTTTGCTTATTTAGTTAATTAAAATTAATTGCAATTGATTAATTTTGAGATATTACATATAAAATTACTTTATTTAAAACCAAGTCACAAAATTAATACTTCAAGCAACAAATTTAGACAAATTTGTTTTGAACTGAATTTTTTTTAAAAGCTGAAAAAGGGTGAATTATTTAAAAAGCGGAAAAAGGGGGAGTTCCAGACCTGCTTGTGAGCCTTATCCAAAATGCACAAGTTTAACATTATTTGGAGCCCATTTTTGCAAAAATTGGACCAATTAACCCTTTAGTTGAAATTACCTGTACCAGTAATTTTTTTACAGTATTTTTGAAATTACAAGCATGAGTGAGAATATAAGTAATATTATACTTATTAGACAGTTTATTTATTTTTTTAAGTTAGATATACATGCAAACATCCACATTTTAAAAAGCTTATTGAAATTCCTAACATTCTTTTTAATAGTGAATGTAAAAAATTTATAAAACTGTGAATGAACGACTTTCAAAAATAAAAATTAAATAAAAATTTACTTTAATAATTATTGGTATCAAATTGCCCCTTTTGTTTTGTAATTTTTTGAATATTTTTTTACCTATCATCATTTTATTTTTTAAGAAATAAGAAAAATCGAGAGAAAAATAAAATCAAATGCATGACCACATGATGATAATATCTTTGAAAAAAAGAAAAAGATTTAATATTCATATTATAGGGAGACATGTTTTTTAAAAAATATGTGTAATTTATATGGGCAATTCCACATCAAACTTGAATACAGCAAAAATTTTGTTTAGGGAAAATATTAGTTATATTACAATAACTGGTTCAGGATTTTGTTTTGATAGTAAAATTAAACTTTTTGTTAAAATTCTTAAAGTTTTTCCCTGAATATTCGTGCACAAACCCGGTACTCAAAAGCATTTCTAACTTACCCAAAAAAGCATTAAACTTTGAAGTACAAAACTTAATATAAATTGCCATATAAAAAGTCCAATATAAAAGTCAGTATCATCGTTAGTTTGGTCGTTATATAAAAATACACGGCGCTCCTCTCAAGACCGCATTCCTTAAGGGGCGAATGTCCGGAGCCATAATATATAGTACATTACATACACTCATATTAAAATCTCGAATCTTTTATACATGCATAAATATTTTTTACCTGTTTTTAAATTTTTTTATTAAAAATATCAAAATAATTTATTATGTATTTATAATAATTATAATTCCAAGAAAAATTTTTAATCTTTAAAATTGATTAGATAATAACACATACTCTGCATATAATAATTTCTTATCAGACTTTAAAAAAAATCAACAAAAAAAATGCAATAAAAGAAAAAAGAATAAACACTTAATAATAACAGAGTCTGGTGTATAAGGTTCGACCTAGTTGGCAAGGCCTAAAAAACCGGAAGGAATATAATAATATTATAATATAATAAAGTGAAGTAGAAATATGCAAGAGGGAGAGAGAGAGAGAGTGAGAGAATTAAAAAAAAGGAAGAGTTATAGGATCATTTTTACATATTTAAATTATAATACAATTTAAATTCTTGCAAATCATATTATTAAGACCTTTTATTATCAAAACAATAATAATAATAATTTATTTAAACCCCCACCCTTTGCTCTCTATCTCTCTCTCTCTCTCTTATT
The DNA here is from genome assembly GCA_022575985.1 of Anagrus nilaparvatae. Taxonomy (NCBI): domain Eukaryota; kingdom Metazoa; phylum Arthropoda; class Insecta; order Hymenoptera; family Mymaridae; genus Anagrus; species Anagrus nilaparvatae. Next base: position 26,527,658 of record JAKSXM010000137.1, read on the forward strand.
TTATTATAATATTATTTACACTTATTATTATGTGCATTTTTTTATATTTTTTGCTATACATAAAAGAGTTAGAAATATGTCGAGTGATTGTGTCCTTGGCAAGGACGTTTACAATTTCATTTATTGATTCTTTCACTGTATATATATACAGAGTTTTAAAAAAATATTTATTTTTTTATTATAAAAAATGTGTACATAATTTATAATTAAATTATAAAAATTAATTAATATTTACTTATTTTATCATTTTTACTCTGTTGTTGTTTTAGTAAATTGAATTATTGGTGTTTTTTATTCTAAAAAAATTTTATTTTCCTATTCAACAAATATCAAGTCTTTCTCGCTCTTTATATTTTTTTAATAGTGTATGAAATGAAAAACAACATACACACTAGACTTCCTAAAACTTTCTCTTTGTCGGACAAAGTCTAAAATAAAGACTTTTGACTGGAGACAAAAATTATTTAAAGAAAAATATTATATTTAAACAACAGCTGTTTAATTTATTTTTTAATGCGAATATTGTTCAGATAAAATTATTATCAATTATAATCAAAATTTATTTATCAGCATATGTTAGAATTAATTTTTTGAAGATTAATTATTTAAATAATATTTTATTCTATATATAGTTGTACTTGTACACTAAAATTCATTTAAAAAAATAATGCAAATAAAATATTTTATAACTGTAAATCCAAAACTTTTTTTTTTTAACAGATATACTAATTATTCATTAAGCATAACTCATTACCGCTATAATATTAGATGCTATTTATATAAACACACTATATTATATGCAACAAAAAACATCAGGAGACAAATTTCTTTTAATCTTTTTATTTTTCATTCTATCAAAAAAAAAAAAAACAACATTCTCTTCATTATTATATTCTATTCGCATTTATTCTATTATAAAACTACAGTATTATCCCTACCATGCCTTCGCTTTGTTACAACTAATTTAATATTATAAATAAATTTAGAAAAAAAAAACTTTTTAATCAATTTTTAGAGGTCATTTAATAAATCTATTAACACACCTACACAGATTATTTGCTATTTTTAATTATACTATTGAATAAATTTAATTAATTAAATTATTTAAAGATTGTGGAGTTTCATCTATTTTAATTTTTCATTTATAAAAATTAAATAATTTTACTATTTTCATAATTCTACAAACAAAACTACACAAGCTGCTAATATCTTCTACCTCAAATCACATATTTGAGTACTCTGGTTAAATTTATATACTCAATTTATTTTTAATATTTAAAACAAAATTAAATATTGTACTAAAATAAAAAAATAAAAAATAGTTATAAAAATTCTTTTATTAATAATAATTATTTACCTTCACATTTTTTTCAGTACACTAGAAATAAGGACATTTTCTCTCTACAACTCCAACTTCGTTCGTAAGTAAGATATAATAAATTTGAGGTTATGTTTGAAAATGCTCATAAATTCAATTGAAATTTTAATTGTTTAAAGCTTCATTTTTTTTAAATTTTAATTATTTAATAATTAATTAAAAATAATATATTAATATTAATTAGTACATACCCATAGAAATAGAAAAAAAACTGCACTATAAAGACGCGTAATAGTTGTTTTACCTCTCAGCTTCTATATATTAGGTATAACTTTTATGTATTGAATCCACAACTTCCTAAAGTTTTATATTATAAACTATATTTTTATTTAAATAATAATAATACCAGCCACACTTAAATAATAAATATAATACAATATGTATTTTTTTTTGTTATTTTATGGTAATTTAGATATACAATTATTTTGTTTAAATTTTATTTATAATTAATAATATATCACACAAGCACGAAAAATATACAGTCAAGTAGTGAAGAGAATTTATTACATATTGCGCTCTCTGACTCTGTGAGAGAGGCAAAGAGGAAGGGGAGGGTGAACGAGAAAGGATCGAAATTTAATGAAATTTATAAGCCGTTACCACCAGGTGTCGTATTAATGCAGCTTCATTGTTATTGTTATTATTAAAAATGAAAATTCGATTTTTCCTATTCAATAATTGTATTATTTCATTTTTCTTTGCACAGTGAAAATCGATTTTAAGTTTTAAAAAATATATAAGTACTTGTTTATAATTCTATTATTCGAAAAGAAACACAACTTTCTTGTTTTATACCAAAAATTTTAATCGAATAAATACTGCTCAACATTAATTTTGGAAATATATATTTTTGATGATTTAATTAATTAAAATGGTTGAAATAGATTTTTTTACTGCATTTATATATCTATAGATGCAAAATGAATTTTAAATTTTGACCCCCCCCCCCCACCTACTTTCAATTTGCAAAACTTCTGCTGCCAAAATATATTTATCGAAAAAATTCTTCTGACAGAAAACAAAGCAGAAATAGCAGAAGTTAATATTTTTATTAATAATTACAGTCATATTGTTAAAAAACAAATATTTTTTTTAAAAAATCCTGATAATCTATAAGATAAAATCTATAATTTATAAAATCTGTAAAAATTTTAGATTTGCTCTGAAGCGTGCTCTGAAGTGAAATTTAAATATGGTAAAAATTCTTGTACCGCAGTTGTCTCAGATTTTTAATATTCGATCATTTTTTTAAATTAAATAAAAATTCAACTGTTAACGACCCCATCCAATGCCAAATCGATTATTATAAATAATTACAGATAAAGAGAAATCAAAATTACAAAATACCTAAAAAAAATTTTGATGACGCAAAACAATTTTATATATTTCAAGAAATTTCACAATCGAAAAAAAAATTAAAAAATAAATACTCTTATATGTGTTTTGTTATTTGCAATTATTAAATGAAACAATTTAATCGTCAAAGATTGACATAATATAAAATTTTATAATGTCAGTTGTTTTATCTGCTGTTTGCAAAGTTGGAAAACAAAAAGTATTTTACCTTTTTTCAGGTTAGATATAATTATAAAAATTCTATTTTTTGCTTATTTTTTTCATAATAAACTTATGAAACCTTATTTTATAGTTCAAACTAAATATTTCTCGAATCTTCATTTTGTTCCAAAATGTCAACCAGTAAAAAAAGAAGATATTCAACTGTTAAAACAATTTTTAGAAAATAGTAATAAGATTTGTGTGTTGACGGGAGCAGGTATCTCAACTGAAAGTGGAATTCCAGATTATCGTTCAGAAGGTGTTGGATTATTTGCAACTAGTGATCGCAGACCTGTTTCATATCAAGAATTTTGTAAAAGTGATCATTCAAGAAAGCGTTATTGGGCTAGAAATTATGTTGCGTGGCCTAGGTAATAATGCATATGTTTGTTATATTTATTTTAGATCATTAATTATATTCATTGATTATACATATATAAATAGATTTTCAGCCTTTGAACCAAATTATACACATAAATGGTTAAAAAAAATGGAAGATATTAATAAAGTATCCTGTGTTATCACCCAAAATGTTGATAGCCTTCATATAAAAGCTGGTAGTAAAAATGTGATTGAATTACATGGAACTGGTTTTCGAGTAATGTGTTTAAGCTGTGATAAAAAAATTGATAGATTCATTCTTCAAGAAAAACTAAATAAATTAAATCCAAAGATGATAACGTCTTCTAATACAATCCGTCCAGATGGTGATGTTGATCTAGCTGAGGTATTATGACTTAAAAAATTTAATTACAATAATTTTGGTAAATAATATAGGATAGTAAAATACTTTATTTTATAGAAAGATATAGCAAATTTTGAAATTCCACCTTGTGATAATTGTGGAGGAATTTTAAAACCAGATATTGTCTTTTTTGGAGATAATGTACATAAAGATGTTGTTAGAAGAGTAGAAAATAATGTAGATGAAGCAGATTCTTTACTTGTTCTTGGAACCTCTTTAACAACATTCTCAGGATACAGAATTGTATTGCAAGCCATTGATGCCTTAAAATCTATCGCTGTTATAAATATTGGAGAAACTAGAGGAGATAAACATGCTCATTTAAAAATTATTGGCAGGTGTGGCGAAATCCTTGAAAAATTAAAAGATGTTTGATAGAAATTTGCTAGTTACAGATTATTACAAATATTTTGGGTCCTAAATTATAAGAAAACTTGTATAAAAAAATTATTGAAGAAAATGTAAATATGTATTGCTATTAATTTTTTAAGTATAAAATTAATTTATTGTTTTACTTTATTTATAATAATAATAATAATAATAATAATAATAATAATAATAAATAAATAAAAAAATATTTTCTGCTATAATATGAAGGCTATGATTTTATTTTTTAAACCCTGCAGATGTCGCGTAATTCTGCTATACTTGTTAGTTATTGCAGAGTGTTTTGATTTTGAGAAAATAATAAAAACAAGTTTTTGGAGGAGCAAAAATAGTTAATTAGTTTTCTAAATATTTCGTTGAAAGGTAAAAATTAAATATTTGTTTATTTGAGAATGAAATTCGTCTTTAAGTTAAAAAAAAAAATTTTGACAAGTGTTAATTTATTAACAAATATATTGATATAACCTCTTTTTCATTAAACGTACTAAAAATATCTTTTTTGCTTTTTGTCAAAATCATATTAATTTTTAGGCTTAAAATATTAATGCTTAAATGTTTTACTAAAATAAGTAGATAAATGGAATATATATATAAGCAATCCATGTAACACAGTTGATCATCAATATTTGCTTCGGAGTTCATTTTGGACCAATTTTTATTATTTTATTGTTAGATATACCAAAGGAATCGAAAATGTAGAAAATTAATTTGATTTAGGGTCAATTGAAATAATAAAAAAATAATAATTTAAATTAAAAAACTTGGAGAAAAGAAAATAAAAATTTAATTAAAGTAGTTAAATTGCACTTTTATTTCTAACTTTGCTTTTTAAGAATGTAAATAATTAAACTAATAGCAATTTTGTTTTTTCTTTAAAATAATCTATTGTAAAATGAAATTAAAATGTAATTATAAAAGCGTACATCAGTACGCACACTTGTATAACCTATGGTTAAATAAAAGAACATACATACATAATTTAAATTAATGAATTACAATTCAATAATAACAAAACTTTGCAATTAGGTGTATCTGCTAAACTATAATCGACTATAATATTATGCGAACAAAAATTCAGCATTTCTAATAATTTAATCCAAAAGTTTATAATATTATTATTTGAATCTAATTTAATTTTAATTTTAGAGATCAGTCACCAACTTAGAAGGAATTATAAGGAATTTACTCTAACAAAAACAAACTGAATGAACTTAAAAATTGCAAAAACAAAATAAATAAAAAATCAGAATTATTTTCTCAGTTACATTTAATTAACATCAATAAAATGGTTTGCGATAAATGTGAAAAGAAATTGGGAAAAGTTATAACACCAGATCCTTGGAAATCAGGAGCAAGAAATACAGTTGAAAGTGGAGGTCGTAAAGTTGGTGAAAATAAGGCTCTATCATCGAGTAAAGCAAGATTTAATCCTTACACTGCAAAATTTGATACATGTCGAATATGCCGTCAAAAAGTTCATCAAGTTGGTTCACATTATTGTCAATCTTGTGCTTATAAAAAAAGCATTTGTGCAATGTGTGGTAAAAAATTAATGAGTACAAAAAATTATAGACAATCGGCAACATAAATTAAAATATTATATTTTTATTATATATTATTTTTTAATGAGGTGTAATTATACAAGAGTATAATGTATATACAAAAGAATTATTTTTTCTTTACATATATTTTTAACAATTATATAAATAAATGTTAGTATTAAGATTAATTTTGTTATATAAAATTATTTATTAAGTTATAAATATAAATAAGTAATAAACAATGTAAATTTTAATTAACAATAATTTTTTTTTTATTTCATTTATAAAAACAAAGTCTATTGAATTTCAAATAAAATATATAATTTCATATTAAAATCTTCTAAATTTTAATTTATTATTTTCTTAAAACAAAAAATAAGTTGTGTTCAGAATATAAATGTTCATGAGGCGCCTACAAATCTCTAAAAAAATACCACATTAATGACAAAAGAAATGTAATATTTTTTGTAAAAATATTTTACAAATTTAACAGCGTTTGTGGTTATTTCATGAAATGAAAATTTTGTAAATTTATGAGAATTGAAAGTTTTTTGTGAATTTATTTTGTAATCTTTTATACTATAAAAATCATGCAAATTCACCAATATTTTTGCAAGCTCACCAATATTTTTTCATGAAATAACCACAAGACCTATACCAACAGCGCTTATTAAAAATAAAAATAATAAAATCCAACAATTACTTAACATATTCTAATATTAATTAACAAAATGACAAATCAGTCAGAAATCTGCTTAATTATTTATCTTACTTTTAAAAAAAAGTATTACACATTTAATATTGATCATACATTAATTATTTTTAAAATTATAATTATTAAACATATCCTTTGATTATTTTGTATATTAATAATTAAAAATAAAATAACAAATTTTTTAAGCTTTAATGTAAATAGAATTATTAATTAAAAATATACCTATTAAAATTTTTAAGTATTTTAAGAATGCTTGATATGTATACTGCCGTACAGGAGTAAAAAGGCAATATCTCGAGATTTTATGAAAAATGAGATTTTTATATGTGCATAATCGTGAAAAAAAAATCTATCCAGTGGTGCAAAAATTATTTTGATATCACTGATAACAAAAAAGTTAGCACTGCATATCTCGAAGGTTTCATGTATTTGATAAAATTTAACATGAAATAAAAAAAAAAATACATGAAATAAATGCATATCTCGAGATATTGCTTTTCTTCTCCTGTACGGCAGAGCAGCGCGCATGGAAAAAAATATTTCAATACAGGAAAGAAAAGCAATATCTCTTTATATAAAAATGCATATCTCGATATTGCTTTTCTTTCCTGTATTATAAGCTGATTTGGCGCTGCTATTTTTGCATATCTCTTGTTTTTCATATAAGGAGTGGAAATTTTGGAAAAATTTTTTCACCAATGAAAAGAGCATGTCTTAATTACCTTAGAAACACATAAATTTTTTTTAAATTGTATATAAACCTTTCAAAATTAACCGAAACGCGTTTCTTTAAATATCTCGAAATGAGTTAAAAGTGAGATATTGCCTTTTTACTCCTGTACGGCAGTATAATAAGCAGATTATAAAAAACTTTTTTAAAATTCTTAATATTATTAAAATTTGTTTGAATATCAAAAATGCAAAAAATTTTAGTTTCTAGATAGTGACTTAAAACAACGTCCTTATTATATAGAAATCATTATATAGAAAAATTTTATGCTACTAGATTCTAAAAAAAAATTGCCCCATATAACAATTTACCTGTGATTTGGTACAGTATTCCCTTTTAGAACCTTGGGCATAAATTTACTATTTTTGAATCTTTTATAATAGATTATAAATATAAGATTATATTTTTTATAAGCGATTTTCGCTTTTCATCCTATTTTTATGTGGTTTGATAAAAAAAATAATTATTTTTTAATAATTGTAACTAATATAGTTTCTATAAACATGTGTAAAATAAATTTAACAAAATTGATAAAATTTATATTTTACCAAAAAAAATTTTTAATTCTCACATATTCTTCTAATTTGCACATTAAACTCACTGGCCTTTATTTACAAAAAGGGGTAAAATAAACTCTAGCATGCCTTTTTTACAAAAAAAAAAACTTTGTCATTCATATACTTCCATTATAAACAATATGGACCAAAACTTTTATTTTGGTTACTTTACTTCTTTGACCATATATGGCACACTTGTAAATTTTAAAAATTATTTGATATATTGTACCTAATAATAAAGTCCAAATTGTTTAATAAGGTAAACCATTCAAAACAATAATTATTTTTTAACTACATTATCATCACCTAAAGATAAAACTATATTTGTAACAGGCTGTGATGGAGTTGCTCCATTACTCCATCCAGAATTTTGTTCTTTATTTTCTTTGAGGTAAATATAATTTTGTTGCCCTTTATTTTCTTCTTCATCTTTTGATTCTTCAGATTGTGCTGATTTATATTCTGATACATAAACTACTTGCCTATCTGGAAAACTATCAGATTTTATAAATTTTGGAGCATCTGTTCTTCTAGGAGGTACTGGTGGTTTTTTACTTATTGGTATTTTACCATTTGACGTCACTGTTATTTCATCTGAAGATTTTTTAGTTTCTAATTCTTCGTTATCGCCTTCATATTCAGTTAAATTTTGATCATCACTAGAAACTTTTATTTCTGTAACATATGTCATTTTTTGTGCTGTATTTTGTGGCATTGGACTTGTTGGCAAAGGTGGTTTTAATTCAACATCTTCACTTTCATGACTTGATATGCTAACATTACTTACATTATGCCTTTTTTCAACATTTGTTGGTACACTTTGATTATTAACAGTTATTGTAGAATTTGATTCAAAACTGTCATCTTCTTCTTCTAAATAAATTTCTTTAGTTAAATCATCAGATTTGTCATTTGAAATATTAACTATTGGTTTGGCAAAATGCGTCTCAAAGTCTGCATTATTTTTAGATACTGTATCCTCGACTTTTATAGTTTGATGATATGATACTTTTGGTGAAGAAGATTCTACCTGTTTCTCATGCTCATCTTTATTTACTAAACCTGATTTGCAATCTTCATTGTGTTTTTCGTGACGACGTTTGCATCCAGGACATTCATATTTTACTATGACCTTAGACATTGGTTCTTCAACTATTTCTTTCTTCCCAGCATAAAGTTCCTCTGGTTTTTGAAGTTCAATTTTTATTTCATCTAATAATGACGTCGAATTTTTAGTATACATATCAAAGTAATCAATTGTATCTTCAAAATCATCCTCAGGACTTGTATCATTTTTAACAGGGCTAAAATCTTTTTTAGCTAAATTTTGACTTAAATCTTTTTTAACAACTGTATGAATATCATCTGAGACTGGAAGATGATTTTTTAAAAAATCATCATCAACTTGTTTAGGTGTTAGACTTTTGACGATTTCTCCATCATTTATTATTCTAGCTAAAGCATTATCAGCATGAATATCAAAAAGTCTTTCATTATCAATGAACTCTCGTGTAAGTTTTTTACTTAATGGAAGATTATATAATTCTAAGCTGTTTTCTGATTCTTTAGTTTCAGCACTTAATTGACTTTCTTCAATACTGGGATCTTCCTTCAATTTAATTTCAAAAGCAGATATGGATCTTTCCAAAGATCCATTTTTCTTTTTGCTAAGATCAGACACTTCATCAGGCACCTGATCACTTCCACTCCATATTGCATCTTCCAAATTTCCCCAATCACTTGATTTCTTTAATTTTCTGGTTTTATCAAAACTGTCAATTTGATCAAGTTTTGTAAGATCTTCTGTTGATTCATGTATATCTTCTGGAGGTAATGGAGCTTTTCTTTTCTTTGATCCAGGATCACTCATATCTAAGCTTTGAGCTCTCTCAAGCATAGTTAAAGCTGTATTTTCATATTTTGATAAATCACCAAGGCTTGCTGCTTTTCTGTACACATCATCCTCATCTTCAATTTCATCTTCCACTCCAGGTACTGGTGTATGATGTATTGTTATATGGGCTGAATCAAGTTCAATATTAGTGAAACTTTTTTGTAATTCACTATCTGACTCTGACTCAGAGTGATGATCCATTGGTTTTTTGTGCTCTTTTTGAATTCTTTTTTCATTTGATTTTTCAATGATAATTTCTTTTTCATCAGTTTTGTTGGAGTCATCAGGTTGTGTTTCATTTTCTGTTAATATTTTTGGTGGAGCTGGGGCCTTCCTTTTATTTTTATGCGGGCTTTTGATTTCGGGTGATTCTGGGGTCGGGATTTCGGCTGCTGGTTCTTTTGGTAAATCAGTAACACTTTTTCTGTTTCTTCTTGCTGCCATAGCAGCGTTGTGAACTTCAGTGGGAACTTCAGTTGGTACATTAGTATCCTTATTTGCTGATTTATTTGAGACATTATCAGTTCTATCATGATCATCAAAATCACCAAAATCTTTAGGATCAGGCTGGATAACTTTTTTTATTAATACTTGATTATCAAAATCATTAAGACGTTTTTGAATGTTTTCTTTAATCATCGTTTTAGGCTTATCATCAGAGTTGATAGTTTTGATATCAACTGAACTCTTTCCATTAACGTCAGTTTTTTTAGAACTTCTTCTTTCTAAATTTGTATTATGTTCGTTTTGATTTTCAATACGATGAATCGTACCATCTAATGCTGGAAGCACTTTGATTCCAAACTTAAGATGATGTGGATGATGATTATGTTTAGCTTCCTCATGACGTCTTTCTAAAGTCTGCACACCAGGTGTAGATTTAGATGATTTAATTGTAGAATTCATTGTTGAATAATTAGAATCATTTTGGTCAATGAACAATCTTTTTGATGTTATTTTACGAGCTTGTGATAATTCTGGTATTGATTGACTTCTATAAAGTGGATGACATATTCTTGTTGAACTTGGACCAACGCTTTTCTTTAATAATGTCGTTGGTTTTGAACCTGCACCACCACTTTCAACTTCTAATTCAACGTCATACGGCGATGCATAACTTAAAATTGTTAATGCATCTTCATAAACCATTGAACGAAAACTTATTTTTACACTAATTATTCTATCACCTGAAATGAAGAAAAAAAACAATTTACTTTTAAATTATTCATTATATAATTATGTCAAGAATAGTTATAAAAAAAAATATTCTATTTTTGGATTCGCATTTTTATTTTTTTTAATGAGTCGTAATAATTAAAAGAGTCTAGAGTATTTTTCATTACGTAATTTGATAATATAATTTTTAAAGATCGCAATTATTTTTTGAAAATTTTTTTGGTCGCAAAAATGTATTGAGTAATTTTTAAATTAATATCTTTTATAATTATCCTTTAAAATTAAAAAAAAAAAACAATCATAGGTATTTAAAAAATCTTCTAAACCAAAGAAAGGAAAAAACTCATTAAGCAAATCAAAAAAATCCAGAGACCACCCTAGAACAATTTTTTTTATAAAATTACCCGAAGAACCCATATGCGTGTATTAAAACCACAAAAAAAAAATCCTTTTTTTTTAAAAACAAAGGAAGAAGAAGAAAAAGAATTTAAACACACACAACTTAAATTAAGCCCCAAAAAGATTTATGTAAAAAAAATATTTCTTACCAGGATGAATACGACCAGATTCAGAGGCGGGTCCACGATGAAGAAGATCTTTAACAAAAATACCTTCTCGCATATTACCACAGACGTTGAATCCCAATCCAGTAAAATCTTGACTCCTTAATCCCACTACGCTAACTCGTGTGGCCTTCGGCTAATGACAAGTAAATTATCTTTTATGTATTATTTTTTTTTATAAATTACGTTTATTTTTTTTGTTTTATAAATTTACATTAAAATTTATGTATGTTAATAATTTTTTAATTAAAAAAGAATATTACATTTTTCTTAAGTACGTATAATTAATTTATTTAGTACTAATGAAAAAAAATAAATAAAATATTGCATAATGAAAAAATAAAATTATTTATTTACTACCTATATTGTTCAATAACAATTATATCTTACGTGTTAAATTATACAATACATATAGGTAGAATAATGCATGTGTGTGTATAGATAATGTGATTATTTTGATTATTTATTATGTTATTATTATTTGCAAATGATGACTAAATTTTTTATAATTTACGTAAACACTATATTTTTAATATTTATTTTGTTTAAAAAAAATTTTTATTATTATTAGTTTTTAATTGATTAATTTAATAAAAAACCACAGAAAGTCAGTAAATAAATAAATTGTATATGTTAGAAGTTTTTTGTAAAAATTTTAATAAGGGAAGATTAATTTGGGTAGTCAAAAACTTTGTTTGCCCACCTGGACTTAAAATTTGGTGTGGAATTTTTTGCACACGTTGAGCACCTAGGTAGACAATGTAAAAGACGCGATTGCCATCGGCGAAAAACTTTAGAATATACGAATTTCATAATTTTTTTCGTTTTAAACTTTTAAATTTTCATAAATTCTCAATCACCAAGTGGTCGGTTCTATCAAGGGGTCCAAAATGTAAGGGTTAATTAATTAATTTTTTGACAAAAGGTAAATTTTGTGTAATTTAATTGATATAATTTACGCCTGGTTCCAAAATAGGATTGTTCTATTCATGGTTTCCAAAAATCACTTCAAAATAAAATGTTTAAAAAATTGTGCGCATTAATTAATCCCGATCGATCCCGATTAAATCATATTTCTCAATTTGGCAATAACACATGCATAAAATATCGTCATAAAACAGAACTGAATGACATAATTTAAAATCGAATAGAAAAAGAATGTTAATCCGTATTAAGTCAAGAGTTTGTCATAAAAATAATCACATTTTTATTACTAACAAATGGTTAAAATTTATTATTTATTTATAAAGAAAAATTTAATTTAAACATTTAATAAAATATTTACCCCAACACACGAATCATCCAAAGTTCTTCTCTTATCAATTTTTGAAGCTGTACCTAAACCTAAATTAGCCCATGGTGCAGACCATTTATTTTCTTTACTAGAAGTATGTGTTGGTTGTTCAATTTGTACCATTGATATTGGCCTATCATGATTTTTATTTTTATGACTAATACCAACACCACCAGGTGTTATATCACGAAAACATGGATTATCAAATGCATATGCTTCTTCGACTATTTCTGGATCTGTTACTAATACTAAATGTTTACCTGTAATTAGAAAATAAAGTGAAATTTTTTTTTAAAATTAACTTTCATTAGAGAAATAAAATATTAATTATTTAATCAATCATGCATAAAGACAAAATATTTATAACAATGGTGAATGTTTATAAAAAATTATTATTATTATTATAAAAGAGAAGACGACAGGAAGGAAATACCATTCTTTATAATTCATGACAATAAGGTGCGTCTTTTTTTTTTATATAAAAAATTTTTTTATATTATTTATTATAATATATAAACGTGCACTTTTTTTAACTTATGATGCAATTTATACAACAATAAATTGATGACACCTGCGTAAAATAATAAAAAAATTTTATTATGATTCATCAAAAAAATTTTTTTTTTAAACTAAAATATCTTAATTATTTTTATTAAATATATTTGAATTTATTACTAAATTAAAGTTTAATTGTTAAAATAACCATTTTTTTCTAATATTCAAGGACTAATAATTATTATGATATCATAATATATACACAATAACAAAATAAATTATTTTAATACTGTTAGGTTACTATTCTTGAAATTTTAAGTAAGAATAAAAAGACCTGGCTTGAACCCAAAATATTAGTAAATGAATTTATTTTCCCTCTTTGGCCTAGCTCAGCATCCGGGTACGTGTGAGCATACCATAAATAGTATAATTATTAATACTAATAGCTAGGGGTGCATTTTATCTAGTAGGGGAGCAATTTAGGAGAACAATAGGCCATAATAAATCCTCTCAAACTATTACTACTACCTACAATTTTCATAATACGGAGGTTCGCCCATGTACACCAATGGGGGGGATGGGGTGTCTCGACTTTCCTGAACCAAATCTACTCCTCACTGAGAAAATGATATAACATCATATATTTTTATACATATAATTTAAATATCATCTTTACGATATTATATCATCAGGACAATAATATTGTGACAATTATATTCATATCATTGGGGCAATTATAAGTATATAATTCTCCTAATGATAAATCATGGCAATTAAATTTAATTTTAATGTTTTTTTTCTTTAAAATATTTGTTTTTAGGGTATGGAACATAGATACAGTTCTCTTATATCTATGGGGGTATGAGAGTTTCACGCGCTTGTGTTTAATTGTGAACGAGATTGTGAATTTTATCCGTAATTTTATGTAACTTATTAGGTATGATTTACTTAATATTAATTATTTACTTAATATTAATTATTCGAATTTTTACTCGATTTTCTTATTATTTTTTAATCTTTCGTATTTAGTCTAGGCGCCAGCCATACTAATCACGCCCAAAAATTAAGAAATTTAATTTCTTTTTCCGAGGATTAACTCCTTCCTGAGGAATCTCCCTAAATCGTTCTCTGTGTGACTTACATTAGTATGCGTGTATGGAGTAGTACTACAGCTATGTAGTAAAGTTTAAAATTATTTTTATTCAATATAAAAATATTAGTTATTTAAAAATGATTTATCAAGTATTTTATGCTAAATAAATTAATATATTAAGTAAATAAACTAAAATAAACTGCGTAAAGCGTGTATCACGTGACTTGTGGTGGGGGAAATTCCTCAGGAAAGAGTTAAAATAGGTGGTATTTATGTTTTTCGACCCACTGAACACGAATTCGGGGTCCGTTTTGCAAATTTCGTGGTCAATTTTTGGTTATTAACAAATTATTGGCCAATTTTGCAATAATTTGTTAATAAAAAAAAATTGACCACGAAATTCGCAAAACGGACCCCGGATTAATTATTAACAAATTATTGCAAAATTGGCCAATAATTTGTTAATAACCAAAAATTGACCACGAAATTTCAAAACGGACCCCAGATTCGTGTTCAGAGGGTCAAAAAACATAAATACCACCTATTTTAATCCTCGGAAAAAGAAATTTAATTTTTGGGCGTGATTAGTATGGCTGGCGCCTGTATCAATTTTCGTTAATTTTTTTCCGCTCGCACGCTGACGTTATCAATTATCGATACCGTATAACCTAATCTAATCTAATCGCATATAATATTAAGAAATACTGAACGCTCGCTATCGTTATACATTTATCTTGGTCATTATATACTTAGCGGAACATATTTTTAACACTTGCGAGAGAAAAAGCGACAGCACCTAGCGGGAGAAAATTGAAACAATACCCCGCGAAAATTCAAATTCAAAAAACTTTTGCAGTAAGTAAATTTTTAAATTTGAATCTGGCGCGGTTCATGGTTTATAAAATTTATATTTATAAAAATTCATGTTTATCTACTACTGATGCTTTTTTCAATTATCAACTATCAGAGTATCTTGGGAAGAATATTCTTTATTCTTTGCTTATCAGGAAAAAGGGATATTTTCAGAATGGCACACTGCCTTCCACTGAAATTTGAATAAAAAAGTTACATATCACCATTAGTCTGAAATCTTCCAGGGACCTGATTCAGCATTCATATCACAGTGATAACAAGTGATAAGCAGCCGTACCATCCACAATATATGGTACTAATGCACAAACAAATATTTTAAAAAATGGTAGTAATTTTCGCGATGCAATTTGGTTATAAAAGTCAATATTTTATTAAAAGTTTGTACTTTTTTGTTTTTCACGTGATATGTTATAGGTCATAAAAATGCAGAACCAAGTGCAGAACCTATAGACCCAGCATATATTTTTGTCTTAGATTACTTAGCCTACTTCCTTAGGTTACATTACTGTAAGGCTTGACGTGTCGTTTTTTATTGTAGCCTACTTCCTTAGGTTACGCTACTGTAAGGCTTGACGTGTCGTTTTTTATTGTAGCCTACACTGAGAAAAAAAAAGATGAATTATTCCTATATTAAATAGTAATTAAGCACTACCTGCGGATTTACCCTAAAAATTACAATATACTTAAAAAGAATATTACTATAAGTATAGTAAAAAATAAGATTTGCAATTTGTACTATAAATACAGTAAAGGTTACAATATTTTTTTAAAATCTTTTACTAAGTTGTCGTTTAAAAAATTTAGTATCTCGTATAGTAATTTTTAGTACAATTCTTTAGTATATAAATAGCATATAATTATATGTCTCATATTACGTCATTGAGACATTATAAAAAGTTAAATCTTTCATTTTATCTGGCGGTATCAAATTTAAAAATATAAATCTACTTTATCTTACATCAATAAATTGTATAAATTAATTCAAGCTTTTAAAATATACTGCAAGAGGCTAGTTAAATTTTACTCGCAAGTGGAAAAAATGGGTTTTAGTTTCTATATAAGGACACTGAGTTTCTAACTTAAACATACATAACTATAGTGTACATAGAACTTTGCGTGCGTGTGCGAATGTATACATGTATAATAGCCCCGTCCACCCCTCGAGTTTCTCGATCAGATGCGATAATAAATATTCGAATATAAAATATTATAGGTAGGTAGATTAATTAAATAATTGCTGCGGTTCAAAAGATGGTTGGAATTATAAAAGAAAAAAAATAATGTGCTCTGAAAATTAATTTTTTCTTTCGCTATACTTGAAATAATTTTTCCTATGAAAGTCTAGAATTTTTACTATACGAGTTTTGTAAAATTTAGATACAGATATAAATTTCATTTTACACTAATTACACTTCTCGTATAGTAAAAATTAGTACTCAAACAAGTAATATACACACTTTATATATGATTAATTCCATGAATATTCATGGTAAACTTTACATACTAAAATATTATTTTCTACAATAAAGTGAAACATAGTGCTCAATTACTATAAAAAGATAGGAGTTTTTACCAATATTTATAATAATTTCTTCTAATTTTTTTTCTCAGTGTACTTCCTTAGGTTACGCTACTGTAAGGCTTGACGTGTCGTTTTTTATTGTAGCCTACTTCCTTAGGTTACGCTACTGTAAGGCTTGACGTGTCGTTTTTTATTGTAGCCTACTTCCTTAGGTTACGCTACTGTAAGGCTTGACGTGTCGTTTTTTATTGTAGCCTACTTCCTTAGGTTACGCTACTGTAAGGCTTGACGTGTCGTTTTTTATTGTAGCCTACTTCCTTAGGTTACGCTACTGTAAGGCTTGACGTGTCGTTTTTTATTGTAGCCTACTTCCTTAGGTTACATTACTGTAAGGCTTGACGTGTCGTTTTTTATTATAGCCTACTTCCTTAGGTTATGCTACTGTAAGGCTTGACGTGTCGTTTTTTATTGTAGCCTACTTCCTTAGGTTACGCTACTGTAAGGCTTGACGTGTCGTTATTTTATTACAGCCTACTTCCTTAGGTTACGCTAGTGTAGGGCTTGACGTGTGGTTTTTTTATTATAGGCTACTTAAGTTACGCTAGTGTAATGCTTGACGTGTAGTTTTTTTCCTATAGAGATAGACTAGTTCGTTAGGTTTTGGTCAATTATTCCGCTATTTTGAATTTCGAAATTTGAGGTCGAATTTATTATTAATAAAATATATAATTTTTATTTATTGAGGCGTAGTATTAATTTTTGCATCGCGTAGCTGATCCCTTGGGTAAAAGGGGCGAAAAAAGGCAAAAATCACCCCCGGAAAGGCATCAAATAGGATTTCTGGCATCATTATTGAATTTAGTGATCCAAAAAACCCTTGAAGATATTTTAAATTTGGAAAGAACAGTGCATTTAATGAAATATATTATTTAGGGTAAAAGGGGTTAAAAAAGGCCAAAATCACCCCCGAAAAGGCATCGAATAGCATTTCTGACATCATATTTGAATTCTAAGACCCAAAAAGCCTATTGCATTCCTCAGAATTAAAAAATAATAATTTATTCAGTTTAATTGTTTTTTAAAAATTATTTTTAAATTATATATATTTAATATAAATATAATTCTGAATATTTTAATTTGTTCGAGAATTCATCTAAATAATTTTTAAAAAATACGATTTTATGTTTCTTTTTTTGAAAAATAAAAAAAAAATTATTTTTATAAATTTTTTTATTATATTTATTTAATAATTATTTTTAAAAAATTATCTACTTTTAATAAATAATTATTAGTTTTTTTAAAAATATTATTAAAAAACTCTGAGAACCACTGTCCGCGCCCCTCTTCTCAGCCGGGAAAAAGTGCGTAGAAGTGTACAGAAGTGTCTGTTACGTGCGGCCCGCGACTTCACAGAAGTGTCACAGAAGTTTCGAAAAAGTGGGATGCCACTCTTGAGTAAATAACCCTACGTTATTTATATTTATCATAAATTTCATGTTCAGAATTGGGGAAAAAAGTAAAATTTTCTTTAAATTGCAAAAAAAAAAAACAATTTATAATTTCAACCACACCAATCTAACAGTGTAAAATACACCTTAAGAAGAAAAAATAAATAAAAAATAATGTCTTTAATAATCTAATATTCATCCTACAAATAGTAAATCTATTCATAAAACTTTTAATTTACTAATCATCTATAATTATAAGAATTAATATTGTTTAAATGGTTATAAAATTTAATAAGGTCATTATAATTTGTGGTTTAATATATTATGTAATATTTGTTATGATAAATAAATTACAATCACCAATATTATAAATTATATATACCCCACAACATTTTTATTTTCTCAAAGGGATCTCATTATAAAAAAAAATCATCTTCAATATTTGAAATTAAATACTTTACATGTTTATAATGCTACCTGAATTATTATACATATTATATAAACTTGTTTACATTCAATCATTACATTAACGGTATCATGAGTTATGTAATCTTTATTTTATACAGGGATAATAAGTTTTTTATATATAAAAAAAATTACTACAGGAAATATATTAAAAATTAAATTATTATCTTTTAAACTGCAGAAGATCACACAATAATAATTAAGATGTTTTTGTAAATGAATCTCAGTTTCTTTATGATGATTTATGGATGATTTAGATCTAGGAAACTTGTTAAATACGTTTTTTCTCTCGGTTTTTAGCTGACCTCGTGAATGATCTCTCACTTAAACTAGTTAAAACAGGTCCTTCGAATCGTAATATTGATAATGACACTTGGATGGACTCCATTTTTGTTGACAATTGTGACTCTGTTATTAGCATTGACTAGGAGACTTAAGAGACTCCCTACTTTTCCAAGTAGACATGAAATAATATTAGTAACTATTTACCTATTCCATCCAACTCTTTTAGATAGTACTTGGATAGTACCGCATTATTACAGAGAACTTCGCAGAGAACTTAATATCATGACATCAGAAGATTTAAATTCTCATTTACGCAAACTAGACTGGTTATGTTTCTCAAAATCTAAGGATATTTTTGATATCCTGGCAAAACTATTAGCTTTACAGACAACATTCGTAATGCAATTGACGAGGCAATTGATGAACTTGCTCCCGAGAAACAATTAAATTTACGTATATCTGACTATCCTTGGATAAACCCCAAACTTCATTTATAAAGATCAAAATTCGATGTTACCAGTAAGATCTGGTGGAAGATCTGGTGGTATCTTCTAATCTTATTGATAATGCTCCTCCAGAGGTTTGTTTTCAATAGTGTATCGGTTAATGATGTAATAATAGCAGAATCCCACTTTAAATCGCAGGCCAAAGGTGATGACGGGTTACCCCAAAGCATTATAGCTAAAGCTCTTCCAAAAAATTATTCAATGCATCACTGTTAAAGGGTATTTTTCCATCAACATGAAAAAACTCACGTTTTCTTGCATTTAAAAAAGTACCGGTACCATCGTCAACATCAGTCTTTCGTCGCATAGCATTATTGTCTTTTTGTCAGAAGTCTTGGAAAAGCTTGCTCATGATTAGGTAGTCAACGGTAGTCAATTACTTGGAAAAATCATCAGAACTAGATCCTTATTAAACGGGGTTTCAAGGATAAGAGGTTGGTTACACTGCTTCTGCAGTTCGTTTTTGTAAAGGCTTTTGACAGCTTTTGACAATGTATCTCCAACGAAATTGCTCAAAAAGCTAAAGGACGTTGGCTTTTCCAAATCATCGTTAAACTGATTCTGGTCTTATCTAGTATCTTCGTCTCATAATATAAATATAGAGATGTCTCACAAGGCTCTGTTTTAGAGCCTCTTCTATTTTGTATTTATATTAATGATATTAAAGAGCACTTGAGTAAGAATAACATTTTTAGATTATTTGATGCTGATGGTTTGCAAATTTACATACGGATTTACATTGAAACACCTGCTCATAAAATAGAATAGGGTATTTTCTGTCTATCAGAAACTGCAAAAAAGGTTTCAACATGGGCAGAAATAAACTTTTTAGTCGCTTTTTAGCATTAAACACCAAAAAGACACAGGCAATTGTGTTTAGCTCATCTATGCGCAGCACAATAAAATCTTTCAAAGCTCTTAATATAACCCATATGTTCACAACATATTGAGTTCTTCGTGTTAATTAGATAATCAGGAAATCACATTTTTAAATTAAATTTATTTTCAAACAATTGTTATTTTTTGAGAAATCGATTTGCCATCCTATTGGCAGCATTTTTTATTCTTTTTAGAGTTCAAAATTAAGAACAGATGTTACTAATGATAGTTTTTTGTGGAGACACAGATGCCAGTACCATAAGTCGATCACTTGGTTCGTATATAAGAAGCCCATGGGACTTCAGTCACAATACTAAACAGCCGCCCCATGCACTTTTTGTTCTGAAATTTCAGAATAGAACTTTTCTGTTGTAAAATTTTATTTAAAAAAAGTTCAATTTCCAAATCACAGAACAGGAAAGTTTTATCATCTAAAATTTAAGAACCTTGAAGTTGTATTCTAAAATTTGAGTAACGAACTTATCTATTAAAATGTTAGAAATCTGATTAAAATAGTTCGCAATGGATAATATAATTGCAATTTTCCCCATGAAGAAATACAACTGTCAAACAAAATCACATCTCTTAAGACACAAAGTTCTTGAAAAAAAAAAATAAAATTTAATACACGAATACTCATATAAATGCATTTAAAACTTGTATTTGTAGTAAAAAAAGCCAAGAAAAAAGAAAATGTCAAAAAAAATAAATATCGTCAAGAAAAAATAAAAACACGTATGTACATATTAACATAATGATATAAGAAAAAAAATGATTATATCTGTTTGAGGCCAATTCATTTATGGAAGCATACCATAGACGTCAAGGTAATCTACTAACTATACGTTTATATACCTATATATATTTATATGAGGTTTATTACAATTTCTTCTTTTTTTTTATTAATAAGATTGATATTATTACTTACAGAACATGTTATCAAATTCATTAAAATTTTTGAGTTTTTGCATGTATTTTACTTGTAATTATAATGATTAAAATAATTTTTATTTTAAATTTAGTGCTAGTATAATCAATTATTAATTTAAACAAATAATTTTTTATTTTTTTACTAAAATAATTGTGAACATGTAAAAGGTGTTATAAAACAAGATTAATCTATATTATTAAAAATTTATTTTATAAATTTTATATCTTTTTCTTTATTTATTGTTATTTCACGAATATTTATTGATAAAATCAAAATATCAATTGAATTTTCTATGTACTTTAAGAATTTTGCTGTTTAAATATACACTGCAATAACCGAAAAGTCTTAGTTTGGTAGATAAAAAATTCTTAAATTAAATTACCCATTATTAAATTCTAGAGTAAACAATCTAATTATTATAATTCATTTGATTCATTTCAAAAATTTCTCTAAATAACAACAATATAATATACTTGATAATATAATAATAGCAGTAATAAGCATTGAATATAAATCATAAAATGTTAAAGAATATAATTAGTTTTCAAAAAAAAATTTATAATATTGTGAGAAATCGTGAAAATTGTTAGAATATATAGGTTGAGGTGATATTATATTTATTTGAAAGTCTTTTGATACATAAATGTATTGAAGAAAAAAAAATTTGTTTTCAGATTTAATAGATATTACATTTATGGTACTTAAAAAGTGTTACATATACTGGCTCTATTATTTATTTATTATTGTTATTATAGGTATATAGGAAATAAATTAGTATGGTTGAGTGTGAATGTAAGTGAAAATGAGGTATTTATACACTAGGCTGTCATTTACAAAAAAATTTATTCCAAAGTTTAAGACCATAAGACCCAAAATGGTACCAATAAAGGTTTACTCTCGAATTGACTAGTGCAGGTCTAATTTTGACTTTATTTCTTTAGGAAATGGAAAGTTTTTTCGCCCAGGGGGTCTACTTAGTGAAATTGTCTGCTTGAATGACTGTCTTCAACCAAGTCTTAAACTTATTATTATATTAAATAAAATTACACTCACAGTAAAAATCAGCATATTTTTTTTCTCAGTGTAGGAACAAAAAATGTTAATTAAAAATAAAAAGACAATGCACACAGATGATTAACTTATAATTTGTAATTCAAAAAAAAAAGTGTGTTATTCGTGACCTATATATAAATCAATGATTACTATTTTCCTTTTTTTTTTGCATATAAATAAATAAAAAATTCATTGATTACTCACAGTCAATTCATTCTATTCTCTTATATAGTTAGTTAAATACGCCTACAATTTTTTTTTTTATTTTTAAAATGTCATCATTTTGTTATTCTGCGATTTTATACTTGAAAAAAGTGTTTTTTGTCTCTAAAATATTAAAAAATAATAAATTTAGCAGACCATGCAATTTTCTAAATACATAGTAATTTATAATTTTTGTCATTAACTTTGTACTACTACGTTATATATGTAATTTTAAAATGATTTCCTGCTTGTTTGTAAAAAAAAACTGAATGGCCTTAAATTTCAATTTTCACAAAAAAATATAAAAATTCATATACTACTGAAAAAGTTAATAATCGAGTTAATAATATAAAAAAATGTAATTAATTTTTAAAATAATTTTATCTTAAATATTTAAAATATTATTTAGGTATTCTTGGTTAAATAATTTATTAACTATCTAATATATTTTTAAGGTGTGGTGGTGTATAAGAATAATATTATTACAATATCAAAAAAATTTCATCATATTAATGTAATACTTTATTTATTTAATACTATTAATAAATTCTTTTGATAAAAATGTGTATATACAGGAATAATAATTATATTATATTAACATGGAATGTTCCATATAGTTACTTTTATCAAAATAAATATGTTTAGTCAATTAATTTCATTTTATCTTAATAAAATTGTTTATAAATGTATCTTTTTAAAATATTTTAACATTTTAACATTTTTTCGAGCATTTTTTATAATATTGGGGAGAGTTTCCCTATACCAAATACCGATTTCTAGTTACTTTTTATAGAATTCTAGTTATATCTAGTGTCTAGAATTCAGTAGAATAATGCTGGTAACAGGACAACAGAATGAATAATACAAAGTTAAATATGTTGCAAGCAGGCGAGCAAGCAGATTGCAAGGCCAAATTTTTACTTCTACATAGTAAGTTTTTTTGAAAATTAATTAAGATCAAGCTCCTGAGTAAAATTACTATTTCAAAAAAATCCAACAAAAAACTAAATGCCAAATGGCGTGGGCACGGAAAAAGGGTCACAAAATTATTCCAGAAATCGCAAAAATACTTCCAGAACCTAGTGCTGCTGACTATTCAACACTATTTAAATAACTAGGGAACCCATGTTTTAGTAGTATTTGCAGTATCCAGAGGGCACGCTCCCCCCCTCCAAAATGAAAATTTTTAGTAAAAATAGCAACATTTTAATAGCATGCATTTGTTATCAATTGTAATAAACCATTGGCCAATAATTTGAAAATCGTTTTAAGTTGGTAACGCATCAAAGATCACTAAATTAGCGGTACCAACATAAAAACATCGAATCATTGGTAAAAATTATAAAACAGTAGAACTATAATTAAAAACTGTATAGAATTTAATTATTTTTTCATTTTGCTTATAATTTTGGCAACTGTACATGGCAAATGTACCATCAATACCTATAGCAGAAAATTCCCTATACAAGGCACTAAAGCAACTTAAAATTCTAGGTTTTATACAACTATCCCCTAAATCCATTATAAATATTATAAAATTTATGAATGAAATTAAATAAAAAATAAAACTAAAACAATTTAGATTATTTTATAGACACAAAATAATTTTCTTATCTCTGGAAAAAAAATTTTTATTTTATTAATAAAAATAACAAAATTATTATTATAATCATTATAATAAAATGTTACATAAAAAAGCTAATACTGCACGTGCATATTTTGTATATCTTCTCATTATTGGAATGTAGAAAATTTGCAATATAACAAGTTAACTATGTAGTATTACATTAAGAAAGGTATAATGAATCAAAAAAAGTGGGGAGATTAAAAAAAAATTTTTTATTTTTATCTATACCATATAAGAAGATAGCCTTTCACGTTTATTTATTTAGCATCTAAATTTTATTAAACTATTTTTATGATATTAAATAATAAAAAAAAATTTTTTTTAATCAGGTAAAAATTATTTCTCTTCATAACAAGAGATACTTAATCAGTGCGTTATCGTTAAGCATCGTTGGAATTTATTTATATATTATTTTAAACTCATTTTACTGGCCTTATTAGCAGAAAATAAAAATTAGGTCAATAATATTTATTTATTTAAATATCAAATTTTCCTGAAAAAAAAAAAAAAAAAAAAAAATAAACACGCAAGTTAATTTTTTTTTAATTAGCTTTTAATATAATATCGTATAATATAAAAAGAAAATTTTCTATTAATTTTACAGTATTGTAATAGTATAGACAATAAAAATTTATTTATTATAATTATTTTGGTAAATTAGTATAGGCTATTTATTATATTTTTAGCATGAAAGAGAATATATTAAATTATAATGACTATAATATGTATATAATTAAAGCATTTTTTTATATTTTCATTTAAAAAAAAAATGAAAGTGTATTAATATATTATATCTTTTATTAAAAATATACTGTATAATGTTCAGTTTTAGATCAAAATTTAAATTGGAGTTACCGTGGAATTACCGCAGGTGGGATGTAGCTTGAATGTCCCACTTAAAGATTTTCCGGGTAAAATTTTGGGGCCCTTTCTACCAAAAATTGCCGTTTTACCTTTAAATTTGCAAAAACTTAAAAATCATCAAAAATATCCCTTTTTAGGGGTAGTTAAATTCAAAAAAAGATTTAAAATTTTGAAACAAGTTAATTTTTGAATTTGAATTTAGCGCGGAACATGGGTTCAATTATCGATCGCTAGATGCTTTTTTTCTCTCGCAAGTGTCAAAAATAAGTTCTGCTAAGTATATAAGGACTGAGGATACGATACACAACAAAAATAATGATTGGCGAGTGCTCAATATTTCTTGATATACGCGATTATACTAGATTTAGGGCTCGATCATTGTATACGAAATTGTATAATATACTCCAGTCAAAATACGAAGGGGGGGCGGACTTACGGTTGCGAATACGAGATTTGCTCTAGTATAGGTTTTTTGGGTCGCTGAACACGAAAATCGGGGTCATTTGGTAAAGAAAATGGGCCCTTAAATTTGCAAAAAGGTTTATACCCCCAAAAGGAGGTATTTTTGATGTGTTAGCGTTCTGGGACGATATAGATTTGTCCAAGAATTGGTTTCTAAGGGTTTTTTGGGTCGCTAATTAAGAATCTCAATGATTTTTTAAGGTAAATTAATATTTCACTCTTAAATTAGCTAAAACTATCCCCCAAAAGGGGCGTTTTCGCTATTTTCGCACTTTTTGCGGCCAGAATAGGTCCACAAGGTTTTTTTGGGTTGCTGAAAACGAATTTCATGGATTTTTTTATGAATAATTAATATATCACCCCTAAATTACCTAAAACTACCCCCAAAAAGGGATGTTTTTGCAATAGTGAACATGTTCCTTAGTAGTTATAAGTTTTTTTTTATTGTCTTAATGGGGTAATAAACTATATTTTTTAATATTTTAGCAAATCTTCTGGAGGTGGAATCAGTTTCTATTGGGTAAACGGGTACACGGCGGTAGAAGATTTCAGTTTTTCACCCCATCGGGGCTATAAAAGTTTTTTTAGGTTTTCGGGGGGTGGTCATGTCCTGGAGATTTAATTACAACGGGAATCAGTTAGTTTTATGATAACTTTTTGGATGTTGCTATTTAGGTTAGGTTTGGTTTCGGGGTCCAAATCACTATACTTATCCGGAAATAGCCTTTCTATTTTCCCATAAAAACATAACTTACAAGGATTGATTAAAATAATTTAACGTTTCACTTGTGAGCTTGAATTTAATAAGGTTACAAATAAATAAATTTATTTTTTGTATATTTTAACTTGTCATAAACAAAAATACAACAAAATTCAATATTTATTGTCAATTAATTTTCTTTCCATTTCCTTATAAGTTACTAAAAAAAAAGGTAATAAATACAAGTAATAAACAAACAATAACACAGAAAAAATTAAAATATTTAAAGAAACAATGCGTTCTTTTAAAAAAATCAAAGCCATAAATTTATTTCATTGTTATATTATTTGACATCTATAGTTTTAAAATATACATTTTTGCCATTTAGGAAAAATAATTGGATTTTAAAGGAAATTCTAATTTTTAAAATAAATTAAATAAAAATCAATAAATTATTTAAAGTTCAAAATAAAAAGATAGGAAAGGTAGGTAGGTAATTTTAAACAAAAATATGTGTAACAGACAGACATGTGAAAATTTTTCTTTATAGTCTACATTAAATTGTCAAGGTCGGATTGTCATGTTTCAAGTTTCTGTTATGTGTATTGTATATCCTAGATCTCATGAGATATTCTACACGTTTCAAATTTTATTTAATAATAACGTAGGATATGATATAAAAAAAATTTTTTTGTTTGTCTGCTTTATAATAAGATATGTTTCTTTTTATGTAATTAAAATAGGATATGTACGTTTTCTGCAATTTTAAATGTAATTTCCTAGCATATTTTTTACTTCTCTTATTCGTATTTATATCCTACTTATTTATCCAATTTGTATTCTCATGTTATTTTAATAAATGTTTATTTATGCATGCATAATTTTTTTTTTTTTTTTTTTTTTCTGTAAAAGCTTTTTGAAATATTTATTTATAAATGCAAATATTTTTTTGCAGTAAATTAGTAAAAAATAAATTTTATAAATAAATTGTTGACGAGATTGTTGAATTTCATAACATTGTTGCAGATATCTTAACAGTTTAAAATAAATGATACCAACTTTAAAAAAAATAAATAATAAAATGAATACATTTTATATTTTTAGTAAAAGTGCTTCCCTCTTATTTTAAATATGTATATTATTTTATGTTGGTAGTTGTGCTTGACGGACACGCTGCCAACTACATAACGGTAACAAAATTTGCTGTTTTAAGAACTTTTCTTCATAAACACCACTATAATTACTAAAATTAAAAAATTTATTTGATGATATATGACTTTAAATCAGGATTTTAGGGCCAAAAATTCTTATTCTTTGCAGGTCAAAACAGCAATCATAGACGATATTTTTTCGTTTTCGTGTCTAGAGTCAGCCCCCCTAGAATTTTTCCCAACCAGGATTTTGGCCCCCCTGGGCCCAACCGCAATTTCGACCACTCGGGATTTTGATCACCTGGTAATATACAAGGTTGAGGAAAGCGAATCCCCGTACGAATCCCCGCACGGTGGTTTGTGAACAAAATCCGAGACAAAACCCTCGCAATAAATAACCAGTAATGCACTTATACCGTTAGGGAGTGGTGTACTTGTATCTACCCCTATGGTAAGGTACATTACAGATGGTATAGGCGGGAGGCGCAAAGCTCCAGTATTCAATAAATATTAAAAATTCCAATTGGCCAAAATCCCGGGTGGTCAAAATCTTCCTCAAAATATTGGGTGTCCAAAATCTTAGGTGGGTTAAATTCTGAGGGGCAAAATCTCAGAGGAGGTAAATCAAAGATCCATGTTTCGATTTTGGTTTATTAAGCGATAATGTTTGAAAATAACAAAATGTTTTACGATTTTTTAAAAGCGGTATAGAATGGTATAAGAGGTACAGCTTTTAAAAAAGGTATAGTACATTTTTAACCAAAAAAAGAATGGCCCAGATCGCAAGCTAATTAGCATCCGTGGCGAAGCCTTGGACATGGGGCATTCTTTTTTTGCTCCCATGGACAAAACAAAATTTTTCTTTCTTAGTGGGGAGTTGGTGGGGAGAATACGCGTCTTTTTCGTACTCGTTGCGGGGCGTATTTTTGTTCTATCAAATTTTTTCAGGGGATTTTTATTAACCAGGCCTTAAATCAAGCATATATAATTTTGCGAAATTTCTATTCTTTTGTCTATCAGCTAATTTCCTGACGTATAAATGCGTATTTTTGGCTACTATAAAGTAATGACTTAAACCGTCTAGAATCACAGTTTACCTCAGGTTTATCTTGGGCACAATATAAAATAAGTAATTGCACTGAAGAATATATGAAGGAAATTTTTTGAGAATTATTGACTTATTGAAGAGTGAAACAAAAACTTTTGAAAGAGATGGTAAGCATAGTTTGAGAACCTCTAGTGAGATACCATCAGGACCTTTAGATTTAGTGGAGAATTGTTTAAATGCCCAATTTAAGTTGGCTAACGTAATGTTTGTAATCGGTTGGTAAATTTAAAAGGGGGACGATTAGATAATATGGGAGGGCTGTTAATTTGCAGAGAGGAATCTAAATTTTGAGTGGCAAAAAAGTACCTATTATGCTCATCCGGAGAAAAACGAGGTTTGGTGATGGTGGAGGAACTTGCTAGGCCCAGGTGCTCCAGTTCACTCCACATAACAGCAGGGGGGTTGTTAGTTGATAGTTTAGTTGAATAAAAATTTGTTTTTTCGACAGAGATTTTCTCATTTAAGGTATTTCTAAAATTTTTATAGGCACCCAGACGAGGCTGAATGCGTTTCCGTCTATAACGCCGATATAAATAATCTTGGTGTTTTGATTCCTGTCTTAGCTCAGGAGTTAACCATGGTAGAGATTTCTTAGTAATTCTATAATGTTTGAGCGGAGCTACAGAGTCGAGGACAGATATTATATTTTTAGCATATTTTTAGCTGTTGAATCCCAGATAAGGTCAACATCTCCGCTTTTAAAGGCAAATGACCAATCATATTGTCGTAGACGAATGGTAAACTTTTCAGGGTTGATATTTTTTATATTTCTAAAAGAAATATTTGTATTTAATGTATTGGGAACGAAGATATCATGAGTAGAATATGTTAAGAAATGATTATTGACAGATTATTGATGAATAACTTTTTGTCAAATGATATAATCTTGTAATTTTCATCAATGATAATAATATCTATAAAAGAATTCGAGACTGGACCCCGGTGGGTTTCACCGTGAGGGATAAGATTAAAATTATCGAGAAAAATATCCTATTTTATAATAAACCAACGACACCATTGGTGAAAAATCGATAAAAATGCGTTTTTCAAAATAGGTAATGATTAAAAAAAAAAAAAAGAACATGTGAATCACGTAACGTAGTTAAATAAAATTTTCGCGGTCTATAATACACGTTAAAAAATATGTAATAATAAAATAAAATATACCTTTTATACACGGTTGAACGATTTTTCTCTACATATTCTTATCTTACATACGTTTTCTAAAATTTAAAAATTTACATTATCATTGCAAATTAGTCATTCATTTTATTTCGTTGCTAATTTAAAAAAAAATTGTCTTAAAAAATCTTTGCTAATAATTTTTTATGTCATGATAAATCATTAAAATTTAAAAAAAACATCCGGTTTTTTAAAAGGACATCAAAAATAATTAAAAAATTTAATCAAAAAATAAAAACAATTTTTTTTTCTGTACCTAAATTAAAAAAAATTATAACCTACTAACGTAACTTATCATCAAAGCCAGTTAAACACTTTCAGTTTCAATTGTAGTGTATTAAAAACTTGTAATTATTATCATTATTATATTTATAATTTTTTTTCTTTTATTATGTGAAAAAAAGCAAAAAAGTTATTATATTTTTTTTTTCGTCACGCTTAAAATACAATAATTGTTCAAGTGTTATTGTAACACATAGTTAAAAAAGAGTGAAAAAAATTGCTTTTTTTTTGAGTAAAAAAATATTTTTTCTGCTAATTATGATATAATTTTTCTAAATGTAGTAGTAGGTGAGTCATTAGGTTTTTTTTACATTAATTATTATCACTTTTATTATTTCTGTTATCAATTATACAGTAAAAGCTAATTAAATTGATAATAAAAATATAACAATTTCTTGTACTAAAAACCTATAAACTGAATAACAAAATTTATTTAAATATTATTTCCTTGATCACAATCATAATAATAATCATTGTCATAATCGTTTTTAATCTGAAGAGGCGAGGGCGTAAAATTTCTTAATCAATAATTATATTGTTACTTTTTCCACGTAATTAAATGCCCATAAAAAATTATTTATTACGTAATTTTGTATTTTTAGAATTACACTTAAAAAATTACAATATAAAAGCGCATTGATACAAAGATTTATGATGAGTGACAAAGAATTTTTTGCATTGTTATTATTTAACAAATTTTTTAGTTTTTTTTATTTTGCAAAAAAAAATATAAAAAATTTTTTAATACATTTTTTGATAATACAAAAAACTTTTTTAGCAATAAAATATTAGCCTTGAAATTTTAAGTATTTTACATTACCTTAAATTGCGTTTTTTTCTTTTATACACATTATATGTATACACACAATAAAATTGCATTTTTTATATTAAACGCATACAAACATTTTTTATTTTTTTCAAATCAAAAAAAAAGGAATGCGTTACAAATAAATCGAGAGGAACTGAATAAAAAAAATAAACTGCGAATGCAGAAAGCGTGAGAGGCAGTAAAGAGAGTATCTTCTGTATAGGATATGCAATAATAATATATGCACATAAAAAAAAATCTGATCCACATTTACGGACTTTTTATTTATTTAATATTATACTCGATTTTATAAAAAAATAAATGAACGAATAGGATCGAGAATAGGATTGATTTGATTTTTTTCGAATGCCAGTGCAATAATTTGAGCATTAAAAAATGAGTATGCTGTGTACTTAGAGTTTAGCCATTATAAGTCGATATTAAAAGTAGGTAATAAAAATATATCAAGATTTTTAGTTAAACGAAGGAATTTACAGCAATTTCAGAACAAATTCTACACACCCAAAAACTTGAAATAGTATGTCGGTTAAGTATCAAGGAAGTACAATTTTAGTACTAGTGTGAGCACCTGCCTCAAGCTCCCATATTTAGTCTACTTTTCTTTAGCTTGAATTTCTGTATCTCTATTTTTTAGGCTTATTAGACAACCAAGGCTCGAACCATCCGATTTCAATTTCATTTTTATTAGCTAATAGCGAGACGTAGCGAGATTAATAGTAATCATATTTTATTACTTACTAGCTTTTGCTGTTTTATCTAGCTATTATCTAATTAAGTTTTCTTTCTCCAGACTTATTCATTTGTACCAGTTACAAGACCATAATATATTATCACATGGCAAATTTGCCCAAAAACCTCCGGCCATAATATAAAAACTGCAAGAAAAACTGTTTGCAAATTGATATACGTAAAAATATAATTTATTAACGTTAATAAAATTTGTATAAAATACCGCATCAAATTTCCTTATGTATAATTTATTTAAACTCATAAAATTATTATAAATTAAATAAAAAATGGCAGTAAAAAAGCATTTTACAAAAAAAAATTTATATGTATATTTATATAGATAATATATATAATTTCGATACATATAGCTTGTCACTTTCTCTTAAAAAACATATAATTGTGTGGATATTACTATACCATATCAAGACATGATGTCCGTCATCTTTATAAGGAAGAACCTACATCCGTTAAAAAACAAAACTTTCTCAACAAAATAAAAAAAATCATATCATTAAAGAAATTTTTAAAATATATATTATCGACATGCTTAATTCCGTGCTTAATTCTTTAAGTATATATACTTGTTTAACATTATTAAAATAAATGATTGTAAAAATAAGTTGTCTTATTTTCCAATTTATAATTAATTTGTGATTATCGTGATTTAATTAAAATCATTGAACCAGCATATGTTATTTTATTCTGTAAGTTTCAAATTTTAATGCATAATTTGTTTAGGCTTAATAGCTTATTTATTATATAGCCTCGATATAGCCTATAAATTTTTAAAAATTTGGTATTTTTATTAACATACAGTTGGCGCTTTACTTTCTCACAAAAGAAAAGTATTTTTATGGTATATAAAATACGTATCAGGGGGGCAGTAAACCTTTATTCAACAATTTCTCATAAACTTGCAGCTTGAAGTTTATTCCATTGATACCTTACTCCTACACCTATCCTGATTTAAACTTTCATGTTAAATTTTTATGGCTTTTTTTGCCAGGCATACATAAGCTAGCCGTCATACACACCTATCACTCAGATTCGTGATAATGCTCCTCGAGTAACTCACGCTTATTCCTCCAAAACAAGACAAACGTCATTTCAATTGGAGGTAAACATTGCGCTTGTATGCTTACATAGGAGGAGGCTACTTTTTGGGAATCCTTTATTTTGCTTAACCTCGGGCTTAACTCAGGAGTAATCCTAGCTTGTTGTCCATGTATATTTAAGACATTTAATAGAAGCTTTTTTTGCTAGCTACTTGGTTTTTGAATTAGCTTTTGTGTAGGTCGAGGTGTATAGGTTATCTTACGCTAGTCTTTCGCTGCGTCAAACAAATGTGACGTAAGTGGTTATTAAAAGCTTTTTTATTTTTAATTACGGCTTAATCCATTAGAAACAAATATAATTATAAAATAAGATTTTGCTAATTACTATAATTTTTAGACAGACTAATTTTATACGAAAAATACTGGAAAAATATCATTTTTAAAAGAAGCGAAAAAAACGTCTCCTGCATAAATAAAAATTCCCATCAAAAGCTTGCTAAAATAAAACATTATAATTGATCATAACAGCCATTAAATATCACAATAAATTACATATATTGGCAATGTGCTAAAATCTTATTAAAAACCACATTTCTAAAATAGCTACAAATATATACACGTGCGCGCGCTTCTTAACCTCCATAAAAATTTTATAAACAAATCCCCTTCCACTATAACCTATTGGGCCCAATTTTTTTCAAAGTGAAATATATATTATGCCGATCAAGCCGGTTATTTTAAAACTAAACTTTCTAAAAGATAGTCAAGGCGCCAGCAATGTTAAACGCATCCAAAAATTTTATCAGCACTAGAATGGATGCACCTCAGTGAAACGTATGAATTTTCGTCGCTGAAACCGATTTTGAAGGTTTCATCCTCGGTTTCATCCATTTTCGGATGGCCAGTT
Organism: Anagrus nilaparvatae; assembly: GCA_022575985.1. Classification (NCBI taxonomy): domain Eukaryota; kingdom Metazoa; phylum Arthropoda; class Insecta; order Hymenoptera; family Mymaridae; genus Anagrus; species Anagrus nilaparvatae. Next base: position 26,560,845 of record JAKSXM010000137.1, read on the forward strand.
TTGAGTAATGGACGCTATATAATAAAAAATTGGCGAAAAATTAGCAAGATTCGTAATATATTAAAAACAATTGCTATTTGAGCCTATTTTTAGTACCCCAATAAGGTTTTCAGGGTCGCTGATCACGATTTTGAAGATAGCTTTATAAACACCAAAATGGCGGACTCAAGATAGCCTATTTCTAACCTCAGAAACGGCGATTTATGCTGTTTTAAGCATATTTACGTTGTCTAATAAATTTTTCGGACCACTTATAACGATTCTGAGGTCATATTTTTAATTTTCAAAATAGCGGGCTAAAAATGGCGGATTCCTAACCTCAAAATCGTCAATAAATGTTATTTTAAGTTTTTGGAGTCGGTGATCACGATTTAGTTAGCAATTTAAGGTACATGAAAGTATTTATTTGTGTCTTCAAATCATATGGAATAATTAATTCAAACAATTTATTAAAAATCTGACCTCAGAATCGTGATCACCGACCCCACAAACTTAAAATAGCATTTATTGACGATTTTGAGGTTAGGAATCCGTCATTTTTAGCCCGCTATTTTAAAAATTAAAAATATGACCTCTGAATTGTTATAACTGGTCCGAAAAACTTATTAGACAACGTCTCGGACAACGTAAATATGCTTAAAACAGCATAAATCGCCCTTTTTGAGGTTAGAAATACGCCAATTTGAGTCCGCCATTTTGGTTTTTATAAATCTGCCTTCAAAATCGTGATCAGCGACCCTGAAAACCTTAACGGGGTACTAAAAATAGGCTCAAATAGCAATTGTTTTTAAAATATTACCAATCTTGCTAATTTTACACCAATTTTTTATTATATAGCGTCCATTACTCAAAATTGGCCATCCGAAAATGGATGAAACCTTCAAAATCGGTTTCAGCGACCAAAAATACATACGTTTCACTGAGGGGCATCCATTCTAGAGCTGATAAAATTTTTGGATGCATTTAACATCGCTGGCGCCTTGACTAAGACCTTTTTCAGTAAAATTTTATAATATTAAACATTGTTATAAAAAAAGAAAGCTAATATAGGTTATGTTTGTTTCTGTAATAAGCAATAAAACAAGAAAGATTTTTGAACTCATAAAAGCTAATAACTTTTTCAAACACATTTACACTAAAAGCTATTACAAAAGCTTCTATAAAATATTGAAAATCAATGGTTACAGAAAAGCTACGCAAAAGTATTTCAATATTGAATTAAAAACGCGTGTGTGTGTGGTTTTAAAAATGATAAAGCTATATACAGTTATACATTACACGTTAAACTATCCAATATAACGTTTTTTATATTTTCAAATGTATCTACGGAATATATAAATATTGATTAACTTTTTTTATATTACAGATACCGCATCTACAATATTTTTATTGCGGTAAAAAGTTTGTTATGAATATTTTTATTTAGTGGCTTTTTCTAGCGTGTTTCTATTATGGCTTTTTCAATATACACAGACGATCAAACATTACATTTAAATTATTTTTAATCAAAATATTATCAAATATAGAAAATATTTTGTTATTACAAAATTTTTTTTGCAATTTAGTGTAAAAAAAGAAGAAATCACATATTATTTCTTAATAAATTACTTAGATATTCTTATATATTCGTGTATGCGAGATATTTCTTGCATATTTTTGAAAAGAAATAAAAAAAACTAGTATTTTTAACACATACCCTTCTAAAACTGATAATTTTATTCAAAGTAATTCAGCAAAAAAATTTTTTAGTTATTTACACGCTCAGAATTTTAAATATGTATTTTGTTTTAAATTAAATTATTCTTAGAATAATAATAATGATAATGATGATAAGAAACTTGACAATAGTGCGTGTCTTATGTTCTTATTTTTTTATATTGTGATTGATTCTATGGTCAGATTTCATTGACATACAATTGTTTTAATAAAAATAATATTTTAATTGAAATTATACTTTATATATATATATATATATATCAGTTACATAAATACTTGTTCAATTTTACGTACTTTCAAATATTTTTATATGAAAAAAATTTTTAAGAAAGTTTGCCATTCCGTTTTAGGAAAAATATGTATTATTCTTTATCTTGTTCTTTGTAAATAAAATAATTTATTTTATCAATCAAATATAATACTTCAAGTATCTGATTGTTTAAATATAAAGAGTTAGCTTAGAAATTTGATTAAAATTTGATAAAAAATAATTCAAAATATAAATTATCAGACGCAATCGTTAGGTGCGGTGATATGGGATAGAGGATAATATTTAAGCTATGACGTTAGTGTAGGCATATAAATTTTAATTTTAAAGTGTTCGGCCAAGAATATCGAATTTTTTAAAATGATCAGGCAGTGACTAATCCAGCGGGCGCGAAGGTGGCGATCGCACACTCTTAAGAATCAAAAATTGACATGTTTTTTAATAAAATTTTGAATAGTTTTAAAATATTTTATAATGTTTTATACAGAGACAACTATAGTAGAGAGACTAGAAAATGTTGCGGCCGCCATATGTTTTAGGCCTCAGTCTGTCTTTTTTTAACTTACAGTACTTATGAGGCCGCCATGTTTTATAGGTTTCCACTATCCTTTTTTAGCTTATGCAATTCAGTACAACATTAACGACCAATCAGAAATCGACCCCCTATTTTCTAGTCTCTCTAATATAGTTGTCTCTGGTTTTATAAAAAGTCGCCGCCTCCAGACGAGCATCCAGAAAATTACTCGATTCACCGCTATAGACTAAATCAGGACCGAGAACAGGACCGACTATGGCCGTTTATAAATTTCTATTTAGGTTTGTTTATCTACTAAGCTTAACTACTTTCTAGAAATTTTTCGAATCAAACCTACTTTTCGAAACCAAAAATGCGCCAAAAACTCACTACATGCGATTACTCTATGAAAACAAAAGCTATTTGGCTGAGTCGGGCTGAGAGTAAAGGTATAGATTGTAGAAATCTCGGTGAAAAAAAAAATTTGATGCCATTTTTTAAAACTGAAATTCGGCCTTAATTAAGAGTTCCAAACTTCAAACCAAATTTAAACTCGAATATAAATAAATATTGGTATACGAGAAATTAAATTATACAAATGATTACATTGCAGAAGAGTTTTTTGTATTTTAATTACATATATGCTACTGCAAGAATTTTTCATATGCCTATTTTTCTTTCTTCTGACGATTACACAATAAATTCACAATCCAGTTATTTATTATTCGTTTTTTTTAAATAACAATTAAATACACATACAAGTATAAAATGTATTTTCTTAATAAAAATTTAACATTCCTTTTTTTAAAATGAAAAAGATAAATACAAAGTGCACAAAAAATATTGATATATGGCATATTATGTGTACATGATAATTACATTTTAAAAAGCAAAGTTTAACAAATATAGCTAGTGAAAGTTTTTGTTTTTTTTTTCAAAATGAACGTACATATTATTTATAAACATTTAAAAAAAGTGTCAAGTAAATTTTTTAATCATGTAAAATTGTTTTCATTTTCTCTCTCTAGTGTATTATGTAACACAATTTTTTAATAAGTTATTATTATTATTATGTGACGATATTTTGTTTTAAAAAATGTACGTATTTATTATGTGTTTGAATTTTATAAATTTCATTAAAAATAATTTGAGTTATATATATTGAAAAATATTTTAGATTGGGATAATTTTTTTTAAAAGGCAAGTAAATTACATAAGTTGAAAATGTGGATAGAAATTCTAGATATTTTTTATTTTTTCCTAGTTGAGGATTAAGAAGAACAATCCTTGGAAAAATCTTAAGTTAAGTTATTCAGGAATTTATTTTATGATTGACAGTTATTACCAAGCTGTTAGGCATGAAGACGTTAATCTCCATGCTTATATTTTACCGAGTATTTTACAAAAAGATTTTTTGTTGTTGCAAATAGCACTGATGTTCCTTTTTAAACAATGCCAAAAACTGTGCTATTTTGCAAGCCCAAATTCGCAGAAAATTTTTTTTTTTAAGAACCTTCCCTCGAATCTTCTCAATAACCATAAATTAAAATACTCGATAAATTAATAAAGGATTTAAAGTTTTTCACTTGGTTTTTCATTCGTTTTTCATACAAGTTAAATATACCACAGTGTGTTAAATACATAACTATTTAAAAAAAATAATTTTATTATATAAAATTATCTAAAAAAGGCCTCTGGCTGAAACATCTAATAATGTACGTGCGAATAATTTTGTCATTTTTATTTATTTACGACGAAGCAAAAATAAAATTATTATAGGTACATTAATTTTGTAACATAAAAAATTTTTATGTTTTAAAAATGACTTGCACGTAATGCACATTGGAATTTTATTTAAAAAAAAAAAAATAAAAACTTAAATTATTTTTATAAGCATTATTATAAAATGATAATCTACATAATATTTTTATTTTAAAAAAAAATCTACACTGTAAAAAAAGGGTCATACCGAGTCTAATATTGGTCCTAAGTAAAAGTATAGCCTGTTAGAAAGCTCATTTTGCTTGTAACCACTTTTGGTGTGAATTTTAACATGTGAATTGCAGCACGTTTCATTCCCCAGAGTTAGGCAGAGTTGCAACCACTGTTATAAAACTTTTAAATTTCTCTCGCAAGCGAAATGACTTTGTCATAGTATAAATATAAGGCAAGGCGTAAAAATTTTCCCCAGAGTTAGGCAGGGTTGCAACTTGCAACCGCTTTATAAAATTTTTTAATTTCTCTCGCAAGTGAAATGACTTTGCCATACTATAAATATAAGGCAATATGTAACATTTTTTAATCTATTTTTGCTTTCAAATATCCTATTCTTATCGTATATCACGATTTTTAATGGTTTTTTCTCCACGTGGGGTTTTTCACCAACATTGTGTCATGTCCAAGTAACTGTCAAGCACTCATTACATACACCTCCACATCAAGTAAATGTCGTTTCAATTTGGAGAGGAACAATGCGTTCGTATACAAAGGGGCTCTTTTCTTTCTATAAAAAAATTTTTTTAACCCTTTTTAGACTAGTTTAATTTTTTTAAATCCCATGTGCTTTTACTATAGTAAAGAGTATATAGTCAAAGCACACAGGATTAAAAAAAAATTAATTTAGTCCAGAAATTCCATTTACGGTGTATCTCACGTTATTCAGAATTTAGAGTAAAAATTTTTGTTTAACGAAGTCTCATAAAAAACCTAGAAAAACAATAGATTTTTTTATCAGTGTACACAAGAAACTTTAACTGATATTAACAGAATAACATCATTTTACGTATATTCATAAATTTTATTCAAAACTTTTTTATATAAATAAATATTTTATTTCAATTGTTTTGCACGCGAGCTAAAACAAAAATACTTTAATAGAAATCAAAAAAATTATATAATATTCAAAAAGGGCACGCGAACACATTAAAATAAAAAATATGGTCAAGGTTAATAAAAAAACTATATAATTCCTTAAAAATTAAACTGACATATTTGACAATTTTTTATAGATTAAATAAATATTTTAATTTGAGACACGTGCAAAAATATTTTTTAATATATCAAAACAAATAATATTTTTATCATAGTCTACGTCATTTTTTTTGATATAATAAAATTTTCTTATCTTTTTATGGTTATCAATTTTTTTATTGTTATGTGTTACAATGTAATTATTATGATAATAATAAAAAAAAAATTAATTAATTATGTGTAATAATGATAATAATTTATTTTTTTGTAGGGAAGGTCAATGAAATTATTGATTGATATTTTAAAAAAGTAAAAGTTACTGTTTTAATGAATAATTCAATATAAATAATTATGATTATAGATCAATTTTTCATTCAAAATAATATTTTTTTGCTGTTGCTTTGGGTCATATTTTCTAATAGTAATAACAGTCTAAATTATTTTATACGTATCTAAAATACATATTTATCAAACCTCGTATCAAACCATACACTGATAGAAAAATTTAGTGAAATCCCCAAAAACTTTACCCCCTAGTAAATTTAATTAAAATTTTTTTATCAGTGCATAGAAGCAAACAAATAAAAATATAAACACAAGCACACAGGTATGTAAAAAATGCATAAAGTGAATGTCGTTATTTCTTACAACTACACACACACACACACACACACACACACACACACATGCCTATTAGAAAAAATTATTATTGCATGGCAAAGAAGGGTATTTATTTATATTTATAAATGTAAAAAAATGTTGATTATCGTCGCCCACTTGTCTGCATTTATTCATAAAATCACGATATTATTATAAAGACTTTTTCAATTATTGCGTTAAAACAAGCATTTTAATAGCTAAAATTGATTAGCTACATACTGAAATCAATTTCATAATTAAAAATAAATTTTATTGTCATTTTGTTTAAATAAAAACAACAAGAAACAACAATTTTCATTGTTTTTTTTTTTTTTTTTTATAAACATTATGAATTTTTTCTAAATAAATAATTTTTTTTGTAATTTATGCACGTGATTACGTTTAAAAAGAACACGATTCCAGTCACTATTATTATTATAGTATAGGTATAGTGAGCCAGCATTCGTGTATGCATAAACAACATAACGTTCTTTGGAATGTTTTGAATAATTCAACTTTTGTAATTATATGATAAGCTAAATGCATTTAACTTTTATAATAAAACAAAAAATAGGATTTTTTGTGCACTCTAGACAATAAAAGATGATACCGTATAAGAGATCTTTTGCCAAGGTTAAAATTTACAAAGGAATTGTAATTTAATAAAAGTGTCTCTTTTACTATATCATGTTTATTTTTTATTATGCATGAAATTTCAAAAAAAAATCTTTAAAACTCACCCTTATTCCTACGCCACTGTCTATACAAATAAGCAGTGATGAGCAATATTGCACAGGTAACGATAAATGTGCCAATTACGGCAAATGCGATACTTGCTGGACCATAACATTCGTTTTCTTCCATTTTTTAGCTTTTATTTTTAAAATGCGAATAATATGTGTTTCTTTTTGTAATATATCACAAGGACGATATCTTCAACCTTCTCTGCCTCACAGAGAACAAGGTGTTTTTTTTTATTTTTACATTTTAATCAAATTAACATTTTTTGCTATTTTATATTTCCTGTTTTTTTATTTAGATATCCTTTGGTATTTTATTATTACACCAAATTTCACAAACACTGGTTTATTTGTATAACAAACTTGTATTAGCTATTTTTATAATAACAAAGTTAGATTATAAAAAGCTACCACTTTGATTTCAAACATAACCTTAAATAAACAAAAATTCAAAATATTTTTTACGCGGTTTTTCACTATATAATATAAAAGTTGAAATCCTATTAGTCGATTATAAAATTCCACAAGATTGCGCGTGCATACTTAAAAGGGGTATCCTCTCTCTTGTATATGCTGGCAGGTAGTAAACAATTTTCTTTATCTTTTACATTGATCGGTCATCGGTATTGAATTTATTTTTTAGCTATCTGTACACATATGTGAATGTATGAAAATCGGAGTTTCTTTTAGTAATACTGATTTTTTGAAAAAGTAATAAGCTAACATTAAAATTAAAGAAACTTAATAAAAATATCATATATTTACACACATAAATATAAAATAAAAAAGAAAAACAAAAAAAAAAAATACAACTTTCAATACGAAAGGCCCGGCAACCTATTGTACACTGAGTAGGTCTTAGCGCGCGTCGTCGCGTATCGAGAAAATCAAGGTTTGTTGCCAATGAGAGAAGTAGAGAAGAAAGAGGAGGGCAGCAAAGGTGTTGAGCCGGTCCCGCAAAAGTAATAATATAGTAGTAGGAGAACGCGTATAGTATAAAACAGGTAAAAAGTGAGCAACAGGTGCTTCTCGAGCATACTTCCGAGAAGTGCGTGGAAAAAGAGATAGATAGCTTTTGAAAGCTCAAGATAAAAAAAGATATATGCAATGTATTTATAATGTAAGTACTAATGGTATAAGTAAGCACTTTTAGAAGCTTGAGATTTTTATTGTAGCATTTCGTCAACATTTGCAAATGGATGCATTTTTTATTTTTTAAGGACAACTTGTCTCTTACAAATATTCTAACTTCGAGGTTTAAAAACTAGCTCAAGTATTTTTTAGACTATAAAATTTGGAATAAAAAATAAATTCAAGCTTGTTAGCTATAGTTCTGTAACTATAATTCTCCCGATCATGATTCTCCCTAAGGAAAAATTCACATGTCAAGAAAAGCTGTTTCCCTCCCATCAAGCTATTTCCTTTTATGGCAATTACTAGCAGTGGAAGCGCAAGCTATTCATTAAAAGGGGAAGAAGCTTTGCTCCATTCGATCCTCCCTAACTTGTGTGAAAAGCTATTACCCAAGTGTCCAAATTTTAAAAGCTAGTCTAAAAATGTTCTTTTCCTGTCTTTTGTAAAAAAAGTAGCTAAATTTTTTGTTTCTTTCAACTAACATATGAGTATTTTAATTTTTAAATTATTTTGACAAGTCAACATATTTTACTTAGTACTTTTGCTATAATAAAAAAATCTTGACTTGTCAAAATCTTTTTATTATAGCAAAGTGGGTAGTAGCAAATGTGGACAAGTTGAAATCTTTTTATTATAGCAAAGTGGGTAGTAAAAAAAATCTTGACTTGTCAAAATCTTTTTATTATAGCTAAGTGGGTAGTAGCAAAGTTTGACTTGTCAAAATCTTTTTATTATAGCAAAGTGGGTAGTAAAAAAATCTTGACTTGTCAAAATATTTTTATTATTACAAAGTGCCTAGTAAAAAAATCTTGACTTGTCAAAATCTTTTTATTATAGCAAAGTGGGTAGTAGCGAAATCTTGACAAGTCAAAATCTTTTTATTATAGCAAAAGTACTAAGTAAAATATGTTGACTTGTCAAAATAATTTAAAAATTAAAATACTCATATGTTAGTTGAAAGAAACAAAAAATTTAGCTACTTCTTTTACAAAAGACAGGAAAAGAACATTTTTAGACTAGCTTTTAAAATATGGACACTTGTTATAAGTTTACTTCAACAATAGTTATACAAATAATTATTGATTTATTTATTTTGTAAAAAAACAAATTTATTATTTATACAATTAAAATATTAAGCATATAGATTGAAATAAATAATTTTTGATGATTAAACATTTAATTTAATTATTAAAACCTACAGCTATATCCTTACATACTAGAGTGGACCTATTTTTGGACTTTGTGGAAAAACTTTGCTCCCCGGGTTTTTTTGTGAAGTTTTGGTCATAAAAAGTTCCCAGTTCCAAGGATTTTGCTTTAGCCTTACAAAAACACGTGCCTGTAAACACATCAATTTTCCCATTTAAATAACATGGGAATTTTGAGTTTTTAGCTATACAAATTTTCACTAAAGCCAAAAAGCGTTTTAAAATGCTAAATTTTACTGGAAAACATACTTTTATATGTTGTAAAGACATACAAACCGCCCTGCATTCATTCCAAAGGGAATTTTGGGGCTATAAACGCAAATTTACATGTTGGCTCAATCTAATAAAACAGGGTTTTTCGGTAATTTTCGATAAAAAGCTACAAACTCAAAAATTAACCAAAATACTTCTGGTTGGTCCACTTTTTTTGGTATAAGTGTCACCTTTCAAACGACGTCAGCCGTATATTTTTATCACTGTTTCTCTTAGCGCTATAGTCAATTAACCTACTGGTAATTTTTGACCCGAAATGAACAATTTTTAAATTTATTTAAATTGCTGCCAAAATTGTAAATTTTGACGAAATTGAGTTTTAAAGGCCTTAATAATTTTTTACAAGCTTTAAGTTTCTAAAAATTTTTTACTAGTCTCTTTTCTTTAATTAGTTTTTATATATTGCTTTTCAAAGATAATGACAAAAATTAACTTTTTTAGAAAACCCTGAAATTGGGACTCTGACTTTAAATTATCATCTCTAGTAAATATTTTATTAAAAAGTGGTGAGTAAAAAATTTTTAGAAACTTAAAGCTTGTAAAAAATTTTTAAGGCCTTTAAAACTCAATTTCGTCAAAATTTACAATTTTGGCAGCAATTTAAATAAATTTAAAAATTGGTCATTTCGGGTCAAAAATTACCAGTAGGTTAATTGACTATAGCGCTAAGAGAAACAGCGACAAAAATATACGGCTGACGTCGTTTGAAAGGTGACACTTATACCAAAAAAAGTGGACCAACCAGAAGTATTTTGGTTAATTTTTGAGTTTGTAGTTTTTTATCGAAAATTACCGAAAAACCCTGTTTTATTAGATTGAGCCAACATGTAAATTTGCGTTTATAGCCCCAAAATTCCCTTTGGGATGAATGCAGGGCGGTTTGTATGTCTTTACAACATATAAAAGTATGTTTTCCAGTAAAATTTAGCATTTTAAAACGCTTTTTGGCTTTAGTGAAAATTTGTATAGCTAAAAACTCAAAATTCCCATGTTATTTAAATGGGAAAATTGATGTGTTTACAGGCACGTGTTTTTGTAAGGCTAAAGCAAAATCCTTGGAACTGGGAACTTTTTATGACCAAAACTTCACAAAAAAACCCGGGGAGCAAAGTTTTTCCACAAAGTCCAAAAATAGGTCCACTCTATTACATACCTATACACAAATATAAAATAAAATATAAATTATCAGATGATTACTAAATAGATGAAAAATTTCTTGTCAAATGCACTTTTTAAAAACTGTCTAGTATACTAATATTAAAACTAAACACAAGCAAATAAAATGACGGGACAAGCATAAACAAATAGCTAAAACAATTTATAACTTGTTTTTATTTTCAACAATCCATCGGTGTTTTTTAACATTAGCTAAAGATATTCTTTCTTCGCTACGTCTTTTAATTAAGTTTGATATTAAATCTTTAGCTCCAGGTGTTACTTGTTCTGGCCAGGGGATTTGAACATTTTTTATTTTAGCATATGTTTCATCAGTGGTTTCACTTAAGAATGGAGGACGTCCAACAAGGAACTCGTAACATAAAATTCCTAAGCACCAATGATCTACATAAATATCATACTTTTGACCAGTTACCATTTCAGGTGGTAAATAATCTAAGGTTCCACACATTGTATTACGTTTTGAACTAGGGGCATGAACGGACCATCCAAAATCAGCTAATTTAATATCACCTTCAGCAGTTAACAAAAGATTTTCTGGCTTGATATCTCTGTGTATGACATTATTCTTATGACAGTATTCTAAAGCATCAGCCACTTGATAAGTGTATTTAGCTGATAAATACTCGCTGAAGCGTTCATAAGGTTGCCTTTTAAGTTCTTTGTATAACTCTCCTTTAGCAGCAAATTCAAGAACTAAATATATACGCTTTTCATCATGGAAGTAAGTTAACAGTTGCAATATATGAGGATGCCTCAAATGAGACTGGATTTCAATTTCTCTTAATGCTTGTTTTTCAACTCTTGATTTAATTAATTCAATTTTAAATAATGTTTTAAGAGCAACCATGTAGCTACTAGTTTTTTCTCTTGCTAAATACACTCTACCAAATTTACCTCTACCTAGGGGAGCACCGATATCAAAATTTTCAAGTGACCAACGAAAACCAGCTTCTCGATTTTCCACATGGTTACCCATTTGTTGAAGTGTAGCTTCAACTTCAGCTTTATATTCTGGTGGTACACTTGAAGGAGCTTTGAAAATTTCGTTGACCATGATGGTTTTTGGATGTAAATATGTGGTTTCACACTGCCAACACAGATAAATAGACGAAAATTCTTTAATTAAAAAACAAATTAAACAAAAGTTGTCCTCATATAATTTAAATAATCAACATTCTGTAAATAAAAATAATATAATAACCTTTAATATTTAAAAATATAAAATAAAGCAACTTCTTAAAATTTACCTGATAATTTAGTCTATTTTATCTCAAATTTTTTTTTTTAATATTAAATGTTAATTAATTAAGAATATTTATCAGTAAATCATAATTTTAATATTTTAAAATGAACATACACATCAGATGGTTTGAAACCTGGTTTGAAAATAACGACTTTTGTTTTGTATTTTAAATATTGTTTGTGTGTGTGAAAAATAAATACTTTTAATAAATGTCTTTTTTGGCGCGGGCCCCCTCTCTCTTTGATAGTTGTGTCGTTGTGTGTCGCCACTTGTCAAAGAACAAATACGAGCGGGAACTCCGTTAAATTTAAGTAAATTGGAGTAAAATATGATGATTTTATTAATTATACAATAAAATATTAACTTTAAAAGTAGTTTTTTTATTCAAATGAGTAAAAAATCAATATTTTAATAAATTATTTATAATATTAGTTTGATTTACAGTTTAATTAGAATTCCTTAGTTACTTGAGAGTTCCACACAGAATAGCTATAAATTGGTGTTTACGTAGATAGAAAAAAAATGTAAACTAAAAGATTTTTAGTAAATAAAAAATGAGGTTTTATTTAAGATAGTGTTTAAAAAATTAACAAAAAAATGGCATTTTTTGAAGATACTTTTATTATGGTCATTACCCAGGTGAATATTTTATTAATTATTGCAATGAATATAACCTAAATAAAACGGTTACAAGTAAATAATAATTATTTACTATGTTATTAAATAAAATATTTTTTAAAATTACAATTAGATTGAAATTTCTCCAATTATGACATTTTAATGAAATAATGTACATGTACATTATTCATGAAAATTTCATATTCTTATTTTCCCAATAATGATTTTAAAAATCTAATGATGAAATATCCAAAAAAGTATGTGTAATTTTTGCAAATAAACTTTTTTTATTTTTTTCCAGCTGCTATTTTTCTTAGGAGGATGGGTTTTTTTTGTAAAACAGCTATTTCGAGATTATGAAGTTCATCATAGAATCGTTCAATTAATTTTTTCCAGTACATTTTCTCTTTCTTGTACTATGTTTGAGCTAATTATTTTTGAAATAGTTGGTGTTCTTGAGTCAAGGTAAAAAAATAAGCTTTTTTGTGAAAATTTTTAATTTAAGCAGTAACAAAATTTAAATTTTTAGTTCGAGATATTTTCATTGGAATTTAGGTCTTTATTCGTTGTTATTTATGGTAATAGTTTTAATACCATTTTATATTGCTTATTTTATAATAAGCAATATCAGGTTTGGTAAGATTTTTATTTTACATTCATAATATCATTTTACAAATAATAATAGCTAATTTATTTTTTCTTGTAGTAAGACTGAATTTAAAAATGCCTTTGACTATAATGGTTTACTTCTTTTATTTATACTTGTTTTGGAAAGTTGGTGATCCTTTTCCAATATTAAGTCCTAAAAAAGGATTATTATCAATAGAACAAGGAGTTAGCAGAATTGGTGTAATTGGAGTTACTGTTATGGCATTATTATCAGGTTTTGGTGCCGTTAATTATCCATACTCTTCTATGGCTTGCTTTATGAGACCAGTAACTTATGCAGATGTACAATCTATTGAAAGACGACTCCTACAAACAATGGATATGATTGTTGCCAAGAAAAAACGTATTGCTTTAGCAAAAAAAGGAGAATATAATTCTCAAACTGACTCTAAGTCTAGACTGTGGGGAATGTTTGGACCTTTAACTGGCAATAATGGAAGCCGAGAAAGTATAAACACTAGCTATTATTTTTTTCTGTAATTTATAATATTATTTTTTCAGATATCAAACAATTACAACAAGAAGTTACTGCATTAGAAGAATTATCTAGACAGCTATTTTTAGAAGCACATGATATACAAAATGCCAAAGAACGATTAGAATGGGCTGCAACTTGGAAGGGTAAATACTTTAATTTCTTGGGGTATTTTTTTTCTATATATTGTATGTGGAAAATTTTTATTGTAAGTATTATATTATTATTAAATTTTTAAGTTTTTTGAAATAATAATTCTTTCTTTACTTTCAAAGTCAACTATAAATATTGTTTTTGATCGAGTTGGAAAAAAAGATCCAGTTACTAGAGGAATGGAAATAGCTGTACATTGGATAGGTTTAGATATTGATGTAGCCTCTTGGTCTCAATCTATATCATTTTATTTAATTGGTTGTATTGTTGTTACTTCTATAAGAGGATTATTACTTACATTAACAAAGGTTTTATATTAATATAATAATATTAATTTTAAATTATTTTATTAATTATTATTATTTTTAGTTCTTCTATGCTATATCAAGCAGTAAATCTTCAAATGTCATTGTTTTAGTTCTTGCTCAAATAATGGTAAATATATTAGGGCTCTTTCACAAACCACGTAACGCCTTCAAGGTAGGTGTGTGTAAAAGAAAAATACTCATAACAATTTTTAGGGACACTGTGGGTATTCAAGTAAAGCGTTACCTAACGAAAAAAAATTTCATAAATTTTATGTGATTAAAAAAAAAAAATTCTTATTTTTATTTTATGTCTTTAAAAACCCGCTAGTATACCTGTTTCTTCACTTTTCTTATATTTTTACTATTTTTATGTGTAAACTAGTTTTTTTTTATTGATTTTAAGAATTTATGAAATAATATTATGATTTTATATTAAAAAAATTTAGAACTTAATCTTGAAAATAAGTTATAAAAAAAAGTGTTATAAAAAAAAAGAGAGGTGTTAGATTCCTTTATCCTTCAAAAATCAAACTCTTTAGTAAGTTATAGATCATTTTAAAAAAGGAAGAATTTGGGCACATTTAAATTATATTTTTATTTTTAAAAAAATTATTAAATATATCGTTATTACAAAAAAATGCGTGTTATATGATTATAAACCTATATATTATTATTTGTAATAATTTGGTAAATAATAATCTATATTTAATACATTTTTCGTAATGAGTGATAATTCTGGGCGAAAAGCTATTAATGACGAATTTTGTGAAAAAATATTTTAAAATTAGTTTGCGTTAGTAACGCTTTTAAGGGGGGTAGGGGAGAGAAAAAACGTAACATAACGCTTTTTTGGGTAGGCGGGTATCGCGAAAACGGAAAAATTTGCGTTACGTGGTTTGTGAAACAGCCCTTATTTAATATTCTTTAGATTTTTATTATAACATTTTTTTAATTTTAGGGAATGTATTTTGTCTCATCTGTGCTTTTAATGCGTATGAATATGCCAGAAGAATACAGAACCATTATTACAGTAGTACTTGGTGACTTACAATTCAATTTTTATCATCGATGGTTTGATGTTATATTTCTTGTGTCTGCTTTATCATCAATAGGATTTTTGTACTTAGCACATAAGCAGGCTCCTTCTGAACGCTTTTAAAAAATAATCATGTAAAATTGTAAATATATTTTATATAATGAAGTTTTAAAAAAAATGTATGCATAAATTTTATATCGTTGTATTTTAATAGTAAAATTTAGAAGATTGTTATTTGATTAAAATTTTGATCTAATATTTAGATGAAAAATTTTAATGCAAGAGAGGCATATTTTAATTTTTTTAATGAAAATCACTTAAAATTTTAATTGTATTATATTGTAAATATTTTTTTTTAATTATAAGGATTTGTACATGAAGGAATAATATTTGTTCCTATTGTAATGTACGTATAAACAAATAAATGAATGTAAATAATTATTTATCACTTTTTCTTTATTATTAAAATATTCTACAATATAAAAAAAAAAGTTATTGAAACTAATAAAAACTATATTTTTACAAAAAATATCAGTACTCTAAAAAAAAAACTTCTAAAAGTGTGAATACTTAAAAACAGAAAAAAATATTAAATCTGCTTTATTCAATCATACAAAATGCATTCACATTATTTGTATATCTAGTTCCCCTATATAATGTATCTATGACAAAATTTGTCATAATATGTTAATACAATAATCACAACTTAAATTTAATAAAACAGTGCACTGTTTAGTACTTCAGTACCTTTTTGTGACTCACACTGACATACATATACAAGTGTACATTATAAATACATTATTTTTAAAAATGCAAATATCAACTTGGAATTAAATGAGGAACAATATTATGCTTCTTAAGGTTGAATCAGGTGGATAGAAATAGCATTTTTTGAGTAAAAATTTTTGGAGATCGAAACTTCTGGAATGTTTAATATTTTTAGCCATTGATCATGTTATGTGTCCCTTAAAATTAAAAAAAAATATACTAAAATTTATTGACTACAGACGGAGATATTAGCACTTTAAATTTCATTTAATTTTGAGGTACTTAAATAATCAAGACTTTTTTATAAATATTCTAATTTTAAAAATCTTTGAATATAATATTTAGGACATTATTTATAGCATCGATTCACTAAAAAAAAATTTGATTTTCTACGTTTCGCCGCGAATAAATTGATTTTTTGAAAAATTTAGGTTAGGCCAAAAATCAAAAAACTTGAAATATATTTCACATTATTGTTAAAGATCAAAATTTTTTTTAGTCAATCGATGCTAAATAATGTCTTAAATATTATATTCAAAGATTTTTAAAATTAGAATATTTATAAAAAAGTCTTGATTATTTAAGTACCTCAAAATTAAATGAAATATAAAGCGCTAATATCTCCGTCTGTAGTCAATAAATTTTAGTATATTTTTTTTTAATTTTAAGGGACACATAACATGATCAATGGCTAAAAATATTAAACTTTCCAGAAGTTTCGATCTCCAAAAATTTTTACCCAAAAAATACTATTTCTATCCACCTGATTCAACCTTAAATTGATCTAAATATTTTATAAACTTCTTCTATTTACATAATCATCAATCATTTTCAACAAATTTTTCTAATGAATCACAGATGAGAAATGTTAGACAAATCTTCACAAAATATATATATTATATTCAAAACTTTAGTTAAAAATAAAACTGTTTCTTTTTTTTTAAGCTCAATTAATTAAATCAATTGACCATTCTTCACCCATGTTAACTGCTGGCTTACGGATTGTTAATACATTGTTTGAATTGTAGTTAGTTTCTAGTTCCATTTCACCTAAAACTATTTAAAAAAATAAACATTAGCAAAGCTAAAAGCTATTTATCATTAATATTTATTAGCTACAAAAATACCTTTAGAATGTAAGATTGCTTTAGTAACACCTTGAGGAGGATTTACAATTTCTACTTTTTCCAACCAACTCTTTGTTTCATACATAGCTAATTTTTGTAGCAAATTAGATGTCAACCTCTTGTTTTTGAACTCAAACCTTAAGTAAATGTATTTTCCATGTCTATATTCAAAACTAGCTTCATCGTCAATATATAAAGTTCCCTCAGATTTTCCTTCTTTATCAGCTATTACAATTAATGTGTATGGATCATTTTTCATTGCAACAGTGCTTCTGCGAATTCTCATTTTTCTTGGGACAATTGAACCTTCTTTTTGATATACAGCAGTTTTATGTAAAGTAACTGGGATAGAAACTCTCTTAGTTTCTCCATATTTTTGCATTGTCTCAATATCATACCAAGAAACTTTTCCTTCACCAGGGAAGTAAACTGATACATCATTAGCTGATGCATGCACAACTGGTTTAACTAAAATAGCATCACCTACTAGTAAATGATCATCAATCGTAAAAGATTCAGATTCTGTTGGATAATGCGCCCATATTGGCCTTATAACAGGGGAACCATTTAATTCATGTTCTCTGAAAAGTGTATACCATAATGGTAAATACGAATAACGTACTCTTAATGCTTCTCTAATTATATCCATAGTTTCTTTGTCGTAAGTCCATGGTTCCCGACGTTTTGTTTCAATATGAGCATGTTGACGGAAAAATGGTAGCCAAACACCAGCTTGATACCATCTTATCATTAATTCAGAATTAGGATTTTTGAAGAAACCACCAACATCTGCACCACAAAATGAAATACCAGATATAGCTAATGATAAGCACATAGGATATGATATTTGAAGATGTTCCCACTCAGCTGCATTATCACCAGTCCAAGCAGCAGCAAATCTTTGTGATCCAGCAAAAAATGACCTAGTTAAAATAAATGGCCTTAGAGTACCTCCAGATCTTTTAAATAAAGCTTCATAAGTTGCCATTGTATAAGTTAAGCCATAAATATTATGAATATCTCTGTGTTCCCAGCCTCCATAATGCTTGAGATCTTTTGGCATAGTTATTTCAGGTCCATTGAAAACACTAGGTTCATTCATGTCATTCCAAATGTGAACATCGTTAGTTGTTCCATCAAATTTATTTAAATCATACAAATCAACATAATATTGACGAACTTTTGGATCCAAAAAGTCAAGGTAGGAAGAAGAGCCAGGCCAACACCAACCTTCATAATCTTTACCATCTTTATCTTTTACATACAAACTAAGGCTTGTTGCATCATTGTGTAAGAAGTACCCATTATCTCTTTTTATGTGAGGATCAATAATAACAACTAACTTCCTGCCTTTATTTGAAAGTTCATGAACCATTTCTAATGGGGTAGGAAATTTATTACTATCCCAAGTAAAATATTTTTTTCCATCAGTGTATTCAATATCAAGCCACATTACATCTAATGGTAAGTCATATTTATCAAAATTATCAGCAACTTGTAAAACATCTTCCTGATCGTTATAATTCCAACGACATTGGTGATAGCCCAACGAGAATAACTAAAATTAAAATAATAATTATTAAATATTCTGTTGAAAATATGAGAAAAAAAAAGAATACTTACAGGTGGTAAATTAGCTACTCCTGTGAGCATAGTATACTGTTTGAAAACATCTAATGGTTTAGGTCCTAATAAGAAAAATACATCTATAATTCCTGATTCAGACATAAAATGAGCATCCACCTGAGGTTTTTTTGCTGAACCAGATACAAAGTTAACAATGCTCTCAACAACATTATTATCTGCACTAGAAGTAATATCTATCCAAGTTTCTGCTGCATTATGCCAAAAAACACCTGATGTGGTCTCTTTTCTTTAAAATAATAAATTTTATTTAAATTTTAAAATAAAAAACAATAATTTAGTTAAAAAAATATTTCTTCTTACCCATGTGCGTACAATACTGGAATAGCACCATAAAGTGACATTCTTTCATTAATTTCATATTCAAAAACATCTAGATTGTATAATCTATAAGGATCTATTTGTTTAGTTGATTTTAAAGCTAAGGAATCTGCATGTTCTGGAATACCATAAGCTTGTTCAGCTCCTGGAAAACTAAAATCTAAGGCTACGGCTTCAGGACCATAAGGTTTTGAATCATGGTGAGATTTAAAGTTTTCTTCCCATGCTCCTGGATCACTTTCTGCATTATCTCCAGATACTTCAGTATTTATAGCATCAACTTTCGGAGCATTTTCTTCACCTTCTTGTTGAGTCTCTTCAGGCTTACTGAAGTTAAATAATAGTTTATTAAGTAAGCCTTGCTAACATGTGAAAATATCAAAAAAATTATAAAACTTACGGTTCTGGTTTTGTACGAATGTGTTCAAATCTCATAAGACCACGTGCATTAGCAGAAACAGTTAAGACTTCACCTGAATAAACATCAATTTTAAATGGATTAACATGTAGAACTGCTTTATTTTTTCCATTCAACACTGTTATATCTTTTCCAGATTTTGATTGAATTTTTAATTTAGCTGGCTGTGGGTGATCTTGCAGGGCATACTCAACTTCGTATCTTGGATGTAAAGGTGTTTTTTCATTAATTTTAAGTCTAAATAAATCATCCTTTAGAGCTATAAGTTCTAAGATAAAATAAATCTTAGTATCTCTATTGTAAAGATCAATATGTAATGCTGAATCATTGTTAACTAAAGTATTTGGTAAAAGTTCGTAAGAAGTTTTATCAGGTTCAACTTTTCTGCATCGCCTGCAAAATAATTTGATGCATAAGTATTTTAAAATATTTACTTTTTAAACTAAATGTAATTATTAATGAGTGTACCTGCAAAAACTGCTTTGTTCACATGTTTTAAAATTTTCTCTTGGTACAGCATCTGCCATGAATACCAGTAAAACTATAGCAATACCAATCCTAAAATAATTGTAATGACAATCAATAACTTACTAATTTTTTTTTCTTAAATTAAGCTATATAAAATTAATCAAGTTTTTTTTCTAATAACAAATATAAGTATTTATTCAAAATTTAATTTAAAAAAAATCGGAGCCTAACAGAACTTTTTATTTTTATCTTTTTTTAATTAAACCAGTTAAACTATTTCATTGGTTCTCGATAAGAAAGAGTAAACTAGTTTGTGATTTGTTATAATAAATTAACAATACTGTTGTAATAAGTTATTTGAGAAACTAATTTTATTTATGTGCAATAAAAAAAATTAACTTTTTTTTATGTTTCAAAAAACTCCACTTTAAATTATAACCTTAAAAAGTACAATTCAAAATGGAATCTAACTCTGTTATCTTATATTAAGATATTAAAATTGAAGATTTATAAAATTTGAACTTCAAAATAATAAAAATTACGCATATATATTCAAAGAATGATACAGAATATAAATAATAAAAAAAACAAAAAAACAAATCAAAATTACATACCGCAGATTCGAAGACATCTTGAAAAATACTTTGCAATGATTTAGCGATGACGCACGCAACTCTGTGCCCGCGAAAACTTATTAATTTCGTATCTGATATGGTAATGGTGATCTGATGGATAAGATAAAAGTTAAAAAATTTAAAAACTGTTTATCAACGTATAAGTTACAAGTATATTTCATACGTTTATTTAAAAGTAAATATTTGAAATTTAAAAAAAATACACCAATTTGCATAAAATAAAAAATACCCTGCCAACTAGCTGGCACTGAGGTTCCTCAAACAATGGTCTTTAAATTATTTATTACAACCATGCAATTATACATACATTTTTCTTTTTTACTATATAGTATAGTACCTAAAAAAGAAAAAAACAAGAAAAAAAAACTTAGAAAAAAAATTAAATGCAATCAAAATTATTTTACATGGAAACGTTTTTCAAACGTTTCTGAAACGTTTAGCTTCCAAGTAAAAGCGGACCTAAATAACGTTTCTAAAACGTTTTGAAAAGGTTCTATAAATATGTTTCTGTTTGCATTTTAGAAACGTTTTGTGCTGTATGTACTGTTATAAGTGAACATGTTCCATGATCGTTGGTTGTGTGACAATAAAAACCAGTTTTAGGTTTTTTTTTTAATTTGGATGTAATACCTCATTGATTGCCATAAAAGTACTTATATAGGTATTTGTAATAATGGTTTTTAATCGATATCTCGAAATTTATTCCCAAAATTTTTGACACAAAAATATAAAAGACACCAAATTTTTTTTCTCTTTAGGCGTAGTGCTAATTTATTTCTATGGGAGTACTAGTTTTAGGAACCTCGTTTATAGTAATTTTTTTGATCAGATAATTAATTTAAAAAAAATTTTTTTCTCAAAATTAAAAAAATAAAAAATACTGCAATATATATTTTTTTTTCGGGTATCACCTCATTTAATATACACATCTCATTTAATATAATTCATAAAAACTTTTTTTAAAATAATTTATAGGTAGTAATTTTTTTTTTTTAATCAAAAAATATATCAATCTACTTTTTTTGTTTTAATTCGGATGTAATACATCATTTTTTATTTCTATGAAAGTACTAATATCTGAAAATATGGTTTTTACTCGAGATCTCGAATCAGATACTTAATTTATTGAAAATTTTTTGTTTAAAAAAAAAAAAAAAACAACAATATTTTTTTTCTTTTGGAACGTTGTACTTAATTTTTTTCTAATATCAAGTTCTAATATCTAGAATTATCGTTTTTACTAGGTAAATAAGACCATTAAGAATATTTTGTTGTTGTTAATGAGGAACCATAGTGCCAATTACTTGGCAGCGTTTTATTTATTATCATAAACATAAAAAATATTTGAATAAAAATAAAACGATAAACAATATATATATTTAAAATTCATTTGTAATAATGAATTCCTTTCAATGCCTTTGTAAATCTAATTTTAGAAAAATGCGACAAAATTAATAAAAAATACATTGAAATGGACTGTGGCAGAAAAACTAACCATTTTTTGTAAAAAACGCCGACATTTCCGTAATCTAACATAATTTCTAGTTGTTATGATTAATTTTTTGGTTACTAGAACTCAAAACTCTAAAAAAATCATAAAAAATGGGTAAAAATACCCTAAACTGGACTATCGCGGAAAAAACAAACATTTTTCGTAAAAATTACCAACATTTCCGAAATTTTCGTACCAAAAAACGCAATTGCCAATTGTTAGGATACATTTTTTTGTTATCAAAACTCGAAACGCTAAAAAAATTGCCAGAACTGCCCTAAAATGAGCTACAGTGAAGAACTGACAATTTTCCGGGAAGATGTCCAACATTTTTATTATCTATACTTACCAGAAACATCATTGCTGATGGTTATGATAAGTTTATTTTTTTTATCAGATCTCTAAACACTAAAAGAATGGCAAAAAATGCCCTCAAGTGGCCTATAGCAGAAAAACTAACCATTTTTCGGAAAAACTATTGAAAAATTTGTAATTTACGTTTCAAAAAACATAGTTTACATTGCTTATAATAAATTTTTTATTGTTACAGGACCTCAGAACATTAAAAGGATAGCCAAAATGTCCTAAAATGGGCTACAGTGGAAAAGTTGATAATTTTCTGAAAAAACTGCTAACATTTACGGAATCTGCGCAACAAGAAACATAACGCCCAGTGGTTAGGATAACTTTATTGTGTTCTGGGAACTCGAAATATTAAAAAAATGGCTAAAAATGGCCTAATTTGGGCAATATTGAAAAACGTGACCAAAAAATTCGTAATCAGAACACCGAGAAACTTAAGTAGCAAAGGTCTTTTCCTTTAGAATCCGACATGCACATGGGCCTTATAGGCGGTGGACTACAGAATAATCTCGATTTAGGGACTTGAAATACTTCCGAAGAGAATGCAAAAGGTTTCAGGTCGATTCATCCATTTTCATAATTATGTAGAGATTTGACCTGTTTTTTCACAGCTGATATTCCCGGACTATTATGAATTAATTATTTCGAAATAACAGATTATTTGTATACCAGAAACGCTTTGTAAGAAAAAAAGAAATTTTAACAATTAATTCGCAGTAGCCAATTCTTTGAAACCGTAGCTAATTAAAAACTGAAAATACTTTTCTAGATCTTTCATAGTAAAAAATTCCCAAAAATTTCCAAAGCTTGAGCTTAAGCTCTGTTAAAAAATTGAAAACTCGTAGTATTAGCAAAGAAGGAATACGGAAAACCGAATTTGATTAAATTGCGCTTGCGCTTTATTGTCAATCTCATTAAAAACCCTTCAAGACCTATCCACCCCCTTGAAATCATCATTTTATGCCTTTCTCATCTTTGTTTCCCTCATTCCCTGTCTCCACATTATATTTTTATATATACTTTTTTTCTTTATAAAATACAGTCGAAGCCGTAATCTCGACGTTGACGCTCTAATTTATTTATTATTAATTTGTTATTGTTTTTTCGTCTATACACTTGTTATTTAAATAAATCATATTTTATCAATTATTAAAATATGATAAATACAATCAATTGATGAAAAATTTTTCTTCTTATAATACAAGAAATAAGATCAAATGTGTTTAGAAACTTACAAATATTTTAAGATGAAATTTAACAAAAAACAATTAAATAATTATTGTTTAGATAATAAATAATATTTAATTAATTAAAATATTTTTGGTGTTGGTTTTCTCTAAGTGAAATTTTATTATGTAAAACGGAAGTTTTAAAAAATTTATGATAATGCCAATTTTTTTGGGGTTGGGCATTTTAAATGAAATAAAAAATGATGTTAAGTGAAATTTATCAATATTGTGATATAAAAAAATAATAAATTTTTGAATAAGTGAATTTGAGAGAAAAAAAAATGTGAAAGTTTACAATCAAAAATTGAATAAAAAAAGGATAAAAATGAGGCCGTACTTGAGTTTTATTTTAACGTTATTTTTTATTGGATTTACTTACATTACCGGTAATTTTATATATTATAAAAAAAATTTCAGTGTTTTTTGGCATATTATTTGCTTACGTTAATTTTTTTATACGTTTAAGGAGTCTCTGTGTGTGTGAGAACTAGAAGGGTTTCAAATTTTGTATGAATGAAAAGCCAAAGTTGTGATTTTTAAGTTTTATCTAATTTCAAGGATTGACTTGTACTACTTAAAAATTAATTATTTTTCAATTTTATATTTGACCTTTTTCTATTTTATTTTCAGTCTCGATTTTTTTTTTAAATTTATTCGTTGAATTATTTTGGTATCTTCCGTACTAATTTTTAGCCATTTTATTCAAACAATGTCCATTCTCAATGGAGACAAATTACAAAAAAATATTTTAGTTTCACGTACTCTCAAATAAAAGAGTTTTTATATAATCCAATTCCAAAAAAAAATTTTTTATTCTCTATAAAAAAAATCAGTTTTTCTTTTTCATTATTAAAAGCATACAAAAGGGTATATATATTTTTATTATTTGTTATTGTTAAATTAAACCCTTTATATATATATATATAAATCACACAAACACATGAAAAAAAGTGTGTTACAATTCAAATATTTCTATTGTATTTTTTCTTTATAAATCAGCAATACATAAAAATGCAACAAAAAATAAAACAATAGTTTTTATTTTTTTTATTTTTTGCATTTATAAAAAAAAAAAAAAAAAAATAATAATAATAAAAATATATAATTTGCCGCATATATCGATTGTTATATAAGCGCAAGCGTCATTTTTTACCCTGTAAATATATATAGCTGAAAGATTTTGAATGAAATATTATATATATACACACTTTTTTTATTTGTATGTGACATATACGCCTCCGCAGTGTGGCTAAACACAGACAAATCCATTTTTTTGTTTTTTTGCACCCTTTTTTTATATTACAATGATATTTTGTATGTATGTGTGTGAGTGGGTATGTAACCAACGAATCATTCATGATAATATGAGGGCTTGTGTTCAATAAGAGGGTTGTTGTATATATATATATATATATATATGATTGTGTGTCTGAGTTGTTATGAATGTAACTAAAATTAAAATAATTTTTTCTAAGGAATCTTTTTTATTCATCGATTTCAAAAATTGATTCTTAGAAAGAATCCTAATTTTATTTAATAACTGTAAATATATATAAAAAATAAATATAATTTATATGTTTTTTAGGTGATTTAGTAACTACTGATTCAACAAATGAGCCTATTAATTATGATAAAGATTTAATAAAAATAAATAAAAAAATTGATATTAAAAATATACGTCAATTAAATAATGATAGTTCTATTTTAACGCCAAAAGATTATAAACAAATTGTTCAAGATTTTTTTGATAAAAAGAAAAGCCATTTATCACAATACAGTAATGATCGTGAAAATTATTTAGGTACAGAAAATTATTAATATTTATATGCTTCACTGTAAATAATAAACTTAACGGATAAAAATATTTTGGCTCATTGATGATTTAGTAAAATTTAGATAATTTTATTCCCCATTCTGTTAAAATATAAATTTTTATTATAAACATTTTTTCTTATCAGCGGCCGGAAAAGACGTGTTTTCTCGCCACTGACTAAGAAAAATCGTATTTGATCCTTGTCCATAAATAGAAAATGACCCGAATCGCAGTTTACCAACCTTGGCTTCACCTCAGATGGTAATTTTCGTGCGATTAGGGCCATTTTTTAATTTTCTGGATACGGATTCGTAATATTACTATTACTATTCTTTAATTTTATAAAAAATAAAAAAAAATAAAATAAAACAAATAATTTTCTCTCAACAAATGAATACCCGAGTCAATAAACGAGGGGATGGGGGGTTATTACAAGCACAAAAATAGCAAAAATACCCCCATAGTGGTTTTTGCTAAGGGATGTTTAACAATGATGTCACGTTTTTTTTTTAAGGGTTTTTTACCCCTCCGTTCCTCCGTATCCATCCCTGTCACATTTGGCAAACCTCTTAAAAATTTATGAAAATAATACATATTGAAAAATTTTTTTTCACCAAATTATATGCACATTTTTTAAAGTTTTTATGATTATGAAATATTTTATTTTTTATATTAATATGATATTTTTAATATATGTAGATTGAATATTACAAAGTATATTTAAAAATAAAAATTGCATTTTTGATATAATATTAGTTAATAAAACCAATGCATTTAATAAATTGATAAATACTTATAATTTTATTTAAAAAGAAACTATTTTAGGCTACTTACATTAACTTTAAAAATTTTATTTACAGAGAAGTAAGTTAACTTAAGAAATTATTACTTGTATAGATATTCAAAAATTTTTGAATATTGCCCATAAAATTTTTAATGCATATGGATTCTTTTTAGAAATCATAATTTAATATTTAAAAAATACATACGGTTTAATACTATAATATATACTAATTAAATACTATATCATATCTATAAAGAAGTAAAAAAATCATTTGTGTTATTTAACGCTATAATTAATAGCATATGGGCCATTACGTCACATGATAGTAAACATGGTTTTAAAGCTGTTCTCAGTATGATTAGACTCTCTTTTATAGACAATTTTATAGTATTAAAATATTTTTTTTGTCAAATATGTGACATCGCAGTTAAATTTTTTCCTTCCTCCCTCCTGTCACATTTTGTAACAAATCTCTAACCCCTTCGTCCGTTTACCGCCGTTACATCATTGTTGAACAGCCCCTAATTTAAGTTCGAAATACTAATTTTTCAAAAAAAGTTCCTGAAATCCTGATCAGCAATCCAAAAAATCTGTGTGGACAAAATCTGGAGACTTAAAATTCGAATATATCAAAATTACCCCTTTCTAGGAGCATTATTTGCAAAGGACTCCGCACAAAAGTATAGGACTTTGCCTTTCAGTCGAATTGGCCGAATTTTGGATATGTTGTAGATTTTATCATTCTGAACAAAAGTCTCAATGGGCACAAAGCTCAAAAGTCTAAACTTTGGCGGCTACGGAGCTTGAAAGCTCCAAAGCTCCACCATAGCAAGATCGCTTCAAAACCTTTTTTCTTTATAATTTTTATGTATACCTTTATGTTTTTGAGGTCGCTAATTCCAAATTTGATGTCAAATGGACATTATTGACAGATGGCAGCTGTCAACTAGCTCTCAAATTTACCACAGAATACAAAAATATTAAAATAACAATTTCACCATATATTTTGATAACTTTGCCATATTGACATCAGATTTGAACTCAGCAACTTTGAAAACATATTATGTAATCATTATTTTAAGTTTAAGTTTTTTGTATTCTGTTGTCAATTTGACAGCTAGTTGACAGCTGCCAACTGTCAATAATGTAAATTTGACTTCAGATTTTGAAATAGCGACCTCAAAAACATAAAGGTATACTTTAAAAATAAAAGAAAAAAGGTTTTGAAGCGATCTTGCCATGATGGAGCTTTAGAGCTTTCAAGCTCCGTTGCCGCCAAAATTGAGACTTTTGTTCAGAATGATAAAATCTACAACATATCCAAAATTCGGCCAATTCAACCGAATGGCAAAATCCTATACTTTTGTGCGGGGTCCTTTAAAGACACTCGTCACACCTAGCTTGAACGAGCGAAAAGTCGAAAAAAAATCTGACCTTGCAAACTTTTTGTAAACAATTTGTTATTTTTGAATTTTCATAGCAGTAAGTTGGATCTGCTCATCTAAAAAGTTTTTAGTCAATTTTGTGGCAGACTGAGAGATCAAAATCAGAAAATTTGATTTTTTACCAACTAATAAAATTTTTTTGTAAAACTTGAAGAAATAGATAAAAAATTTGGGTTGCCAGTGAAAAACCACTCCTGAAGAAAAAAAACCTTTTTTTTTTAAATTTATCCAAGTTATCGTCAATTTAAGATTTTTCTCAAATTCGTCTTAACAAATATTGAAATTTTATTGAAAAAAGAAATTTTATTTTCATTGTAAATAATACATTTTGTTTTAAATCGATTAAATTTTTCCTGAGTATTAATTTCTTCAAGAATAAAATAATTTTCATCTACTAAATTTCAAATTATACGTCAAAAACCAATAAAAACCGTTTCAAATAAATTCTGCTATTTGAATCTATAAATAGTTTTTGACTTGAAAAGTAAATTTTAGTTCATGAAAATGGTTTTTTTTTTTATAGAAATAAATCGCCAGGAAAAAATTAATTGATTTAAAAAAAAAATTATTATTTTACAATGAAAATCCAGCGAATAATGTCTATTTTAAGTTCAAAAACAGGATTTTTTCAATAGAATTTCAATCATTTTAAAACCATTTTGAACTTAGAAAATGCATAACTGGGTTGAATTTAATCGTGATATATATATAATTTTATTTTAAATCAATTAATTTTTCTCTGGAGATTTATTTCTTGAAGAAAAAAAACCATTTTCATGAACTAAAATTTACTTTTCAAGTCAAAAACTATTTATAGATTCAAATAGCAGAATTTATTTGAGACGGTTTTTATTGGTTTTTGACGTATAATTTGAAATTTAGTAGATGAAAATGATTTTATTCTTGAAGAAATTAATACTCAGGAAAAAATTAATCGATTTAAAACAAAATGTATTATTTACAATGAAAATAAAATTTCTTTTTTCAATAAAATTTCAATATTTGTTAAGGCGAATTTGAGAAAAATCTTAAATTGACGATAACTTAAAAAAAAGGCAACCAAATTTTTTTATCTATTTCTTCAAGTTTTACAAAGAAATTTTATTATAATTGGTAAAAAATCAAATTTTCTGATTTTTATCTCTCAGTCAGCCACAAAATTGACTAAAAACTTTTTAGATGAGCAGATCCAACTTACTGCTATGAAAATTCCAAAATAACAAATTATTTACAAAAAGTTTGCAAGGTCAGATTTTGTCGTCATTTTATTCGACTTTCATTCAAGCTAGGTGTGTCGTTTTTTATAGAAAATACCCCAAAATTCGTGATCAACA
Organism: Anagrus nilaparvatae; assembly: GCA_022575985.1. Classification (NCBI taxonomy): domain Eukaryota; kingdom Metazoa; phylum Arthropoda; class Insecta; order Hymenoptera; family Mymaridae; genus Anagrus; species Anagrus nilaparvatae. The sequence continues at coordinate 26,589,829 of JAKSXM010000137.1, forward strand.
ATCCAAAAAATATATAGTAAAACAAACCTGATGGTGGCTGGAAACTTGAAAACCTTATCCGTTTATTGACTGAAGTAAGAAAACTTCAGTGACAGTAATTTACACAAACTAGCGTATAGATAGAAATATTCTATGGTTTACACCCAGTCTATTTATAAGAAAAATTTTTTTTGATCCATTTCTATTTCCCCCTCTCTCAGGAAACGGTTTTTGTATCAATTTGATAAATTATTTATTTTATAAATGACCTTATTAGATATATTTATTTTATCCGGTCAAAAAAGAATATTTATGTATTATATAAAATTCAAAGTTCCTAAAATTTAAAATTCAAAAACCTCCGAGGGTGTCCTCTTTTGTTCATTTCTTTTGAAGAATCTACTTTTGTTGATCCCCTTGAAAAAGTCCATTTTTTTCTCCTCTTCAAATCTAAACTTTTCACCTCTTTTGATTTCAAGGTGAACTCAAGTACCTCAACTAGAACTACTTATTTAAAGTTATTAAATTTTTTTTTTGATTATGTTTTTGATCTTTGTATAAATAAAAAAGTTTTTATTTTAAATACCTTGTATTTTATCCGCAATGATATTAATTTTTTTTTCGATTGTCGTTCGAATTTGGGATAATCCTCGAAAACGATTTAATGTTTCTGATATTTTCGTTCCACTAACATAAAATATATCTAATCCCTGAAAAAAAGAAAAATTATTTATAGATATAAAGCCCTTTATTCATATTATCATTTTTACAAATAAAGCTTTACACTTCGTATTGAGCACAAAAAAAATTACAGTCTGCAAGTTTTCAATAAGTAGTTTCGCTGGTATGTAACTTGTCGTCATGCTATATTATAGAATTACGATGAAAAACTTTTTAAATTTTCATACACGTTATTAGGTCCATAAGCATAACAATTTTTTTCTATTTTTTATAAAAACTAGGGGGCAAGCCCCCTGCGCGCTGCAGCGCGCCAACCCCCTCAGATCATATTCATGTTTAATCGAAATAAAATTGTGGTTTAATTCACAAATAAAAACAATTGTAGAGTGAGATGTCAATTTCAAATAATGAACTTTTTTCATAATTCTAATAAACCATTATTATTTTTATTTTTAAAATTTATCTCAAGAAAATATCGGTGCTACGCACCTCGGGCCAGAACCCTTTTCAACCCTCAAAATAAATTTTTCTTTTGTTCTGGATAGCGAAATTTTTTAATAGGATGACGAAATACTCGAATTAATTTTCATAGATTGTTACATGTACAAATATAATTAATTTTCTATTAGTTTAAAAATTTTTCATTTAAATTTATAATCATTTTTACAGTTTATATTATTATAAATTAAAAAATTAATATTTAAAATTGTCTACAAATTTGTATACAGCGCGCCGCTAACACTACAGAACATCAATGAAACGACCTAATAGATAAAGATGACGAATTTTTAAAAGATGGTATAATAAAATAATTATTGTACTTCTTATTTCCGTAATAAAAATTAAAACTAATGAAATAAATAAATAAAAAATCGGCGCAACCAATCACTACCCGAATAAATTAGACGAAAAATTATGTCACATGAGTTTACCTCAAGAAAAAAATATTTAATATCGCATCCGAATGCAAATACTAATTACTATGCCTCGAAATAAATTTTTTTTTGTCCTGGACACCGAAATTTTACAACCGGATGACGAAATACTCCAATAAGTTTTCATATATTATCATAAATAAAAGCCAATATTATTTGTATTTTAAAAAATTATTTCAAGAAAAAAATATATATCGTATCTGAATGCAAATATTGATTACTGTCCCTCGGCGCTACGCACCTTGGACAGAAACTTTGTCATCCCTCGACATTAATTTTTCTTTTATTCTGGACAGCGAAATTTAATAATAGGATGACGAAATACTCGAATCAGTTTTTATGTATTTAATTATGTCGCACCTACAGATGTAATGTTTTATTATAGTTTAAACATTTTTTATTAAAATTTATAATTATTTCGACAGTTTACTGTACAATAATAAATTAAAAAATTAATATTTAAAATTGTTTTACAAATTTTTTAAACAGCGCGCGGAAGATACTGCAGAGCAAAAATGGACCGATTAAGATAAAATCAAAGACGAAATTTTTAGAAGATTGTATAATAAAATGAAAAAAGTATTATATTTCTTATTTATATTTAATTATAATGAAAAATACACAAAATTCTATTAATAAATAATTATATTAAAAGATTAAATAGTAATAAAAATTAAATAACGCGCGAGAGTTTATGTGACAGAGAACTTCTTGTATTCTATACCGCTAGTACCCAATAAAAAATATAATTCACGCGCATGACAAAATCAACGCGACCAATCAAAACACGAATAAATCGAGGAACAAATTCTGATGATATTTCTTCTTTTTTTATAAAAAAATTTTATTCTTGATCAATATCCCAATATAAAAATGGTATAAAAATGTTTTTTTGAATTCGAAAAAAAAAAAATTATTTTACTTGAAATAAAAATAAGTTAATTAATTAATTAATCAAACTATTTTTATCAATTAGGTGAAAAATATCATTCAGGATTAACTGATTACGATGATGCATCAAAACGTCAAAAATTTCCAGTATCACCAAGTTTTTATGAAAAATCACGAAGTCACATTGAAAAAGATGATTCTTTGATAATCCCAACTTATAAAAATTTACCACCAATTAATAATAATTTTAAAATGCCAATGAAGTTCGGTGATGTTAGTTACATTGGTACTGAAAGACTCGCGAGTAGCCATGATCCAGGTAAAAAAAACTGAATTTTAAGTAATTTTCGAAAAAATTGATAAAACTTTTATTTTTAGATACAGGTGATACAAATCGTTTAGCAACAAGAAATAATATGGATGATTCAAGTAACAACGAAAATGAAAAAGTTGATCATGATCGTAAAACGTTAATTCAAGAATTAGAAAATACTGGCGATGAAATTGAACGCCCAAAAACATGCAGTATAACATGTAAGACTAACGAATTTTTATGTATGACTCCATGTATTTGTATTGACATTGAAAGTCGTTGTGATGGAACGGTAAGAAAAAAATTTTTTTTTCGTATATGTTAAAAGAATAAAATATAAATTAATAATAATTTTAGATTGACTGTGAAAATTCAGATGATGAAATTAATTGTGAAGAAATTGATGGTGTTCATTTTAATGGTACGTGTTTTGGTAAAAGATCATTACGTTGCCCAAATTCTGGTGAATGCATTGCCAAAGAATGGATATGTGATGGTGACAATGATTGTGGCGATTTTTCTGATGAATCACATTGTGGTAAGTTTTAAAATAAAAAACAATGCTTAATCGTAAACAAATTTTCACAAAGTAAAATTTCATTTATAGGCGAACAAAAAAATTGTACTGCAGAACAATTTGAATGTAAAAATGGTCTTTGTATTCCTAAAAAATGGGTTTGCGATGGTGAAAATGACTGTAAAGATTATTCTGATGAAAGCAGTTGTCAAACAATTGGGTAATTTAATAAATTAAAACCTTGCCAAATTATCATCCAAAAATTCGTGCATAAAGTTTTATTTAAAAAATTTCCTTTGCAGAAGTTCGTGCTTTGATGAAGATTTTGTTTGTCTTGATGGAACTTGTATCGATGAATCATATAAATGTAATGGTAAAAAAGATTGTTCTGATGGCTCAGACGAAGAAAAATGCGGTATTTTCAAGTTTTTAAATCAATAAAACCTATTTTTATCAAGAAAATTTTAATTAAATTAATCTAAATATTTTTTTAGAATTTACTGAGGTCCATTGTAGAGAGACACAATTTAGATGTGCATATCCAAGATGTATTTCAATGCAGTTTGTTTGCGATGGTGATGACGATTGTGGAGATGGCAGTGATGAAGATAATTGCCCTGCTATCAATGGTACATGTAATGCAAATGAATTCAAGTAAGGTTTTTTTAAATTATGAAAATGATTTTTTCTGAAATTTTCATATAAAATATCATAAATTTTTTTTAGATGTAAAAGCGGTAAATGCATAAGTTTAAAATGGTTATGTGATAAAGAAGTCGATTGCGTTGATGGTGATGATGAGAAAAATTGTGCAAATCCGATTCCTAAAAATTGTACGGCTATAAATGAATTCACTTGTATGGGTGGAGCTTGTATAGCTGTTAGTATTAATAATAATTTTTTTGCCAATTCCATAAATAAAAAAAAAGTATTTAAAAAATTTGTATTTTATTTATGCCTAAGCACGAATATGTTTGCGATGGTGTACCTGATTGTACAAATGGAGATGACGAACAAGGATGTGAAACAACTTGTGAATTGACTCAGTACCACTGTAAATCTACAGCAAAATCTACTATTCCTAAAAATGAAACAGCATCAAGTAAGGCTACATTAGCTTATTACTCTAAACATCCGGAATGCATTAATTTGAAACATGTTTGTGATGGTATTGCTGATTGCCCTGAGGGAGATGGTAATTTAATTTTTATTTTAAAAGATTTATGATTCTATTGATAATAGTTTTATGATATGAATTTAAAATTTTAGACGAGGAAAAATGTTCGAAAAAAGTAGTTTGTAATAAGGATGATAAATGTACACATTCTTGCATAATTACGGCTGATAACATAAGAGCTTGCACTTGCGATCCAGGATATATTCTTGCTAAAGATAACTATACTTGCGAAGATATCAATGAATGCGAATTTACAAAAGTAACTTTTTTATTTTAAAAACTTTTGAATTATTATCTCTAAAATTTGTTAACTCATTTTTCTTTATTGATTCTGAAGGATCCAGTATGCAGTCAAATTTGCCAAAATACAGTTGGTTCATTTTTATGCTCTTGTTCTCAAGGATACGTATTGAGGCCAGATCAAAGATCGTGCAAAGCTATTGGTGCCAATCCAACTTTACTTTTAGCGAATAGAATTGATATTAGACAGGTTTGTAAAATCTTATATCCAGCTCAAAATTTTTCCCTTTTAAAGAAAATTATTAATGATACAGGTCAGCATTAGTACTTCAAAGTATACATCGGTTTTAAAAAATCTTCATAATGCCATAGCATTAGATTATCATTACAAGAAAGGCATAATTTTTTGGTCCGATGTTTCAATGGATGTAATACAATCTTCTAATACAAATGGTTCGGAGATTACAGGTATATTAATTTTAAAATAGCTGAATTTAAACAAAATTTTCTTTCTAAATTAAAACATGATTTTTTTAGATTTTATTCGATGGGGGTTAGAAAGTCCTGGAGGTATTGCTGTGGATTGGATTCATGACCTATTATTTTGGACGGATTCTGGTACCAGAAGAGTTGAAGTTGTTAAGATCGATAACCGCATGCGTCATGTACTTGTGGCAAATGATATTGATAAACCCAGAGCTATTGCAGTACATCCGAATCTTGGTTACGTTTATTGGTCTGATTGGGGTAATTCTAAGTTTTTTTAAAATATTAATATGTTTATAATTACTTTCGATACAAATGTTGCAAAATTCCGAACAACGAAGAATCTTCTTCGCATCTTCTGGTCAAAACTTGAACCAATAAAATACGATTTACTTTCTCTTTCCTTTTAGAATTATCACGAAATTAAGCATTATCAACGCTTGTTTTGAAAAAAAATATATAATAAAACAATATATAACAAAAAAATATATAGTAAAAAATTTATTTTATTAATTAAAAGGGCCGAACCCGAAAATAGAGAGAGCTGATATGGATGGATCTGGTAGAATGGCTCTTGTAAAAGATTCTATACACTGGCCAAATGGATTGACCATAGACTACACCTCCGATAGACTATTTTGGGTTGATGCAAAACATCGCGTCATTGAATCTGTCCATATCGATGGCACTGATCGCAAAAAAATTGTAACTAGAGGATTACATCATCCTTTTTCCATAACTGTTTTTGAAGATTCGATATTTTGGACTGATTGGCATTTTAAAAGCATAACGACGGCAAATAAGGCAACTGGCCGTGGATTTAAAATAATTCATTTTGGATTGCATTTCCCAATGGATTTACATAGTTTTCATCCCCAAAGACAGCCAGAATATAATAATCGCTGCGGTAATAATAACGGCGGATGTTCACATATGTGTTTACCAAACCATACGAGTTATAGTTGCGTTTGTCCAGTTGGTTTAAAAATTAAACAAGATGGAAAAAATTGTCAAGCTACTGCAGATGATATATTAATTTTTGCAAGAAAAAAGGATCTTCGTTTAATGTCTTTAGAACAGCCATCAAAGTTATTTGACACTGTGATTCCTGTAGATGATATTGAAAGCGCGGTCGCTTTAGCTTGGGATTCTGATGATGATTCTATTTATTGGACCGATGTCGATGCAGATACTATATCTAAATCTCATGTGAATGGAAGCAATCAAGTTACAATAGTACATCATAATTTAGGTGAGCACAACATTTAAAACAAATATTTATAGCTGGTTTGCATTTTATAAAAAAATTTTTCAGAGTCGCCAGCTGGATTGGCTTTGGATTGGTTGACAAAAAAGCTGTATTGGACAGACGCAGGTACCAATAGAATCGAATGCTCTAATCTTGATGGGACCATGAGAAGTTTACTTATTTACGAAAACCTAGAGAAACCGAGGGATATCGTCGTTAATCCATATGGTAAGCTATTAGACTTGGATCATATATGAATGAAATTCCTACGTTCTTATTTGGTTCTTTTATACCATGACTAACGTATCTTTTAAATCCGATATTTTGTATTAAAGAGGGAACTATGTATTGGACTGACTGGGGTAAAAAGCCAAAAATAGAAAAAGCTTACATGGATGGGACTAATCGTCGAATTTTAATTGATGTGAACTTACATTGGCCAAATGGATTAGCAATAGATTATGATAAAAAGAGACTATATTGGACCGATGGTGGTACAAACCGTATTGAATATTCCGATCTTGAAGGCAATAGAAGAGCAGTTTTAATTGCAAACGGTTAGTGACTATCATTATTAAAAATAAAAATATTCAATAATTATTTAACAAATTTTTCAGAAACTATTCTGCTTCATCCATTTGGGTTGGTAATTCATAAAAATAAAATTTATTGGACCGATTGGGATACGTTTAGTATTCATCGAGCAGATAAAGATACTGGTTCAAATATCAGCGTTGTTAAAAATGGAATATCAGGTTTGATGGATGTACGCGTGTTTCATAGAAACAGGAAAAAAGTTAAAACCTATTGTGATAATAACAACGGAAATTGTTCTCATCTTTGCTTATTAGCAGGGCCGAACAAAGCGACGTGTGGCTGCCCTACGGGACTGGTTTTAATGGTAATAACAACATTGATTTTATAAAAAAAATCAAGTATATGATACGATATTGTTATTTTCTATAAATATGTTCTTTTAAATTTATTAGCCGGATAGAAAAACGTGTCCAAGAATGCCAGCCAAATTTCTGATAATGGCACATCGCATTGATATTAGAATCTTATCTCTTGATAGTAATTATACTGCTGATGTCGTGTTACCAATAAGTCATATGAAAAATACAAGCGGGGCTGATGTTGATTTATTAACTGGAAAAATTTATTATACTGATCCCGGACAACCCTTTTCAAAAAGTATTAAAAGGGTAAGTGATAATGGTCATTACGAAGAAACTATCATAGATAAATGCATTGATACAGTTGATGGAATTGCGATTGATTCGATTGGAAGAAAGGTATTGATTGATAATTTTTCAAATTATAAATTTCAATTATTTATCAAATCATAAATTTCTAGCTATACTGGACCGATGCTGGACTTAATAGTATTGAAGTTAGTGAATTAGATGGTACAAATCGAAGAGTTTTGGTATGGTCTGGTTTAGATAATCCAAGGGCAATTGCCTTACATTATTTAGCTGGTTTGATGTTTTGGTCTGATTGGGGCCATACTCCTCGAATAGAAAGAGCTGACATGGATGGAAATAAGAGAATGGCTGTGATTACCGAAGGACTCACATGGCCTAACGGATTATCAGTTGATATACTAACTGATCGCATTTATTGGAATGATGCAAAAAGGAAAATTATTGAAAGCGCAGATCTGGAGGGTAAAGAAAGAAAAGTAATTCTTGAAAAAGTAGAGCATCCATATGGCTTAGCAATATTTGGAGATCATATTTTTTGGAGCGATTGGCAGGAACAGTCGTTATTAAAAGCTAGAAAAGAAGATGGTTCAGAGAAAGTTGCTTTAGTAACAAAATTAGAAGGTATCATGGATATCAAATCGATCAACGTACGTACCTTTCATAATCATAATAATTTATTTAAAAAGCACATCCTTCATAGATCTTTACTTAATTTTGTAGGTTGAAGATGTTCATAAATATTTGAATGAAAATTCATGCAGAATAAATAATGGAGGTTGTACTCACTTATGTTTACGTAATCCTCGGAATTTTACATGTGCCTGTCCAACTGGAATTATTATCAATGAAGATGGAAAAACTTGCAATAATACACCGAATAATTTTCTATTGTTAGCAGCTAAAAAAACATTAGTTAGAATGTCACTTGATACTGAAGAAATGTGGGAAGTACCCTTACCTATCAAGAATATAAATTACGCATATTCTGTTGATTTTCATTGGGAGAAAAAATTAATTTTTTATACAGACATTGATCTTAAAATTATCAAGTAAATATTTTCATCAATATTTCGAAGTAACAATTTTAAAGTAAATGCGAATAATATATTTTTTTCAGGTCCATTAGTATGAACAATTTTTCAAATGTTAGAACAGTTGTTAGAGGTTTAAATATTTCAACCCCATTTAGAGTAGCTATTGATTGGATAGCTGATAATATTTATTGGACTGACATGAAACATAGATTAATCGAAGTATCAAAATTAGACGGTACAGGTCGTAAAAAATTAATTGAAAATCTTAAAGAACCAATATCATTAGCGTTATTCCCAAAAGAAGGTTATTTATATTGGACAGAATGGGGTGATCAACCAAATATTAAAAGATCATATCTAGATGGAAGTGGTATCAAAAGTATCATATCAACTGATTTAAGTTTACCAAATGGAATATCAATTGATTATGAAGGAAGAAAACTATATTGGGCGGATGCATTAAAAGATAGGATCGAAGTTTCTGATTTACATGGTAGATACAGAATGCAATTAGTACCTGAAGCTATCAATGCTTTTGGATTAACACAAGTAATTTATTTATTGAAATATTTTTCGGCGATTATAAGCGAATATTGAAAAAAAATTTTATTATTTTAGTTTCGTAACAATATTTACTGGGGCGATTGGTTCAAAGAAGAAATTGAAAAAGCTGATAAAAGAACTGGTAAATATCGTTCTAAGATAAGAACCGCACTTGACAGAACAACTGCAATTAGAGCGATTACTTCTGAAAGACAAACTGGTTGGACTCCATGTGCCATTGATAATGGTGGATGTTCGCATCTTTGCTTCTTCATTAGAAAAAATTATACTTGCGGTTGTCCAGACCAGCCGGATTCAGTTCCTTGTTCAACTGGTTAATATGACTTTTAGTTGTTTTATATTTCAAATTGAAATGAATAAATAAAATTTTATTTTTTGTAACAGTACCAAAAAAATGGATGCCTTTAAGAAAAGCTGGTACAGAAGGTGATAAAAATTATGATATAATAGATGACGAAGAACAAGCAATAAATAATAAAAATCGTAATCGTGATGGAAAATTAAATAATCGTGATAAAACAGTTAGTTTAAGAACAATGATTATAACAACAGTGATATTAATGATTGTGACAGTTGGAATAATTGTTGTTATAATATATTTATTGTGTCAAAAAAAGACAAAGAGAAAAAAATATTTATTTGACAATCGTAGAAATGTATTAACTTTTTCAAATCCTAATTATAATGCTAATAATACTGGTACTGATTTACAAACGACTCCAACAAATCAACAAACACAAGATAAAAAAAATTTTATTTGGAAAAGACTTAGATATGATAAATCACAGGTATGTTAAACGTTTTTCTAAATTTTTATGTTTTTTTTTTTTAATTTTGTGTTCATTTTATATACTTGTGTGTGCGTGCGTGTGCGTGTGTGTGTGTGTGTGTGTGTGTGTGTGTGTGTGTGTGTGTGAGAGAGAGTGTGCGTGTGTTTAAATTATGAAACAATTGCAAATTCTTTTATACGTACTGGCTTTTTTCTGCGCTTTTGTATAAATTGTATTCGAAAAAATACTAAAATTTCATACTTCAGCATAATTTTTTGTAAATTACATATGGCTTGCTTGAATTATATCATAAAGTGTATTACAAATAAATGTTAAAAAGTGAATTATGTATGTTATAATTTTTTTACCAAAGAATATATTTACCAAAAATATACTACATATTTGAAAATTCATGCAAAATATATATATATATATATATATATTATATATAGTTATAGGTTACGTACCATTTAAAGTTCAAAAAATTTTATTTAACTTTGAAAATCTTGCATGATGTTTATATTTATAAGTAATTAAAATTTTTTTAATTTTGCTAAATTAAAAAAAATTTTTTTGCAAAGTCGAAAGTGTGTATTTTTCCCATAGGAAAAAAGGAGAAAATTGCAAAATTTATTATAGATTTTCAATTGAATTATTTTCCTTTTCTGCTTCTGAATCTAATACTTTACACTGAACAAATTTTCAAAGCTGGTTTTACACTGCATTTTAGTAACGCGTATGCAAATTAAATATAAAAAAAATCCGGTATTAGGAAATAGCTTTTTGGAGAACCAATGTATAAAATAATGGTGATTTATTTGGGCGAATTTCGCCTCCCGCGGTTTTCGATCCGTTATTGGTTTTACTCTAAAATACCATTTCATTCATTATTACACAGTAAAAAAAATCTACACAATATTACTACAGTTTAGTTATTTTACTACGATTTAGTAATATTATTACAAAAATAGTAAATTTACTAAAAATTGTAGTCATTTTACTACTAGTAAAGAGCGATTTCATCGCTTCAGAGCAAAATTTTAATAAATTTTGTAATGATAATTATCAGAGTTCAATTGATTCAACTCTAGTACCCCTAGAATTTGGTATGAATACGCTCAATGACCTTAAATCGATCCTCAAGTTTAGTAAAATTACTACACATCTACTAAAATATAGGGTCTACTCGGAACCTACACATTTCGAACTTGCACATCTATTTTCTTACACATTTTATTACACGAAAAAAATATTACACATTAAATAAATTACCAAAATAAATCTTACACAAGTGTAGGAAAATTAATAATTAAATATTTTATATATTTTAATTGTAAAACAATATGAAAATTATAAAAATATATAAAATATTTAATTATTAATTTTCCTACACTTGTGTAAGATTTATTTTGGTAATTTATTTAATGTGTAATATTTTTTTCGTGTAATAAAATGTGTAAAAAAATAGATGTGCAAGTTCGAAATGTGTAGGTTCCGAGTAGACCCTATATAGAAATGTTGTGTACATTTTTTTTACTGTGTACTTGCATTTAAAAAAATACGTGCTATTTTTATTATTTAAGGTCATTCTATCCAACTCGGGATATTTTTCGCGAAGCATATTTGTAACTGAAAGATTTTAGCCATATATTTATTTATAATAATTTTTTAATGAAAGAATCAATGCTTTTCAGTATTTGGTACAAGAATATAAAAAAAAAATTGAAAATGTTTATTTGTTTAAACAAATATGACCTGTTAAATTTTTGTAATTTTTGGCTCATAAAAGCCTGAGATTTCAGATCTGGGCAATTTTGGGCTCATTTTGAAGATCATTCAATTCTAGGGGAAGGTATCGTTGGAAATTTTTCGCTCAACCTCTTTAGTAATGAGTTACAGCTAATTGGTTATAAAATTTCGATCATTTTTAATTTTTTTTTTATAAACAATTAGATGTAACTCATTACTGAAGAGGTTGAGCGAAAAATTTCCAACGATACCTTCCCCTAGAATTGAATGATATTCAAAATGAGCCAAACAGGATTTTGATCCAAGTAGCCCAGATCTCGGAACTCAGGCTTTTATGACCCAAAAATTACAAAAATTTAACAGGTCGTATTTGTTTACACAAATAAACATTAAAAAATTTTTTTTTTTATATTCTTGTACCAAATACTGAAAAGCATTGATTTTTTCATTAAAAAATTATTATAAATAAATATATAGCTAAAATATTTCAGTTTCAAATATGCTTCGCAAAAACATCCCGAGGTGGAAAGAACGACCTTAAGATTCAACCCGATATTCAAACAGCATTGTAGAATCAGCAAAAATAAGTTTTAATTACTTTTCTTTTTTGCTGTTAAGAATTCGGTTATAATGAAAGATTTTTTTACTGTATTTTTTTATGTGCTAATTGTAAATAATTTTTTTACTACACTGTAAAAAATCAGCTATCGAGGGTGGTAAATTTACTATCGTGACAGTCATTTTACTGTTTGGAACTTTGGATGGTAAATTTACAATTCGATAGTTAGGAAACACTAAATTCACTAATTTTTTACAGTGTAGTTTTTTGTCTTATTTAATTTATTGTTAACCGAAATTCCTTATTAAAAAAAAATTTTAAAGAAAATGCATGAGACAAAAATTTTTGTGTTTTTAAACAAAAAAACTTTGTATTTTTTTTAATAATTTATTTAAATTATTATTTCTGTCAAAATTTATCTGTTTTTATTAATTTTTGTTTTTCCTTTTTGTTAATTTTTAATGAAAACAATTGTTACATACACGCAAATAAAAAAAGAAACAGAGAAGCAGTTCATCAAAGATTGAATGTCCTGTCAAGCTTCAACATCTTCCACTGCATCTAATTCAAATGAATGAAATTGAAACTACCACGTAATTTATGACTAAAATTATGAAATTAAGGTTAAAATTAAAAATAAATGACTTTCCTGATTATCGTTTAAAAAAATTTTAAATGTAATTAAATACTAAAATTATTTTTTTAAAAAGATAAAATATTTTTATTGGCACAACTGAATGAATGTTTAAAATGCACGATAATTTGTTCTGGCAGGACCGATTATAATAAAATAATCTAAATCTTAAATATTTCAATACTGCCACAAAAAAAAGTAAATAAATTCGTCTAACTGTGATCAAACAAGTAGATTCTATGTAAAAAAATAGGTGCTATATTATGAAATTCGTGGTCTATGATACAAAACTTCTTGTAATAATTCAAAAAATCAGAGAATTGTAAATGAGAATAAAAGACCAAAGTACAATGTTTAAGAATGGGTTTTATAAAAATTATTGTGATATTTATATGATCAAATTGAAACCAAAGTGAAATGCTGGAAATTCTCATTTGCACCGTCTGGCGACATTTTTCCCAATCTTTTTTTCCCAATGACTTTTTCCCAAGGATTTTTTCCCAAAATATTTTTTTCCAAAAACTTTTTTTTCCAAAAAAAAAATTCCCAATGAACCATTAATTTCCAAAAATAATTTTTTTTTCAAATAAATTTTAATTAAACGTTACAAAATGCTTAATCAAATACAATTATTTAATTAATTTATTGTTAATTTTTTATATAGTTTATAATTTTATATGGTAACCTATGAATTCTAAATATTCAAGTTCTTTTCCACTCTTTACATACACATTATAATATTTCAAAACAATATTATATATCATCGATTATATATATTATTATATATAATATATATATATCTTCTTCTGGAACGAATTCTAACGAACACAGTTTTTGATCGGCATTTTTGATAGCCCTGCCATTATCGTCATTATATGCCACCTGCAACCCTTCACTTTGGATTTTCCTAAACACATTTTGCCGCAAGTGGAAAAAACAGGCTTTTACTTGCGTGTTCATTTTGCGTGCAGAATCAATAATAGACACCTCAAAATCAGTCATTATCATTTCTGGTGGCTCAAAATCTGCATCTAACTATTTGAAGTATTCACGCACAATTTCAAAAACTTTTGAATATGCAATCTCTTCCTTTATCTCTAAAAGAGAATAAACATATGGCAAGGCTACGATTTGCGGATTCTCATCAACTGATTAATTTGTGGATCCTAAGATGGTGAACAATTGTAAAAAAATTGATGGCGAGGAATAAAAATTTGGGAAATTTTTATTTTGGGAATTTTTACTTTGGGAATTTTTATTTTGGAACTTATTTTTTTTGGGAAAAATAATACGTTGGAAAAAAAGGCTTTGGGAAAAATAATAGTTTGGGAAAAAATCCCGTTGGGAAAAAAAGATTGGGAAAAATGTGGCCAGATCCATTTGCACGTTCCTAATTTCTTATAATCGTTTTGAATAACTGTATGGTTTTATTAAATTAAAATTGTGATTCTAAACGTTGATGTCAAGTATTAATTAAGATTTTTGAACTACAAGTATATTGATATAGATATTTTCAGTCAAAAAGAAAGTAAATTTTAATTATATTATCGCAAATATAAAAAAGCCAGAACGCATATATAAATTTATTAAGTATAAAACATAAACATATAGCACAGTTTTTGAAAATTGCACCATACATTTTGCACATTAGAAAATATAGCATTAAAAATAGCACATTTTTAGTCACTACATTTTTCAAACATTAAATTTTCAATTAATTTTATCAAAATTTATATACTGAGTATCATTTTGAAAACACGGTAATGCAATGTTGTTTGCAAAACAGTAATGGCCATTGTTGCTGTGAAGATCGTCATTTTGGAACAATGTTAAAAAAAAATAATTCCAAAATTTTCATTCTTTTTTGCTGCTTTTTATTATAAGAATGAAAACCGCGTTAATATGTTCAAATTATTTGTTATAAAATTTTTCTCGCAAATAAAATGATTTCAAAAGATTATTTATAAAGGAAGGAAGTCAAAATTAAACGTAATGGGAAGGGTTTGAATCTGGGAAAAGTAATGGGGCAAATTCGAAATCTAGAAAAATTGTAACAAATTTTCAAGGCTCTTGAACTTTTCCTGCATAACCCATCGAAAATCTTGCATGGCCCTCGGAATCCCTTGTAAGGCTATGGAAAGGCGTTTCTTCTCGGGATGATTTTATTTCTGAGAGTTTTCGTTTTGGAAAATTAGAACTACTGTAACCAATTACTGCTAAAAATTTTTTGGTGCTCTAAGGTTACTTAGAGAAGCAAAGGAATGAAAATTTAACAAAATTTTCTTAAATATGAAAATTCGTAAATGACTTTAAAAATGCTAAATTTTAATAAAAATGATTGAAAATTTCTTAATGAAACCGACATGTTTACACAAAAATACTTATGCATGTTAAAAGTACAAGTAAAAAAATTGAATAATGAATATAGGAGAGAGTTTATGAGGATAATGGGCAAAATTCAAGCCCTGAAATAATGTCTTTAATACCAACATCAGTAACACCGAGCAGTAGTCGTGCAGCATCAGTAACTCCAATGGATGCATCGCCACCAGCAATTACACGTGTTACCGTCCAACGTTTAGAACCATCAATTATAACTGGTCCGAAACCAAAAGTTACAGATTCGTGAATTAAAAATATTTTTAAAAAAACTATTAAATAGTGCTCAATTAAATAGTGTAATAAAATTTATTGTATGCGAAAAATTAAATAATTTTTGATAAAGGGTTGGCTGGTACGACTGTTAGAGAAGAAAAAAAATGGTATAATTTTTATTTTTTTAAATAAAAAGCAATAAAATAAAATAAATAAACGCTCAAATTTATTTTTTTGTGCTTTTTAATAAATAAAAAAAAACAGTTTCAGACAAAAAATAATAATAAAAAGACTTATAAAATAAATAAAAAGCGTAATTATTAGATAATATTTATGTATTTTATAAAGATAATGAAATAATTACATTTTTTATATTATAATTTAATATTTGAAAAAAACAGTATTAATTATATGTTTAAATTAGATTATAAAAAAAAAAAAGTTTTTAAGTAATTATTGAAAATATTCCTATAAATATTAAATTTTTCTAATATTTTAATGTAAAAAATTATAAAATACTAGCCATATATATATATTTAATGATTAAGAGAAAAAAATTGTTCGAAATTAAAAAATTATAAAATGTGTCTTTTTTTGAACGTTGAAATATTAGTATATTATTATGCCCCATTATGGCAAAAAAAATGAATAATTGCCCAATGCTCGCGTGCAAATGCATGGTAAGCTATGATTTTGGGCATTTTTTTTCTTTTTATGAAAAAGGGTTGTATATATACGTTGTTTCTTGAAAACACGTCCTGCTCTACCACCGAGAAATGCGTGGCTTTCTGGCCGCTGATAAGAAAACGAAAATTTCAAACGAAATGTAATTTGTTTGGTTACTATATTAAGGCCATTAAATTTTGATCTTTTTAAACTGTTTTTTTCGGCAGCTATTTTAATTTTGCTTTGAAAGATTTAACCCTTTAAATCTATGTAAAGATGGCTCGTAATATTGACTTGTGATGCCCATGTAGAAATTAAAATTAATTTTTTGAAATGAATTTTTTAAAAAATGAATGTATATTACTTACCTATGACCAGAAAAATAAAGGATGTCTCAAATCACAAATAAATTAACTCCCAAAGCAAAACCGAGGATGGTAAACTATGATTTGGGGCATTTTTTTTTTATGGCAAAAGGTCGTATATAATTTTTCTGTGTCAGTGGCGAGAAATTGCGACTTACTTGGCGGAGTGGCCAGAAAATCGAACTCTCGTGGCCACTGTCCAGGAAAAAATTTTCGATACATCGATGTTCCTGTACACGAGAAGAAATTTAGAAGCGAACCAATATTTTTTGAATAAGAAAGTTCGATAACTGTTCGATAGTACTTTAATTTTTTTAGTTGAGAGAAAATTTAAAAAAATTAGCTATTTAAACATTACTTTGTTAAAAGAAGTAAGAAAATGTATGCCCACGCAAAATGCATTTTGAAAATTCTTAAATATTTTCAAAAAATCAAGAGCTGCGAATCTTAATATAGGAAAAATTAAGAAATTTCTCTTTATTTACTAGTAGATGATTTTCAAACCGGTTCAAATTAATTGCCTAATTACCGAGTGTACCAACCAAATTAAACTTCGCTTGGAATTATTCAGATTACATAAATAAAATAAAAATTGTATAATAAAAAATATTAATTAATTATATTTATTGTGTAAGATATATAAATGACTGTAATTATATATATATAAAATATATTTGTATTTTAAGAGAAAAACATGTCCATTAACGTGCATCTAATTTAGCATTTAAGATATAAAATTTGCCATTTATACAATGAATTTATTTTTTGTTTATAATACATAATTATATGACTGATTTAGTAATAAAATACTATATTTAAAATTAAATTTTAAAATAAATATTTATATAATAATAGTTAAATTTTAAAAAAATTCATTATGTAATTATAAATAATCTCAAAAATTTATTACAAAACAAGAAGTTTTCATATATTAATTATGTAAAAATATAATTTTATTATTTTCATTTTTTTGTAAAGAAATTAAATTTTTAATTAATTACTGTAATAATTTGGAGTGGATCCAGAAAGCATGAGTTCAGAGGGGCGAATTTTTAAAAAAATACCCTGTGCAGCGGCAAGATGTGCAAAAAATACTCAAAAAGCACTAAAGTAAATTTTTGCTTCATGTGAATTTATACCCAAGACAAAGCCTAGCTTAATCTTTCCCTATATGGTTTATTTTTTATTTTTCCCTAAAGGCAAAACCCGCCCATTCCTCTAAAATATGTGCATCCACCTCACAATATGTACTTATGTAAATTTATTTTAATATAAAGAAAAAATTACTACAATATTAAAAAATTATGATAAAATGTTAAATTGTATACTTAAAATATATTTTCTGCTTATATATAAATGAAAATATTATATTTAATTATGTAATTAAATTTGGATTATTATATATAATTAAACGTTATTAGAAAACAAAAATTTTATTGTAGTTTGTAAAATGTATAAAAACTTTATTAACAAATTAAGAAATTTTTATTTATATGTACATAAAAAATAAATTTTTAAATTAATTAGTGCCAAAAAGAAATAAATAAATAATTTGTTTTTTATTAATTAATAATTACATTAGCATAAATGTAAGTGAATAAATGATTGTAAAATAAAAATTTAATTAAAATTAAAAACTATAATTAATTTCATTTTCCCTAGAATTAAATTCGAGTAATTTAGTAGGATCTTTACATTTACCATCGACTCTATCACAAGCTAAACCAGAATCACATGGACAAAATAAGAAATGTACATTGTCTAATTTTATTGATTTACCATTTGGATAACCTAATGTAGAGTTTAATATAACTGCTCCATTTGGACGACAATGGTCACCTTCTCTCTGTAATGGTCTGCACCATGGTACACTGTATCTTTCAGCACCTTCAATTTTTTAAGTAGATAAAGGATGAATTTGGTAAGACAAAAATTATTTTTTTTATTTATTTACCTATTGAACAGCAAGTCCCAGGACCACATTCAGTGTAACTTGAACATATTATGTTATTGTATTGAACAATGTCTTCAGAAATGGATCCACCATAAATTGTAACCACTGATACAACCAGTAATAAAATTACCAATTTTGCCATTTTTTAAATCTAGACTTAAAAAATTTTTTTTTTCGTTTTTACTTAACTGCAATTATTGTTCAGATATTTTATTATGATAAAAATGAACACGAGAAAAATATGAGTCATAATTTTTTTTTGTAACATTAATAATATATGTAAGAACGTCGGAAAAGATTTTTTTTAATTGATGTAATAATTGCTTAATGACCTTCATTAATTATGACCATGATTATTTTTATAAAATATATATATATCACGTTTAGTTAAAATATTTATTAATAAATAATTTTAATTTATTTTTTAAAATTTTAAAGCTCTCTTTTAAAGCTAAAAAAATTAAAATTTATATTTTTGTCACTGGATTGTGAAATTCGAACTTTATATGAATATGAAACTTTTGAAACATCGAATTCTATTTTTAAATTAAATTAGTTTTTAAAAAAAAAGTCTTTTACTTACTTTTTTTTCTTTTAGTATTGTAGAGAAAAAACTTTTTAAATAAAAATAAATGCACTAAAAATATTTCCTTTAATCTAAACAACTAAAGATGAGATCAAAATATATACTGATCATTTTATATTAAAAGCTAAAGTTTTATTTTTTTTTTTTTAATTACAAAACACTCAGCTGGAATTTGACATGTAATGTAATAGATTATGAATTGTTTTTTCAAGAGAATTATTATTATAATTTATCATTTTTTATTAAACACATGTGAATTTTACAATTTATATTAATAATATCACGACTTTATTAACATTTAATTATTAAAAAAAAATTAATTTTATTAGATTTATTACCTTCTGAAAACAAAGTATTAAAAATATTATTAGAAGTATAATACTCACTTAAGTAAATAATGATTTTGTATTTTTGTAATTAAATAAATAATTGTGTAATTTAGTTTAAAAATTTGTATTGTATGATTTAATTAGATTAGTCTTACATATTATTGCTTTAAGTATAAAAATAATACCCGATTAACATAAGTGATGTAATAAAGACATTTTTTGAATATGAGAAATTCCACCAAAAGATTGCGCTTATTATGGTCAACCTTTTGAAAAAAAAAAATTTGAAGGCACACCTTGCTAGTACGTTTTTTTGAGTTCCTTAGATCATATATAGTCACAAAAAAGTGATGAACAGAAAAAATGTTGCTTGTACAATAGTTTTTTTTGAGTTGGAAGGCTCATCAAAATCACGTTTTTCCGATATTTAAAAAAACCAATTTTTGAAACTTTTTTTTAATCAATTAAAATCATTCTAAACGATATATTACTGTTTTTTAACTTATTTTGTACTCATAATTTACTAAAAAAATCGTTTTTATAAAGAAATAACACAAATTTTTAATTATTATAGTGTCTTGAAGCAGCTCAAAAATTAAGAAAACGTTTTTAAAAATAAAGATTGCTTATTTAGCTTTTAAAACTTCTTTTAGTGGAATTATAATTAAAAGATAATGATAAAAAGTTGAATTAAATGTAACTCATTATTTACGAGCTTTAGAAATTACCTAAAACAGCTGAAAACAACTCCAAAGCTAAATTAACCAATTTTGGATCATTTTTAAAACAGCAAAATCAGTCTCGTTTTCAATGATTTTGTTTATTACTAATTTTTTTATAGAAAAAATTTTCTGAATAGTATTTGCAAGATTTATTTATATATTTTTTCCTCAGGAATTCGATGAAACCACTAGTTTTTTCATCTGGGGTTTTCCTTAGCCACGAAATCTTATATTTCTATTTTTACTTATTTTGTCCGGTCTTTTATATTTTGCATTAGTAGCCCATTTGAACCTAAGGGGTTTGAAATATTTAAAATTATCTTTAATAAATAAATAGAGAGGAAAAAACTACTGCTCAATAAAATACGAAATCGTTTAGTCTTATGATGAAAATTCACTGACTTATCAAATTTTTAAATTATTGATCTTCAAGTAACGTGAAATTGAGATTATAGGAGAATTATTGCAAAATCATTAATTATTAATTAACTCGACTATTAAAAAACTAGTGGTTTCATCGAATTCCTGAGGAAAAAATATATAAATAAATCTTGCAAATACTATTCAGAAAATTTTTTCTTGGAGACTGCAAAACTTTTAAAAATTGGTCCCCCATAATTGGTACCCTAAAAAACTAAAAAAATGAATTTTTCTCCTGTAAAGCGTAGTAAAATGTTAAAATAAATAGTGAGTTCGAATTGTACGGGAAAATTTACAAGGGATTTTGTCTTTTAGTCCAATTTATAACATCATTTGAATCTGCTAGAAAAATCCCAAGTCTATGAATTTTTAAACAACCCAATATTTAACAATTGAACTGCTTTAGGACGTTGAAAATTAAAAGAAAAATTACTTTTAACAGAAAGATAATACTTTAAAATATGTATAATTAAAGCAAATAATAAAAAAATCTATAAAAAAATTAGTAATAAACAAAATCATTGAAAACGAGACTGATTTTGCTGTTTTAAAAATGATCCAAAATTGGTTAATTTAGCTTTGGAGTTGTTTTCAGCTGTTTTAGGTAATTTCTAAAGCTCGTAACTAATGAGTTACATTTAATTCAACTTTTTATCATTATCTTTTAATTATAATTCCGCTAAATAAGCAATCTTTATTTTTAAAAACGTTTTCTTAATTTTTGAGCTGCTTCAAGACACTAATAATTAAAAATTTGTGTTATTTCTTTATAAAAACGATTTTTTTAGTAAATTATGAGTACAAAATAAGTTAAAAAACAGTAATATATCGTTTAGAATGATTTTAATTGATTAAAAAAAAGTTTCAAAAATTGGTTTTTTTAAATATCGGAAAAACGTGATTTTGAGCCTTCCAACTCAAAAAAAACTATTGTACAAGCAACATTTTTTCTGTTCATCACTTTTTTGTGACTATATATGATCTAAGGAACTCAAAAAAACGTATTAGCAAGGTTTGCCTTCAAATTTTTTTTTTTCAAAAGGTTGACCATAATAAGCGCAATCTTTTGGTGGAATTTCTCATATATATAATTATAGCTAGAATTTACTTTTTCCTTATTATTTATACCAAGAGATAGGCTTATGTATTTTTTTATAAAAATTATCCTTCGAGGAAAATTATTATTATTGTTTCATTTGTTCAGCATATCTAATATTTACCTTGAGTGTTATTAATAACTTTTACAATTATTGGTTGAAATTTGTTTATTTTTACAGTTTTAAGTTTTGCAGATAAAAGATAGAATAAATAAGTAAACAATTATTTATTTAAAAAAAAATTTAATCATAAAATAATTGACAAAATTCAATTCATTAAATACACAATAAATTTGTATAAAAAATTTTATTACACCTACAATAATTTCATTTTATGTTTTCTTAATAATTATGAGAAAAAAAATAATTTATTAACAATTTTATACAATTGAAAAAAAAAATCAACAGAATATTGTATACTTTTATATATAATTTAACTTAAAAAAAAAAAAATTATAGCCTATTATACCATCACCTTTATGTGTAAATGAAAAAATTTTTTTATTCGTAAAAAAATTGTATAAAATTATAATACCTAGAAGTAAAATTAAAGTGCGCTATCGTATTTTAAATAAAATTTAATTTTAGAAGGCACTTTAGCTATACTTTTTTTTGGTATAGCTATTGTCAATTATGAATTTTCGCTGTTATTTTTAAAAGTATGTACTGTTAAAAAAAGTAGGTATATATCCAACACAAAAAACACATGCGCAAAAATTACTATATTTTATGTTTAAATTTGCTTGATAAATTAATTTAAAAATTATGATGCTTTAAGTATATTAAATAAATTATTGCAAAATATGATTTCATTTAATTTAAACTACTATTATTATTTTCTAAATACTTGTAATTTCTAACAATTATTATTTAAAATATCGTTGTAAAAAAAATTTTTTGATTAGTAACAAAATTTACTAATAAAAAATGCACTATTGAATTCAAAATTTACTTATAATTTTGATTGTTGTTGAGTACCTCTTCTAGGTATATTATTATAAGGTTTGACTAGAGGGAAAAGGGGTAAACTAGTTTTGAATTGTAGTATATCTTGAATTTTAGCAGCACCGCTATTAGTTATATTTTCGTTATCTTTTTCTCCATCTGCTGTTGAAATTACGTGTATGCTAAGTTTATGCTTATGTTCTGAATTTTTTGAGATAAATTCCTAAAAATAAATGTTTAATTTTTAGTAAAAATTCATCACTGATATGGTAAATTTTAAAGATACCTTGTAAAAATCAAGAATTTCATTTTTTGTTATTGTCCTTAAAAATGCAACTTCTATATTTGGACGATCAAAATTATACTGTTGTATGGTTATTTCATTCCAAAAATGACCTGATAATGTACTTAACTTTTTAGGTTTTTCAAGTCTTTGTAATGCTAAAGATTCTTTATGTTTATTGAATTCTTCATCTGACATTTTTTCGATATGAGACTGAAATTAAATTTTGCAAATCATTTTAAGTTTAAAAAGAGCAAAAGATCAAAATACCAACCTCCATAGATTCTAAAAATTCATCAATTTTATCTTCGACAAATTGCGGATGTTTATTACTTTGAATTATAACTCTGATACCTTGAACTCCATTATTTCTTCGAAGGCCACTAAATACGATATATCCCAGTTGTTCTTTAGTTCTTAAAACGTTAAAACAAGGCTCGGATATTATTTGGGTAAAAAGTTCAAGTAACATATTACTCTTTGTGGATTGAACTCCTGTTTGATAATAAACTTGAGTACATGAACTCTTGTGAAATTTATTTTCAACCTCATATAAAAAGTGGCATCCTATTTTTTTGAATAAAAATTAAATTTTAATTTAAAAATTAAATTTTTTAGTAATATTTACTAAAACTATGTAAGGAGATATCTCTTACCATCTGGTAGACTAAATTCTCTGAATAATACCATCTGGTTTGGAAGTAAGGGAGTCAAATTTTTTATTTTTGACGTTAAAGTTGTTTCTGTCATTCTTGCTATTTGCAAGCTATCTGTCTTTGTTAAATTTCCGTGAAATAGACATTCTAAATGAATTTTACTTAATAAATCTGGTACAAATTCTTGCAGTCTTTCGATTGTTACCACTTTATAAAAAATTTTAAATCAGTACATTTTATAAAAAATTTTAATTTTAACAAGTAATTTTTGTCAAACTTACTATCACAGGCATTCAAGAGTTCATTTTTTACCCAAACTTGTTCTGAGCAAAGTACAGCAAGATAATAACTTGCATGTTGATATGGTTGATCTGCTTCAAAATTTTTTAAACTTCTAATGTACTAAACAAAAATAAAAAATTTAATTTAATCAAAATTAATTTTTGTTTTTTTATAAGCTTACGTTTTCTTTCAGAATGTGAAATCTTTTTTCTTCGATTGTAAAATTCACCATCCTATCCAAAATTTTTTCTAATAATACATGTAACTTATCATCGTAACCACTAAGAACCAACTATAATTAAAAGACAAAATAACATTTTTAATTGTCAATACAAAAAATATAAAGAAATAAAAAAATATAAATGATATAATTTCTTACAGATAAACCATATTTACTATTTGCAAGTTCCCATCTTAGACCAGCTAAGTCTGCATTATATGCAAATTCATTTAATGAATCTTTTAATAATTGCAAATATAAATACGTCATGTTAGTGCTTAAAGGATCTATATATGCCAGTGGACTGAAAATATAAATTTTTTTTTTATTTTAAAATTTTCAACTACAAACACTTTTACATTTAAGGTACAATACCTTATGAAATCAAATGTTAAAACAGCTCTTGGCAGTAAAAATTCATCATCTTGTTTAAACCATAGTCTAATAAAAGGACTGTCTTCTATAATAACTGGAAATTTATCTATCTAAAAAAAAAAAAAAAAAAAAAAATTGTAAATATTCAGTAAAAAATAAAAAATAAAATTTAATTTTATACTTGGCTTGCAGTCTTAATATCGAATTTTGTAGGTATGAATTCATTTTTTTCAGGAAGATGAAACGCTTGATTTAATGTTTTTAAATTTCCAGCATTTTCCCACTTTTCAAGAATTTCATTTGAAATTTTTTCTTTTTTATACTTTGTTCCATACCATGGTTCAACAGCATCAGCTATATCTTCAAATGCCTTAGCTACAACGTGAACTCTTATTTTTTCAGGTACCAAATAATTTTCTAACGACATTATTAATTCTGGTTTCCATTCGGTGTATAATACTGGTGCAGTTAATACTTCTTCGATTGGGTAATCTTGTAAATATTGTACAGTTGCATTAACGTATATTCTTGGCGAAGATTTTTCTTTAAATCTAAAATTCATTTTCGATATGTCTGTGTATTCCTGAAATAAAATATTTCTTTGATTTTATTATGTTCTTCAAATTTGTCAATATTTTTTTTTATACTAACGTCAAATATCCATTTAACAGCTCCTTCTTTTCTTATCATACTTATGTATTGGAATACAAGATCAATAATGTCATCAACATGATTCAAACCATCTTCTGTTAAATCAACATACACATTAAAAAAATCAAATCCTTTTGCTTGAGCTCGTTTACCAGCTACCAATGAATTACTCCAGCCTTTGTCTCTTAAAGCTGATAACAATGATCCTTTACCTTCATGACCTAATAAATGTGACCAATAATGGACAGGCTACAAAATATCTTTATATATAATTTATTTTTTTTAAAGATTTAAAATATTTTTAAATTTTCTTACCCCTGCACGAAAATCTTCATGCATATCAGGAATTGGGAACGTAATATTCAAGTACCTTATATCTTTTATTGGAACTACTGACCATTTTGTGCCAAAATGTTCTTCATTAAATGGATGTTCAGTCCATTTAGGTGCCTCGACATTTTTATTTTCAACATTTGAAAACATACCAACAACAAGGTTTTCCAAGTCATCTAAGCTCTCTGTTGTAAAAAATTCAAAATTAAATGCATTGAAATCTATGAATTTAATATGTATTACCTTTTCCAAGTACACTCAATGCCATTATATTTGAAGAATACCATTTTTGATGAAACTTTAGTAATTCTTCTCGAACATTAATATTTTTTTCTTTAGGAATAATTTCAAGGGTTTCCTTACTACCTGTTCCAAACTTAGAAAAAGGATGATTGGGATCTGCTGACGATTTATCTAACTGATCCAATCTCCATGTATCGTTGCTCAAATTTTTTTCATGTTCTTGATGAACGGCATTTAATTCTTTTTGAGTAGCTGATTCAGTAAACAATGGACAGCTAAAAAATTGTGAAAATCTATCAAGTGCACCTTCTAAATTTTCTGGATTAACATCAAAGTAATAATTAGTGTGATCAAGAAATGTCGAAGCATTACTGGCTCCACCATTTTGAGATAAAAATTGATTATAATCATTATCTTCAGGATATTTTTCTGTTCCCAAAAATAACATGTGTTCACAAAAGTGTGCTAGGCCTGGTAATTCTTTTGGATCACTTAAGTAACCTATTTGAAGAAAATATATTTTTATTAAATTTTACCAAATACTTAATGTATTATATTAATTACTTACCAACATTAACATCTAAAGAAGCTGCACTTTTATCAGTACTTGGATCACTTATTAGTAAAACTTTCATTTGATTACTAAGAATTAATCCTCTATAATCTCTTTTATCATTAGGAGATTTCTCAATATTATTAAAACGCTTAGGTTCTTTAGATGAAGTAGTTACCGCTGCTGTCATTGTATCGGCTGCTTTGTTCCTGAAAATATTTTTAGGCAGAATTTTATAATATACTTTTGCTGAAAAAAATTGACATAAGGAAATTATCAAGACAGATTGATTCTTACAAGGATTCTGTATCAGTTTTTTCAGAGTCCAAAGAACAGTTTTACAGAGGCATTATAGCAGTTTTTTGCTTTAACGCTCTATTTTATATAAAAAATTTCAAATTACAAATTACTAAAATTTATTTTAACTGTATATAGTATAAAACAGATAATATTTATTTGGTATCTTTAAAACTTAATAAATATTTTTAGGTTACGATAATAAAAAAATTAATGCTTTCCAAAAACAAAAATTAAAAAAAAGTTCAAATTTAAAAAAATTATTAAACAATTAAACAAATACTTAATATTATATTTAAATAAAAATAAAATTTTAAAACTAAAAATTTAATAAATTAATTATTTAAAAATCTATTTTGGAGCAGAAACCCTTAAAAAATTAATGGTATATCTGGGTATATATAAAAACATAACTCACCTGACAAAAATGAATGATTGGAGAGGTAAAAAAACAATTCGTAGACGTCTTATTGAAAACATTTATTATTTTTTTTTGTATTAATCACTTTCTCGTCTTATAAATAAACTTAAATATTGAGGAAAATATACTTTCTTAATTTATTTACTAATTATATTGATGGTATCAAAAAATTACATAATTTAAATTGGAGTTTTATGTTTTGTACGTTTATATTATTTATAAATATTTTTTAAATAATTAAAAATATACTCAATTCAATAGAGTTAAATAAAAATTATGTTTATTCAATTTAAAAAAAAATTTTAACGCATGTAGCTGGTATTATAACTAAATACTTGTTAAAATTTTAAGTAATTTAAATATTTGTTTAAAACAGGGTGTAAAAATATTTGAAATAAATATATATATTTGTTTTACAAAAATATTATGCACACATATATATGTGACTCAAATTTCATTCATTAAATTTGCGAGCGCAGTTTGAAATTTTAGATGTGAAAAAGTACAGTTGTATTATAAAAAAAGGAAAAGGGGGAACCAAAAAACCCATGACCATTTCCATGGTTTGACATTGTTGAGTAATACTTACCGTGAAAAAATGACCTCAAAACTTTATTTAAAATACCTATTTGTTTAATTAAACTACTTTCATTCAGTGTTTGTAATATATATATGTCAATATATATCAATGAATTTAATTTACTATATATTTACTACTAGGATTAGTAAAAAATTCATTCATTTCTTAGAATATGTTATGGAATTTGTAAACATAGAGGATAAAATGGTATCATATATAATATATAAATATTTTTATACTTTACAATCTAGCTATTTTTTTGTTTTATTTATATATCTTATTATCTTTAAAGAAATACTCTTCAGAACAATAAAGTGTATTGTTTCTCAAGTTAGATTTAATTGGAAAAGAAAATGTTATCCTGCTACTCAAAAGCTCTTGTTAGATATCCTTACACAATTTTAATTCTTATATTTACATTTTCAACAATTTTTTTTATTTTACCAATTGTCACAAGAAAATTACCAACATTTCTGGATCCACAAATTGTAAATAAGTATTAGCTATATTACAAATTACTTTCAAAAATTCTTTTTTTTTAAATTGTTTTTTCATTGAAATAACAGGGTTTTGAGGCTCGAGGAACTGTTTTATCACAAAGAATTGCAGCATGGAAAAATTTGTTAGAAGAATCAATGCCAAGAGGTAGCTTAATTAATAACCCACTTGAATATTATTATTATCTTCAACAAACTCTTCAACAGGTAAGAAAAAAAAAGCTTATGATAATAAACTTGTTTTTTATAGCTTATTTGATTTATAGAACAAAAATGAAGGTAACACGAATAAAACTAAAGTTTTTGATAAATCTGTGCATAAAAAAAGACATAAAAAAATAGCAAATATTAAAGACGGATCCAAGAATAGCTTAGATAAAACAAATAAAAAGCTAAAAAAAGTTCAAGATGTGCAAAATTATGAATACTTAAAAGATAACAATCATGATTTAGAATCAGAAGAATTTACTTTAAATTCTAATGAACTTTTTTGTAATACGCCAAGTTCAGCTTATGCCAGAATTGTTGTTAGTACAAAAGCATCTAATGAGTCACTATGGTCTGTAAAAGGATTTTTGTATCAATGTCAAATTGATGCTAAGCTACGAAAAAATAAATATTTTCATTCTTTGTGTCAACTAGAGCTAGGAAGTAAAAAAAGATGTTGCAGCAGTTGGTTTCCAGTAAATTATGTAGCATTGTTATCAAATAAAACATCCTGTTTAAAAATTGATAGAGCAGATTTATTAAAAGTTAAAGAAATTTTACATAGATGTTTTTATTACTATAAAAATTTAGACTTGACTCCTGATTGTACTGAAGACTTAAAATGTCAAGACAGAGTACCATTTGAATGTTATCAATTCAATGCTGCTTACAATTTAATACATTATCATCTAGACACAGAATTTTTCTCTAACCATACAAATTTCAAAAATTGGCTATTAAAATCTATAATGATAATACTTCCTATAGCTGCAAGTTCTGCTACAATTGATTTTTATGAAAGTTTAGACTTTGAAAATTTAAGAAATGAAACATTTTATGTGTCTGCACTGCAGTTTGGAATAAAAAGTACAATTTTTGATGAATTAATTGTTAATGACTCTAGATATTTAATTTTTGGATTTGTTTTTGTACTTATTTGCATATGGTCTTATACAAAATCTTTGCTAATTACTATTTCGACAATCTTAAATGTTATATTTAGTTTGGGAATCTCATATACAATTTATGTTTATGTATTAAAAATATCATTGTTTCCTTTTATGAATTTATTAGCGTTTGTTGTAGCAGTAGGTAAGATAAATAATATATAGTGATTGAAAAAATTTTATAAAAAATTAATTTTAACAGGCATTGGAGCAGATGATACTTTTATTTTTTGTAAAGTATGGGAATATACCAAGCAAACTAAATCTTTAAGTTCAAAAACAAATTTGATTCTTTTAGTTAAAGAAACATTGAGACATGCTGTACCGCAAATGTTTGTTACAACATTTACTACATCAATTGCTTTTTTTTCTTCAATTGTCAGTGATGTGACTGCAATTAATTGTTTTAGGTTCAAACTAAAATTTTTTAGCTGATTATGTATTTAGAATTAATTATTTAATTACTTAATTTTTGTTTTTTTCATTTTTAGTATTTTTTCCGGAATGACAGTTATTTTAAATTTTTTGTTAATGGTATCTAGTCTACCTGCAATATTTATAATTTCTGAAAGATTTGAATTAAATTTTTTAAAACCTCTGAATTTCAATATTCAAAAAATTATTAATCCAGTGAGCAAACTCATTAATAATTTAGCAAATTATTTTAATGATTTTCTGATAGAAACCGTAACTTCTTGTCAATGTTTATGGTTTTTTATATTTTTAACAACTTCTATTTTAAGTTGTTTTATTACTTTTTATATACCAGGACTCCAACTACCAGATTCTCCAAATTTCCAATTATTAAAAGATTCCCATTTGTTTGAACAGTATGATTTACAATATTCAAAAAAATTTTGGTTTGAAAAAATGGAACAGGTGAACTTAGTAAATTTAATAACATTAATAAAAAATATTTTAAAAATAAATTAAAAAATAAAAAAATTTACTTTTTTATTCTAGGAAAATGGAGACGTACTTCCTATGAGATTTGTTTGGGGCATTGTTCCTATCGACAATGGAGATTATTTTGATCCTGCTTCAAGAGGAACATTAGTTCTTGATAAAACTTTTGACATTAGCAGTAAGGAATCTCAAATTTGGCTGCTAAAATTTTGTCGAAATTTACGTCAGCAAACTTTTTATCGAAGCACTTTAGGCCCCTTGCTTCCCAATTGCTTTATTGAATCTTTACAACAATATATGGAGCGAAGTTGCCAAGATCCTGTGTATCCTACAAAAAATTATTTTCCTTGTTGTAATGATAGTATTTTTCCATATGAACCACATGTATTAAAACAATGTGCAGCTAAAGCTATTTTTGAAATGTTTAAGACACCATCTAATTTATGGAATTATAAAATATCTCAAACAGCTGGCTTACGATTTCAAAAGACAGACAATACAGATATAATAGAACTTTTGAATACAACTAAAAATAATGCAAGCATTTTTGAAAAAATTCTTCCAAGGATAGATGCAGTGATAATTGAATATGATAGTAATTATTCTTTCAGTTTATCATTTTCCGAAATGAATAAATTTTATAACCAGGTAAAATTTTTTATACAAAAAAATTTATACAAAAATAATACATTAATCAATATAAATCATACGTAGGTAGAAAGTTGGATGAAAAATGAATTGAGTACAGCTCCTGAGGAAATGAAAAATGGTTTTTTTGTAAGTCATTTTGAATTTTATGAATTGCAAAGAACTTTAAATAAAGGTACAAAAATGGCAATCCTTGTTTCCATGATTATTTCTTTACTTGTGGTAGCCCTTGCCACTCGTAATCCATTTTTAAGTTTTTATACAATTCTTACAATTGGAGGATCAATTGTTGTTTCTACGTCCATTTTAATTTTAATTGGATGGAAATTAAATGTATTAGAAAGTATTGCAATGTCCACTGCTATTGGTAATAATTAAAACTTGTTTTTCTTTTTTTTTTCAATAATGCATGGATAGTAAAATATTTTTTTTATTTTAAGGTCTTTCAGTAGATTTCAGTTTGCATTATGGAATGAGCTATTGCTCTAATTCATTAGAAAATGATGTTAACAGAGTAAAATTAGTCATTAGACAAATGGGTGGACCAACATTAATGGCTGCATTAACAAGTGGTGCTGCTGGAGCTTTCATGTTACCATCAAGTGTTTTAGCTTATATTCAAATTGGAATTTTTCTAATAATAATCATGGCTGTTAGCTGGGTTTATGCAACATTTTTTCTATGCCCTTTGTTAGCCATTGCTGGATTTGCTACTCTCAAACAATTTCATCTTTTCAAGTAAGTAATTATTTTTTATCTTCACAATTTTTTCATAATACTTTAATTATAATTTCCTTTTAATTCAGATTTTCTTTATGTAAATCAAAAAAATCTAAATATGTTAATAATTCAACAGACATTGAAATTGATGAAATTTTAAAAAATAATTTAAGAGTAAAAGTTATGAATTCAGAATTAACTGATTTTTAGCATTCTATTTAAACAGTATAATATATATACAGTATAATATATATATATATATATATGAAATTAAATTTATTAAATGTGTAGTAATGTAAATATAGAAAAATTTATAACAAATTATAAAGTTAAAGGAAAATAACTTTTTACTTTTGGAAATTAAAGCCTTACTGACAAAAAAAAAAGTACAACAAAGTACAAACTATTAAGACTTAAAACAAAGTATTCCTACTTTTCTGTGATTTTAAAAAATGAATTACTTAATTAAATTATAAATCAATTTTCCATGATTTAAAAATTAAAATAGATTTTAAGGTTTTTTAATCTTGTAAACTTTTAAAGCAATTGAATAGGAACTAAATATTTTTTTAATTATTTGAATTTTATAATAGATTTAAAGAATATTTTATAGAAAAAAAAATATAAATAAATTT
This sequence comes from Anagrus nilaparvatae, assembly GCA_022575985.1. NCBI lineage: Eukaryota > Metazoa > Arthropoda > Insecta > Hymenoptera > Mymaridae > Anagrus > Anagrus nilaparvatae. The sequence goes on from JAKSXM010000137.1 coordinate 26,621,948, forward strand.
TTTTATATGAATTTTAAAAGTTGTAACATTTAATTACCTACATTTTTTTTAAATCTCAAAAATATAGTTGTTTCTTAAATTTATAAAATAGTTTGAAGTTATTTATGAAAATTTTTTTATTTTGAAAAAATAACAATGAATTCTTTGATAAAATGACTTACTTCTTCAGGATATTGAAAATATAATAACTGAAATAAGTTTTAAATTATATATGAAATTAAATATTGAGTTAAAAATATTTAAAATGATGTCGAAGTTTATAATTAAAGTAAATTTTATATCGGATTAACAACAACAGCATTTCTTTTAACATCTTTTGAATCTTCTTGTTGTTGTATATCATCTTGTCCTCTAATGCGGATTTGATATTTTTCTTTGTATTCATTTATTTCCGCACCTTTTTTTGTTAATTGATCATTTAAAGTTTCTATAACTTTAGTTAACTAAAAAGATTCATAAAATATTTTAAAATATAAATAAAATAATTCAAAATATATCATTTAAATTACCTGTTGTGAATTTGTTACTAATGCTGGCATTACTTCAGCAACAGTACGTTCGCATAAAATTCCACCAACCATTCTGTAACACCTTCGTTTTGGATCTACATTTTTCAATGTTTCGATGACAATTCTAAATTGATAAGGTAGAATTTTTAAAAAAATAATTAAAATGCAAATGAGAACATTATTATAACTTTAAAGTTTGTGTAATTATTATAAATTGTGGCTTATTTTTTTTTTTTTAGTAAAAATATAAATTATATACTATCTATAAATTTATAAGATAAATAAAAAAAATAATTACTTGTGTTCATTTAATTCTCCTTCCATTTCTGTTAATTTATTTGCCATTATTCTTTGTTCATTTCTTAATGTTTGAAAACCTGCATAAATTTCTTCTTGTGACTTTCCATCTTTAACTGCTTTTTTATTAATTGACATTTTTATTTTTTATTATAAAATGTAAACGATAAAATTTGATTTTACAAGAAAATAATAAAAAAAAAGATTTTTAAACAAATATTATTTTAGTATTAACACATAACCAAATAAGGAGGCACATATATACCAAAACGTCCCAAAACACTCTTTTTCGGAGCAGTACACGGGCACGGGGTATTTTGAGTTAGGTTAGTTACCCAAAGGTTATGCTAGATGTTTATGTTTGAAAGTTTGAAATACATTATTTCTCTGATGCGCTTTTATACTAATAAATTTTTTTTATTTTTTTTTTAGATCAATCAACCCATAAAAAAAACCAACCGCTCTATTATCAGCGTAACATTTTCAATTTACCAAAATTTAATTTACAAATTCATTTAGCAGCCTAATACCCAAATTCCCAAAGTGGGTTCTTTATAATACTATAGGACTTACTTATTCCATCCCCGACAACTAATTGGGGCCTTAATTCATTTCAAACGCACTATGCTCAGTTTTGGAATTCCATCCCTCCTTGCATTCGTGATTTGCCAACGTACTCTCGCTTTAAAAAGAGCATCAAAATTTACTTGCTCAAAAATGACTTCAGGTAGCTGTCGAGCAGCTGGGCGAGTCATCCATTTGACTTTATTAATTTATTTAATTAAATAATATATTTTACTAGTTTATATTATATTGACTGATATATTGATTGTCCTGATTATGCTTATTGACTTTTATTTACTTTTGAATCTTGTTTACTATTAATATATTGTTAATTTTTTTCTATTTTTTATTTTACTAATAATAATAATAATTTACTTTAATAATAATAATAATAATAATAATAATTTTTAAGTTGTATTAAAGAGGATTATAAATAATTATAAACTTGCAAAAATTAGGAACGATCAATTTCCCAACTTAGGAGTAAACCTAAGTTACTAGCCCAGGTGAAAATATATATCAGCCATGAATCCTTTTATTTAAATTTTATATTGTTATACATAAAATTTTTACCTAGTAAGTAGTAAAACTATATTAAATGCGATTAGGACTTTTTTTGGCTCTATACACCCCTTTGGTTCTCATTCCATGTACAATAATGAACATTTGGCAAAATTAACATATTTGAGACTATTGTATTTTTTAAAGATAGATACATATAGGTTGTATAATAAATATTGTTAAAAATGATTTTAAAAACTTGTTTATTAAATAGAAATTTTTAAACATATACAGGTATTGTGTAAAAAAGAATAATTATACTTTCAACAATATTATTCGTTGATCAAGACGCTTTTATAATAATATTTATATATCATTATTTCTATATAGTTGGTTTGCTATAAAAAAATTTCAAGACACACAATTACCTATTCACTTTTTATTTAAGATAAAATATAAAATAAAAGTACAAGAAACTTATTCTCATTCTGCCTACTCGTTTGCTATAGTTACTCGCACCAGAGAATCTTAATACCATTTTTATAATTTTCATTCATTATTTAAAGAAAATGTGAACACAATATTTTCTCAATACACAAGATTCCCAGATAGCATAATACCTCATTTTATTTGAAATTTTAAAAATATATATTTTTGGATATGCGCTTTTAATTATTTAAAAACTAATCTTTATAAATTAAAAACAAAACAAATTTTCTTTTCAAATTTTTATTTATATCACTGGTTTAAAATTTTTTTTTTTTTATTTTTACGAATGAATTTATTTTTTATTTATTTTATAAAGCTACGGCTAAGTAAATGAAATTTTTTTTTTTAAACTCGTGTAATAATCACTTACTTTAAAAACTATACATAAGCAATAAATTTGAGCGACAATCTATAATAAAATTAAAATTACATTGCATAAAATGTTCGAAAATCGATTTTAAATACCATCTGGGATATTAAATTCTTTCGAATAATTAAAATGCAATAAAAAATACTAGATAAGTCATTCAGTGGAAAATTTATAAGCCATAAGGCTATTTAAAAAAAAAAATTAAATTACATGAATTTACAGTTACAAAATTAAAAAAAAACTAAAAACATGAAGAGCAGCAAATAAAATGACAATTTGCAGTTTATTCAGTTGCATTTGCAAGTGATCCGCTCTTTATCGTCTTGAGTTTTTTTTTCTCTATTTACATATCGCTACTATTCATTTATTTGTTCATAATCTAATTTCGTAATAACAACATTTCTAATGAAAAAATTTTAATTCTCTTTATATTTATAATCCATAACGAAATTTTCTCTCTAAAGTGCTAAAAATCGGTATAAATTTCGATCTACAAAAAAATTAATTTAATAACCGATGAAGCCTAAAAGGCCATATTTCTACTTTAACAAAGAAATTAGTTATAAGATAGTATAAGTAGTAGTAGTAGTAATAGCTTTTTTTCAAATAGTATTTTATACTTATAGGAATATGGATCGGAATAGTGAAAATCCTTTGAGCACCTCTTTTAAGAGATTTTAAGAAAAATAAAAAAAATCTACTTACGATTTGACATCTAAATATTATCTCAAGCTATCACTTTTTATAAACTTGCTAATTCTTAAAAATTTTCTAAAATATTAAATTCTATTTATTTTATTCTAATATTTTAAATTGGAAAAAATTTTTGACCTTTCAGATCATAAAATTTAGCGTCTTCATCAGTCACTAATTTTTCTAATAAATATTTTATTTCATTTTCGCATGAAAATTTTAATAAATTATTTCTATGATTAATTTTTTTTTTTTAATTTGATTGGTGTATCAGTCTAACTTTAAAGTTTTTTTGGACGAAGTGCATACTTTTTTATCTAAACCCAGCGTGCTTTATTTTATTTAAAAGTTTATAATTTAAAATTTTTTCTTGTGCTATAATTGAACAGTATGTTTTTGTTACCACAAACGCATTTTATTTTTATTTTTCAATTGCTGTTTTACCACATAGAAATTCAGACAACTTCTTTATAAACACAAATTAATCCTCAAGTTTTAAGAGCTGTGTGTTGTGAGTCACCATAACCTTGCCTAGATTCTGTGTATAAGTGGCAGCCTTCTACGCTAAAAATTGATGCCTCTGAAATCAAAATATGAAATTATATTTAATTATTTCATTTGAATTGAATTACATATACAAAACTTTATATAACTTACCATCAGGTAATTCGTATAATTTTCTAGGTAATGACTTAAAGTAAGGATGACGCGATGCTTCTTCAGCACCAATCCTTTTATCAGGATTTAATTGTAGTAAAGAGGTTGCCATATTATCACCTTCTGCAATATCATAAAGTCTTGGAAACGACAATCCAAGCTTTCTATTTCCATAAAATGTTAACCTATTTGGTTTATAGCCAGGTAGCTGTGTTACACCTGCCCATGTTTCCTCTGTTGGTGTGCCCAAAATTTTAAAAATTTTATCCAATTGATCGTATGTACATCTTACACCTGGAAATGTTGGGACACCTGTTAGCATTTCAACAAAAATACATCCAACTCCCCACATATCTAATGAAGTTGAATATTCAGTAGAACCCAATAAAACATCAGGTGGTCTGTACCAAAGAGTTACAACTTCATGTGAGTAGGTATGAGACGGGACAGACTTTGCTCTAGCTAAACCGAAATCAGCTAATTTTAATTCCCCAATTTCACTTATTAATAAATTTTGAGGCTTTACATCCCGATGGAGAATTCTCCTGGAAAGGAAAATTATTTTTAATATTTAATAAAATCTGTTAAAACTATTTTTTAAATTTAAATCTAAATTATTTACCTATTATGACAATATGCTAAGCCCCTCAAGAGTTGAAAGAGAAATAATTTGACATTACGAGGATCAAGACCACCACCAACGCTGCCATATTTTTCCATGTATTGTGACAGATCTGTATGTACATATTCAAAGACAAAGGTTAAGGTTTCACGAGTATGTATAATATCATGCAAGGTCACAATATTATTATGTTTAAGTTCTTTTAATAAACTGGCTTCTCGAATGGCAGTAAATGGTGCACCTTCTTCTTCTTGTAAACGTATTTCTTTTAAAGCAACTACTTGATTGGTTAAATGGCTAAAACCTTTAAATACTGTTGCATATGAACCTTCGCCAAGTTGTTCCCATTTTATATATGCCTCAGATTTTCCAAATGGTGAATCACCCTAAATATTTAATATTTTATTTTGCTGTTGCTTTTATAAAAACTATAAAGTATATAATTTACTTACACCAAAAGCTGAAAATCTTTTAGTTCTTCTGGGAGGGTCTGGTCCAAGAAAAACTTCTGATTTTGGTCGAGTAGGTGCTCTTCTTCGGAGTATAACTTTTGCTTCTTCTCGAATATCATCATCTAATAATTTTGAATCACTAGAAACGGAAAGTTGCCTATGTACTCGATCACGATCACCTATTCCCATCCATTCTAGATATTGTATATTAAATTAAAAACAAAATCAAGTTAATTGCTTTTAAAAGGTATTAAATCTTTAGAGACTTGAAATTTTACCATAATGCTTTTCTTTATTAGAAGGTATGTTGCCATTTGGCTCTAAACGATCCAGGAACTCCTCTGAATATCCATTGTATGGTAATTGACCTCGAGGTACAGCATTGTCAGCTTCTTCTTTTGATATTGCTAGCATACATACATTTTTTTAATAAAGCTATTATGTAATTTTTACAAGCTTATAATTTTGAAGTTAAAAATTTAATATAAATCAATCAATAGATAAAAAAGAAAAGTATTGTGTAAAAGAATATATATAGTGATTTAGTTTGAATGATAAAAATAATAGACTATTATTTAGGTAAATATAATTATCAAAGATAAGATATGAGATAATTTTATATTGCACAAATTAAGTTGTAATCAAATTCAATAATTATTTCAAATTTTAATTGTATCATTATTTATTTCTAAACATAGAATTGTATTGATTATGAAGTCTAATAAAAATTAAACAAAGATACTCACAAAGTCTGCCAAAACTATGGCTGAGTCTTTTCTTTAATTTTTGTACCCTGCTTAAAGCTCCGCTTTTTTTCTCCCTCATTGTAACATGTCCTGAAATGAGAATTGCAAGATTCAAATAAACTTTTGCAAACAAATATGATATTTTTTTAATAAATTGAAAAACATGAAATTAATATAAAAAGGATAACTACTAACCGTCCTTGCTTTTCGATGCAGCAGAAGAGCCCTTATCGTGGCAGTACATGATTACTCATTAACTAAATAATACATCACACATATGGGCGCGGTGTGACGTCGAGTTATTAAAATCCAATTAATTAATTTATTATGATTTTTACAATTGAGAGATGATTCCTTAAAATTACAAAACTTAAAGTTTGTATTGTAAATCAAGAAGCACTGATAATTAATTTTTATTAACAAATAAAGTTAATTATAAAAAAAATTTTTTTGTATTTTGATTCCATTTTGGTCAGATTCTTAATAGCCTTAGTTGAGCCGGTTCATGATCCTCGGCTACGGGGACTAGGATTTTGGAGTCGCCCGTGCCGAGTAGCCATTCAATACAACTCCAGAAAAATGCAATGTATCCAGAATGTATTTGTTGTTTTTGTTTAAAAAGAATTAATAATATTTACCATCTGCACTGTTTAATAACCTTGTAATATATTTTTTTGCAAATATCAAAGCACATTAACACTTTCTTTGTTTTATTATTTCATGTTTATCAGCACTTAAACTTTTTTTAAATATTTTATTGTTTGAAGTGAGCTTCCGTTGTCCTTTAATCACATCAGGCAAACTCAAGTTGACGATGTTAATAATATTAATATAATATAATTACACAAATACATTAACATTTTATGCTTTAATACTTAAATAAAAGTATAATATATTGTCTGACTCCGAAAAAACCTAGACTCCGGGAAGCAGCAACAGCAGCGCCTTCTCCGTGAATTTTCTATGTATATTTTAATTTTTAGCGTTCTTTCCTTCTTTTTTTTTATTTTTATACACAGTATGAAAAGAATAAAAACGTTTAATAATTACCAATTACCAAACACATACAATAGTAATATAATTTGTTTAGTTTAGCTTATTTTTTTCTTTGCATGAGTTCTTAAATAAAAGATATAAACTGACTGATTATAATAATATACTGTAAAAAGAAGAACAAGCTAGCGCTGGAAAACCACAACTGACGACGATTAAATTGACAAGAGCGCAAGGGCAAAAGCCTTAACCTTATGACTCCGAAAATGAAATTATTTATAGAAACTCTTATAACCTATAAATATTTTGATTTAAAGGGAAAAAATAAATAATTGGGATAATTCCTAATATTTTATTTTGGAATCGCTTTATTTTATAAACTTTAATATTTTAATTTAAAATAATGTTTTTGTATATCCTGAAGTTTATTTTTTTTGAGTATCTTATTATGCTACTTTTCATTACACATCTAAAAAATCCGCAAATAATTTCAATATTTTTAAATTGTATAATATTATTTTTTCCAAAAATTTTGTTGGATATTATTAAATTGGATGTACAGCTACAGCGTTTACATATCTTGAATTTTTTGTTATAAAAAATTAATTCAAAATTTTTGTTATAGTACCAAAATTCATAAATAAAATTAAATCAAATCCTTGGTGTTAAATATTTCCAAAATTAAACTGTTTTTTGAGCAGTATTATTTTGTATCAGAATTTAGAAGGCGTGTACGCATTAGAGACCCACCAAGAGATTATACCCAGAGACGGCCAGATATAGGGATGTTTGATATTATCAGAGATTAATGATATTATTCGATATTTTTTATATCGAGTGATATTTATTCCGATATCGAAAAATATCATTCGATATTTTGAAGATGCGATATATTCGATATCTGATATTTTTTTGCCAATATCGATATCGAATTTTTTTTTTAAAATATAAATTTGGGAAATAAAGAAACGCCAGAGCTATTTACCCCAAAAAAATTCCCCCCACTCCTTAATAAATATTTCCCCTCATTTGCTATTCACATTCAAACTAATGAATATAAACAAACAAACAAAATTATATTTTGGTTATACAAATGAATAATAATTTAATAAATATAACCTATGATTCTTAGTTACAATCCAATTTCATGATCATCTAATAATTCATGATCTTTTAAAATAATAAAAATAATTACCTAACACAAAAAAAAAAAAAAAAAAATGCGCCATTCAATTTTGCCAATATAATCGCAAATAATCAGCAATATAATTATATATATAGGTTTTTAAAATTTTGAGATTTACTTTTTTTATTGCAACTGAATTATTGTTTAAGTTATATCTGTTTTTTAAGTAAATAAACGCAGGTCCAAATATCAAAAAAATTTTAGGAAAAATTATGAGTGAAAATAAATTTTGTGAAATTTAGTTTAAATGCTTTTCAGAGTTCTTTTGCTTATAGTTAAAAATTTGTTGATTTTTAGATTTATTAATTTTTTTTATCAAAAAACCTATTTGTTTATTTTTTAATTAATAAACTTTAATTTTTACCTATTTTTATATGAGTAAATTTTTTATGTTTTCTTTTGCAAATAAAATCAGTTGTTATAGACTCTGATAACCTTTAAAATCTTATATTTTTTGGTTATTTATTTTTTATAAATATAAATTTCTTTTTAGAAATATAATCACGTGATTAGCTAAATATAATTAGTTAATTATTTCGTAAATTATTTATTTATTTGTTTTATTTTATTAAAATTACCATTTTTTGTAAATATTTTTACAATAAATAATATTTCAATTTGTTATTAAAAAGCAAAAGAGGGGAAATTCTTATTTACCCCAAAAAAGTAGAGGGGGTAAGATTTTTGGGGTAAATAGACCTGGCCATAAAGAAATTGAGGTTTGAGGAAGGGTTTGGGAGAAACAATGCAATAGAAAATTTAATTTTTCCTTTAAGGGTCAGTGAAAATGACTGATTTTCATATAAAAGTTTTTATTTTTAATGATTAAAATCAGTTTATGAAAATACTCTATACTCAATTCTTTTAAAAGATCGCGAAAGAATTTATTAAATTTATTTTTGTATTCTGTAGCCCATTTGCAGAAAGAATAGTCTTTTTTTGCACTTTAAAATTGAAAATAAAAAATATCGAATATTTGATATTTTCCGATATCTGGAGTCCGATATTCGATATCGATATAACTTTAAGTCAAATTTTATCGAATGTCCGATATTTCGATATTTTGGTGATATCGAACATCCCTAGCCAGATAGGGGGACTGTTTTTGATTGGTCAAAAAAATACATGTGTTTTAAATGGGAAAGTCGCCATCTTACCTAGCGACAATTTTTACATTTTTGTGATTACAGACCTGCCACACTGCAAAATAAAATGAAAATAAAAATAAAATTAAAAAATTATCAGTGGAGGGGGAAGCCGCGCTTTTTAAAAAGTTTTTATTTATGTATTAATAATTAATTAAAATTAATAATTTATTAATTATTAACGTAATTGTTAGTTAATTAAGTGATTTTAATAAATATTTCATTGATCACCTTAATTTTATTTGATTATCGATGAAATAACAGTTTCCCCCTCCATTGATAATTTTTTAATTTTATTTTTATTTTCATTTTATTTTGCAGTGTGGCAAGTCTGTTAGTTGGCAAAACGGGACCACGTGCGCTTCCTATAGGCAGGGCTGTTAGTGATTACGAGATTTTTATAAATTAGCTGAAATCTAGTAACTTAACCAACTTCAAGCAAGTGCATAATCAAGCGCGCCAGACCCCAAAGCATAATAAATTTAAATATATATCAGCGATTTTTAATAATTAATAACGCGTTGAACGAGACTATTTATAATTTCAATTATTTATGCAAAATAAATAATTAAAATTTGTTAAAATATAATTATCATGCACTTGCCTGAAGTTGGTTACGTTACTAGATTGTAGTAAAATTACTAGGATTTTATAAAATCTCGTAATCACTAACACCCCTGTATAGGGTCTCTAGCATAGAAGTATAGTGTCCCTAGTTAGGTCTAAAACTATAACCTAACCAAACTTGATCTTTTCAAGTTAAAAGGGAACATTTATTTATTTGGTCCCACGTGGTTTCTGTTTATTAATTTGCATTCTCAGTTTATATTTTACTTGAACAAATTTATTATAAATTATTGAAAATGAAAAGAAGTAAACATGAAAGTATTGAAGAAACAGAAGCCAGCGATTCAAATAAAAAAAAAAAATTAAAAAATGATTTATACAAGCAGCCAACAGTTGAAGAAATTAATCAACTTAGAGAAACAGAAAATTTATACCATGGAAATTTATTTAGATTACAAATTGATGAATTACTTGCAAACAACAAAATCAAAGATAAACATAAAAAATCATTTGAATCTTGGTTTGTAAATTTTAGAAATTATTTGTTATCCATACAAGATTCAGATGAATTTGAGGTAAGCATGTATTATTTGTATATCTTATAGGCATTCTTTTATACTTATATAATATTTCCATTAGCTTGATCAAACCTTCTTGGGTAACAATAATGTTCAATGGCCAATGCCAGATTTACCAAATAAAGTATTGGGAACATTTAAATATGCAAAACCATCTGGTATCGAAATAATTGGTTCTTATCCTCTTGACACTATGATTGGACCAAACTATGTTATTGATGTAAAAATAGAAATGCCTGGTTCTTTGTTCTATTCAAGCGATAGAAAAAATTACATTTACATAAAAAAAAGAGCTGCATACCTTGCATATTTAGCTAAAAATATTGAAACTGATTTAATAACAAGTAAAAGTTTTGTTGGTTCTTTGTATAAACCTATTTTAAAAGTCATTCCAAATGATAAATTAAGTAAAAGATTTACTGTAAATATTCATTTGGCATTGCCGGAAACGAAAATAAGTTTAAATAAATTATCCGCTGGAAGAAATAATGTAAAACCTAATTGGTTTTATGAAAATGATGGCAAAGATAGTTCTGGTAAATAGATTGATTTTACTGAGTAATTTATCTAAAAAACATAATCAAATTATATTATAAACTTACAGAATTCACTTTGACACCAACACCAGAGTACAATTCTCTTATACTATATGACCTAATAATTTCAAAAAATATACAATCAACAAAAATGTTGAATGAATATCCAAATATTCGAGATGCTATTATATTATTTAAAATTTGGATGAAACAAAGAGAATTAAATAACTACATGTTCAACGGTTATACCATAACTATGTTAATTCTTTATCTTTTGCACATAAAAAAAATTAATACTTTTATGAGTAGTTATCAAATTCTACGTAATACATGGATTTATTTAGGTAAATACTAATGGCTTCAAACATTTTATTTACTAATCAATATACTAAATTTCAAAAAAATTACATTGTTTAGCTGAAAGTCATTGGGAAGGAGTAAGCCTGTGTACCGATGAAACATCAACAGAAAGAATTAACGAGTATAAAAAATATTTTGAATGTGTTTTTCTTGATTTTTCTGGCTACTATAATATAACTAAAGATTTAACTAAAGATTTTTATGCTTTGATATCAAATCAAGCAAAACTATCAATTCAGTGTTTAGATAGCGCTCAATCAACTTGCTTCCAATTACTTTTTATGAGAAAACTTCCGTTTTACTCATTTTTTGATCATTTAATTTGGTAAATATTAAAAGTAAACTTTTAACTGTTAGTTCTATGAAATTTACGAATAATATTAATTTTTAGTATGAAGGATATAAAAATTTTTAGAAGTATCATAGATAAGAAATTAAAATCAAGAGAATTATCAAATTATGATATAAATTATAACGAAGTATCGAATATTATAATGAAAACACTCAAAAAAGGTTTAGGAGATAGAGTGTCGCTTTTAACCTGTTTACCTGATAAATCGTTAGAATGGGAGTTAAGTTCAAATAATTTAAATTCTGAAAAATTTTTCATAGGATTAAATTTGAATCCTGACTTTGCCTTTAATGTTATTGAAAAAGGACCTGAAGCCAATCTTAAAGAAGTAAGAATTTATTTTATACTTTTTTCATTTATTTATTAAATATTTTAGTTTTTTTACAATAATTTATTTCAATAAGGCAGAAGAATTTAGAAAATTTTGGGGTACAAAATCTGATTTAAGAAGATTTAAAGATGGTACAATTTGTGAAGCCATAGTTTGGTCAAAAGGAAAAACAATTGCAGATAAAAGAAACATATGTAAAAAAATTGTTAATTATTTATTGAAAAAAAAATTCAAACTAGTCGAAAATCTAAATTATATTTATGTTTCTGATCAAATGGAAAAATTTTTGAAATTAAATAAGGCAAGTTTATTATAAGTAATTATAATTAGTAAAAAAATATTTTTTATTTTTTTATTATTATACAGGTGAAACTTACACATTTTGTGTATGGTACCGAAGAAGCGACATTAAAAGTTATAAAAGCTTTTGACGCTTTGAAACAAGAACTAACATCATTAACAGATATACCTTTAACTATTAATGGAGTACAAGGTTACAGTGCCGTATTTCGTTATACAGAAGTTTTTCCTCCCTTAGCAACAATTCATCGGGATGATAATAAAAATGTATATGTTAAAAATCATCATTTAATTTTATCAAATAAGGTAACTGAAGTACCTTATTATATTATTCCAATAAAAGCTGTTTTACAACTCTCAACAAGCGGTAAATGGCCTGATGATCTTGAAGCTATACGTAAAACAAAAGCAGCTTTTTACATTCAGATTGCAGAATGCGTCAGAAAACAATTTAAAATAAAAGCTCATGGGAATGTAGATTATCTTGACATTTACAAAGTATTACTTTTGCTTTACTAATTTTTTTTAAATTTATTTATAAAAAGTTTTGAAAACCAAATTTTTTTTTTAGAATGGATTTTTATTTAGGTTTAAAATAGTGATTCAAAAAGAAATTACAATTATGAAACAGCAAATTGGTGATGATGGTATCATAAAATACAGAGATACAAAAGAATCTATTAAGTTAGAAAATAACTTATTACACTTACCCAAATTAACTGGAGCACTATATGGGTAAAATAAATTTAGAATATTATAATAAATCAAATAATTTTAACAAAAATTTTATTCAATAACATGACTTTAATAGATTACATTGTCAACAACCAGCATTTGGTCCTGCTTGCTGTTTAGCTAAACGCTGGCTATCATCGCAACTTATAGACAGCCATCATATGCCAGATATAGTAGTGGAACTAATAATGGCTGGAATATTCTTAAATTCTGAACCTTATACATTAGCTCAAACTCCTCAAGTAGCTTTCTTCAGATTTCTTGAATTTTTTGATAGACAAAATTGGAGTACCGATCCAATAATTATTAATTTTAATAACGAAATGACAAGTAAATTAAATTTTTATTTTAAAAGTATAATATAATAAACTATAAGAGTGTTTTTAATTTAATTTTTTTAAATTTTCCAAAGGGGAGGATATAATAGAAGTTGAAAATATATTTGGAACTGATAGAGATTCTATGCCTCCTATTTTTATTTCAACACCATATGATAAGCAAAATTCAGTTTGGACTAAAGATTCACCGAGCTATCTTATTTTAAATAGAATTAGTGCACTTGCTAGAATATCTTTAAAAATTTTAGAAGAAAATTTGTATTTAAACAACATTGCAGATTTTGATGCTTTATTTAAACCCTCTTTTGCAGAATATGATTGTATTATAAATTTGAAACAAAAAATGAATGCCAGAAGGTTAGAGACTTTAAATGTTGACGAAAATTCTCCTATCATTGATATACATCCATATAAATTTCATTCAAAACAAAAAATACCAGTAGTTAATTTTAACCCTGTTGCAGATTATTTACAGGAGCTTCGGGTAACTTATAAATAAGTTCTAAATTTACCAAATCTTTTTCTATATAAAATAAAAAAAACTTAATTTTTATTTACAGCATGTTTATAAAGATGCAGCGTTATTTTTTTATGATACTTATGGTGGTAACGTAATTGGAGTGCTCATTAATCCTAAGGCATTAGAGGCTGTTGAATTTAAAGTACCACTGACACGATCTAGAATGTTAGATTCTAATGAAAAGCTAGTTCTTAATGTGGGAGCTATGATTGAAGACTTCTTACTTATAGGAAAAGGTATTATTGAAAATATCGATGTTCAATCAAAAAGACTGCAAGTGTAATAATATAAGATGTACATACTTTTTATTATAATTGTTATATATATTTGTAAAAAGTTTTAAAATGTAAAACATTATTGTAATTATATTTACTTAATGGAATAAATATTGCTAATTGCTTAAATTTGCTTTTTTTTTTTTTATTATTGGAGAAAAACTATAATGTTTATTCAAATTTTTATCGCTTAGCTAATAAAAAACTGAAAACATGTTTTTTCCACCGAAAAAATACTTTTATATTAAAATAAATAATAACTCCATGATCTCTTAAAATAGCTATTAAAGTTAGCTAAAAAAGTTTCTTTTTAAAAAAAATCTATTAGCTATTATGTACAGTACTTATTAAAATTAAAGAAATTTATGCATCTGTTAATTCAACAATCAGTTTTCAGAATATTACAATTTATGTAATGTGGAGGTCTTTCAATTGTGTCTGTGAAGTACCTACTTTTAAACATCTTTTAAAAGTTTTTTTTTCCTGTAGTGAATATTTTTTTATATAGTGATAAAATTATTTACTGGAATTTTAAATGTCACGATTTGCATGGTACATAATTACTATATTAAATTATTTTAAATATTTTATTTATTATGTACGACCTGGTACAAAATTTATTAGTAAATATTAAACTATTATTCTAAGACAAAACTTCTATTAAAAATTATTAAAATTAAAATAACTATATTTTTAAGTTTTAGTTGATATCTAAACAGTAATTTATTTTTAAAAATACGGTATTTATCTAGTGTTTTTTGGTTAATACCAAAAATATAAACAATAAATTCCCTAAAAAATCGTATAATATTAAATGCAATTAAAATTTCTAAATTTGCAAATAAAATTATTAATTATTTAAAATTTAAATCATTTTTTACGAATAAGTGAAAATATTTGTTGCAAATTAAAAAATAAGGTTTAATTTTTATTTTATTTGTTAAAATTTTGTTGACTTTTGTGCAGGGAATAATTTTTTTTTTTATTGATTGGCTACCCTGCAGCAGCCGCATTTTCTTTCATCATTGTCCAAACCGATAGCTGCTGCATCTTTGTCGTCTGTGTTTCAACTTGTTTTATTTTTTCTGTAAAACACACTTTTCATTAATTAAAATATAATTTTTTAGAAGAAAATTATAAATTAAGCCAAGTTAATTATTTCTGATAAACGCATTGTGCAGTAACAGAAGGAATCGTATCAAATTTGGCCAAAAATTAACAGGTATGTCCAAATAATCCTTATTCAATAATAGCAGTAAGCAATATTCTGGTTTTGTATTATTTAGAAAATTTTAGAATAAACTTGAATTCATCAAGTAATTAAAATTCCAAAAAAATTTTCAATACATTTTTATTCATCTTTTTTATCAATGTCTAGACAATGAAATGGAAATTACCTCAAAAATTGGTTAGGAAATGAAAAAAGTTAGTGAGATATTTTTACACTTTATTAATGTTTTATGATTTCTTTACTGTATTATTAAATAAGGAATCCCTAATTTTAAGCAATTTTAAAATTTGTTAACAATTTTCATTTTTGGAGTTGTCTTATTTAGAGGAAGGCTCATAACTTGTGAAAATACAAAAAATAGGAGTATTTTGCTAAGATTTTAAATGAATTTTAAAACTGTCTAAAGTTGTAATGACTAATCATAGATACAGGATCCTTCCTATATCTATGTGACTAATTATTACATCAAATAACTATTTCTCAATAAAGATAAACCAATTCATGTGCAAGTCATAAACTTAAAAACTACATACATTTTTGCGTCATTTTTAATTTTAAAAATTTTAAACTTATTGTATTTTTTGTGAACTAAAAATTTTATTGCCAAAAATTATATGTTAATTAAAATATCATTTTTTGAAATATATCTCAACTCCAAAAAAAAAAGAAAATTGTAAATAGAAGGTATACAGTGTTTTTATTCATCAAAATATTTAGATAATTTAATTGCGCGTCTTTTATTGGTCTTTTAAATTTTTGTTTGAAACAAACCTTAAATACTAAAGTTCCGATGTTCTGTTTTATCCATAGAAGTAAACGATATCACACCTGGATTTTTTTTTATTTCGAGCGCGCGCTTTACTATATGACGCTGTTGTAAACCGAACAAAATTAACTTGTATATGGTAAACATTTTCACCGGATAATTCCTAATTCCTTGTTGATGAATGTGTTTTACAAAAATTAACTATCAAATAATTGTCTTAAAAAGCACGTGAAGTTATGGACTAGTTTTTTTAAAATTTAAATACGTTCTGAATTCATTAATAAGGTATCTCACTCATTTTTATTATTTTCTTGCCCATATTTTTTTAATTATTAAATATTTATTAGACAGGTTATGACTAAACTTGTTTAATTTATTAGGATCAGTTTTATTTCAAGGGTTTCAAGGATTAAAATAAAAGGTTATTTTAATTAGTCTGAATGGAGTCTGAAACCCCTCCACCATTAAAGAAACCTCGAATTATTAAAGAAAGTAATCTAAACTTCTCAGAATGTGTACGAGAATTTCAATTACCTCAACAATATCCCAGTACAGTATCAGAATACACAAAACAATCAGTAGGAGAAATAAGTATTGCAGGAGAAAAATCATTAGCAAGAACTGTTAAACATATTCCAAAAGTGAGAATATTAAATAACGGTGGTCTTCAAAAAATGCAGGCAAGAGGAGATAATCTACGTGAAGTTAAATTAAAAGTTAATAAAGGACATGAAAAAAAAATCAGAGCTGGTATTCTTCCAGTATCAAAATCTAACAGTATACCTAGATCAAATAATACATCTGAGAGTATTTCTTTATTGTTAGACAAACATAAAAACAGCGAATCATCTAATTCAAAATTGCAACTTTCAAATAATGCTCATTTTCAATTTCAATTCAGTAATAAGACTAATTCTATTACTGGAATTAATACAAATTTAGCTCAATTAGTCAATACTGCTAAAACAACAACTAGTAGTATTATAAAGTCAAATATAAGACCAAAACCAAGAATTGTACAAAATTTTCTTTTAGATAATTCTAACAGTTTATTTAGTAAAACCAATAAAAGTCCACAAGCATCTTTTACAACATTACCAAATGGACCAAAAATAGTGATTATTGATCGAAATAGTCGATCACTTGTACAAAAGCCAAAAACTTTATCCCCGACACAAAATTCTCTTTTAGATAATAAAATTTTACAAACTACAGATAATAATTTTGTAATAAAAACAACACCAATAATTAATTCTTTTGTAAAGAAGGCAGATGGAGAATGCATAGAGTTAAGCAAAAATAAAAAAAATATTTTTGAAATAAGTATCGATGAGCCTACTGGAAGTGTAACAGCATTATCAAAAACAAGTATAGATACAAATAAAACAAATGAACCACAAAACAAAACAACTGTTAAGCAATCTAGAAAACAAGATTTTAAAGATATTAAAAAAGATTTTTTACCCATTACTGAGGAACTGACAATTGATGACACTCCAGAGAAACCAAAACCAAAAACAAAATCAAAATCAAAGTTTTCTAATATTAGTCCAGAAGATCTTATAACAGATGATATGGTATGGGTTACAAATGAGGATGATATTGAAAATTCGAGTTATTATGATGCAAGCCCCATACGTGATGCTGACAATGTAGATGATTGTATTATATATGATAGCATCAGGGATGCAAGTATAGTTGACGAGACTGAAAATTCTAATAAAGAAGAAGAAATAATAACAACAGAAGAAAAAGTAAATGCTAAAGACGATTTATCTGAAAAATATAAAATATTAGAAAAAGCAGTTTTAAGTGTTCAGGATGAAAATTTACGTGAATTGGCATTGAAAGCCTTAAAAGAATGTGGTGTGAAAATTAAGAAAACCGTACCAGTAACTCGTTCTCAACCGACAAGAACTATTGCAGAAAGTCAAACGCAAACTGAAGTTTTTTCACTCTTAGACAAAGGTAAATTAATTGAAGTATCAGAATTAAACGAAAATATAAAAAGATTAAGTTTAAATCATAAAGTCATACGTCAATCAATTCCAAGAAATTATCAGAGAATTGAATTAATTGAAAGCGATATTAAAAATGATTTTGATAAAATGTTAGAAAAAAGTTTTCCAGACAATAAAAACATTATCGAAATTAAAGAAACTCTTACAAATACTAAAAGTTATTTAGCTAGACAAATTTTAAGGAAATTAAGAATAGATTATGAATCAATGAAAAATTATGATTGTGATGGTTATCTGGGAATTCATAATGCTGTATTAAGTAATAGTCTATATCAAGTTCAAAGATTTTTATTTATTTTAAAAATTGCCAAGTATCATATAGATGTACCTACTGAAGATGATCAAGTAAGTTAAAATTTTTTTTATTATCAATTTTAATAAAAATATCTTTATGATTACAAAGAAAGTATAATATGTTAATGGTATAAATTTATTTTACAGACAAGTTTGGAGTTAGCTATTGAATGTGACATTGACCCATCGATAATAAAAATTTTGCTAGAAGCTGGAGCTCAGCCAGTGTCTTCAAAACCTGCTCATGATTCTGCTCTTATAATAGCTGCTAAAAAATCATCACCAATTTTACCAGTATTATTAAGCTTCATTAGTGAAGAAAATCGTTCATTAATAAATTGCAAAGACTCAAATGGTAAGTTTTTATATCAAGATAATTTAAAAGTTTCTTCAAATAAAAATTAAACATTTTAGGCTATGCTGCGATTCATTATTGTTCCCTGCACGGTAATTTAGAGGGTGTAACTAATTTAATTAAGTATAACGCAGATGTAGATATTCAAGAGGATAGATCAGGAAGGACTCCATTATTTTTTGCATTAGAAACAAAATTAGAAACGAAAATAGAACCTGAATTAAAGGATAGAAAAAAAGAAAATATTTACGATGATATAGCATTAAAATTATTAGCTTCTGGTGCTAATTCAAGTATTCAAACCTTTTCAAAACACAGTGTTCTAAGTTTTATCGAAGAAATAAAAAGCCATTCTCTTCGTGTTGCAATTAATAAAGCAGCAAAATAAAATTGTAAAAAAAATATCTAAATCATATATAGGGATTGTACATATTTAAAAATTATGATTTAAAAATTTTTTTTTTATAGAATTATCATAAGTTTTACTTGTTTTACTCAAGTTGTAATTATGCAATTTAAAATAATGAATCAATTGTAATTTAATTTTTTTTTTTTTTGTAAAATTTTTGATAATGTGTATTATCAGAAATATTAAATTCAATTACATATACAATATTTATGCATTTGATACCTAGAATTTAAAAATATTTTAAATTTAAATTCTAAATATATTATATGAATAATTTAGCCGATTATTATAATTTATTATATTATAAAATGGTCAATGTATATTTTTTATTTTTTTTTTAAGTTTTATAATAATTATTTATATTTAAGTAGTAATTATTTACTAAATCAATGAAATTGTAAATCAATAAATTTTTTTTGTGTTATAAATGGTTTAATTAATTATTACCCGCGGAGATTAAAAAGAAAAAAAGAGTAGACCTTATGGAAATCAAGAACAGGTCTTATGTTTTGAGACAAGTTTTTGCTTTGATTGAATTATAAAATTAATGTATATATGTAATAGTTATACATACAATGCAATCTGATATTATATTGCATTATAATATATATGTATTAGAAAGAATTTAAAGCATAATTCTTTTGCAGCATAAGAAGTTAATCCAGTATAAATAAAAAACTTATTGAGATAGTTTTATTCATCAAGAAAGTATCCCATTTTCTAATACGGGAACGGAAGGCTGGGGGAGGCCAGAAGTTCCCAAACTTAAGGTGACATTATTTTATGAATGCTTCTCTCAAGAAAGATAAAGAATATACGCAGATATAGTGCGATTTTGTGTTTTTTTGATATTGAAAATTTTCAAAATGAAAATATTTATGAAAACATGTGACATACATTATAAACAAAATAACTTAATATAATGCGAAGTATTTAATGATTAACTATGTATTTATGTTATCATAAAAAATAATTATTTTATCAAAAAAATTGATTCACATATAAGTGATAATTGATGTGCTTTAATTTTAATGTAAATACTGAAGACTTTAGATTAACTCATAAAAATTTATTTTAAAAAATTATTTTTTATTTATAGATACAATTAAAAATGATACCAATTAAAATATTAGCTATATTTTTAATTATTTATGGTGCAGTTGTTAATTGTTTTTTTCAATTCAATTCATTAATCAATTTTAATGATTTTATTTGTAGTAATGAACCTGAAGAAGAACTGACTACTGTAAGTTTTTTATTTAGCACATTTTATAAATTTGTCTGAATTTAAAAATAAAAATCCTTAATTGCCAATTTATACAAAATTTTTTTTGTTTTGCCTTTTTCGACAAAAATAGTACATAATTAGAGTTTAATGATTTTGGTTTTTACAATTAAAATCACGGTGCCCCTGAAACAATTTAAATAAAAATTCAAATTACCCCCGAGATTCCAATGGAAATTTGTTTTTTAGTTGTTCAGAGTCACAAAAATCAAAAAATTTTAAAAATCCGTCTGGTGCTTTTTTTTTTTAGCTAAAAACTGTTTCATTTCGGTACTATAATAGAAAATAATCGGAAAATAATAAATAAGTTTGTATAAAAGTTGTTTTAAGTTATAAAAAAAAATTTTTAATGTACAAAATCTAAGCTTTTATAACATTAAATTTACTAAAAAAAAATAGTTTTACCAAAAAAAAAAAGACCTATAGAAACAACAGGCAGCTCAGGGAAGCCCTGGGAATCTCAAAATCGAAATTTTAAGAAAAATTATAATTTTAATGTAAAAATTAAATAACTAATTAATTAACGAAAATTAACTCATTATAACGCCGGGGCGGAGAGTTTTGGAAATGATACGGAAGACGGTAGAGACCATACACATCGACAGAGGAGATTTTTTCTTCTCCTCACGAGAGGAGGAGATTTTTAAATTTCTCACCGCGGGAAGAGAAAAATTATAAAAATTTAACCTAAAAAAATCAAAAATTAAATTAATATTCGCTAAATTTAATATATTTTTACAAAAATATAAATATTTAACTAAATTAGATATCATTGATTAATGAAATATAAATAATTGATGATTAGTAAATAATATTTCAAGATACATATTTTTTTATAATATAATAATAATGTAAGTGCTTATACTTAAATTAATATTTTCAATTTCCATTTATTTTTACTTTAATTAATTATTTTCAGATTTTCAATAAGTACAGATTTTATAAAATAAGTTAAAACAGAAGTTTAAAGAACATAAAATATTCAGGTAGAAAAGTTTTGTGTATAATATACATGTGAGTATTTGGAGTTAATTTTTATTTTGTTAATTACAATATAAATTATATATTCATTTATTTTATATAAAGTTTGCAGAAAGTCTATTGCTAAAAATATTATATTTGGATTCAGAGTCTTAAAACAAAGATGGATTCAATAATAGAAGAATATTTCCTCAATGGATTTAAATATGTTGATATCCTTAATTTGTTAAGAAAACAACACAACATAATAATTTCAAAAAGTACACTGAAAAGAATTTTACAAAAATTAGGTTTGAAAAGAAAGAATATCATTGAAAGTGATTTAAGAATAATCCTTTTTTTTATCTTGAAAGAATCGTATGAAAGTGGATTTAACTTGGGCTATCGTTTGATGCATGAAAGATTGAAGCAAAGGTATAAACTGACTGTTAAAAGAGATACTGTTTATAAGATTATGAAAATGACAAATCCAGAAGGGATGCAACATAGATTTGGAAACAAATTAAGAAAACGTGTCTACTTTAATCCAGGTCCTAACTATGTGTGGCATATAGATGGTTATGACAAACTTAAACCATTTGGATTTGCCATTCATGGCTGTATCGATGGCTGGTCAAGGTTTTTAATATGGCTCAAAGTTGGTAAAAGCAACAATGATCCGAGGATTGTGGCCTCTTACTATCTGGAAGCTATTAAAAAATTAAAATGTTTACCAACTTTACTGCGTTCTGATAATGGAACAGAAAATGTTAATGCTGGATGTATTCAAATGGGCCTACGATACATGCACCAAGATAATTTTAGTGGTCAAAAAAGTTATATTAAAGGAAAAAGTACGAAAAATCAAAGAATCGAATGTTATTGGAGTAAATTTCGTCATCATTCAATGGATTATTTTATAAGATTGTTTCATTTTATGCGTAGTAAAAATTATTTTGACTCCAGTCCTCTGCATATAAAATGTATGCAATATTGTTTTGGACCATTAATTAAATATGAACTGTTAATGGTACAAAAAGAATGGAACTTGCACACTATAAGAAAACAAAAAGGAATTTCTATAAGTGGTAAGCCAAGTGCGCTTTACTTTTCTCCTGAAACCTACAATGCAAAAGATCATAAAAAAAATTTTAATCTTGATGTCATAGAAGACTTAAAACATAGATTTGCTGTAGAATCTGAACTTGTTGATGAAGATTTTTCAGAAATCGTTAAAACAATTTTTCCAAACGTGAGAATGGCAACAAATGTACGAGAAGCTTTTCTGTTGTATAAAAAAATTGTAAAAACTATAGATGTAATAAAAAATAAAGTCTTAAATAAAAATGTGTAAGATCTGTTACTGAAAGTTTTGTTTAAAATAAGTATGTATACACTATTATATGGAAGTTGAAATACATTGTTTATTTGCATCGAAATTACAAAATAGGAATGCAAAAAAAAATTTCTTATTTTAAAATAATTGTAATACATGTGTATGCATTTTTAATTTCTTAAATCTATTAACATAAAATTTTATTTATCAACCCGACAATATGCTTAATAAAGAATATAATATTCTCTTATGATTAAATGAGTTTTATTTTTTTCAAATAATATGCTTTTTTTTATATAAACATTAAGACATTTGTTAAAAAAAATTAAATATTTGTATGCAACATTTAACATATGCATTATATCTGTATCTTTTTTTTAATTTAAGTTTCAGTACAGTTCCTGCTGACTGCTGCAAAATTTTTTAAACATACTTTAATAAACCACTACAAGTTCTAAACATAAAAAACTAATTAACATGTCTTTATAAGATTTTTAAGTATCGCTAAAAAGAGATTCAAATGTTTAAACTTTTACTTTTATTAAAAATTAATAATTATAGTGTCACTTTATAAAACCTATATATACTTATGCTTTATTAAAATTTTTTCAACTTAAATTTTATTTAGTCTCGTTTTTTTAATTATAATTATTTTGATAATTTTTTGAAATACTTTAGGCGACAGGTACACTTAATATTAATTTTAAAGAGGAAACTACACACAAAAAGTCACTGTTCGAATGAGTTCAAAAAATTTTCAAACATATTATATAAAGATTCCGCTGTGGGTCTCTTATTTTCATCATAATCAAAGCATGAGCAAATCAATTCCTTGTACAAGTCTGGAACTTGTTCTACATTTGGTTTCAATTTTTGTTTCATTTTACTTATCAATTGTTGTCTTGTGGATTCTGTCAGTAAAACATTAATGTCCCATAATGGAGTTAACGAAAACATTTCCACTAAACAACAGCCTAAACTCCAGATATCTGAATTTTTTGTTGCAGATTTTTCGTGGAGTAGCATTTCTGGTGGCATGTAAGGAGTTGTTCCTTGTTGTACTCCTTGAGTAGTAACTGTACATAAATATTAATGTTTTTATTAAATGAAATTCAGTTTTTGTAAATAATTATTTGTTTTTAATACAAACCAAATTCTTGATGACAATTAACTTTTGAGCTTATTCCCAAGTCGCATATTTTTATATGTAAATATTCGTCAACCAAAATATTTTCTGGCTTCAGGTCTTTGTGAATCACAGGATTGGGTTGTAAACTATGCATAAAATCAATTGCTCTGCACATTTGTAAGGCCATGTTACTTTTTCTTTTCACATCTAAAATCAGAACACGTTCCATCATTTGTAAAATAATGTATCTTAAATTTGTGCCTTTACTTAATTGCATAACTATGTACATCCTAAAATTATCTTGACAAATTCCCATCATTGGGACTATATTTTCATGCGATCTAATTAAGTCATTCATGTAAATCTCCCTTATTATATACTTATGCTTCACTCTTAAAAGACTTATACTTTTTATTGCTACAGGTGTTGTCTTATTCAATCTACCTTCCCTCACTTCTCCAAATCCTCCCCTTCCTAAGACAACATTTGAAAAGCTTAATTGGTCTTTTGAAAAAATCGGAGCAGATATTTCTAAGTTACATAATCTAAATTTTTGTATCGGTGGTGTATCATTACATATTGATTTTAATTGAACAATATTGTTTGCCATAGGATGCTCTGACTCTTTATAAACATAATATTGAATTTTAGACAAGCCAGAGTTTAAAGTTTTTTTAGGTGGGACTTTAATTACTTTCTCAGGTGTGAGTATAGCTGCTGACTTGTTTGCATGTACTAATAAACTGCTTGAAGGCTTTATCGAGGGCTTGTTTTTATTTATTATTTCTTTTAATTCTTTGACGACTTCGTCTACATCTTTTGGGACGAAGTTTGTCCCCGTTTCTAGCTGCAAGGATGAATGCATATTGCCTTTGGGAACAATTTTAGATGGCTCACTGTTATTGTCAAATTCATTCTGTGGAAAACTGTGCTCTGAAATTAAATTATTTGATGTTGTATTTAAAAAATGATGATGGTGGTTTTTATAAATATTGTTGGCTTGCTGTAAATCTATTTCTTTTTTTGAATGTTCCATAAATTTTGAGATTATTATTAAACTTGGTTTTACTTCATTTTGCATTTTTATTTTTTTTACACTCAGCTTCTGCTCAATCTGTAAGTTTTGATTTTCACATTCATTTTTCGTTTGAGGTATATAATTACTGGGCCCATTATTTAATCTTGAAATGTTTACAGACATATCTGACATTCTAAATGATTCATTGGCAAAATCTTTTTTTGTCAATAATAGATGCATTTTAAGAGTTCCATTTCCTGTAGAATAATACTGTTTCTTGCAATCCCACAGCGAACAGCCCAATTTGCCTTTTGTATCCATAAATGCTTTAATTATTTTTGAATCAGGGCCTCCAAGGTCAATTATTGATGTTTCAAAAAAAGAATGATTTTGTTCGTTTTTAAAAATTGATATTGCTTTAACTTTAATTTGATTATATGTATACTGATCATCCATATTTAAAGCTAACGTTTCTTTTTTTGTAGCTGATAACTTTAAAAATGTTTCATCTGCACTATTTCTGTACTTGGCCACGAATGCCATATTTCTAATTTTTGGTTTCTAGAATTACATAATGACATTCCTTTAATTTTAGCATACAAACTTCCACGATGTAAATATTAAAGATAAATTACCTGCACTTTTTGACCTTTTCTACCTTCTCGTTTCACGTTATACAAATCCAATTCATCCTCACCTAAATTAGCCAATACTACTGACTGAAATCTTTGCAGCCCATAATCTTTTGGAAATGTATAATCTATAATAATGAGTTACTATTTATAAATATATCAAATTAGATGCTTTTAGAAAAATTAAAATCTGACATTACCTTCGGCTCGCTGATTATTCTCTTTATTTTTAGGAAAATACACATCGTACTGGTTAACACCACTTACAACTTTAATTAAATTACCATTGATAATTTTCACAGTGAAAACACCTTGACCTTCTATTGTATACGTCAAATTGGTACAGCCAGGGAAGTATCCTTTAATGTCATCAAAATCTAAACATCCATTCTTATCTATTTCAAAATTTAAAGCCAACTCTGGTGATTTTACCTTTACAAAACCTTCCATTCTGAAAATATGAGCAAATCATATATAATATTCAATATTGTTTTATTTGATACTTTTCATTATTATAAACAAAAAAATCTAATAATACACAATATATTTATTAATGACAAACGTTTCAAAAACTTACCTTTCTATTTTATTTTAATCAGTTAATAAGTTTTATTTTCTTTGAAAAAATTAGTTTTTACCACTAATGTTAAACATTATTATTAATAATTTACTTTTTTTTTGCAAATTTATTTTATTTTGCCATTAATGACATCACTCTTACCGCCAAAATTGATTAAGATTAGGTTAGGAATGTTGCAATTTTTCTCTTCCCGCGGTGAGAAATTTAAAAATCTCCTCCTCTCGTGAGGAGAAGAAAAAATCTCCTCTGTCGATGTGTATGGTCTCTACCGTCTTCCGTAAAATGACCAAAAATAAATACATTCCATATTATAGATACGTGGCTTAAAAGTTCATCCTAATAGCGAAATTTCACGCTCTTTCAGAATCTGACATTAGTTTCTATCGACAACTCTTAAATATACCCTAAAAAGTGGTGAAAGGGATAGATCAGGCTTTATTAGGAAATGTTTGGAAAAACCAATGAAAAAAATATCAAATTTTATTGAAAAATGCTTGAACACAATATTTTTTATGAAAATTTAAGTAAACTTTGTATACATTGTGGTCTCATTCATTTTGGTCCAATTTACAACCCTTAAAATGTGCCATGTGGATAAGGGTAATTACAAAAAAATTAAAATAAAACTTATTTTTTATAATATTAAAATTATATTCTTAAGTCGAATTGGCTGCTAATTTCAAATTCAACATCAGTTTTGTGCAAAAACTTTCAAGCATTCTCTAAAATAGGGGTGACTTTGACAAATTTGCCATAAAGCATAACCCTAATACGGCTGCTTTACCCCGTTCACCCCTATTTTAGAGGGTGCGTCAACAATTAAAGTTTTTGCACAAAACTGATGTTGAATTTGAAATTAGCAGCCAATTCTACTTAAGAATATAATTTTAATTATAAAAATAAGTTTTATTTTAATTTTTTTTAAACTACCCCACATGGCACATTTTAAGGGTTGTAAATAGTACCAAAATGAATGAGACCACAATGTATACAAAGTTTACTTAAATTTACCGTGAATTGTAATTTTAAAATACAATTTTTTCAAAATTTTAAATAATTTTGAATAATATTAATAAAAAATATTATTTTCAAGCATTTTTCAATAAAATTTGATATTTTTTTCATTGGTTTTTCTAAACATTTCCTAATAATGCTTGTCCTACCCCTTTCACCCCCGTTTTTAGGATATTTTTAAGGGTTGTAGATCAAAACTAATGTCAGATTCTGAAAGAGCGTTAAATTTTACTATTATAGCATGAATTTTTTAGCCACGTATCTATAATGGAATGTATTTATTTTTGCTCACTTCCAAAACTCTCCGCCCCGGCGTTATAATGAGTTAATTTTCGTTAATAAATTAATAAAATAAAATTTCGATTTTGAGATTCCCTGGGCTTCCCTGAGCTGCCTATTGTTTCTAGGTCTTTTTTGTTTGGTGAAACTATTTTTTTTTAGTAAATTTAATGTTATAAAAGATTTTATACATTAAAAATTATTTTTTATAACTTAAAACAACTTTTATACAAACTTATTTATTATTTTCCGATTATTTTCTATCATAATATCGAAATGAAACCGTTTTTAGCTAAAAAAAAAAAGCGCCAGACAGATTTTTTAAATTTTTTGATATAATTTGTGACTGAACAACTAAAAAGCAAATTTTCAATGGAATCTCGGGGGCAATTTGAATTTTTATTTAAATTGTTTCAGGGGCACCGTGAAATGCATTATAATTTCTGCTGAAAAATGATAAAATTAGAATTTTGTACGAATCATTGCTAATACTGTAATTTTATTCATCATAGTATAATTATTTGAAAAATTCTAAGCTTTTTTACAAGTCAACGTATCTCAAATTTATTTTAATGGACAAAAAAAAACTTTAATAAATGAAATTTCATTAATTTATCAAAAACATGAACACACAAAAATTCGTAATCTCGATAATTGAACTTTCTACAAAGATTATTATCATTTCGTCTCCGGTCTCGCTTATCGTATACCTTAAAGCAATAGTACATTTAATCTATCTAAATTAGCTTAATCAGGTTATATAAAAAAAAGCTAATTTTTTTTTTTAAATAGATTGAAACGATAAAAAAATGTGGTTATACAGCAGAAGAACACAAAGTGATAACAGAAGATGGTTATATTTTAACATTACATAGAATACCTGGATCAGAAGGATCAAATCCAGTATTTTTGCACCATGCTATTCTTGAAAGTTCATTTTCTTGGGTTATTGCTGGCTGTAATAAGGGCTTAGGTAGTTAGGTATATTTTATTAATTTTATAAATTCTTTTTTTGAACATGTAATTTTTCTACATTTATTTACAGCTTATATTCTTCATAATAATGGTTACGATGTATGGATGGCAAATTCTAGAGGAAACACTTATTCAAAATCTCATACTAATAAAACAATTTCAGATACCGATTACTGGAATTTCAGGTATAATTTAAATTTTTCTTTATTTTCGCGCGCTAACTTATCGATATTTTTTTCTCGATATATCTCGATTATTGATTGAATTCAAAATTTTAAATTTACATTTATATTTTAAGTTGGCATGAAATTGGAATTTACGATTTACCAGCATCGATAAGCTACATCAAAAATATGAAAAAAACAAAAATTAGCTATATTGGACATTCAATGGGTACAACAGCATTTTTTGTTATGGCGAATGAAAAGCCACATATTTTGTCTGATGTTAAATTGATGATAGCTTTTGCGCCAGTTGCATTTGTTAATAATATTATTGGTGCATTCAAGCTATTTAGTACAGTACTTAACAATTTAGAGGTAAACTTGATGTAATAAGAATTTAATAAATTATATTTTTAATTAAATAAATTTGTTTATTTTTAGGAATTTCATAAATTTGATGGCAGAAGAGAATTCTTCTCACAAAATGTAGTATTTAAATTTTTTGGCAAATGTATCTGCAATCAAATAATTCTTAAAGATGTTTGTGCAGCAATTATATCATCTACAATTGGTTTTAATTTAGAGTATTTCAACACAGTAAGTATGCTTTTACTTTAATTTAATTTGAATAGAAATCTGATAATTTATATGTATTTATACAGTCAATGTTACCTGTAATTATATCACACACACCAGCTGGGACATCATTAAAAGCATTTGTCCATTATAGTCAAGGCGTTAAAAATGAGAAATTTTCATACTATGATTATGGCTATGAACTAAATAATTTAATTTACAATTCAACTGTCCCACCAGAATATGATTTATCAGCTGTTAATTTACCAATTGTTATTTTTTATGCTGAAAATGATTATTTAGCTGATCCTCTTGTAAGTTTTCTTTTGATTTATTAGATAATTATTGCTTGTCATTTCATAATTTATACATTTATACAAAGGTTTCTTAGAATATTTTTATTGTAAATAATATATTATTATTAGTATATCAATAAATAGAGAAAATTATTAGTTATTATTTATAAATATGACTTTTAAAGTGATTTATTTTAAAAATATTGTTAAAAATTTTATATGAGCAAATCGAAAATTTTCTTGTATACCTAAATGAAAAATTATAATAGGTTCTTCAAAGTAAATCACGAAATTTAGATTTTAAAAAATTGTAGCACTTTTATATTTTTAAATTCCCGCCAAATAATAAAGTTCAAAACTAAACTAACCTGAATCATAAATTTAAATTTAAAAAAATGAATAGGTAATCTCAAAAATGATCATTTTTCTGAAAAGAAAATTTTTTATGTTTAACATTTTTAACCTAGACTGTAAAAAGTAACTTTCTTAGATTTACAAAAAAAGCTAGAATTTTTTCGAAAAGCTAGTAAATTTTCAATAAAGCTTGTAAATATTCGATAAAAATCGTAAATTTACTAAATTTAGTATATCATCGAAAAATTCGAGAATTCTCCAATTTTTTTTGGGAATTTACGAAAAAAGTTGTAAATTCACAACTATTTTTCGGAAATTTACAACTAATTTTTGTAAATTTTCGAGAAAAAAAATTGTAAATTATCAAGCTTTCTTGCGAATTCACAAAAAAAATCGAGAATACTCAAATTTTTTGTTAATATACTAAGCTTAGTAAACATTCGATTTTTTTCGAATAGCTACAAGCTTTTTCGAAAATTTACTAGCTTTTCGAAAATGTTCTAGCTTTTTTGTTAATATTACTTTTTACGGTGTATAGCATGAGGATTTATGAATTTATGCTATTTTTTGGTCAGAAAGCACGTGCTTCTAGCAGAAATATTTGAAATTCAAATTATAAACTACAATCGCATTTGGAATATTAAATTACAACCTAAAGATAAGTAAATTATGTTGAAAAAAAATATATTCGCCGTTTATTCAAATGGGGCCTAGAAACACAGAGCCCCATTATACTATGACCCCATTTTCTAAGGTAAGGGTGTTTAGGCTTTATTCTAAATGACCCTGCCTCCTTGTAGGTCAAATCCTTTTTGATTAGTCTCATTTCGTATAAGTGTTAACTTTCAATCCCCATAAACTGGAATTTTGAATCGGTAATTTCCTTAGCATTAAAGTCAATAAACCAAATGTCCATTTTTGGCCCAAATTTTTTTTTGAAAATCCAAACAATAGCTTTTTACAGTGCATAGATTTGCTCATGTATGAATAAATTATTAAGTATATCATCAACTTTTTAACAAGCTCATTTTATAAGTAAAAGAAAGCTTTCTTGTTAAATAAATATAGTATATATATTATTTATTTTAATATTAGCAATAATAACATAGCAAAAAAAGTAAAAATATGCAACATCATTTGGTATAAACGTTGATTTTATGTAAAAAAAAGTTCAATAATTAATAACAGCTTTTTCTAAAATTATTTTTAGGACGTAAACAGACTGTACAAAAAATTACCAAATGTCATAGATTTTCATAAAGTTGAAAATCCATTATTCAATCATTTGGATTTTATTTGGAGTACTGAAGCACAAGATCTCGTTTATCCAAGATTGCTTAATCATTTAAAAAATTGACAATTATGTATAAATACAATAATTAATAAAAATAGTATATTTACGTATAAAAATTTTCTGCGTCAGTGGCGAGAAAACACTTCTTCGCCGGATGGTTTCAGGCCGCTAATCAGAAAATTAAATTTTATACCTGCCAATAATTTATATTGACAGTCTTTTTTGACTTAGCCTTGGTATTAAAATGTGTAATTTTTTTATGATAATAATTAACATAATGTGTATTTAATTTTCAACACAAAAAACTATATACATTATTAATTACAATGTAAAAAAAAATCACTTGTATATTCAAATAAATTAAATGCGTACTTAATATGAATTATGGCAAAAAAATTTATGCCTTATTTATACTTTTATAATATAGTATATAATTTTGTAAAAGATTTATAATTATAATCGTGCATAAAAAACTTATACTGAGACTTGCATAACTGGTTAATAAGAGACCCATGAACTTGAAATTTTTACTTTATGGAAACCTTGATAAAATTTGCAATTGAAAAAATCTCTGTTTTTAAAAAATACGCATGAGACGAGGATTTAATAGGTATTTAACTTTTGAATTATTCTTTTTTTTTTGTTGGACGAAAATAATTACTATA
Organism: Anagrus nilaparvatae; assembly: GCA_022575985.1. Taxonomy (NCBI): domain Eukaryota; kingdom Metazoa; phylum Arthropoda; class Insecta; order Hymenoptera; family Mymaridae; genus Anagrus; species Anagrus nilaparvatae. Next base: position 26,653,697 of record JAKSXM010000137.1, read on the forward strand.
TCAAAATTCCCTTACAAGGGGAGTGCCAAACGTTAGGTCCTAAATTTTCTTTTGGCCTCTATTTACTTGAATGGGCCTAGAAATTACACACCCTGTCAGGGTGCTATACTATGAGATAGGGTTTTAGGCTATCTTTTAAATTACGCTGCTTCCTTGTAAGACAACTAAATTCCTTCCGGTTGGTCCCAAATAAAAAATGTAATCAAGGGTGCAAAAGTTTCGATACTAGCGTGATCGCTAGCACAAATGCTCGGTGAAAACGGACCTAAACCCGAATTATTCCAAGTATTACTTTAATAAAATAGTTATGAAAAAAATTTACTGGTTACTAATTGACTGATAAAATTAACCTAAAATTTATTTAATAATTATTCCAAGTCATTAAACCTGAATTATTCTCAGTCCTTAAATCAAAATTATTTTAAGTCCCTAAACCCGGATTATTACAAGCCCTTAAATTGAAATTATTTTAAGTCTCATTTGACCCCCCCCCCCTAAATCAGACGCATTTTAACCCCCCTTTCTTAATTTTCAAGTTCTTAGGGTACCCTCTCCCTATAAACATGTTTCATATTAAAAAATATATAGTTTTATTTGAAGATCAAGGATTTTTCCTTCAATGCTACTTATATCTTTAATTTTCTCCCATGCGTAAATTCATAATTCATAAATTACAATTTGTTCGTAATAAAATGAAGGCATGAAATAAAAATGCGTAAATATATCTTCAATAATTACATTTTTTTTTACTTCTTGAATAGGATAATAATAATATTTTACGTATTCAAAACGTCATTTTAATAAATTAAAAAAAATACACTTGCTAAGACGTCGTATATTACCTATTTTTTAAAATTGTCTAAAAATTAAAAAAAATTTGCAATTGTATAATTTTTTTTTTAGCTCACATGTCACAAAGAAAAAAAAATGAAAATATAATACAGATGAGAACTTCAAGTCTTTTATATGTAAAAGAATAATAAATAATTTCTCGTCATTGCCATCAAGTTCCATAAGATTTTTCATTTATCATTGAAGGACGTAAACAAAAAGTTTGCATACATATTTTTCTCAAAATTTTCAACTTTTATAATTTTTTTACAAACAAAGCTATTTGGACTCATAAAAATGAGTTTACATACCATCATAATTTAAATATTATATATTTGCACAAAAATTTGTTGCGATATTAGTAGCTAAATGGAAAAAAAACCTGAATAAAAAACACTTTTTTTTAACATTCTGTGTGTCTCTTCTATTTTATTAAAATTATAGTTTCTCAAGGACTTTTTCTTTTTTTTTTAGACTAATATGACTTAATACAATAATGAACGCAAATTTTTTTATTTCAGCATAATTAAACAATTTTTTTTGTGGATTCAAAAAAAAAATAATAATAATATTCTGAAAAATAAAATTAAATATTTATAATTAAATAAAAAAAAATTTTGTTTTTTAATGGAGTATACCTAAATTTGTTGAATAAGCAAACTAAAAAAAATTTATGATAAAAAATTTAGCATAACAAATTTTTTATTACTTTTTGCTAGACTAATTTTTATTTTTTATTAATAAAATAAAAATGATTTCATAATAAGATAAATAAAGTAAAAAAATATTAATTAATTAATTATAAAAGTAAAAAATAAAGTACACAATTTTCTCATAATTAAATAAATAAATTATTTTTTCATTACTGCACTTTTTAAAAAATTGCATTAATTCTGATAAATTATTAGAGTAAAAAGGATTAAATTTTATATATATATATATGAGTTAATTTATCTAAAATGTACAAGATGGTATAAGAGTGCGGTATAATGTTTACGGGGAGGGGTACCCTGTGAACCTGAAAATCAAGGGGGAGGGGGGGGGTCAAAAGTGTCCGATTTAAGGGGGAGGGGTTAAATGGGACTTAAAATAATTTTGATTTAGGAACTTGGAATAATTCAGGTTTAGAGTCTTAGAGTAATCTGGGTTTAGGGACTTGTAATAATTTGGGTTAAGGGACTTAGAAGCTTTTAGGTTTACGAACTTATATAAGATAATTTAGGGACTTATTGTAATTTCGATTTTGGGACTTATAATAATTAGAGAGTACATCTTAAAACTGTTATAAAATATCGAGTTCCTTAGGAAAGCTTTGGCATTTTTTATTCAGAGCAAATATTAAAACTACCCTTGAAATTTTTCGCACACTTTAGCTAAGCTAACCCATGTAAAAAAATTAAGAAAAATCTCATATTATACAAGTGAAAGAGTAACCCAATACAATTTTAATATATTTGTTTATTTACAAGTTATATAATTTAATTTTATAATGTATTATGAAATTATAATATGCCCAATAAAAATAATAATAAAAAAAAACTAGATATTTTAAAAAAAATATTATTATTTTATATGTAATTATGACATTTTAATAGACGCTATAATGCAAAATCAAGCACCATATTAACTGATAATAAAAAAAGGAAATGAAAGTTGAATAACGAGAAAAAATAATAATAAAAATATAATATTTATTTAAGAAGTTTAAGAATAATACTTATGTTATTTTTTAGGTCAATATTAACATGCAATATAGACTTTTAATTGTTTTTTTTTTTTTTTTTTTTTTTAATTACAATTATTTAATATTATCGATTATAGTCTATATGCAGCCCTCGATGCAGCCTAAATACTAATCTCGTACCAAGGTTAGTTATCTTTATTTACCATATTATTTACTTTGTTGATAATTATTTAATTAATTTTTATTAAAAAAATTAGTTTTCTATTAGTTGATTGATTTTATTTTTAAATTATTTTATTGCAAAAATTACTTTATTTGCACTTTAAATTATTTATTCATACGACCTTAATTTTATAATTGGTTCGTGTTTAAATTTTAAAGATTAAATTGTTCGTTTGATAAAATTACACGTGTATCAGAAATTTCAAAAATTTTTTAGTCCTATTTCTCAACTGGGTTCATACACGGATAAAAATTCAGTTGACTAGCGCGCCCATTATTTTGTCTTGAATCACAACCAGTATTTTGAGCGACATTCTCACCCAAACTAGAATGTGCACTTGACAAAAGTAGATTCGCGCGCAACCTATATTATGTGGTCTATGCGTGGAACTACTCGATTTAGGTTAGATTCTCGCCTAATTTTGTTTTATGTGAACTCCATATTTTACGTACTGGTCGCGCCGCATGCTATCCTTTTGGCGCGGTAGTCAACTGAATCAGTGACAAAAGGCCTTTATTGCAACAGCACATATTTCTTGTCTGCCAGACATTTCTGGGTATTGCTGGTGTATTATATTATCAAGTTATAATTACGTCTGCTAGATATAGAAAACAGACAGAGATTTATTACAAGACATAATGACGTAGAAAGAGCCTAATCCAATTCAGTAAGTTCTAAAATGTCAAATAAGGACTGACAGGAAAATATACTGGTTTTACTACAACTGAATATATAGAATTAAATAAGTTCACAGTAATTATTTAATTAAATTTCATTAGATCTTCAACTGCCACTTTACTCAATTTTGTCTCATATTTTTTTGAAGTCTCTGATTGATTTCATGCAGCATTTAACCCTTTTATATCTGAATTTTTTTTATTAGCCCGAAATGATAAAAAAAATGTCAAAAATGTTTTCTTTGCAAAAATAGCCAATTTCATGCATAAAAATTTCAATTTTTTGCATTTACAGATAAAATAAATGGCAACATCGTGCAGCCAGGGAAATTTTAGATCTTAAAACTGTACTTAAAAGTTATTTTATCGTAAACAGAGCCCGAGAAATATTAAAAAATATGCTGCCACCCAATGGACACTAGGTTAGAAAGGGCTAACCTAGTGTCACTTAATTTTTCTCCTTTAAGCAGCCATATTTAAATATTGGCCAATAAGGCTTTTCAGGCTGGTCACTTGATAGGAAAAAATAACATGTAATGTATTAGATGGGGACTGTCCACGAGAACCCCATATTTCAAGTTCTGTCACGTGATCAACCCGAAAACCCTTATAATAATGTAAATCTGACTTCAGAATCTGAAAGAGCATGTCTTTTTGTTTAAGTAAACATCTTTAGATACATAAAATATGATCTTTTACCCTATTTTAAAGCAAAAAACCAAGCGTCTGTCAATTGGTCATACCAGTGCTAAAAGGATTTCTTAAGAATCTTCAAAAAAAGGCCAGAATTTTGAAGGTATCCAACCGAATACACAAAACTCAAAAGCAGAAGTAAATTAACTATTTGGCAGTAAGTTTCTAAAGATTCTCATGAATCTAAAATCTTAAAATAAAGTCTTACTGAGAACTTACTCTTACTCTTACTGTCTTTTACACAATTCTCAGAAAAAATTGCAAAAAAAGAAAGAATTAAAATGTCAACAAAACAAAGAAGCTTTGTTTTCACTAGAAGCTCTCACGAAGTTACAAAAATTTGATTATAATTAATTTTTAGTTACGTATAAAAAAAAAATTGATGCAAACAACAACATCAAGAGCATTAAAAAAAGAAGATAAAAAATTATAATATTTTGTTATGTTAATTAGTTGCTAAATAAGCGAAAAAACCACATAATATAAAAGTTAAAAAATTTTTTTATAATATTCATATTTATATAAGTAAATGTAGTCCTCGTTCGGTTATTGTATAGAGCAGAAAACCGGCTGATCATATTATTATGTATCGAAAAAACACTCTCAGTTGTTGAAATACTCTCACTGAAAAATGTAGTATGTTTTTTTATGTTTTTTTTTATTAATAAAAAATTTTACAAACAGTGGTTTTAGATTATTTTAGTATAGTTTTTAGGTTTGAGTGACTGTGTGTGGGTGATAAAAATTTTCAAAAAAAATGTTTCTAACGTAAAAAGTGAAAAGATATTTTTAAAAATATGATTGTAAAGGTAAAAAAGTTTTTTTTTTTATTGTGCCATTATTTTTTAAAATTCTAAATCTTTAAATAAAAAGTATTTAATTTCGCAATAATTTAATTATAATTCATAAAGAATAAAAATTTATTTATGAATTCGCTACACTGTAACAAAATAAGTTTATTATTTTTTGGTGCGGAAATTCTTATATAATTAAAAAATAGTAGATTTTTGTGTTATTATTTTATTTGCAGTAAAGATTAAGGATAAAATTCTTGTCTGAAATTTATTAAGTTATTTTCGTTTATAATGTAAGCAAACGTCAAACGCGTATAGGTATTTGCAAAAAACAGAAAACTGATCGTGCATGGTATTGTCCTTGCGACCTTGTTCTTGTGCGCTATAAATTATGTTATTTTGTCACAGTGTAAATTTGCATATTTCATCAAAAAATTAACAAATTTTTATATTTTCAGATAAAAAATTGTAAATTAATATTATTATTATTAATATTAATAGTTAATAAAAATGTCTGTTCGGCTGATAGATTTTTAAATGAAATACTTAAAAAATTAGCAACGATACACAATATTATCATACAAAATGATAGAAATCATATTTTAGACAATAATAATCAAAATAATGACTACAATAATTTCATACCTGGTTCTTCGTTTGAAAATGTAAGTTTTGAAAGTCGTTTATTTAATCAGCGTAATAAAATTCAATCTAATTAAATTGGACAAAATCAACTATAATGAGGCTGATTGGATTTTTCAATCGTATAGAAATAAAATAAACTTTGGCCTACTTTTTATAAATTTAATTAATAAAATTTTACGTTTTTATAGAAATTAAAAATAAAGTCAAAGCAACCAATCGAAGAGCACTCAGTAATAACAGAAGATGATTATATATTAACAATTTGGAGATTGCCATCAAAATATAAAAATTCGATACCTGTTTATTTACAACACGGTTTACTCGAAAGTTCAGCCGATTGGTTAATACCTGGTAAAAATAAATCATTAGCATACATATTATCAGAGCATGGTTACGACGTATGGATGGGTAATGCACGAGGTAACACATATTCAAAAAAGCATAAATTTCATTCAACATCAGATCCAGCGTATTGGAATTTTAGTTGGCATGAATTAGGTTTATATGATTTACCAGCTGTTATTAATTATATAACTGATTTAAAAAATACAAGCTTACATTATATTGGGCATTCGATGGGTGCAACGTCGTTTAGTGTCATGGCTAGTGAAAAACCATATATGAATAAAAAAATACGCTCTATGATTGGTCTTGCACCAGCTGTTTATGTCAGTCATTTAAAAGGACCTGTTAGATATTTATCAAAATATAGGAAACAAATTAAGGTATTTTTATTTTTACCGAATCATATTTGGATTTTTATTGAATTTCAAAAAAATATGTTTAGTCGCCTAATAAACTTGAAAAACATAATTTTTTTATTTCAGTAATTAAATTCCTATTCGAGATTACGAACTATTAAACACTTCAAGTATTTACATCTTATAATTAAGTACTTGAAATTGTTTTTATAAATGCATATAAAATACTAGAACAAGAAATACAAGATTTCCATAAATTTTTAATCTGAAAAAAAATTATTTTATTTATTTACTTTTTTTTAATCAAAACTTTTTTAATCTCAAACTTGTTTAATAACAAAAAAATTATATATGTTAGCCTGGACTTTTTGAATTTTGATCATTTTTCAAAAGTCCACGTTCTAATAATGGACAGTGTTGGCCCAGAAATCAGATTTTTATTCTTTTTAGCTTTTATACCCATTTTTTAAAGTGAGATTTTCCCCCATCCAGCCTCTTTTATTTAATATCAGCCCGAGATTCTTTCTTGTTAAATAATTTCGCATTAAAATTTCAAAATTTTTATTTAGACTTTCTTTTAGTCTTGAACACGTCCGATGAACCCCAAAGCAATTAGCAAAAAAATTTCAAATTGACATTTTGTAAGCTACTATTATACTATTACTTAATTGAAATTTTATCACATAACAAGTTAGTGATCCGCCTACGCGCATTTATACCATATATAAAGAATATGAATACGCATATTTGAAGTATTATAGCCAAAGTCTTAAACTGTTAAACTAGTTTAAAATTTAGAAGTGACTAAAAAGAAAGTGGATGTTAAAAATATTGCATGGGTGCCCTGGTGGGAGAATAAAATTTCTGCCCAAAGTATTTTAATTATATTTGAACCTTTTATTTTGCCATGCGACAGCTATAAAAATAAATTTTAGAGTAATGGCTCTACGTTTCTTAAAGAGGGCAATATTGTTTACAAGCTTGTCTTATGGTCCTAGGAACCAAAATTTTTATCATGTTTTTAGTCGAAATATAACCAAATTAAAAAATGTTCATTTATATTAGGAGTGTGCGGTTACCCGACCTGAAGAGTCAGATCGGGTTGGTTTTAGGTAAACCCAAAAATCTTCTGAGGTCCGCAGGTACAGTTTTGAATCGGAAATTTCCCTGGCCTTACATTTTTGAAATTTTTGTTAATTATAGGTGATAAATTATTATTTTTTTAATTCTAGCAGATAATTTTTTACTACTTCAACTCTTTTTAAGCGTAAACGAAAATTTAGTAAAAAAAAGATTCTTAGAATCATTAAACTAGGGAAATTTTGAAAAAACTGTATCTTCGGACCTTTGAAGCTTTTCAGATTTACCGGACAGAGCGCGATTACGTACCCGATAATTCGGGTAACCGTACACCCCTGATTCTATCTGAAATAAAGGGGATTTAAAAAAAGAAAGTAAATTAAACATTTTAAACATTTTAAAGATTTGTTTTTATGTAATACTATTTGAATACTATAATGAATATTACATGATTTAAATATAATCTAAAATTAGAGTTTAAAATATCAGATAGTAAATAACTGTAAACGTATTTATTGTCTAGACGAACACACTGTATATTATTATGTAAAACTGCTTAAAAATCAATTTAAATTTAATAATACCTACTATAGTGAAATGAAAATTAAAAATTTAATTAAAAAATTTGTTTTATTTACAGAATTTTTTCAGCGTTATGGGTAAAAATGAATTTTTACCACGTAACAATTTATTTGATGTATTTGCAACAGAAGTATGTACAAAAGAAAAATTTAAAAAAGGTGTTTGTGCAAATTCTTTATTTTTAATGAATGGATTTTCACCACTTCAACTCAATTACGTAAGATTTTTAGTTAATTTTTAGTAAACATAAATTTAATTATTTTTAATTTAATTACAGACATTGTTACCTGAAATATGGAGCCATTTTCCAGCAGGTACTTCGATAAAATTAGTCGATCATTGGTTACAACAAATGGAAATTAACGAATTTCGTCAATATAATTATGGTTCTTATTTAAATTATATGACTTATGGTACTCTTTTACCACCAAAATATAATTTATCAAAAATTGATGTACCTGTGGCTGTTATGTGGGCTGAAAATGATCTGTTAATTGGATATGAAGTAATTCTTAAATTTTTAATTTTTAATCTTAATTATTTAATTAATTTTTATTTTTTTTTGCAGGATACGTACAATTTTTACAGACAAGTACCAAACAAAATTGGAATTTATAGGGTTAAAAATAATAAATTCAATCATTTTGACTTTTTATGGGCTAAAGATGCACCAGAGCTTGTTTATACTAAAATTTTACAATTATTTAGTTATGTTGATAATAATTAGTGTAAGACTGTTATAATTTAAGTTATTGACAATATGCCAATTTTTTTTACTGAATTATACATATACAATATTTTTATCAATTCAGAAATATTTCAAGTAAGCCAAAAAAATTATATTTAAAAAATTTTCTTCATACGTTTTATGAAACGGCGGAACTCTGTGGGCCGATATCGGAATTTTTTTCCCAGTGTATGTAAATTAAAATATAATGAATATATTTGTATTATAAATTAATTTTCAAAAATTAAGAAAAATTAATTACCAAAATTGTGTTATTTTTAAATAAAAATATTTTTATTATATTTTTGATACATTTTAATAATTTCATTCCAAAAATTTAGTTTAGTAAAACTGTAAAACTGGCTAAAATTGCTAAATTAATATTCTCGTATTTCTTGCAAGCTCGTTGCAAGCTGACTTATGCACTTTTTAAAAATACTTATCGTTTTACAATTAGATTTTTTGTGATAAGTTATTAATTAAATATTAAACAAAACTTTACAACAACAAAAAATTTTACAAAAAATTTATAGAGTACATTTTTTGTGTTAATTAATTTACCTAAAAGTACAGTATCTGCACTTAAATATAAACATTTGGAAAGAGGTTCAAATAAGCTGTATTCAATTGTTCATAAGCTTCTCTAACTTTTGGGACTCTAGGGATTTTATTATCTTCCCGAGTATAGTTTTCAACAGTATACCCAAATTGGCTGCCTTCAGTGAAGATTCTTTCTATAAAATCTCTACAAATTCCTCCTGCACCAATTATTTCAGTGCATGCTGGTCTTTCTGACCACATTTTAACTATGAGATCCTGAGATTTTAAGTACTCCTTATACCTGTTGGCTTCATTTGTCAAATATTTTAGAACTTGATATTCTATTTCGTCCGGATCCAGTGAGTTACAATTAAGAGGATCACTGGGTCGTACAATATCATGCTCATTAGAACCATCGCTTTCTATTAAATCATCTAAAATGTCTCTCATAAGTATTCTTTCTGAATGTCCATAAGTGCTTTTCTCTTGCTCAGAAAATGTTTTAAAATACGTATTATAATACGAAATGAAATGATATTCATGGTCCTCCTTTCCAGGTATTGTAAAAATTTCGATACCAGTTTTCCTCATAAGCTGTACATCTCCAGCATTCCTATTAAATTGCTCATTTCTTTTATGTTTAGCATCCTTGCATGTATGTGATGATCCATAATATTTTTGCCTGATATTGTAAAATGATAGGGCCAGTTTAATGTTTTTACTGCCAGTCATGCCTTGAGGATTACTGTCATCCTCAAAAATTATTGATTTTTTTAAAAAAATTATTGAATTTCCAACCTTATTAACAATATTATACTATTTAATATTATTACTCGATTGTACATTTTAAATGACAATTTATATTATTGGCTTTTTCTCTATAGTGAATGATATTTTTTAAATAAATTTACAAAATTTTCACCCTACCTTGATATTTGAATGCTTTTCGCACAAAACACCATTTGGTTTGTTTATATAAGAAAGCCGACAAAATCTATATAGATCTATATAGATCACATCAGTATCGCTGCGTGTGTTGTATATGGAGTATATGTTTCATAGAAGTTTGACATGGTTAGTGTTGATCAAAACGCTAGGTACTTTCCGTACCGACATTATAAGAACCACCAATTATCAAATTTTCAAATAAGTTGCTAAAATTGCTAAATTAAAATTCTTGTATTTCTTGCAAGCTATTGCAAGCTGGCTTATGCACTTTTTAAAAATATTAATCGTTTTACAATTTGGTTTTTTGTGATAAGTTATTAATTAAATATTAAACAAGACAAAATTCTAAAAAAATTATACAGTAAAACCCCGGTATTCGCGGGCTTTTGTATTCGCGGATTCGCAAATTCGCGGTTTTTATAATAATACCATGCTTCAATATTCACGGTATATGCTTCGCGAATTCGCGGTTTTTCAGCAAAAATTTTTTTAAAATTTTTGAATATTGATTTAAATTTTCAATTTTTTTGCCTATATTATTTAGTCTTTTGTTTATTTTTATTTATTTACATTTTATAACCTTTTTGAAATTATAAAAATTTTGTTGTTGTATGTAATTAATTTGTTAAATTTATTAAATCATGGCTCCAAAAAATAAATCACCTATGAAAAAAGTTGAACGGAAAAAATCAGTGATGGATTTGGCGCAAAAAATGAAAATAATTCAGCTTTTGGAAAGTAATGAAAAAATTGCATCAATAGCTAGAAAATTCTTGGTTAACGAGTCTACTATCCGTTCAATTCGCAAAAATAAAGAAAAAATTAAGCTAAGTGATTCAAAGTTGTGACCAAATTCTAAATTTTTTAAAATTGGTATAGATGGTAATTTTTTCATTACCTCGGTCGTATATTTAAATGATTTTAAGTAAAATATTTTTACTTTAGAAAACTTAGAAAAAATGGAAGACATGCTAATTATATGGATGCAAAATATGATTCATAAAAAAATTCCACTGAGTGGTTTGGCAATAAGACAACAAGCTTTAGAATTTTGCAAATTTGTAAAAAAACAATCTATTGGTTCTTCAAATGACACTTTTTTTGTTAGTAGGGGTTGGTTTGACAGATTTAAATGTAGATTTTCTCTACATAACGTCTCATTCAGTGGTGAAAAGGCTTGTGCTGATCAAGAAGCAGCTGCAATATTTCCATCACAGTTAAAAAGTTTAATCCAAGACAAAGGTTATGTAACAGATCAAATAGCTAACTGTGATTTCATTCAATTTAATTTTTTTCAGATTTCAGAACTTAACCCCCTATTTTACATAAGAAACAATACTTCGGTATTCGCGGATTCGGTAATCGCGGCACCTTTGTGGAACGCATTAACCGCGAATATTTCGGGGTTTTACTGTACAACAAATTTATAGAGTACACTTTTTGTGTTAATTAATTTATATAGTATCCAAACTTAAATATCAAGATTTGCAAAGTGATTCAAATAAGCACTTTTTAGCTATTCACAAGCTTCTCTAACTATTGGAACTCCAGGGATATCATTATTTTCTCGAGTATAGTTTTCAACAGTATATCCAACTCGGCTGCCTTCAGGGAGGATTTCTTCTATAAAATTTCTACAAATTCCTCCTGCACCAATTAACTCAGGACATGCTGGTCTTTCTAACCACATTTTAACTATAAGATTTTGTGATTTTAAATAATCTTTATACCTGTTAGCTTCATTTGTCAAATATTTTAGAACTTGATATTCTCTTTCGTGCGAATCCGGTTTTAGAGAATCACTGGGTCGTGTAATATCATGCTCATTAGTACCATTGCTTTCTATTAAGTCATCTAAAATATCTCTCATCAGTCTTCTTTCTGAATGTCCATAAGCGCTAAATTTAATATATTCCTCTTCTTTAGAAAATGTTTTAAAATACTTATTGCCATACGACATGAAATGATATTCATGGTCCTCCTTTCCAGGTATCGTAAAAATGTCGATACCATTTTTCCTCATAAGCTGTACAGCTCCAGCATTCCTATGAAATTGCTCATTTCTTGCATGGTAATCAGTATAACATTGATGATGTCTATATGATCTATCATATTACAGAGTATTTTATCCTGGATAGGTTAAATTTTTTGTGTTTATTTGGACAGAAAAATGAATAAAGTAAAGCTTTTTCAAAATATTTTTGTGAAAAAAGTATTTTATTAGCGTGAAAATTTATTCAATTTGTCGTAAGTTCATTCTTTATTTTTACCGTATTATAAATTTATATAATTCAGCATAATAAGAATTATTTTTTATATATACTTAAATTAATACCGAAAATTAATATTTCAAGATAGCGAAGTAAATAAATAAATTAACAACATTTTTTCTGCTATTGTAGGTTCCCGATGTCAGTAATAGTATATTAAGTATCAAGGGCGTAAGTTTTAGCACTAGCGTGAGCACGAGTGATATTTGTTCACGTTAGTGTCTAAAATATTTCACCCATGGTGCTTACGATATTTTTTGCCCTCGTAGGCGTAGAACAAGTGTAGAAAATTCTTTACGCACGAGTTTTACGCCCGGGAGGGCAAAAAATTTATTTTGTAATTTGAAATTTACGTTTTCTGAGAATATAAGATAACATTAATAAGAAAACATATAAGATAATGCATTCATAAAATAAAAATTATAAGGATTTAGGTGTGTTACTTTATCGAAAATTAAAAAAAAATTGGTATTTACTGATAGGATATTATTGAGATTGATTATATATTAAAATTAAGGTTTTCTACTCCAGTCAAAATACGGGTTTGGGTATACTTATGTTTGGGATTATGACATTTGCTCTAAAATAGATTTTTTCAGTCACTGAACACAAAATTGGGGTCATTTGCTAATGAAAATTGCGCTTCACCCTTTAATTAGCAAAAGCTACGCCCGAAAGGGGGTATATTTGATGTCATCGGATTCTGAGTTAATAGATTTATCCAAGACTTAGTTTCCAAGATTTTTTGGCTCGCTAATTAAGAATATTTTTGATTTTTTTAGATAACATTAATATTTAATTCCTAAATTAGCTAAAACTACCCCCAAAAGGGGCGTTTATGCTGTTTCTACAGTTTTTACGTCAAGTTTAAGCCCAGAAGGATTGTTTTCATCGCTGAAAATGAATTTCATAGATTTTTAAATGAAAAATTAATAGTAGTAGTAGTAATTTTATTCTTGTCAAATTATATACATAATTGTTACAAGATTGAAATAAGTTAATACAAAATTTAAAGTATAAACATAAAAATTATTTAAAGAACATGTTTTGATTTTAAAGTAAAATTATATATGAACTTAAAATTAGAAAAAATTCTTCAGATCTATTTCTTGTATTTTCTTCAATTTTCTATTATTTAGAATTTCTTTGCTTTTTAAATTTTTCTATTTTCAATATCTGTTGACAAAGATCACTAACAATTACACATGCTGGCACATCACTGCACTATCTATTTTAATTTTTTCTCAAGGAATTCCTATTAAACCGAAATTCCTTTTTCTATTTTGATGGATTGAGGATGTGACAGCCTTTTTGCAATTGCTAGTGCTATTTTCATTATATATTTGTTTATATTGCTGTTATTTACTGTTTTAAATTGCTGTTCGCTTACAAATTCACTTCTTTTCATTGTAAATGATGTGATGAGAAATTTATAAGTTACTTACTCTGTTTTCATTTCTTCTTAATGTAAATTGCCATTTTCCCCTTTACTATTCAAAATAAATTTTTGGGATTTCTCCCTATTTTTTTTTTCTTCACTATTCAATATATTTTAAGCAAAAAACGGCATTTTCATCAAGACTATTTTTATTACTGTTTTCAATATCTATTATTATATCAATTTTTTGTATATTTTAAACTCTTGTGTTATAAATGCTATATTTGATCTATACAAGCCACATTTCTAACCTAACTTTTTCTCAACTTTTTTCTTTCTTTTAATCTTGATTTAATTTTTATGCTGGAGTTTTTCTTTTATTTTCATTTATTTAATAAGTTTTATTTTGACACTTATGCCCGTTTTTTCTCAGATTTTTCTGGTATTTTTAAAGCTTTTTCTGTAAATAATAACTATTTTTCACGGTGCTATTTTATAACGTGACTATGCGCTTTCGCGCCCATACCCTCTCTCTGAAAAATTAATATATCACCCATAAATTAACTAAAATTAACCCAGGAGGGGCGTTTTTGCTACATTCAAACTTTCTGCGTTCAGACTCTGCCCATGGGTTTTTTGGGTCATTAATCAATAAACTAATGGAAAAATATAAATTTTTCTTTAAAAATAATTATTGATTAACGACCCAAAAAACCTTTTGGACCTAGTCTGAACACAGATAGTTTGAACATAACAAAAATTCCCTTCTAGCTAATTTAAGGGTGAAATATTAATATTTCATTAAAAAATTTATAAAATTCATTTTCAGTGATCCAAAAAACCCTTGTGGACCTAATCTGGTTGCGAAAAATGCGAAAATAGCGAAAACGCCCCTTTTTGGGGGGTAGCTTAAGGTAATTAAGGAGTTAAATATTTATATAACCTTAAAAAATCATAAAAATTCTTCATTATCAACCCAAAAAACTCTTAGAAAACAATTCTTGACTAAATATATTGACTCAAAATGTGATGACATCGAAAGTATCCCCTTTTAGGGGTAGATTGTGAAAATTAAAGGAGGTTTATCTGTTGATTACTACATTTTTGCAGGAATTGCAATTACCGACATAAATTTTTTTTATTAAAGTTTATTTTGGAAGCTATAAATTGAAAAGAAACTATAAAAAGCCATTAATAATCCAAGAATATTACAAAAAAAGTCTCATTTTATTATAAAATTTAAAAAAACCCAACTAAAATAATGAGCATTTTGGTTATGTTACTTGTTTTTTATTAATCTTATAAAAAAATAGTCGATAAAGAATGTAAAACTAATTGGGAATGTAACTTTAAGCATTAATTATCAGATTTATTAAGTTTCATAGATCTGTGACATTAGCACCCTACCTCTTACAAAGCCGAAAAAATTTTCCCATAAGCGCAATGTTAAAATACCACTTTTGTTCTATTCATAAAAAATTAATTAAGTAGGCAACATTGGTAAAAATAAGTCGATTTTAGCTCATAAATGTTTAAATTTTAATACTATTCACGTTTTATTACATTGTGTAATTATTTTTTTTAACGGATAAACCTCCTTAAGTGTGAATCGAAAATTTTTTACAAAATGAACACCATTTTTGTGTTCAGTGACTCAAAAAGCCAATCTTCTTATCAAATTTCACAACCGTAAGTACAACCCTCCCCCGCATTTTGACTGGAAAATTTTTCCTCATTATTGTTTTTCATGATGCTTACAATATTTTTTGCGTACCTAGGCATAGAACGAGTTCAGAACATTTTTTACGCACGAGTTTTACGTCCAGGAGGGCAGAAAGGTAATATAGTTTTACTGCTTCAAGAAATAAATACGCTTAGGTTATACCGGTCCCAGAAATGTTGAAAGCTAAAATATTAACTAAATTAAATTTATTGGGATTAACCCTTAATACATAGTAACGCTTAGACTTACTAATTTTTTTAAATCTGCTAAATGTAACTGAAAAGTAATATTTTAAGATACAGACAAAATAAGAAATATATAATTATAATTAAATAAGGGTTTAGTAGTGTTACTTTAACGAAAATCATTAAAATAATTTGCTCTTGTGATAGGATACTCCTGACATTGACTATTTATTAAATTTAAGGTATTTTTGTTAAAATTTTTCCCAGAAAAAAATACGGTTAGGTTATACCGGTCCTAGGAATGTTTATTAAATAAAATTTTAAAATTTAATTATATTTGTCGGAGTTGATCCCTGATATACCAGGTGGAACACATGATAAATTTATTGATTTTTTTTTGAATTTGCTAAATTAAATTGTAAAATTATTTTTGAAAATACGGTTGGGTTATACCGGTTCCAGAGGTATTTAAAGCAAAAATTTAAATATTAAATAAAATTTATCGGGAATGATCTCTTAAAATAGCACATGCTACACTTATTAATATTCTTTTAACTAACTAAATTAAAAAATAAAAAAAAAAAATTTACTAAAAAATAACATTTTAAGTAGCGGCAAAAAAATTAATTAATATTATTCATGTAATAATTGGTTGCCGATGTCATGAAAATAACATTTAATTCTAAACTTCCATTTTTTTAAAATTTACGATGAATTTATAATATAAAAAAATAAGGATTGAGCAGTGTTACTTTATTAGAAATCTATAAAAATATTTGCCCCTAGTGATAGAATTTCATTGACATTGACTATTTATTAAAATTGAAGTATTTTAATAAAATATACCCCAGAAAAAAATACGATTAGGTTATGCCGGTCCTAGATATGTGTATTGCAAAAATTTTAAAACTTAATTAAATCTATCGGGATTGATCTCTGATATATATCACAGGCTAGACTTATTATTTTTTTTGAATTTGCTAAGTTATAGCATAAGCTGCATTTATTAATTTTTTGAACTAAATGCTAAAAAAATTATATTTTAATATAGCGACCAAGAAAAGAAATTAACATTTTCACTGCTTCCATGGGTAATATCATAAATCATAAATAAAAATATACAATTTATCGGGATGGATCCCTGATATATAAGCAATTATTTTAAAAGTGCTACTTAATTTGAGCCTGGAACCGTAATTTTTTTTTTGAGGGCACATCGATATGACCTGTGTTTTCAAGTAGTTTAACCTTCAGAAAACCGAAAAAAATCGTAAACAAGAAATCGGCGATAGGTGCCAAAAAGATTTTTTTGCCCTCCCGGGCGTAAAACTCGTACATAATAGTATATTAAGTTAGGTTAGGTTAGGTTAGGTTAGGTTAGGTTAAACCCCACGATAGAAAAGTTCAATGTTATGGACAGCCTATACCATCCAGAGGCTTGTCCATAACTTAGTCAAGTCAGGTTACAATTTTGGGTGACTTCAGGTGACTTGAATATGTAAGGTTAGTCAAGAACATTGTTTTTCAAGTCACTTTAGGTCACTTTGAATGCTGACCTAACTTTAAGTTAGTTTAGAGTTAGAAAAATATGAACTTAAGAAGTCAGGTCACTTTTAAATAAAATGGATAGGAATTTACGAAGTCAGGTTAGTTTTTGCAGGTTATGGATAGGAATTTACGAAGTCAGGTTAGTTTTTGCAGGTTATGGATAGGAATTTACGAAGTCAGGTTAGTTTTTGCATGTTATGGATAGGAATTTATCAAGTCAGGTTAGTTTTTGCATATTATGTATAGAAATTTATAAAGTCAGATACAATTTGAAATGTTATGGATAGGATATGGACACATTTTGCCATAGAAATGGAATAATATAGGTTTTGGACAAGGGTTACTTAGCAAATGATAATAATGGATAACGTTGTGTTGAAGTGAAAATCTTACAAAATCTATTATTCAGGATCTTTTTTCTGGCGATGGTAAAATATATATATGTCAATGTTATATATTTTATGATATCAGGTTTTTAAATGCATTTTTTACTTGATCGTTTATATTTTTTCATTAAATTTGCTCGTCTTAAATTACTCTCGTTTTCAGTTCTAAAAGTTCAATAATTTCAAGTTTTTATTAATATAATAATTTTTAATCAAATGAAGTTATTCAGGTTTGATAAGGTAAATAGTCTTTTAGTCATGGTTTTAGTTTGATGTCAGCTGAGCGCACGTGTAAACACTACTGCTGTTTCATATCTGTTGGAATATTTTTTTTAAATTATTTGCGCTTGCGCGTTATTATTATTTTATAGAAATACTATATGTTGACAAGAAAAAATTGATTTTTAATAATTTTTGTTGTAATTGATAATACTATTAAATTGTGTACCAATTTATGTGAGATTGTTGATAATTTTTTTAAATAATAGGTTTTATATGTTATAATGCATGTAGTTTTGTCACGCATAAATAATAATTTTTTAAAGCTTACAAGCGGGACTTGGTATTCACAGAGTATAGGGTATTCATTTAAATTGCTCACTAAATTAAATAAATATAAATATTAGGCTTTTTATTATAGTATTATAATTATATACATATATTATCAAAAATATTCTTGAACAAGGCAAAAGGAGTTTGTCAATAAGATCTCATGTGTTTTTAAATCATTGCAACAGCTAATTTATGACAATAAAAAATAGTAAAAGTTATTAATATTATGTAATAAAATACTGTTACAATATATAATGAATTAAGAATTTGTCTTTTTAAAAATTTTTCTTAACAATAATCAAGAGGAGTCAAGAGGCTTAGAAATCGTCTGTGAAGACTAGGGCAGGGGTAGCGAGCTGAAGGTTCCTAAATTTCTCATTTATATATTAGCTGAAAGTAAATAAATAATAAAAAGTATATAAATGGTCTTGATAGGACCGGAGACCCCAACGAATGAAATTCAACTTGCGTATAAACTTTAAAGGTAACAGTAACTTTAAAGTCATTTGATAGTGCAACACCGTATATACGGTACATATTTCAAGGCTAATAAACGGAAACAGTAATTTTAAAGTCATTAGATAGTGCAACAACGTATTTAAGGTAATTTTAAAGTCATTTGATAGTGCAACAGCGTATACAAGGTAATTTTAAAGTCATTTGATTGTGCAACAGCGTATTTAAGGTAATTTTAAAGTCATTTGATAGTGCAACAGCGTATTTAAGGTAATTTTAAAGTCATTTGATAGTGCAACAGCGTTTATAAGGTAATTTTAAAGTCACTTGATAGTGCAACAGCGTTTATAAGGTAATTTTAAAGTCATTTGATAGTGCAACAGCGTTTATAAGGTAATTTTAAAGTCATTAGCGTATATACGATACATATTTCAAGGCCAATAAAAAGCGCTTCTTATAGGTTGCAAATAAGGGAACATTTATCAGCAGGAAAATAAATTTTTAAATTTTTTGAATAAAAATATGTACTAAAATGAAATATATTAACTTTTATTAACTAAATTCAATTTCAGACTAATTTTGAAACTATTAATGTTAATTTACATATTTACGTAAAAAAATCTTTTTTTTTAAACTACAGAGACGGGTTTTTAGCCCTTAATATGCAAAAGTATGTCTTAAGGTCGTTCTTCCCAGGAAAATTCCGAATAAAGGTATATACAGTTAGCTAGAGGAAACTCTCAGGAATCCAATGGTATGGGTCACATAGTCGATAGTCGTGCAAAATTTTGAGATATCAGGGTACAAAGATAAGTAAATATTACATTAGTCTTATGGAGAAAATTCCGGAAGTTAATAATTTTTGCTACCAAATCGAGAAATTCCCAATGGAGACAGCAATAAATTAAAAGTTCAAAGCTTAAAGAATTTATTGGTACTTTCCGAATATGAGGTATACGTGGGAAATTTTGCGTAATTAAACGAAGAAAATTTTAAAACGCAGTTTTAGCAGACGGGACGCCATATTGTTTGTTTATTATATACAGCGCGCGAACTAATACTATTACTAGAAGCACAAATTTTAATAATATTATTTGTATTATTCTTTAGTTTATGGTAAATTATTTATTTATTTTCTATTAGTTTATTTTTTTAAAACAATTTTTTTTCATAAATAAACGCATAAACATCATTTAATAAAATATATTTCTTTTTATTCAATAAATAAAACACATTATAGTTTAAAGTTGTATTTTAAATTTATTCTTTCTGCAGAAGTACTACGCGATTAAAAAACAATAATATATAAAATGTAAATTAGTAAAATAAAAAGATACTTATCATTAAACTTACGAATAATATTAGGAAAATTAATTTAATGAATAAAGAAAATATTTTTAACAAAATTTAATAGTTAAATTAATAATTTTTTTGTTAATTACTCAACGGATTCTGAATACTGGGAAGAACGACGTTAAATAACGGGTAAAAAAATGTACCTAGTAATTCTAGGATATGATATTTCCGAATTTTTGGTATAGTAGAACGTTATTATGTTTTGGACATATACCAAACTTAATATAAAAGGGCTAATAGACAAACATAAATAGCATTTGTATGCTTGAGTCCTCATGCGCCTACTTAAATAAAATTATACTGCTAAGTGAACTATTACGGTAACAGGTACATTTGAGTCATTGAATATTGCAACAGCGTTTTCCAGTAAAGATTTCAAGGACAATACGAGGATTGGCTTTTAATATTCATCTAAGATCGACATCGAGAAATGTTAATTTAGATTTTTGGGTTGTTAAGTAGAAATTTGTCCTGGAAAATAAGTAGACAATCAATAAAAGAATAGGACTTAAAGTATCAAGGGTGAAAAAAGTTTTTGGTACTTGCGAAATTAGTTAGGATTTAAGGTGATGCTGGGCACGAATGATATGTGGTTACGCTAGTGTCTAAAGTTTTTCGTC
Source organism: Anagrus nilaparvatae (assembly GCA_022575985.1). Lineage (NCBI taxonomy): Eukaryota > Metazoa > Arthropoda > Insecta > Hymenoptera > Mymaridae > Anagrus > Anagrus nilaparvatae. Next base: position 26,674,296 of record JAKSXM010000137.1, read on the forward strand.
CATTTTGCTTACCTGCATAGAAAGAGTGCGGAAAATTCGGGCAAGTTTTGCGCAAGAGTTTTCGGCTGGAAAAAAATCCATGCTTTTAATTGGAATTAGACCTGTACTGATTTTTTCAGCTTTACTGAATCTATCTAACCCCAATATTCTGAAAATTGCAAAAAAACTTAAAATATTATAACTTTTCATAAAAAATTTTAATGTTTCAAGTAAAATATACTTTCAATAAAATTAAAATTTAAATTATCAAATAAATTCTTTTTTTCTCATACCAATTTTGAAACTATTACTGTTATTTGAAGTTATATGATATTCCCGAGTTTTAGAAATAGTAGCATTGATATTTTGTTTTTACCATATACCACAAATTGGGTTCATGGGCAAAGATAAAAAGCTATTGTCGCATTGGGGAGGCTGAAGTTCCCTATGCACCCGAATAAATTAACTACTACTGCTGAGTCATTTTTCAACAGTAACAGGTATATTTAAGTCATTGAATAGTGCAACAGTGCATTCCCTGTAAATATTTGAAGCCCAATTCGAGGAATGGCTTATGATTTCCTTTGAGATTGATATAATTCTTTGAGACTTTATAATTTAGATTATTTTGGTTGATGAATCCGAATTGGGGGCCCTAAAGTGGATAATAAGAAGAAACTAAAATATGTTAACGATATGGAGAAATTTTATCCTCTCATTGTCTATCATTTTATTTGGTACTAATAATAATTAACAATTTTTAACGATAAGACGGAAAAAAAAAATATCGATAAAAAATTCATCATTTTGTTCAGTTTCTTGTTTTTTTTTTGTTGTTTTTTTGTATTTTTTTGTTAACATCATGGAACATCAACAATCAAAATCATGGTCGCATCAGGATCAACGTTTTAAAAAAGAAATGGTTGATCTATGATTTTGGCGCAATTTAGGCGGCCAAACTTGTAGAATATGGGAATAAAAGAATGTGTTGGTGAATTAATAATCTAACCAAGGCGAGAATGAACTTTATAAGAATAATTAATATTCATTCAGGTTATTTTGATAAGAATTTAATCCGAACAAATTTGATTGAATTTATAAATTTAATTATACCTATATTATTATTGTAAGATATTAATAATTAAGAGTCTTTTTTTTTAAATTAATTAATTAGTTTGATCTATGCAACTCAACAACATACGTGATAATAATATATGAGCAGGTTTTTCAAATAAAAATATAGAAAATATGAGACCGTCAGGTTTACCGTCGAAAACTTATATATACATTATATGACTTTTTTGAAATAAAAAGTTTGCATGAACAAATTTAAAAATTTTAACATATTTATATAATTTAAATATAAAACAATAGTTCTTTATTTTTTTGCATATATAAATAATTAATATATATATATATATATATATATATATGGGTGGTTTTCATTGGAAGTGAATATTTATTTATTGTTTACGGCACAACACTAATTATATATATATATATATATATAGATATTTTTTTTGTATTTTAATGTTTATCAAGGTTCAAAAACCTAAAATTTTCAGTGTTACTGCTAAAAATGTAAAAATAAATATTCTACGTGTTATTCTTATGAGATTTTTTTATTTTTGTAGACGGTGGTGACATTGGACGGTGGCGAAATTTTGAATGTATTATTGAAAAAACTTTGTATTGAAGCCATCAAATTTTCTCTCATGACGTCAGCCCCTATAAAAAGGGGGGTAAAAAGAGGGCCCCTCTAAAAAGGGGGTTAGGTTAGGTGGGCGAAGGGTGGGCCCATGACGTCAGTCCCTATAAAAAGAAGGGTTAAAAGGGGGCCCCTCTAAAAAGGGGGGTAAAAGGGGGGTTAGGTTAGGTGGGCCCAGGGGGGCCCATGACGTCAGCCCCTATAAAAAGGGGGGTAAAAACGGGGTTAGGTTAAGTTAGATAAGGGATATACCCGTTTCTCGCCGGTAAACTTAATTTTTGGCTAAGCAGATGTTATTTATTTTTTATTTTACATCTTTTAAGCCAATCTCCAGATTCCTAGGTCACTTTCTGTAAAAGTTTCATGGAGACACTTAAATAAATACCTGCCAAAAAAAATAAATAACCACTGGATCGGATATAATTTTTCCCCCTCTTCACGAATCCGTTAAAGTTTTTTTTTTAGTTAGAATTTCAAGAGATATAAGTCAGAAATCATGTTAAAAGGGGGGGGGGGAAATTTTCCTATTGCCATCCGGTGGGTTTTTATATTCTTTATCAATTGCTGTGACCCATTTTTCATCAAACCCAGATTTAAAGATTTAAGAGTCTAGTATACTTTTTCGAAAAATTTTTTTTTGTTTTCTAAGCGTTTCTTGTCATTCCGAGTCATTTAAGCAATACTTGTTTTTGTGCCTAAAAAGTAGTATTTTCTTGGCGTTTCACATCATTCTGAGTCATTTAAGTAATACTTTTTTTTATGGTCATAATAAATTTTTGGACTTCGGTGTACTTACTTTTTTATTCAATAACCCGAAAATTTATTAATTTCTAGTAGTCTTTAGAGGAACTCCACCTAAAAATTAGGGCTTATCTATTTAAACGTAGGTTATTTATTCGAAAGAAATGAGACCAGAATCCCTGTGTTAAATGTATTCTAGCATCCAAATTTAGTGTTTACGTAAGCTTGCTTTACGTAAAGTTAGATAAGGTTAGGTTGCGTTAGGTTAAGTTAGATAAGGTTAGGTTGCGTTAGGTTAAGTTAGATAAGGTTAGGTTGCGTTAGGTTAAGTTAGATAAGGTTAGGTTGCGTTAGGTTAAGTTAGATAAGGTTAGGTTGCGTTAGGTTAAGTTAGATAAGGTTAGGTTGCGTTAGGTTAAGTTAGATAAGGTTAGGTTGCGTTAGGTTAAGTTAGATAAGGTTAGGTTGCGTTAGGTTAAGTTAGATAAGGTTAGGTTGCGTTAGGTTAAGTTAGATAAGGTTAGGTTGCGTTAGGTTAAGTTAGATAAGGTTAGGTTGCGTTAGGTTAAGTTAGATAAGGTTAGGTTGCGTTAGGTTAAGTTAGATAAGGTTAGGTTGCGTTAGGTTAAGTTAGATAAGGTTAGGTTGCGTTAGGTTAAGTTAGATAAGGTTAGGTTGCGTTAGGTTAAGTTAGATAAGGTTAGGTTGCGTTAGGTTAAGTTAGATAAGGTTAGGTTGCGTTAGGTTAAGTTAGATAAGGTTAGGTTGCGTTAGGTT